>JAWWTY010000048.1:10528263-10725358 GCA_035222235.1 Margarornis squamiger
TGGAGAGGTGTGTGCCCACCCGGAGAGGTGTGGGGACTCCTAGAGAGGTGTGTGCACTCCTGGAGAGGTGTGTGCCCCCCTGGAGAGGTGTGTGCCCACCCGGAGAGGTGTGGGGACTCCTAGAGAGGTGTGTGCACTCCTGGAGAGGTGTGTGCCCCCCTGGAGAGGTGTGTGCCCACCCGGAGAGGTGTGGGGACTCCTAGAGAGGTGTGTGCACTCCTGGAGAGGTGTGTGCCCACCCGGAGAGGTGTGTGCCCCCCTGGAGAGGTGTGTGCCCACCCGGAGAGGTGTGTGCCCCCCTGGAGTCCCTGCAGCTCCACAGGCCCTGTGTCAGCACACAGGGTGTGTTACCCAGCCCAACAGTAAGTTAGCCCCGAGGCCACCGGCACTGCCCTCCAACCAAATTCTTTGGTGGTGCAAATGAAGATCCAGATCACTGCAGACTGCCAAAGGGAAGGGCCAGCTCCCCACACGGCAGTTTTTAAAGGCAGAAAACAAGGCAAATGCAAGCGGAGGTTAATGCAATATATACAAGGAAGAGAAATAGGATTAGATGTGATGTATGTGCCAAGAGCCCTTCTGCAGGCAAGGGAAAAAAGAGAATAAGGTTAACATCTTTGATTTTTCCCTTCCCCCTCTCCAGGAGCTGAGAGGAGTCTTCATAGCAGCAAGGTCAATTCTAATCTTATTTCCTTATTTCTCACAGTTATTTCATTACCTTCATTCCCATTTTTTAAACTTCACAGCAAAATAATATTTTTTTTCCAGCAATCTCTGCAATCTGGTATCAGTGAGATATCAGAGCAGCTCATTTTAAATAATTAACGAGCACGAGACGTACAAAGAAACCTCTTTAAACAATAGCCACCTGCAACAAATATTCAAAGAGAATGCACCCTTTTCTTCTTGGAATGATTGCTGCCTCTCATGAAAACATTAACATTTTGCACATCCAAAAAAAAAAAAAAAAGATGTAATTAGCAAGAACTTTCTCTATTTCTGTTCTCATTATTGCTGATTACCAGAAATTATCAGGGAAATAATGGCTGCTTTCTCTTCTTATGATCAATTTATTCACCCTCCATCTGATTTCTCTGGCGAAGAACTGCAGTGTGGGCTCTTGTGTCTATGGCACTTTGTAAGAGGAAGAAAATGGGGAGGAGGGAGAGGGAGAGAAACTAAACAGCAACTCTGTGTGAAGTATCAGAAAGTATTTAAATTATCTGTGCCAACCTGGAATTCTACTTCCAGCCCTGCAATTTTTTTTAAAAATTATTTTGTTAAAATCACAGCTCCTGGAATCATCTGATTAATCCAGACTTCATTTATTGATTATAACAATAAATAAAGCCAGCTTCTCATATAGCAAAAAAGTTAAAAGCACCTTCTCAACAGAAGTTTGAAACGACTAAAAGGCTTAAAATCTCCTCATAAAGCCATCTCTCAAAAAACCTTAAAAAAGAGACCCCAAATCTCCTGATTTCAAAGGCACTCCTAATTTTGGGGTGATAACACTCATCTTTCAGTAGCAGGGTGAGACTGTTTCCATGGCAGCTGGAAATGCTGGGGGTTGCTTCCACTCCTGTACCAAAGCACAGCCAAGTTTTCAGCAGTTGCAGCAAAATGTATCTGGGAACTCTGTTGGGAAGCACAAAACCCCCCCAAAAAGCTGTGCCCAGTTGTACATTGCCAGAGCTGTGGCTGGTACTGTCCAAGGGCCTAATTTAAATCTCTTTAAGAGAGCTGCACTCCATCCTTGGGCTGCTCAGAGACACCCCTGGGCTTCTCTCAGGGGTGGGGAAGATTTCTCTTGCTTGAACCATTTAATCCTCTGTTGTTGAGGGCACAGGCTCATCTCCTGCCTGGGAGGACACCCCCAGACCCCTCCAGGGAGCTCTGCCCCCAAGGCACAACTGCAGTTCCCATATTTAAGACCAGGCAAAATGATTTGCTTTTCAAAATGGAGAAAAAAAAAATACTGTTCTCAGCCTGAGACTTTGCATTTTAAGCTTTAGCCTGGAGCAAATTATTAAGGCAGAATTACTGTCTAAATCCCTGGAAATAGGGGTTTATAGTGACAGATCCATAACTATAGCCATGCAAATACAGCAGATAAAAATATGTATAAATGATAATGTAATTTAATGGCTTAAAGAATTTTTGCTGGGGAGGAGGGGAACGTCTGCTTTATTTTGACAGTGTAAAATGTCAGAGCAGAATCCAAGGATGTAGCAGAGTCACACTCTATACTTCTTGGGGATTATTTGACAAGAACAATTTCAGTGTTCTATTTAACGCACTTACGACAAATTTAAGTGATGAATTGATGCCTGAGAGACAGTGTGGTGAAAATTAGGAGAACAAATTTTCTTGTTACGGGAGCAGCTACAGGCCAGTTCAGCGCTGAAAGGCACAGTGAGAGTTAGGAGAGGAAATGTGCAAAGAGTATTCTGTCAGTGGAAGTGAAAGTGGAAAGCTATATATTTATTAAACCATAATGTCACCAGGTTATACTTTGAAGTACCTCAGAGGCACTGACTCCTCAAAGTCTGTGGATACAAGAGCAGGATCAAAGTCTTTCTGGAAAAGCTGGCTTGCTAAGAGAAGCAAACATTGCTGTACGACTCCAGATGTCACTTTTAGTCAAATATATTATTTCATTGATCTCCTCTAATATGCAGTAAAATCGAGCAAACTGCTCTGTAAAAATGAACCTTCACTTAATAACAGTGGAATGAAGTCGGGTATCACTCTTGAGGTCTCATTTTGGTCCCATTTTCCATGCTCAGTAAATGGTCCCAGCCATGCTGAAACCTGCAGTTAGTGCAGCTCTGACTCCACCAGTGGACACAGGAGCTCAGGGACAAAACCACTTCCACAAAGGACATTGTCCTGGACATTTTTCAAGCATAATGGCAGCAAAAAGCCATATGCAAGAAACACGGTGGAGAACAACCTAAAAGCCAATCATGCCAGCTTCCAAAGATTTGCTGGGCAGAAATCTCCTGCCTTGGGCTTCACCAACCATGAAAACATCTCCCACTGGCTTTCAGCACAGCTGAACTGGTGACTTGCTCCTAGAGAATCAGGAGCTTGAGCTGAGAAAGTGGTGCAAGACCTGTGGCTGGGTTTATAGGGCCTGCAGAAGGAATAGAGTTTGTATCACTGTGAATTTTGAATGAATCGGTCTAAATCATTATCCATGGCAAATGAAGCATTCTTGCTCAGCACTGAAGCAGCCATGTAGAGCAAAGTGTTCAGTGTGCTGCATCCCTGAGACTCACCACAGAACTGGCATCAGCAGGGATTTAGGTTAGCACAGAGTCCAATGTGGAGGGGGAACTGAGAGGCAAAGGCAAGTGCAAGAGACTTTCACTGTGCACAGACATACCCGAGCTGAGCACCTGCAGGCATGATGCTGAGTCCTTAAAAACACTGCTTGTGTAAAACAGGGATGGGAATTCCAGGTGAATGCAGCAGGACCTGCTGCTGTCACTGCTGCTCCTAAGCTTCATGCATCAGTGAGAGCAGAGGACAGGGTAAGACAGGCTGCAAGTGCTGGTAAATATTGTAAATGCAGGTGATGGACATTTTTTTCTACATTTTTTCTATTTAGGCTCAATTGCAGGTGAAGACTTATGCCAGCTGTAAGGACTTATTAAATGCAGATACAAAGACCAGCCTCTCTGAATCCAGAAGTGAACAATCCACAATCCAGGCAGCCTCCCCATAAAATCCTGTTGTTGAGTCCATGGAATCATCTGTCTATGCTTGTGGTCTCCATGAAATCTTCAAACCCACCTCTGTGCTTCTCCATGTGCACTCGTGGCCTAGTCTGTTTTCTTCCACAGAGAGGTAAATTATGGTTCTGTTTGATTTCAGGTCATTTTACCAACCAAAACCGAAGTTATAACGGTATATACAAAATATACCTGTTGGCTTACTCTGTTTTCAACTATTATGTGATTACTTCTGTCCCCAGGTCTAACCCAAAAATTAAAACTCTGAGGGTCAAGTTGGCTTCCAATTAAAGAAAAGATTATTGCTGCATCTCTAAAACAGGCTGCTTCCTGTGAGGTTTGGATTAACTAGGGGGATACACCCACGGCAAATCTAGAGCATAATGAAGTCATCCTGCACCAAATCTTTCTCCTCTTTTTTTTTACCCCCTACTAATGTTATGGTCAGTTACCCAGCTTTGATGAATTTAAGAGAAGAAATGGAAATTATTTATCGATTTCTCCCCACCTTCAACCCTCTCTCTCCTACTGGCTATTCCCACTAACATTTAACTTTACCCACTAACATTATAGTCAATATTTATACTGTTTGAAAAGAAAGGAGAACATGTCTGGCAATTTAAAATAAAAGTCAAACAAGGAATTCTCCCAAATCATATTAATACTCATGGAGCTGAAGACAGAAGCAAGAAAAAAATTACCCTTACTATTTTTTAAAAATGCCCATATTACTCTATTTTATCAAAAGCCACTCACTAAGTGATCAAACTAATGGGAGGCATTTAGAGCAGGGACCATGTGGCAGTTTACAAAGTGCTGATTGTTCACCATAATTTGGCCATGGCAAGGAGCCAAGGGACTGCTCCCAGACATATGGTTATTTATTCCCACTACCCAGGCACTCGCACAGCCTGTGTGCTACACCACTTGATAAATACAACAAGCTTCAGGAACAAAAAGGACCACAAGTGCACCAAGCAATTAATGCAAACGCTCCAAAGAGCGTGTAGAACCACCAGCATCCCAATCCCGGCGTGGTTTGCTAAATTCTTTTTTGCTATCACTCAACAAATCCCCAAGGACCGGCTCCAACTTAATGTACTGGAACATGTTTGACTCCTTTGTTTAATCACATCTGAAACGGCGTCTTCTGGAGTGACACATCAGCTGAAAGAGTTTAACTGGTGTTCTGAAAACAACATTGATCCATGTTTTATTTTAAAGGCTGCAAGAGGTGTCTGTCTATGTGAGGAAAAAGTGAGGGAGTGCAGCCCATGTTAGTGGTGAGAACAACAGGGTAAATTTATTGTGGTAGGAGAGAAATTCACTTTAAAATGGATTTCATCCTTTCAACTCTTTCCCTGAATTTAGATTGTTTATGCCTTGCCAAGTGCCACAAAACAAATCCTTAGCTGCCCATGGAATGTTTGAAGCCAAACAAAATATTCAGTTTTGAATGAAAATTACAGCAGAAAATATTAAAAAGAGATCTGTGTGCGGTTCTTCCCCATTATCCAAATCACACAGCCTTTGTTTACGGTTCCCAAAGCAATCCTGCAACTGCTGCTTGCCTGAGTCAGCCAGAGCTTTGAGGTGGACCCATTAGATGTTTTCCTTGTTGTTAGCAAACCAAAGCTTGTTTGTTTTCAGGATGCAAACTGGGATGGTTACACTTCTGAAACAGGGGAAACCAAAAAGCAAACTAGAAGAGACACAAGAAGTTCACGAGCATCAATTTCCCCACAGCTGTGCCCTTGTAGGAAACTCTCACTTCAAGACCTGGTACTTGGTCCCATCTGCTCCCTGGGAAACTTCTCCTTCCATCTCCATGAGCTCTGGTGCTGTAACTTCCCTCCCCTTCCTCGGGCTGGAGCCACCCATCCCTGCCCATTATCCCTGAGCATCTCCTGCCTCCAAAAAATCCTACTTGACCAAGGCACAGCTTTGCCAAAGGAGGGAAAAAAAAGGAGATGCTTTTTGTCACGTGCTCAAGAAACCTTTGAAGGCAAACCCCAAGAAATTCAACTCATTTTCCTGAGACAACTGTGCAATCAGAGGTGGGAGGGCAGGAACCCACCCCTCTGCTGGGAAGCGTTCCTGGACCACCAGAGCACCCTGAGATTTTATTGAACAGGCAAATCTTAGGTGGGATGAGCGAGTGTTGAGCTCCAGTCTTAAATAAGAGTGATTCCCTCTGATGGCATCTCATCAGGGATCATCAATAGCTCATGTGGAGCTGCAGCTGCACAAATCATGGCCATCCCAAGCTCTGCCTTATGTTAATGAACGACTGACCTTGTTGCTCACTTAGGCAAGATTAACCAACACGATTTACAAGCAGAAAATGCAGCTAAAGGCTACAGATTCTGAGCCTGCCAGAAGGATGCAACAGCCACAGACTAATGTTTGAGTTTGGCATTCAGGGAGGATAAATGTTTAAGGATAAACACAGGGAATAGGTTACAGAATATTTTGCCTGTATACAGAATAACTACATGGCCTAAAATGTCACAACCATTTACTTCCCCAGCCTTTTTACAATATACTAATAGCTGCTAAAAAATAATGGCCAAATGCTTTCTTTTTAATGGGAATAGATATTTTTCTGCTAGAGAAGCTAAAAAAAAAAAAGCATCATGATAAATTGGTAAGCAAAATATTCTTTTACTCGCTTCTAATGGAAAGTAACTGAATGTCTTATAAATAGAATTTTATGAAGCATTCAATCCTTGCCTGCACGTACAGAGCCAGAGCTTCCTCATAAATTCATCTCTGTCCTGGGGTTTAAGCTCCACCAAAAAAGTTTACTGGATTAGAGAACTGACAGTAGTATAAATAATGCTAATTAATTATACCAGAGGATATGCTGTCATTTTAGAATTTGCATATACAGAAAGCTTATTAACAGTGATTACTAACTTTCATTTATCAGCATTCCCTTACCAAGTGCCATGTCTTTTGGAAATGAGGAAATGAAGGCAGAAGAGAGACAGGATATCACATTGCCAGCCCTATCAGCAACTTGGGCAGTAGGAGCTGAACCCTCAGGAACACGAGGTTACCTCCCTGAGGGTGTTGTTATCCAGCTGTGGGAATACCCGGGCAACATCTGGGATGATAGGCTGGGGACATGTGCCAAACCCTCAGAGAAGTCTGAGACATCCTGGGGAGGGAGAGCAAGGGGAAAAGAGAAGCTTGGCCTGCCAAAGTGCCAATAATGTTTATAAACTAAAGGCAGTGTAGCAGGCAGCAGGAATGCAGGGGAAATTCAAGGCACAGTCAGAACAGTCAGCGACCTTCCTAAATTTTTCACGAGGTGTCATTTGTTTGCAGCCTGAACACTTACTTGAAACTCGCCATCAACATTGGAATCCCACTCTGGTTTTGGATAAATAAAACCGATTTTCCTGTGACCCACGGAGCCTAATTTGAATCTTGCTATGGAACTTTCCTAATTAACCCACTGGGTATTTTCTTGCACTCTCTTTAAACCATTATTGACGTTTGTTTTAGTGCATCCCCCACGGGAGCACCGACCAGACCCTTCTTTGTTTGTGTAACATGCGATAGTGAAACAACCAAGTCAGTCTTATTTCAGCAAAACATTTGTTCTTCTCGCAAAGGATGTATCTCAAGTTGACCTCGGAAAATCCCAACAATTCAGTTCACAATGTTAAAGCTATCCAGGTGGAGATGCGAAAGAACAAAAGAAAGCAGGGTGTGCCGAAGCAAAGATGTTCTGCCCATAGCTAAATAGCACTGGACATGGAGATCCACACACCTCGTATGAAAAGCAAGGCCAGTTCTAGGATATGCTCTTTTTGACACACTCTGCTATCAAAGCAAGCACAGAAGCACCACTGCTACCAATTTCCTGTATTTATATTCCTCATTCCTTAAACTCAGCTGGGTTTCAGTTACCTTGATGATGTTTGGGATGTGCTGTCCCTCAGGGCCTTGGAAGGTGGAGAACAGATTCGGACTGATGGACCTCAGAAGACAACTCGTGCTGATGGTGATCTCCCGAACATCAGGACCACATCTGACTGAAAAGCAAGACAGTTGTGACAAGCATTAGTACCTCTGAGTCAAGAATAAACTGAATTTTTCAGAAGGCCAAATAACTGCTTTGTACCAAGAGAAATGTGACCCCTCAGTTGCTGTGGTAGTGCTGAGTTACACCTGCTGTTTTCCACTTTGACCAAAGGCTGTTCACTGGAAGATTCTGAAGTTCCTTCGTGCAGAACTTCTGAAGATAAGGAGACTTGGCCTAAGAAAAGCTTTGAGGGGCAGTGTTTGCAGGAACACAGCCCATAAACTGACCTAAAGCCTGCCCTTTCCTTGGCAATGATGGGCTCCAACTGCTCCCCCCAGTGAAGTGTCCCCAAAGCTTCAGCTGCTCAGAAAGCATCATTTTACTTTCTCCCCACCAAGTATTTGCACTTGTTTTCAATTCAGTGTTACTGGAATCTGTGACTGGAAAATATTGCAAATAACTTACAGAGTTTTTTCCCCTCCGAGGTTTGTCAATTCATACCTTTTTTTACTAATTATGGACTATCAGCATGTTTATAAACATATTTCACTGAGATACACGTTTAACTTTCAAAACATGAATCCTGCATCAAACATGCACAACATTCTATCACACATCAAGCTACAAGACAATTTGTTACCATTTCATTCTTTTATGCCAACTCCAAAATTCAATCCAAGGTTTCTCTGCCTTAAAAGGCACGATTAGTTTAAATTTCTGGAAGTGGGCTTTTTTTTCCATTATTCATATTTAAATTAAGTTCCCTTGAGATGGAAGAAAAGCAAGGAATTTTTATCAAGAGACTAATAATACAACCAGTGAAAAATCGGAGCATTTTTATATTGAATTTATAAATCATGCTAGCAGTAACCAAACTGTTTAAATAATATATAGAGTTTAACTATAACATACTTATTGGCATAAGTAATTTTAGTGCTTTTTGATGTTACAAATCACTCAGAAAATATTCTCAGTTAATCATTAGCATACCCAAGTCTAGAGAGAGGTGTATGTATTGTTGCCTTCATAATTTGGTGGGAATGGCTGAGTCATAAAACCTCGCACTCTGTGCCACTTGATTTACAATTTCCTGAAGATGTTTGGGAACCTGACAATTTATCTCTGTGCTATAAGCCTCTCTCTGCAGACAGAATAGCAGGTAATTAAACTCAGGAGCAGGAATTAATTAAAATATACATGTCTGAGAGTGCAAAGACATGTATTTGTGATTATAGAAACAGTAAAAACTACCCTCTAGCGCAGATATGTGTGAAATGAGCCTCTTCCACTGCATCAGGATTTGCTGCTGTTTTATCCCAAAGCCAGAAAAGCTTCCTGGTGGGCATTGCCCAGAACTCCTGGGGCAAGGGGGTATAAATTTGGGCTGTGACTGAGTCAGGCAGCAATGCTGGAGGGATTTCATGGTCCCATCCTGAGCACTGAGCCACCCTTGGTCCACCCAGCCCAACCTCCAAAGTCTGCAGGTCCCTCTGGAGGGCTTGGAGCTTGTCTTTGGAGTGTCCTTCCTACAGAGGAGCCACCCAAGGGTTACACAGTGCCCGGGGCAGAGATAATTTCTGAACAATTAGGTGGAATCACTGAGAGCATTCAGAGTGAGGAGAGACTGGAGCTCAGGGAGTTCAAAGCAGACACACTCCATTGTCAGCCTCACTTACGTGACACGACATTTTAATTAGAAGGGGTCAAAGCTGAGAAATTTGTGTCAAGACCCAGATCTGAACTTTCCCAGATTACTACAGGAGTAAAAAGTTGAATTTGGTGCTGGTTTTCAGTCCCATCTCTCATTTTCATATTGGAAAGACGTCTCTATTAGCATTGCCATCGATATTCACCCTGTAACTTCAAGGCATTTCCCTTAAAATTTCAGGTTTCCACTCTTTTCTTCTTGCTGTTTCAGTGTCAAATTCCTGTTCCACTGATACAGTCATTGGACTAGAAAACCACAGATCTCTGAGAGAATTATTATTAGAAGTACAAGCATATTGAGAAAATGATATTATAGTTTTTTTAGCTTTGTAATTTTGCTACTTTGTTGAGCACCAAGTCACTACTTACAGCATTATAAGGCAAAAGAAATAACTTAAATCCCAGGGGAGATACTGGAGACCTCAGGTTTATCAAGACCAAGATGCCAGATCCATGCCCAGGGTTCCAGCAGTGGCAGATACCCTAATTCAACACATTGTGCTGTTTTTATGCCACTATACAAAATTAATTGGCTTGCTCTGTTAGGGATATTTTATGATGAGGTCCTGTAATTAAGAGATTTGAGATGAAATAATGGGTACAAAAAACCTCAAAATTGCCCACTAGCTTTGGGTTATTTTTTACAACCAAACTATTTAGATTATCAATTAGCTTGAAAAGACTATTTCTTTTTCAGATGCTTAAATATTAAAAAGGGCAAAGTCCACAAAAATAAAAGTAATTAAAGAAAGCTAAACCAAATGTCTCCCAAATAAAACTGGAAAAGCTTAGCAGAGCAACTACAAAAATCACAGGCCATAATTCACCTGCCCCCATTGCTAGAGACCATTTAACCTTGGAACAGTTATCTTTGCACAACATGCACACCTTTGGGTTCAGGGGGAGAGCAGGAGCAGTTCCATCAAGGTCCTTTCCTTAGAGCACTGTTTCCCCAAAATAAAAACACCTCCAGAGAAGCAGGTTGGAATTAGGGGACACTCAGAACTCAGAGTGCTTGCCCCTCACACAGCAAAGTGCTACGATAGAGAGCCCCACACAGCTAAGTGGTTGCCAAATTAGTTCAAGAAGCAACAGATCTCCAATATTTTAGTATTTCTAGTGTATATGTTTTCAAATCAAATGATGGGTCCTTAAAGCACTCCTTTGTAATCTACTGAAAGGGAAGTCTGGTGCTCTTTAGAAAATGTCACATGTAAGAGGAAACTCACTCAGATACACAGATTTTTTCATGGGAAATTTTATCTGATTGATTCTGGGCTGATAATAACCCAAACTAGGCTTTCCTTTACACTCATCTCTAACTTTTGGGCTCTCTAACATCTCAGCACATCTGCCTGCATATAAAATGACCATTCTCTGTACTGTGCTAACCTTTCCACTGTGATTCCCTTCATCTATTACTGAAAAACAGAATTCATTTGCATTATGTTTCAGTGGACAGGAATACTTGTCTTGATTTTATCTTAAGGCATCAGGGGCACATGTGATAACTCACCAGTAAATCACATTATAACCTTGAATTCACATGGTCAGTAGCTCTATGGTAACTGGAGGTAGAAAAGCATTACCTGAATGATTCCAATCCTTTCCCCTCACCCAAGTGAGACACCACTATTTTTATTGAAAAGCTATGTCTTGCTTAGAAGACAAATCTTTCAGCTGTCATCTTTTCTCCTTGGCTACAAAAAACTGTGGATACCAGCTGTGAATTTGCCATCCTTCAAATCCCATCTATGGCTCCAGGAAGCCCAGTCACTTTGGCCACGTGTATTTATTTTGGTGTGACTGGAGGATACCCTCAAAATATCTCAGGGGACTCTCAGGACCTTGTTGTGTTAACCTTTCAAATGGATATTAATTTTATCCCATGGTTCAGCACACATGGATTCTGTTCTTGGTTCTGTGATGTGATTCTAGAAAATAAAAACACCAAGGGCCAGGATTTTCCACAGTAAGGAAGGTCTCAGATCAAAGAGCCCTTGTGTCCTCCTGCCACCAGGGAGAGTGAAGGAGTTTGCAGGGGCTCATTCTCAGGCCCAGCTACACTGCTGAGTCAAAGGGGCTCTGAGAAGCTTCCAGACAAGTGTGGCCACACCAAGACCCTCTGCTGGACCCCTCACCTGTCCGAGCTGTGCATGGAACATCCCCTGCTGCATCCCAAAGTGCTTGCACAGCTTTGCATGGGAAAGACTCTGGCAGCTTTTAGCTGTCTCCTGGAGGTCGGTGGGAATGACAGCTGACAGGGATGACAGGGAAAGCCACTCCTTTTACAAAGAAAGGGCTTTTAATAAACATTTCTTTGCTTGCCTTTGGAACACAAGGCATTTTTGAAGTGTGTCCTGGAGATGAAGCACCCACAACATGGCTCTCTGAAGTCAATAGTCCAGCTGAAACCACATCACAAAATGAAATTCTAAGCCAGGTTTTCAAAAGACTCTGGTTTAACTCAATACCCGCTGAATTCAACAATAAACCCCTCACTCTTAGGGGGAGCAGTTTTAGGTCAACACCATTCAATTTCTCTCTACATACTTTTCAAAACCATGTACAAATACCTTCCCTCAAGCACATTTATAGCTTTTGTCTCCTGGGCTGCATCTTAATATCAAGAAAAATTTCTGTTTAAAGGAAAGGAGAGAGATTCTAAAGCCTTTCCTCTTCCCCTGCCTTGTCTGCAAGTACATGAATCCTGGGGACAAAAGATTTATTACAAGCTAAAGAGGAACATTTTTGTTGGTGCCCTTTGACAAAAGGTACCAGCACTACACTGCACAGGCACAAAATAATACAATTTAGTCTATTGTATTCCAGCAAAGGAAAAGGTTAAAGGGGAGATTGAGTTTTTGTGCCCATCTCAGAGGAAGGATTAGCAAGGAAATGTTGTTGATACCCACCGAACAATATCTACAGTTGCCTTTTGTGCTGTATTAATTTTGAGCAATAGAACAGTAGACAGAAGAGATTTAAAAGGACAGCTGGACCCCTAAATGGCTGATAGCTCGATTAGATCCAGGTGACTTCCCACCAGGGATCACAGACATGCCTGGAACGTGTTAATAGAAGATGAAATCCTTCCTGGAGCTGAGCACTTGGAGTGTCATTTCACCTGTCTAGTACCTGCAGACAGTCCCAGACAGGCAGATGTGCATCTGAGGAACAAGATGCTTAAGAGCTCCACTCAAACTTCTCTGGGACTTCTGTAGGCCTTGAAAGGCAGATATTCTTCAAGGACAGTCCTCTACTGAAGTCCTTGGTTCTCACAAAGGACTGAAACCACTAATTTTCATTACAAATATAAAACTGAACCCCCCAGCTAATCAGGGACTTCCACTTTTCCTGACCTGGGTAAGGCAGAGGCTTCCAGGTAACCTGAGCCCAGAGAGGATCACAGCGAAGCAGAGAGTGAGAGCTCCCCACTCAGGGCATGGCCAGGCCAGAGATCTGCTGTCTGCTGCAGGAATGGGTCGTGGAGAAGGCAAAGCAGTGAGCACAAACTGACAGACACCTGATGTGGTGCAATCTTATTTTAAAAACCAGAGTTTCTTGAGATGTCTCAGCTTGCAAACACAAGCAGTGGGCACAGCCCACATTGCTATTACTATTTTGATTCTCAAAAATCATAGCCCAAGAGTACCAGAGGGGAAATGTAGTAAGATGCCTAATAAGCTTAAGCAGAACACTTGTTTATACATTTATCTTGTTTCAAGAAATTAGATTTCTAAAATATCTGCTATTGGCCATACAGTATTTTGCCTGCACTGTTTCAGAAATTTAATTTAGTCCCATTGTGAAATGTTCAGCATGCATGATGGTTTATCTACCATGAAAGAAACTCAGAAAATATTTATATTTATCTTTTTTTTGTGGGGAAGGCAGGTAATCACTGCATTGTCTCTAATGCAGTTTCATGCTTTCCTTATAGGCATTATTAGATTAACTCGATAACTCTCAAACAAATCCTGCCCCCAGTGATGACCCAGAGACATTTTCAATTATAACCTTCCAACATTCTGCATATCATGATTGCTGCTTAGCAGATGGAGTTGCTGTGCAGGGAAAGCCTTTGCTGGGGAAGTTTTCCCCAAGACTGAATCAAAGCAGAAATTTCGGTGTCCTTGGCCTTTTGCTATTGTCATTAGATAAAAATGCCTCGGTTTGCTGTGACTTTTTCCCTGTCAAGGAAACAATATGTAATTCTTTTGAAGTGCATGGATAATATCAAGCAGATTCTGCCACATTGACCTGTTTTTTTTCCTAGCAAGGCCAGGATCCAACCTTAATGCCTTTGCCTCAGCAAGTCAACAACTCTCAAAGCATTCTGTGGTTGTTTTTCGTGCTGCTCCAAGTTCTTTGCACTGTTAAAGTCACTGAATGGGCTTTGTGAGCAAAATCAGTAGAACAAGCTGTATTTTTCCTGCCAGCATGCTGGCCTTCTTACTTGTGGGCTTTAAGAAAGCTTGTGCTCAGGCTTGCTTTTTTGATCTCTGAGCAGACACAGGCTGATGCCACGTTGTTGCTCAGTGTATTCCCACCTCTCTCCTGGAAAGGCTGGAGCTGGGTGTTAGTAACCAGCTCTGCCTGATGGATCCTCATTAAGCTGCAGCTTTTGTGGAGGTTTCACTGCAGCTGCCATTTATCTCACGGCACCTGAAAGGATCTGCCTCCTGGAAGGCAGGTGGATTTTAAGCCTACTTTTTCTGTCTCCAGTGCTTTGACTCACTTGCTAAAAACTTGGAGCAGGTAGTGTAAGTTGTTAGGAGCACTCATCAAACATAGGGATACACCAAGGAGGGCAGAGAGGCTTCAAAACCCACGGCTGGCTACAGGAAGGTGCAGGCAGATCTAAACACTCTTTGGTGTCAACAGGATTTGAGGACACTTGGTACATCACAGAGTCTGGATCCTAAAGCAGGGCAGACTGAAAACACATTACTGTTCATCCTGGAGTGGGTGGAAACAAATCCCTCGCCTGGCTAGGATGGCTTCAGCCTGTATTTTAGGCAAAACCCAGCAGGGGATGATTCTCCTCAGAACCGTAAAGCTACAGCAAAAGACCCAAGGCAGGTCAGCGTTCTTTGTTTGGAGCCCAATGACATCCTGTAAGAAATCAGAATTGATCTGCAAAGCCTCTTTTTTGTCTTGCTTTTCTTTTGGTAACTCCCACAAGCAAGCAAGGGAAAAGACCGGAACAAAATTCAAGCAATAAATGGACATTTGAATTTTAACTTCTGCCAACATCACCTGCAGCTATTTGACTTTTCTGGCCATACACTTGCAAAAGTATAGCTGGTCCTCTGCCTTTAAGTGTTTGACAAACACAGTCTTCAGCTGTTGTTCATGGAATTGTAATGGGCCCAGAGAATTCAAATCACCTTTCTGCAGTTTTGGCTGTAGCTCTCACCCTCCTGCTCTCTTCTTGGAGGGCAGGCTTGTTTCCAAGGTGCTCCTGGTATCCGTGTTTTAAAGAGAGGTAAATGCCCAGAAGGTGGGAAAATCCTTCTCCCAGTACAGCAAACATCAATTGCAGCCATTGCAGCATCAACCTCCCTGATCCAGCTGAAGGTGGAAATTGTCTCAGGCATCCAGGGCACAAACTTGCAGAGCTTTATGCAGATGCCTTCTTTTATGAAATGTTAGAATTTCCCTTTGGCTTCAATGGAAATGTTCGCTGTATAAAATCACACAGATGTCTAAATCTGCGCTGGACATGTGCCCAAAAGCTGAACAAGGAAGCCAAGAAGATGGACTAATTGTGTAGTCCAGAATACACAATTCTGAAAGCCAGAAACAGATTATTTTGTAGGAAAATGCTCTGTTTCATCTAGAATTGGAGAATGATCATGTAAACACTCTGCAGAGTTACAGCTTCTTACCTTGTTCACCTAAACCTGTTTGCTGCAGGACTCAGAGCTGAGCTAAAAAATTTGCAGTGCCTTTGCCTGGTTTTTCCCTCCTTTTCCCAGAGTATCACCAGTGATGGATGGGATATGGGGAAGAATAATTGCTTGCATTTAGAATGCACATTTTCAAATGCTCGGCTCTATTTTGGGGGTACAAGTTATACCTCCATCTGCACATGAATTGCTGGTGCAAATATTACCATTTGAATGGAAAATGACCTGATTTATGAACATGTGCCAGGTTGCCAGCTATGCAAGTGCTGAATCCATACCCTCATTTCCCAGGGTAGGCAAATTTGCTGAAGTTGTATCTCAGCCAGGAGAGAAACATGTTCCTTAAATATCTCTCCCCATTAATGGCGAAGTGCAATTCCAAAAGGCCAGAGATGGCTTATTCCAAATTTGAAATAATAGATGTTTGGTGCACACGTGTGTTATAAGCAATGTTTTGGCACTGGTTTTATTTCTTCTTTTTTTTTTTTTTTTTTTTCACTAAGGAGAAAGAAAAATAGATTAAAAAGGCAGGTTCAGAAATACAGGCATTCTCCATTCCAGAAAAAGCATTTTAACTGTCCTTTAATGCAATGTGGTTCAATTGCAGCTGACTTGTTTTTGTGCTCAATCTGCCATTTACAGCTCCAGCTCCTCCTGCTCACACACACACTTGGCTTTTACACCAAGTCCTGCATCTCAAAAGCTCAGGGAACTTCACCAGGAAATAGTCAGCCTCTTCAGAGGGCATTTCTAGTTCCATTTCCCAGTCTGCTCCAGTATTTTGTATTAATAAGCTTTAAGTAGGCAAAATAGTTGGAAAAAAAAATACCAGGGAGTACAAATATTACCAAGAGACCAAGGACTCTGAGGCAATGACATCTTAAGTTCCATCACTTATGAAAGACAGGAAACTTTTGCTCTCTTTTGACTTGCCTGAAGACCCTGGGCAAGGCTAAAAACCTACTGAAATGAAATACAAAGGACAAAATGTGACATTGAACCTGAGGAAAAACTAAACCCATTTCACAGGAAGTCTGAAACCAGAGGGCACATTTGTGGACCAGCAGCTTGAGAAGTGCCCCAGACCTGTCTGTGCACACAAGGAGGGGACAGCTCTGGGATGATTTAGGCTGTGTTCAGGCTTTTGGTCAGAACTGTCCTTGCAGTGAGCTCTGGATGTCCCATGGATTTATCACCCATCTGTCCTGCTCACATGAATATCCTGACAGCTGGAGAGACCAGACACCACGACAAGGCTCGCTCATGGAGAGAGTCCAAAGGAACTCACTTTCCAGCTCGATCCAGGGGGCACAGGAAGGAGAGCAACTTCCAGCAGTCCCGAGGAAAGAGCAGAAAGCTCCCTCAATACCGTGGGGACAGGGAAGGAAATGCTTTATCAGATGCCAGAGGGTTCTCAGCAACATTCAAAATCACCAAGCAAAGAACACAACTCATACACAAACCTTTGCTATTACAGCAGATTGTAAAAACCCTTCTATAAACCCCTCTCTAATTAAACTTGCAAAGGAAAAAAATAATTACTAAGCCCATTTATCCAAACTTATTAAGATTATTTATATGTATTTGTTTGAAATATTACATTAACAAATGTTGACAGTTTTCCAATTAATAAATTAGAAGCCTGCCAATAAAAACAAGGAAAGGGAAACAAAAGACAGGATTATGAGAAATCGTTTCCATAGCTCCTGAACACCTTTTAGAAGAGAATAAAGGCTATTATTGAACAGTCAATCTCTACTGACTCAGAGCAAGAAAAAAGGGTTGCACATCTCTTTTTGACTGGTTTGATATTCCCAGTGTATTTTGGGGCTTCCTTTCCTTTTTAACAAACTGTTTAACCTTGGCAGAACACACCAAGAACACAAAGGCTGAGACAGAGCATTATTTAACTGCACATAAATTTAGGCAGGAATGATGATTGTTGCCAGTTTTCATGAGTTCAGGTTTTTTGGGAGACATCTGATGCATATTATTAACAGTCCTTAGGAGGAATATATGCTGACCCCAGCCAACATAACCTTACAATGAACAATCGCCACCCTGCTCTCACACAGACAGCTCTGAAATGTAAAATCCCATGGATGAAGATCCCTTAAGCTGGAACATGCTCACCCCAAGGGAGGCACAGGGGAACCTTCCCTCCTCCTGAAGCAGCAAGGCTTTATTTAACCAGTCAAACACGAGAGATAACACTGATCTTATCTATGCCATGTGTCCCCCAAATAAAGGGCAGGTGTTTCTCTTGGGCAGGGCAGGGCCAGGTTGTCCCAGGCATGTTAATTCTGACTAGCCCCTCGATCTTGTTCCAAACAGAGCCAGTGAGCAGCTCTGCTGGAAAGGCTTTGGGAGCTGAAGGCAGCCCAACACACCCAGGGGTCCCTAAGGAGTGTGTGGCAGCAGCTGGTGCAGGGACAGAAGCCTTTCAGATTCCATCTGGGTATTAGCAGATTAACTGTGGGTTTCTCATCCTTTTCTCACCTGTGCTTTTAATTGTATTGTCTTTTATTACCATTGTATGCACAGTATTTGCATTTTAGGCAGAGTTAAGAGTGTTTTCAAAGAGACTAATTAGCAGGCATTCCTCATCTGTGAGTACCAGAAACTTGTAAAGCAGAGAGCTGAGGCACCTCAGCATACTGGATTTTGGGGTTTATTGACATCCCCCAGGGGAAAAGAGTGTGCTCTTCGTTCAGGTGCTGCCACCACAGCAATCAGAACACAGAGACATGTCTGTCAGTGATCAGCAACAAATTGGAAGTTCTCATGCTCCAAGATACTGGGAACTACAACTGAATCGCGTGTTTAGCAGCCACACATTAAAGTATAATCCTTTTGCTCCATACATTTCTCAGAGTATTTCTCATTAAATCAGAAATTCACAGAGATACACGAAACTTAAGGTTATTGGAAAGTTTAGCTCTTTGAGATACACACACAGTGTATTAAAAACACGGAGCTGCAGAAGGACTAAGGGATTTGCCGGATTGCAAAGGAACACCATTGCCAGCAGTGAACCCAAACTGCGTTCAGGGGCTCTGCTTCACCCCCAGCTTCGTATTTTCTGTCTGTGATGTCAAACAATTTAGAGCACCAAAGGCCTCATAAGATCTCTTTGGTGTGAGTGAACACTGTAGAAAAAAGAAAAGGTATTATTTATGTTCCCAAGGCTCCAAGTGCCCCTTTGTTCATGCCTGAGGAGATGTGACACTGGTGAGGCTGAATGGGGTGATGCTGTCAGACAGACCTCACGCACACCCAGCCACCAGTGCTGTCCTGTGGCTGCTCCAGGGGTGCTGCAGCCCGAGGGAGTGGTGCTGGTACGGGGGGGGCACAGCACACACTGCAGCTCCCAGCTCGGGTCCTCCTCCAGGATGGGCTGCCTGCACAGCCAAGCACCACGAGACTGAGCAGCTGCACACACTGAGGTTTTATCAAGTACCATTTCTCAGAACTGATGTGATTTCAAAGTGCTGAACTGGACAAATTTTGGAAGATATGTACTAATTACATCTCAGATATTTTGCAATACTCAATGTATAGATTGGCTCATAAGAGGAAAGTGTTCATTCTTGGTTCAATCTTTCTCTGAAATTCATCAACATACAGTAGACTGAAATCTCAACAAGGTAAATGCATCTATTTCCTCACATTTATAAGAGAACACACAGATTTACACCAACAACTGACAGCTCTGAAGTGAAAAGCATAGTAACCTCTGCTGAATGAACTACAGCACTAAGGAAAATAACGCAACCTCCAGAATTTCTGGGTCACACAAAACCTGCCCAGCTCTGCCAGGCCAAGGTGAGTGTCCTGTCCCCAGCCTGCTGCTGCCCTTCTCTGCTGCCCCTGCACAGCTCTCACACAGACTGGCAGATTGTTTCATTGCCCTGAATTGGCTACTGAAAACATATTTTTTTTTAAACTTTTTTTTCCCCTGTCAGTTTGGTTTTGGTTTCTCTGCTGAGGATATCAGCTCAGTGGCAAGTATTGTGTGAATTTCTGGTGTATGCATTCATTACCTCCCAACCCTTTCCGCTACAGGCCACCAAAAGCCATGAAGATGATCCAAATAGAAAGAAAGGAGATATTTCTTAACCCACCAAATGATGGAGGTGAAGGTTCCAAACCAGCCTGAACACCCCCCCTCCCCATCCACATGTGCTGCCCTCCCAGTATCAACAACTTCTTCTGGGAGATTTTGGCAGCCTCACCCAGTTACATCAACAAATCTCCCCAAGTCTCACTTGATATGTTATTGATTTCCTCGAGAGTGTGTTTGAAACAGCAATTTTAGTGATCTTCGGAGTGGAAATGCAGGGCCAAAGAGAAAGCTTTGCTTATAGACAGGGACTCAAGTGGTCACACTCCAATAAACTAAATCCAGGGGATTTTTCCAACCGAGGCAGGAAAATCTTTGCAGAAAATCTGCAGTTTTGGGGGGGGGAAATGCAAATAGTTTCAGGCACATTATCTGCTTTACTAAAAATCTGAACTACTTCAAATTCCAGCACCTGACTGTTAGCTGATCTGAAAATAGGTATCTTATCTTAAACCTGGCATATTTGTGACAGCTGTCATATTTGCTGACATACCAGAGATTGAACTGGGGAGCTGTTGAAGCAAAA
Source organism: Margarornis squamiger (assembly GCA_035222235.1). Lineage (NCBI taxonomy): Eukaryota > Metazoa > Chordata > Aves > Passeriformes > Furnariidae > Margarornis > Margarornis squamiger. The sequence goes on from JAWWTY010000048.1 coordinate 10,548,311, forward strand.
AAATGAAGCTGATACAGCCTGAGCTAATAATCCCTAGACTGAGCTGCAAGCAGGTTCTTTCCAGGTAAGCCATAAAGCAAGGTACACGCTCAGTGTTAATAGCAGAGCTGGATTTATGACAACTCCAGGAGAGGGAAACTGTTAACATTCAACCTGAATGGAAAATTTCAATGTACTCACACTTGTGGGGTATCACCAGAGTGGTTGTTGCACAAATTGTGTTTTAGGATGGAACACAGTCTTTTAATCCGACTTCAGAAGAGCATGCAACCTGGAGAGTCAGCAAAATTTCCCATGGTTACACGTGACAAACAAGTCATGATTTTTACAGCAGAAAGTGCCACTGGATGAGAACCAGAGAGAGATGTAAGAAAAAGGGGTGGAGGAATTGAGCCATCCACTTTTCTGCTGTTCATGGAAAGACCTCTCAAGGTACAAAGAAAATCAGTGTGCACCTCCTCTCTCAGTATTCCGTGAGCAATTTAAGCTGCCATTTCTTTAAGCCAGTACTTTGAGATTTAAAATTGAATTGCAGTAATTCTTAGTCGCAAAGTGGGGATTTTACTGCTTCCTTCTAGGGACTGGAACTTCAGATCAGTGACTCTGCCTCAGCAATTGCAAGCCATTTGTTGCAGTGAATTTACTCTTGCTTTGCAGATGTGTAACTAAGATGAAGTTGAGTGTCTCAAAAAAAAAAGTTTCAGACTAAGGAAACAGCCTCGTTTTCTCCCTTAGTAAAACCAAGTTCTAACAAATGCAATTCATTCAAAGCTGCTTCCCTCTTCCCAGAAAGCCTGAGTTTTAGGAATTTACAGCTTTGAGAAAAACAAATTAGCTCAGAATTATAGCTGAAAAATCACATTGTGGCATGTGGTGTCAGGCTGCATCAGTCTTGCTTTACTCTGTGATACAACTCACCAGGAGTGACACAATCCAAAGTGACTTTGCACAATACAATGTGTCAGCTAAAAAGCCTGAAACAAACTACTTTTATCAACATTACAGCTTAGACGAGCCCACTTTTAAGGATGACAATTCACTACATTCAAAAAGGAAGAGGGAGGGGAAGAGAGAAAAGGATATGGCTAAAGTGTTTATAAACCACATGGGAACAATATAAACACTGGAGTCTCCGGGGAATTTATTACTTCTCTGTGTCATCTACACATTCTAGGGCAGAACTCACACATTTCTGTCATCTGCCAACTGCCTTTGTACACATAAACACAAGGAAAATCTAACTCAGTAGAAACACAAGCAATCACTGCCAACACACACGTGAATCCCAACTTCTCTGAATTGATGGAAAGCTGTTTCCCCACGCGGGACTGAGATCACACCTCACCTCCAGTCACTCCCCTATTCATGGGGTTCCCACATTCCTCATACACAAAGGCTGTTTGGCATTTCCACAATGGAGCTTGCTCTAATTTCCCTTGCTGTGCCAGGGCTTCTTGCTCAGTGATCTTTGAAGCAGGGAGCTTCCTTTGCTCTCATCTCTTTGGGGCACTGCCTGTGCTTTCATTAAGGTACCAGGCACAATGCAGAGACCAGAATAAAGTTCACAGGAAGGCTGTTCGGTCAAAACAGCAAGTCATGCTACCTAGTTAAAAAGTTAATTGATGTATTATAACGCTGCCCAAATATTTCTGCTCTTTCATTGCTCCTCATGCAAAGAGATCCTTTGTGTCCTCCCTCCACCTAAACCCACAATTTGTCCAATTATAAAACTCCACTGAAGCCAAATTCAAAGTTTGTGTATTAGCACAGGCTGTGATTCCGTGGCAGGGAGGTGCAGTGGGCACCGGGTCAAATGTTGAGATGAATTGAGCTTGACATCTTTCAGGGCCATTCCTGCACATCTGAATTGCAGAATGTGCTCGGTGCCAGCTTAATTCAATTGATAACAGAGGCTCCATACTGACCACGACACATTTCACACGTACAATCATTTAAGCACAATGGGATTTTCTTCTCTGAACGTTTCTGGAAACATAATGACTTAGAGATTATATTAAGAGCATGATACAATACAAGGCTCAAATCTAAGTGTTATCTTTAGTTTTCTTGGAAAAAGAGTAATTTTAATGCATTTTAGCGGGTCTTTCAGACTCATTCTTAAACGAGCAAAGTTATCTCCACACTGCTGAGACACTAAATATATTCAGTAAGAGGCATAATTTGCCAGATATTTAGATAGGTACTCTATAAGGGGGAAGACACAGGAAACAATTGAATTTTCCACAATCTATCTGGATGTTAAATGCCCTACGTTGCATCTAGAAATGCCACTTGCTATTAGGACCTCAAATGCCAGCTATAATCTACACATCTGTAATCAGCCAATCAATACTTTTCATAGGAAAATAAGATAAGAAACCATTTTTGACGTATCACCTAAAAAAGAAAGCATTTAATTCCACCGAATCATATGCCTTTTAAATTGCTATCCCTAACTTCACTCCCACCTATAAATCAAAAAGTGGAGAAGGTACCAATATTTCAAGCGTTGCACCGTAGAAATGGAAAATCAGATTAGCAAACACGGTTGCCATGGTACCTGAGAGCTACAGCTTCATGCAAAGCACTTGAACAGATGCCAGAGACTTGAACCTTACAGCAGACATGGCATGGTTTTGAGATAAACTTCAGAAGGAGCTGTAAGGAGATTTCCAGATGGCTGCATGGCTCCTTGCTCTGTATTTCAGGAAGCTGCAGCTCCCCGCCTGTAACTGCTTCAAACCCTCTCTAAGGGCTGGAATGTTCCTATTCTGAAAATTTCATGTTATTCCAGTCAGTGGGGGTTTTGCCACTGACTTCGAACAAGACAAGGTTTGCCCTGGGCTCTTTGAAGGGGGATGGCAAAAAGAAACATTTAGGGAGAACAGCGGGCTCGAGCCAAGGAGGTCAGAGTAACCCACGGTATGGCCTCGTAGCTTCGCTCGCAGGAAACCTTCCTGAAGCCTCTTCCTACAAAAACTGCTTCTCTGGACTCCCTGAATTGCATTGAAGGGGAAAAGGTTCCCAGATTAATGAGGATAATTTCTATTTCACACTATGATTGCAGGTGTTGTACACCTGATTTTCTTTGTCCAGAGTGGCTGTTAAGGAGAGAGAAGAACAAAGAAAAAAACATCAAGAAAAGGCAGAAATAATAGGGACTGAAAAAATACATAGTTTGCCATGCAATTTTGTGTAAAAAAATGTCACCTTTTTGTATCGTTCTTGCAGGAACATTGCACTGGAGAGCTCCTTCTCCTGACATCACTGAAATTTGATTCACAGAGACATCTAAGTTGCCCAAGAAAAACCTACTTGGTTGACAACTAAGAACCACCTCGACAGACTTTTAAATTACTCTTCAGGGGGCTGGGCTCAGCTTTCCAATTGTTTAACACATACTGTTTTCTGTTCTGGCAGCTGAATTAGTGGTCAGGACAGCAAGGTGGTCATTTCTCCAGGTTTTTCCTTTTGACCTGGTCAAAAGACAAGAAGTTCAATGCTTTTTAAAACTAAGTCATTTCAGCATGACTAAACATTAGAAATGTTTAAAAAAAATCTGTTCCCAGCAGTTTCCTCTGTGCAATTTATACATCCTGGCCTGTGAGCTCATTAATAGCAAGAGCTAAATGTGGAGATGCAAAGCTGCCTCCTGTTTCGCTGTGCCACCAAGAGTGGCTCCCTCTGCTCTCCATTCCCTGATTTCTGGGCTCATCCAGGAGCAGCAGATGTGGCCAACAGGCAGCTAGAAAAAGGGGGAATTGGCAACAGCTTCCTTCAATGCTTTACTGGGATTATTTACTCTAAAAGACACACTCCTAAAAGGGCTTGTGATCACGTCAAGTACCGGAGAGGGCTTCGTACACTGAAAGAATTTCAGAGACAAACAAGCCAACAAACAGGGAACCTGCCCTGGAACAGTGCCTTGATTGCTGCTATTCCACAGCCCACCGGGATTGCTGAGCAAGAGAAAAGATAAAGGAGCCCTTTGTAGCACTCGCAATGACACAGCACACGTGTATGCACATCAGGTAACACCTTCCACTGCTTTATCTTTGCCTGCTGGGGCTTGGGTTTGAAGGAATTATCTCGCTTTGGAACACAGAGGATTGCCAGTGGTTTGAGTAAGGCTTTTAGGCGGCCATAACTCCCCTTAAAAACAGCATTTTAGCAGATATGAATGAATAATTTAATTTTGCCAAGAAAAACAAGGTGTTCCTTTGGGACAGCAGCACAACTGTGAACTGCCGAGACAAAATCCTGCCCCAAAGTTGAAGTGCCCCACTTCTCTGCCTCTCTGCGGAGCCAGATGCCACAGAGCCACCTTCTGCTCACTGCTCGGTCCCCACCAGGAGGCAGGAGGTGGGCACAGGGATGGTCCCCAGTGCAGGCAGGGCCACCAGAGCACACCTGCACAGAAACCACCTCCTGGAAGTTCTGCTCGCTGAGCCCAGAGCATGCTGCCCTCAAGGAAGCTGCATTCCCAGAGCCAACAGGACCTTGCACTGTGTCCAGTCCTGAGTGAGGGGGCACACAAAAATTTTGGCTTTTTAACTTATTTCCAACTTGCAAAGAAAGAGCAGTGGCCATCCCAGCCACTGCCCATCCCTGCAAAGTCAAAGGAGGGACAGTGGGAGGGGAATCCCTTGAGTGGTTGTGGGAGAACCCTTCCCTCTCTGACTGTTTTCCAGCGCTTTTCCCTTCCTGCCTTCACCCTGTTTGCTGTGCCTGCACTTCCAAGGCCAGTTCCCTCTTGGCCATGGCTGGCTGAAGGGCTGCTCCTGTGTGTGCAGAGCCAGCGCTGGAGGACACGGGGCAGGAGATGGGGCTGGGATGAGTGTCTGCTGCAGAGTCTCATTTGCAGCACAGCGGGAGGTTGCCTGAGGTTTTTAAGGCACTATAAAAGAGTCCTCCATCACCCACAGGAGGAAAAGAAAGGGATATAAAAGGCTGACTTGTTTAGGAACCGAACTGGGGATGGAACAAAGTTTCTTGAACGCACCAGAACAGTTGAGCTGCCATGAGAGTGTTTTTGAAGGGGTCACCTATTTTGAAACTCATCTGTTGTTTTGACAGTTCTCCATAACTGCTTTTTTTCTGGAAAACGAAACGATTTGGGGCAATGGAACTGCAGTAACATAAAAGACTGTTCTTTGCTAGCTCTTGGTGTGCTGATTTTGGCAGCACACCACTTCCACTTGGAGCAGACGGGAGAGGAAATGTGATGAGTCACAACAATGGGAGGATGTTTTGTGCAGCCCAGGCAAACCCTTCATACTAAAACACCCATCTGTGCATTTCACTCGAGCCTCTGCTGTTTGTGGAGACAGAACAAGGCTCAGCCTTACATTTCGGGTTCTAATTAGCAAGGCTAGAATAGTGAGACACTTGGGTTTTGGGGAATGGCTAAAAACATGGCAATTTCTACTCCTTTTTCTTTTCCTTGTTACCACTCAGCCTACTCAGAACAGTTATATAAGGTTCAAGCTCTGTAATTCCATTTTGCAGAAAGCATTCAACAGCACTTAAAAAGTGATACCATTAACTATTCATTTTTTTTCCAGTATATTTCATATTAACAATAATCTATCATAGTAGAGGACAATTATTAAAACCTAAGCAACAGAAGCTTTAGAATAAATGAACTGGCACACTTGACTAACCTTGAAACCTGCTTTATAGATTAAAAGTGCTTTTTTGCCATGAACACTTCAGTCACTTTGCTTTCTTTTTATTTTTCATATCTGAATTGTATTTTGTTCTTTCCCCTCATAGGCTTAATTCTATTCAAACACACCAAGTCATTTTGAAAGCACTGAATGTGCACCTGATCACTGAGTTTTCCTACTTTTAGGTCATCAACAATGGGTTTGTTCTCACACTGAGGTCCTCAAGGCTTCACCACTGAACACACAAAATCTCTGCTCATGTAGATATTAAAAATCTGTAATATAATCATGTACCTGGTACACTTTGAAGTTTTATCAAAAGATGTTTACTTCTCATTTCCTTAGCCCCAATTTTAATGCTGACCTCTAAAACTGAATAATTTAGAGTATTTATATTAAGGTATCACAAGATAAAAACAAAAGCTTATAATTTGCAGGGCACAGGAGTGAGATATTAAAATGAAGACAAAACGGATAGGACAGAACAACATATGATAACAGAAAACAGTGCTAAAAGAAAAGAAAGGGGTGAAGAAATGTTGCAGAATTGAAAATAAACATGCACCTTTGTGGTTTCACAACTGAAAGGTAAGCAATCAAAATGACATGAAGAAACAACATAAAAGGGTACTTGAAACAAGATAACAACTAAAATCAATGTAAAGCCTCTTCAAGTCCAAAAAGAAATTAAAAGGAATAAAATAAAAATCCATAGTATTTAAAAGGATTAAAAACAATAGGCCATGCAGAAACCACATTTCCCTTTTGGTTTTTAATTGACTTTAACATCGAGAGCAAACAGCAAACCGGTCCCAGATGGCCACACTGCAATTTTTTCCTATAGGAAAGGCTCTCAAATTTGTTAATTTATCTCATTAGAAAAACAGCTTTATTTGAGATGAGCACAAGAGCCTGAGACACTGTGTACCTGTGCTGGTGTTGGGTGGCCAGAGCTCAGAGCCACAGCTCCCGAGCAGGGCTGCTCTGGGTTTGTCTGGAGATCGGTGTCAGAGCACAGGCAGGCAGAGACAGGACCCAGAGCTGCCTCCTGTTGTGTTTGCAGGGAATCTCATCCTCATCCACTACTCATAGCCACAAACAGGACAGATGGAACTGCCTTTCCTTGCAAAGCAGAGAATGGCTAAAAGCAATAGAGCCAGGTAGCTACAGATCTATCATTTTTGTCTCTTTGCTGCCCTTCCACCTCCCCTGGCTTCCCCTTGCCAGCCCTGAGGTGTGCTGGTGTGTAGGACACAAGCATGGGGGGCACAGAACAACAACTCTGCTCTGCCCCTCTCTCCTGTGGAGCTGCAGCGTTCTTGGGTCCTGCAGAAGTCAGAGCCTTTGGCCATTATGAGGTGTAGGATGAGAATAGCTATTTTGGCAAGAAAGTGGGAAAAGAAATCACAGAAGGAAGGGTCAAGGCTCATAGTTAAAAGCTACAGTTCTTCACAGATTCTTATCTTGGAGTATAAAATTATTCCCTCACGTTCAGAGATCCACATTCTGCCCTGGAAATAAATTCCCCTTTATTTTACGAAAGCCCCAGCTTATTTGCAAGTCCATGTAGGCAGCTGATTCCTGGCACTGTCTGGCCAAACAATGACTAATTGTTACTGACTTCCCAGATGGTCATTCTAATGACTGGAGAAGGGCAACCAACCCAGCAATCAGGTTTCATTTAGCTGAAGACAGCACAACAGCTGTCTTTTTCTTTCCTACACACTCAAGCAGAGCGTTCTGTTGTTCCAGCACTCTCTTGAGCATGCAGCAAATAGAGCTCCAATGAGCTGGAAAGTCCTGCTTTAGATGATGCTTTGCTGAGTTCTCACCCCCTTCTCCTCCCACAGTGCTCTGTTTCTGCCCACTCCAGCTGCACAGCAACTCTGGCTGGGCTGGGAGAAGTGGCTTAAGTGCAAGTGCCACCCTATTCAAGGCATTTGCATTCAAAGGCATCTTAGGAGAGAATACCCCAAAATCACACCCAGGTCGGGCTTTGCAAACTGCCAGTTCAGTCCCCCAGCTTGGGCTGAGCTGGTCAGTTCCTGCAGCTCTTGGTACTGTTGTGTCAGAAAGGCACAGACAGGTTTTTTTCCTGCAGAATATTACAGAGATGGAAAGCAAGAGAGGTCAAACCTTTGCCTGGTGCAAACTATTCTGGCTTTAAGGCCAGATAAGCCAGAGGAAGCTCCGAGGCAGAGACGGTCTGGCACATGCTCTGATATGAACTCTGAAATCAGGATGAGGTGCCCTGGAACTGCTTTGGCTGCAGCAGAATTAAAACTCTTTCAACTGTGTGTTTGCACTTCAGCAGAAATCCATTTCTCTCCTAAATATGTCTCAAAATGTGTTATGGTTCCCGATGTGCAGACTGGCCACGCTCCAGCCAAGTGCTAATGTCCCAGTGTTACCAGCTACCAAGTGTAATATTATCTCAGGTGAGGAACCACATCTCCTCCACAGTTTTCATTTGCCACATTTCTTTTTTGGCTTCCTAGTCCAGCCTTTTAGGCAATGTATTGTGTCCTGTATGAGCCCAGGAGCAGCTGGTTAAGAGAGCACACGTGTAGCAGGAGACAAAAGATGCACACCTTGGAAAAGGGAGGGAAGAGGAGCTTGCTGAAGTGAGGAGCCAGCTCCCAGCGGTGCCAGCAGCTAAAGCCCATCCTGGCTGCATTCCCCCCGTGCCAGGGTTGGATCAGCCCTGGAACAGCAGAGCTCCTCTGCTAATCACATCGTGCAGCTCTACCACTGAAAACCATCCCTGGAACAAGTCTCTTGTGACCTACCCTACATTAGCCATTTGCAGAACAATTACAGGAGTAAATGCTACAAATAACTAATCCCAGCACAGTTTCCCCTTTGTTTCTTTTCCTCCTGAAAACATCAGGCCAGGGAAGTCAAGACTCATAACAACAGAATTCCATAGTACTTCTTTCCTCATAGCTTTTAATTGCTATATGTTGGAAATAAGAAAACAGCATTACAAATTGTTTCTAAAGCCCTTTCACTAGGAAATAATATTATCTAAATACCAAGAGATGAATTTATAAATAATAGATAAAGTTGCTTGTGTGCCCTCAATTTTTAAGATAAGCCACAACCAGCTTTTTTTTTTTTGGCTGGTAAATCACTTTCCAGCAAGAGACGATTTCTGCAAATGTGCCACATCAGATGTTCTGAATGATTCATTTACAACTGCTTTTTATAAGCTGTATGGCTTTTATACATATTACTTTTTATGTGTAGCGTTTCCTCTGAAACCACACAGGTTCATAGCACTTGTGTCCCAAACCTGGGATATCCTAAAGTATCTGAAATTTTGGGATTCAGAAATCATTCCACATCTTTCCAGCCATTATCCAGAACTATGAATAAACTTAGAATCACTCAGTGACTCTCAGTTAATAAAATAAAACAGTCACTAATATAAAAATTGAGAAATTATTCACTGCTCAGTGCTTTTCTTTCCAATTGGCATCTTTATGCAAATCTGGGGGTAAAGTTGCTCAGTTTGGGTCTGAAGTGTGTTTAAGGCTTGTGGGGAGGAGAACATCACCTGAGGGTATTTGGATTTTCATCATGACTGGAACCGAATGAGAAACCTTCAGCTTGGAATATGAACTTCAACTGAGTGGGCAAAGAGTTTCCACTGTGAGCAGAGGAAGGCAAAGCTCCAGCACTAGGCTGGCAGAGAAAGGACACCTCACACACTGTAGCAAGTAGTTGTGCTTAGGGAGACTGTTAATGCCCAATAAATATTTATTTCTGCAAAACCATCTCCAAGAAGGAGCCTAACTCAAGCCAAACATATCTGAATCTAAATATGAACATAACCTAATAAAATGTTTTCATTTTTAAATTATACATTGCATTCAGGATTTTAGAATACATCAAAAATTCTCTTTGTTAGCTTGGATTAATATTTTAAAGCTGGAAGTATGACAAGGAGACAAAAGGAGTATTGTAGCAGATTAAACAAAAAACACCCTTGCCACATTAAAGCAGCTTTTAGAAATAAAGGGACAGCTGTTCACAGGGTGAAAAGAAGTTGGAATAAATGAAACAACTACATGATGTCTTGATAGCCTGATGTATACAATCCAATGGCACAGCTCTCTCTTGGTACAATATTTATATTTGTTTCTCAGTAAGCTTAACCATGTTCTTATTATTCATTTGCATTTATGACTCAGTTTCAGAACAGCTCTCAGACTCCCTCCACATCTCAGTTTTGCCTCGAAGTGTGCTAGGAGAAGAAAAACAACACCTGTGCCCTGCAAAAGAACAGTGTTCCTGCAGAACACACACTAATGAGAGGTCAGGTCTCTTTGGAGAAACAGGCTGAGCACGAGCATATTTCCTAATTGTACTTCTATAACAAAGGAAAAGCCAAGATTTTCTGCAGGCTCCCTTGGGTAAGTAAACCAGCAAAAACTCTCCCCTGTGAGTGTATCTGAGGGCCCAAGAGAATCCTCTGAGCACTGGAATTCAAGGCAAGGCTCGCTCCCAGCACAGAGGCCACAACTCCATTCCAAGCACACAGGTAGCTGTGACTGCAGGGCAGAGAGGAAAATTAGAGTATTTTCTGAAATGTAGTTACATCAAGCATGAGCCACATTTCACCCTGCTGGCTTAATAAATGGTTTGATTTTAGGGCTGGCTGTTCACCCCCACAGCTTCCTCAGAATAGGTGTCTCTGCTCCAACTCCTGGCCATGTCACACGGGGGTGAGGGAAAGAACAGTCATATTGTCACAGGAAGAAAATCTGGGACTACCCTTCTGCTCCCCCAGCTCCACTGGAAAAGCAAATACAGGGAAGGTGTCCCATGGCTCACAAAAACCTGCAAATGGCCCTGGCACCCACTGTGCAAACCACCCAACAGACAGGGCAGGTTCTCCCAGGCTCCTTATTCTGCATCGTACCCAGGGAGTCATTCTGCCACACCACTCTGCTGACAGAAATGCTGTGAAACCTCCCTGGCACAGGGAATTCCTATTCCTAGTCCTGGAGTGCCATTCTCAGGGGCTTTCCCACAGGAAGAAGGGAATTGCCTATTCTCTCCCAGGCTTGGAGATTGCTCCTGTGGCAGCAGCTGGCTGATGGTGTGGAGGAGGAGATGACCTGCCCACCTCCTGGGTCCTTGTCCTTGGAGGGGGCAACAGGTCTTTAGCACAGCACTAGGACATTTCCAAGGCAGAAGTATGACAAGATATGAATTATTTTAACATTTGTAAATGCTTAAGGGCCTCAATTCCATGCTGTACAACAAGAGAAGATGTTTAAAATACTTTGAGGCTTTTATCTGCCCACAGTGCCCCGTTTCATTGGGGCAGTACCAGTGCGTTGGCCCACATCTTGTAATTCACAGTAAAAGGGATTTATTCTGTCTCTGCTAACCAACATTTCATCAGTTTACCCTTCAGAAATACACCATTTTGTCTGCTTGCAAAATTACTCCTTGGAATATTGATCCATACAGGGAGCATTTGGCTCTGAACTTATTCATTAGAGAAGGATTAAGGTGGGCAATAGGAAAAAGCAACATTCTTTGGAGTATATAAGCAGTGTGTTAGAAATTAAGCACCACAAAAGTGAGTCATAGGGTAGAACAGATCGATGGTAAAATTCAAATGAATGCACTTGCAGCTAACAAGTGATCCAGAAATGCTGATTCTCCCTGCAGGGCAAGTGCTGTGCTATAAAGGAAACAAAACAAAAATGAATTTATCATACTGTTCTTCACTTGAAGCAAAGTGTGAATACTTGATAAGAAAAATGTATAAAGTTGAAAAATAAGATTAATGTAAAACAATTTTGCTTTGCTTTCTGTCCTCTTGCTCACAGTGAGCAATGCTCTCTGCACTTTCTTAGCCTGCTATAAAACAAGTGAAGTTTCAAGAGAAATCTCCAGAGAAGTCTTGAAGGCAGAATGGGGAAAAACACCCCAATCAAACAACAGACCTGATTTCCTGCCCTGCAGCCTGCTGGCCCAAGAGAGAGTGCAGAACCCTGCTCAGACAGCAGGCTCAGCAGTGCCTCCAGGAACAGATCTGTGTGGCACCACCACCTGAAGTGCCCTAAGCCCAGAGGAGAACACACCTAAGGCACTTTTCCATTCCACCAGGGGATAAAGAGGCCACGAGCTGTCCCAGGGCTTGGGAGTCATCCAGGCAGTTTAGGGGTTTAAATCCATTTCCATCCTGCCTACACTAGAGGAGAGGAATGACTCCATCAGTCCATACCCTGTAGAACAACTTGGATGCATCTTCTTGGACACTGATTTTAGTGTTTGGAACTCTTTTGCTCAAGGTCTCTCAGCAAGTGTGTGCCTGAACAGGAACGATTAAATAACTGGCAAAGGCCTCCTGCTTACCTGAGAAATCACCTCTTTGTTATTTTCAGATTAAGGTCTTTGACTGTGTTAGAAAGAAATAGCAGAAGCAGAATGAATCCCAGACTTTTCTGACTGTATCTGCTTTCTTCCACTGCATGATGAGAATGCATTGCTTCCTTGAGGGTCTTATTCTAACTTGATGGTTTCCAGTAATACATTTCATGTCACTTCTAGACTTGTCTGACAATTGTTCAAAAGCATTTTCATAAAACTCAAAACAAGCTGAACTATTTATAAGGGTAATTTGGTATAAAAGCAACAAAAAAGGAAATATGACTTGACTCTCTTGTGGGCAGTTACACAAAGCAGCTCTAACATGTAAATAGTTACATAAATTATATGAAAATTCTTTGCCATAGATATGAAGCAAAAATAAAAAGTTAAAAAATACCAGATGTAAGGTTATAGCTAAGAGGGACCATTGTGGTTGCCTGGCTTTATATCCAAAACAGAATCTAAATCAAGAATTATTCCCCCATCATGTCCGTATCTCCTGATTTACTTTGCAGGTGCTTCACTGCAACACAGTGAGAAACCTGGAGCATCTCTGGGTACTTTGGAAGCTGCAAATTAAACTTTTTCTAGAGTCAGTAATCATTTGTTAGATCATATTGTTTTCTATCACAAAATAAATGCTGAAAAAGCATTTTTATAATGAAAATATTATTTTCCCAGTAGTTTTTTTTCCAGAATTAGATATTTTTATAAGATGCAGATTATAGGTAATTTGTACAAACATACATAATATAATAAAGAGCTTAAGTATGTATGTTAGTATAAAACAAAGTGCTACATGCAAGCACTTCCTAAACAAATATAGTTCAAAAACCTGGGCATGCATTACAAACACTCTGTGGACTATTTTTCAACTCTACTCATGTTTTTTCAGACAAAATACCTTAATTATAGTCATTGAGCCAGAGACACTTGTGAGAGAAGGAAGGTAAGAAGCTAAATGAGTGGGCTTGATTAGTAGAGCCACTACAACACATCAGAAACAACAGTTTAGAGGAAGCTGAAGGGAAACCATAACAATGCTGCTACACACTATCTGTGACCCCTGATTTTCTGCATGACTGGCACTGGCCTGGAATACTATACCCTGATTATCCCCAGTTCTTAATGGCTGAGTTACTTATGAAGGAGCCCAAACAAACACACTGTAAACCAACAGACTTTAACTACGAGCAGAATTTGTCCAAATAAAACAATCTATGTCATGTATTTTCCAAACTGAAAATAATATAGCAGATACATTAAAGAGAACCCAAGTGCAGTTCAGTTTCCTCTGGGCACCCCGATGTAAACACGCCTGCTCTGCATCACAAACCATGCAGCCGATCAATGGGCAGCCTTTGAAACATCTTGAACAAAGTTTCTCTCCGGATGATCAGAGGCAAGCACGCCGTGGGTTGCTGCTTAAAAGCTTTTACAAGCGTGTTCACACCAGATTTCCCGTGGCTTGAATCCCTCCCGTGGTTCCCTAGCAGAACAGGGATGCTGCTGGTCCAGCCCAGGGGTGTCTGGGTGACTCTGAGGACACAGGGGCCAGGGCAGCTGGGCAGGCTCGTGCTGGGATGCCCCAGAGCAAGGCAGTGTTAGTGGGAATTCAACAGCAACACTAAGCTAAGCAGTTGTGGAAGAGAAGGCAACATCTACTGAAAGCAACGTAAATATCTAGATTGCACAAACAGAGGCCCAAGGATTCATCTGACAGTGCAGCCAACTCTGCCAGTGCTGCCCCCTGATTGCAGCACTATCACATGGACCACACACACCTTACAGAGACTTCCCGAGCCCCCAGGCAGGGAGAGCAGAGTTTTCTGACAAATGGGTTTCATTTCTTTTGACAAACACTGAATGGGATTCCCTGGTTCTTTTTTCATTGTGTGTGGGGTTATACACAGAAATACCAACATAGCACTTGTACAGCTACCCTTAAATCTAACCCTAGAGTATCTTCTGGCTCAATCCCCCTTCAGAGACCAGCAGTGCTGTGTTTTGAAGGATGCACCGTCCAAGCCTGCATTTATTAGAAAATCTGGCTGCTCAACCTGAGCCTTCTGCTAAAGATTTGCCAAACTAAGCTGAGCTCAAATAAGCACAATCAGCACTCACTCACTTTGGACTGCTGGAAAAGCAGAACTCAGCTCTGGGATATTGCTGCACTTGGCTCCTACTGTAGTGCATAAAAATTATTGATCAATCTGCAGAGCACTTGGAGAGGCAGCCTGAAGAACTGAGCAGGAGAAAACATGATAGTTCCAGATATTTTAACAGTGCACAGAAAGATAAATAACCTTCATGCAATGTTAGCTGATGATTTAAATAATAGTTAGATTTAAACAATAAAGATAGAGCTCTAAGGCACAGAGAAGCTTATTTACAAAGGAGAGGGAGTGTTCCTGGAAGAGGTTTATCCTCAAAAAGGTTTTTGGGGAATAGGAAAAGAACAACTAACAGAGACTGAGAAGGAGCAAGACAGACAACAGATAAACCCATAGATATTTGGGCACAGAGCTGGCAATTTCACCAGGTTCATCAAACCAGATAATTCTTCTTTAAGGCTTGTTTCCTTCTTTTGGGTTTCTGTGGGGCTGTTCCCATATTTTCCAAGCTTCCCTGTTGTTTGCCACTCCCCCTTCCCACACTGAGCACACCTTCCAGCTGTGTGACAAGGGCAAAGGGGTGTCAGAAAATCATTTCATATCGCAGAGGGCAAGGCCAGAGAAAAAGAGACATTGCTGATAACATTCCACATGTCAGAGCTCTCCCGTCGAGTCCTTAAACGCCCAAGTGAATTAGATAAATCCCTTTCACTTCCACCTGGGCTGTTATGAACCCTAAAGTTCTGATGCTGCAGCAAAGTAACTTCCTTTGCTGCAAATGCTTAGTACCAAAGCCAAAGCCCTGCACAAACAGCAGGGAGATGAGGCTCTAACACTCTCAGCTGCCTGTGGAAGCAGAACAGAGAGCACAGTGACAGCAGAATGACTGCCACCGATTAGGGATGAGCTCCTATACCCTGCTGACCCTGTGGGTTTGCTCTGTCATTTATGCACTGCCATTCTGCTTCACGAGAAAAAATAACAAAGAACTTCAAACGCTTCAACGCCTGTAATTTTCTAGATAGAGCCTATAACATTATAAAAGAACTCATGTGCAATCTGAATAGGTAAAAGGGAAAAATAAAATAAATTGGTCTAGCAACAATTTAAATGATGGCAAATGTAAGTTTAATATAAAACCATATTAGAACAATTGAGAATCATGAGAGGCTGATTTATTATTTATATAGCACACTAAAAGTTATCTGTAAAGGAAATTGTGTAATATGCAGTAAATTAGACAAAGCTGCACTATAAATTGGGATTAAATCTTAAACTGGTTTTAATATTTAATATGCTATCATGACTCACATTTTCAATAACGGTTGCTCAAAGTTCAGGAAGAAGTGTCGAGGCAGGCAGAGAAGGAGCAGTTGCAGAGCACTGTCCCCTGATGATGCAAATTAAATCAGATCACCTCTTAATTGCCAAAACCAGACAAAACTACCACATGTCCTCTGCTGAAGATCCGGTCCAAAACTCACCAGAGATACTGGGAAAACCCTCATTAAACTCAACAAAACTGAGATCACAGTAACTACAAGTTACATGAGGGCTAAATAAATGACATTACTCAGTAGTAAAATAATCACAAAAGTATTTGGTTCCATTTTACAGATTGTCCAAGTGGAACACTGTCAAAATTCATCCTATGATATGAGCAAAAATGGGATGTTAAAAAAGTAATTATTGCAGAGGAGCATTCAGAATTCTGCTGTTCAGCTTGAGCAAAGTCAGAGCTGAAGTTCAAGAGCCCATTTGGATTCCAAACCTCACACCTAAGTGGGCACTCTCTGGGCATTCAATGGCAGGATTATATCTTTTTGTGAGTACACAGGGTGCAGGAAGGTGGGTTCTTTTATATATTAGAGTTTATTTCATAAGTTAAAGCTAGTTTACATATGGAGTTCCACTTGAGGTCATACAGAACAGGGATTTGGAAAGCGTTGACCTGCATGGCTTAGTCCCACCCCAGACATTTAGTGTTTGCACAACTGTGAAAAACCAATTGTCTCTCAGTCTGTGGCCTTAACTCACTGTGCAAAGAACATAAATCAGAGTCCTTGACCGAGAAGGTTTATAACTGGGGATGTCAAACACCAGGCAAGCAGAAGCAGGGGCAGTTCAAGGAAACCATGACACAGCTTTGGTCAGCACTTTGGGCAGTGCTCTCAGCACGTTGGCAGCCCTGACTCCTGTCAGGGGAGCTCTAAAGGAGAAAACTGCTTGGTTTTGTTGGGGGTTACAGAGACTCTCAAGGGCAGTGTGGGAAAAGCACCACAATTCTGCACATGGTCTATGGGACAACTGTCAGTGTGGGCAGAGAAGGCAACCTACTTCTTCTGCATCCCAGAAGGTGACAGAAAAAGTGGGATTATGGCTTTATAGAAAGAAAATAATTAATAGTTGATCCAGTGGAGGAGAGACAATCACAGAATGTGAGGTGATACTGCAGCAGCAATAGTGAATGGGAATGAGAAGTTGACATTACTGGTCAGTACTGAGGAAAAGGATGTTGCACTGCTAATCAAGACACAAAGGGTTACTTTATCTGCAAGGTACTTTACATATGGACTACTAAGAAAAATCCTATTCTAGGTACGCTTTATGAAATAACTTGCAAAATATAAATATATTTGTATCTGTGCATGCAAATAAAGAAAGTCAGGGTAAAAATATTGCATCCCTAACTCTTCTCTAAAACACTAAAGTGTCAGATGTCTGAATGTATCTGCGCATCAATAAGCTGAATCACAATCTGGCCACTTTGTCAGTGACATAGTTGGACAGTTCCACATAAAACTGGTTTTCTACTTGTCTGGACAACAAACCCTCAGCAGTCTTTTTTAACTTTCCTTCAACAGTTTAACTTCTCTGCTTGGTGTCTATGACTCCCCTAAAAGCCATGAGAACTGCAAAGTGGAGCACATTTAAAAGGAAATGTTGTCATTTGCAGCTTAGACTTTCCTAATCTTTTCCAGGTTAATGTGTTCTGCACAAAAAAGAAATCATATTTAGTTGCCTGGAATGTTTTGAGCTGCTTAAAAAGCCTAATTGTCGTTTTGATGAATGTAAAACTGGTATGAGGCAGATAAATGTGGTCCACAGTGAAGTGGCATTACAAATGATGGTGTTTCCCAGCACTACCTCTGCAAGAAACGTGGATTTTATTTAATATTTTGCTTTAAATGATGTTGTCTTGCACATGGCACACAAGAGGAGGTCTCTTTGTCTGCATGAGCTTCAGACTGCTAAGCTAAGCAGTGTGTCTGGAGGGCAAAGCAGGGTCTCTGTTAACAGCCCTTCTGGGGCCACTGAGCTTGTCCCACAGTCACCCAGTCCTAGGACACAGTTTCGACACTAAGAGATGTTTCTGTCACACAAGACAGCTGCCCCCCCAAGTCCCTTCAGCTCTTGTAGGTTATTTCTTCAGTCCCTCTAAAGCTGAGGTTTGTTCACGGCTGGTTGTGATTCTCGTCAAATGGGAAACAGCCCCAAAATCACAGTGTAGTCATGGAATAAATATACCCTTGTTTATGACTTCTGCCAAGTTGGATGAATACTGACTGTACACTATCAGTGCAATTTCTGGGCCTAAACAAACAATGAGAAAAATGATGCTATCAAGAAGGATAAATATATAGAAATAAACCCCCCAAACACCCTAAAATTCATGTATTTTGGAAACCAGTACTATTTTTCCCCCTGGTGCCAGTTTAGACATTTAAATAAGTATATTGTTCTCATTTATGACAGCCACTCTCCTTACAGTTCCACAATAGTAGAGCATCTACATTGCACTTGTATCTTTGAATATCTCCTCTCCCAGCTTTTATTTGTTGCCATCCTTGTCAGAAACATCTGAAAGCCAGACAGTGGTTGGGAATTGGCCTCCGGTAAGTGCCTGGCCTCATTAGGCTGCTTTTTATGAGCCAGCAAAACTAGTAAGAGACGTCAGGATATCTTTAATTCCCAAAACTATCCAGTCACTTTACCTGTTGCTGAAAGGGAAGTGACAAATCCTTGGTTCTTAAGGGAAAGGCAGATTAGGAATGACAGGTTTCCTTGAAAAGCACACCATTCTCTTTCTGCACTATTAGAATCCATGTTGATCAGGAGCTATTTATCTATATATTTTCCCAGAGAATAATGTAACTAAAGGTTTATTGATTTCTAGAAAGCACGGTACGCTGCAGACTAGGAAAGAAACTGATGTATTTCTTTTTTCCTACAGACATCTGATGTTCAGAAGGTAAAGGATCATAAGTTAAAATTCCAGACATTTTGTGCACCTGCTGCCTCTGGACTTGGTCCCAGGATAATAACGAACTGAAATCATCCCTAACAGCATGAGCTTGACAGCAACAGGGGTGGGACCCACTTGTCACTTACACAACAGCTCCCTCCATAATGAGCCATTTTATAGGATATCCCTGCAGACTGGGAATCCTATCCAGCTCTATGGGGCAACGGGAGCTGTCAGAGCTCCACTGACTTCAGCATTTGGCCAGAAAAATCACACAGGGTGGGATTTGGGATGTAGCTCCACATCCACTGGCTTGGGTTTGCTGCACAAATATGACCAGGTAGCCTCTCCTGTGGGAGAAGAAACTCTGGGAATGTTTCTGTGTGTGTTTGTTCCTCAGTCCAACATCTGTAATCCCTCTCAGTGCAGATCAAGGATGACAGGATAGACAACTAGTCCATTGAAATACTTTTAGATGTATATCTCTATACATTCTTATCACTTTCTTGACAAAATACAGCTCAGATAAACGTAAGACAGCTCTCCCAGGGAACACACTAGGAAATGTATTTCTGGTCCTGATTATAAACTGAGGATAATTTATTTTAAAAAAATTCGCAGCAAGAACATATCCAATCTTTATCATGATATGAAAAAACATTATGATACCCAGCTTGGTATTACTTTTATGAGTTCCATTCTTTCTTAATAGAAACTTGAATAAAAACCGGTCTGGCCAAACCTCGCTATTTTATTTCTTTTATTGTAACCATTAAATCAGCTTTCATTTCATTACTCTAATTGTGCCTGGGAGCAGCAACTGCCACCTTAAGGCACATAACCTAATTTAAAATGCTCACAGCTCATTCCACCTTAAAATATATTGCAGTACTTAGGATCAGCACAGCAGGTCAAGCTCTACAACAGCACTCTTGTGATCAGAGGACTTTTTGGCAGTTAAATCAGGAGAAAGACTGAGGCAATGTAAAAAAAAAGTAACATTTCTCTTGCTTAAAAGATACACAGCAGTTGACATAACCATTTTTTACTTGTACCTTAAGTGTCTCCAGAGGATTCTTATTTAGGTAGAGATTTCTCACACGAGGAGTGATTCTCAGCACAGCACACAAACACCTAATTCACTCGGATGGTTTTAGTGTTGGAATTATACATGTAAAGAGCCACCTTGCTGGGCTGGGGAGGGAAAATCCATAATGATGATAAATATGTCTGTTTGTGCTGCTTGTGTGGGCCCTTCTCCCATTGTTTCCAACTGTCTCTCAATCTTTATCTGTTCGAGGCCTCCCTGTAAACTGCATATTCTCTCCATTTCACTGACAGGGGGTTGAGAGACACAAAAATTAAGCAACTACCTAACATGATAAAGAGATATAAAGGCAGAGATGGCATTTAAATTTAGGTCTCCTGTTTCCCAGGTGGGTGCTCCATATAAAAGGTGCTGTTGTAGCTACTCCTTCTTTCCCTTCTCATTATACAGTGAACAGACTCATTCCCTCCAGTGTTGCCTATAAAGACTTTGCTCTGCCTGAGGGATTCCAGCTCCTGTAAACAAGAGCATCAGCTAAATACTCTGCTTGGGGAGACATGGGGCAGAGCTTCATTAGCAAGAAGTGCAATCACAAACCTAAGTCTTGTTATAAGGTGTAATAAAGGAGAAAACCAACATTTAGAGTCTTGTACAGTCATGAAAAGCCCAGGAGCACATCCTGCCCACCCCACATTTGTCAACTAAAATCCCCGCCTGTGATGCTTTGTCACCCAGCACTCACTCCCTGCTGGACCAGAAGAAGCAGGAATGCCAGGAAGGAGACAAATCCATGAGGGGAATCAGGAGCTGTGAGGTGTGCAAGGTCTATGGGAAATCAGTGCCAACAACTAATAAATATCTGCAACCTGACTGTTTGCCTTGGAGGGAGGAAGGATGTTTGCCTTTGTCTTGCAGTGAATCAGGTGAGGGGAGACAACTCACCCCTCTCCTTGGAAGGAACCAGTTAAGTAGGTGTCATTTCAGGAACTAAACAGGT
This sequence comes from Margarornis squamiger, assembly GCA_035222235.1. Lineage (NCBI taxonomy): Eukaryota > Metazoa > Chordata > Aves > Passeriformes > Furnariidae > Margarornis > Margarornis squamiger. The sequence continues at coordinate 10,568,778 of JAWWTY010000048.1, forward strand.
AAGTGAACCTCAAAACCAAAGGTAATGATAAAGGACAAGCAGTCATTGGGCTGGACTTACACAATGAATGGTCCATCCATGCAGAAGTTTTGGATACAAGAGAGCAGGAGATGCATGAAAAAGCCCATAGTAATCCCACTTTGACATGTTCTACAGTGTAACATGATATCAGTACTTGCATGAATATATATTTACATATTTCTAAATACATATACGCCCCACTCATCTATAAAATAGATTCTTAGGAAGAGAACTCAAACTTCTGCTCAAATACGTGTTCAGAAAAGACAAAACATACATTTCAAAATTTCTTCAAACCTTGTTTTTGCAGATATTTTTAAACAAGTTTTCCCCCTTCAAACAAATCAGCATATTTTTTAAATTCTACAGTTGAAGTGTCATTGATGAAATACTCCAGGCTGGGGAGCTTCACTATGTGATAAGAATGATTTAGCTGTGAGCTTAGGCATCCCAAACTGACAGTTTTCAGAAAACCCTGATTCTGTTTTCATAATGGAAATCACTTGATTGAGTGGCATATGGTTATCCTGTTGTTATGACATGGCGTGTGTATTTTCTCTGCATCAATAAAATTAGAACGTGAAAAAAGCACTCGTTTAAATGGGAGCATGAAAGAAGGCCTCATTTAAACACATCACACATCTAAGGTGAGGGATATGTGCACATACATTAGCCTGGTACATAAGCTGGCATAACTTCCACCTGCTCCAGAGGAAAGGAGACAACAGGTCCCTGGAGTCCCACAGCTGTTCCACCAGCCAAAGTGCTGCTCCACTCTCAGGTCTTGGACTTCATGTTCTACTCAGGGCAGGAGGAGGCCACTCTTCACAATATGGCACAAAATTGTTCGAATTCCTGATTATTAGGAGCCTGACTCTCAATTGTTGTGTTTTCAGTTTTTAAATTGCTATTCACAATAGTGCCAAACTTGGTGAAAATGCTTCACCCTCCAGTATTACTGATCCCACCTCCTCATCCTTTGGTGAATGTTTAATTGCTTTTAGGAAGTGCTACAGCCCAGGTGAGAGACACACAAATCTGTTGCCTCTGTAGGTTTTTTAGAGGCAGAGGTTCCAAAACCTGCTACAACTCTCCATATCCACATGGCTGCTGTGACTTTGCTGTCCAGCTGTGGGACACAGGGATCTCCTCTCTCCTATTTCCCTGTGTCTTCCATGCAATTTTAACAGAAAACCTGCAGCACTAAAACCAGTACATCACTGAGTGTCTTCCCTAGATATTTCATCTGAGCAGCCCTGGAGCAGAGCACAAACATCTAATCCACCAGGACCACAGAGGTAATATATGATAAAATGTGTCCTGTGCAATCTTTGTGATGCCCTGGCAGGATCAGAAGTTGGGGATAATGTTTATTTGGAGTGTGTTGTTGGAATGTAAGTGAAAAATAGAGTTACCTGACGAGCTTGTGGGCACAAAGCTTTTAGGCCACATCTCCATAAGTGGTTGATGGCTTGTGTGATGCAGTAACTTTTTGTGCATATTGGCAGATTGCTTCTAAACTAAACTTTGTAACCCAAGTCTCCAGCATGTTTAGAATTGCAGATGTGTGTTCTGAGAATTTGCAGTGTTTGCCAGAAAGACACTATATGATATTAGCACAGTTGGTTCTGAATTTTAAACCCAAATCTGATGTTCTATGACTCACAGCCTCAGGAAAGAATTAGATGAATAGCTCATAAGGGGACAGACACTGCCTGAATATCTTTATAGAGGAGATATGCTGAATAATAACCATTATCTTCACATGACAAGCTACCATTCTATTTAGGATATGGTGTGCTGCTATACAAGCAGAGAATGCCACACAGATAGTCATATCTGAATAATCTTTAATATACCTAGAGCACCAGAAGTCAGTGAAACTGCAACAGCACACACATCAGTCATTGCTTGTTCTTTTGGTTTGTGCCCAGGATGCCTCACTGACACCCTACTCCAAAATCCAAGCTGTCCCAGCACCTCCAGAGCTGCCAGATCAGAGTCAGCCCAGATATCTGTTTGTGCTGGAATCACAGCACGGGCATAGTCCCAAATTAGGTACCACACAACGAACCAGTACTTGTAATACAGAGGGTATTTGCCACACAGCCTCCAGAGAGCTGGCCTTTAATTTACATAACAGGTAATTAATTTACAGGGACATCTTTCTTGTGACAAAAGGCCCTGATGGTATCTAAAACTGATACAAACAACATGAGCCTGGCCTCAGGTAGATCTGTCTGTAAATAAAAATGTTTAGTACATATAGTTCTGAAGTCTGGGTCATCTCCTAGATTCTGTTCTTACCAAACCTAGTTAACCTAAGGTGACCAAAACCTTATTTTTAGGGTTTCCAGACTCCATCATGTGCCAGGATTTCTAGGATTTGCATTGGGCATTTCTGTGCCCCCCAGGGCTCAGAAGCACAAGAGCTGGCTTCAGGAACTGGAAGTAAAGTGTCTCCAAAGAATTACAACACAGAAGTGAACAACAGCTTGTGGAATTGTAAGACTTGTGGCCCCATTAAGTCAATCTGCTCCAAGCATCGCCATTGTAATTCTTTCTGAAAGGCCCAATAAATGTTTGCATAAACTGATTATAAATCAGGAGCCTTTTAATGACTTCCACGAGGACGCTGCTTTGCATGGGGAGGAGGTGCACTTGCACTAGGCTGCCTTTACTACCCAACCAGCCTCACATCTGGAACACCAGGATTTATGGCACCCTCAAGCCCTAATTCTGGGCGAGTAACATGGAAAGAGTTCCTTACACTGTGCTTTTCTAGGAGGTGCCCACACCAAACAGCTGAAGAGTAGCTGGGCTGCTCCTCTCAGACTTATCCTGTATTTAGTGTTTCTTTTTCACCAAACCTCATGACATTATCCTCAAATGTCCTCAAGTTCAGCAGTAGGACTTAGTGGTGAATATCAATATTCAAATAATACATTATTTGCCATATTTAAGACCGCAACACCCACAATTCCTGACAGAATTTGAATCCTCACTGTAACCCCAGGGCTATAAAAATTGCAGTTTAAGGCCCCTTGTTCTGGAGAGTTTTATGTTCAATAACCCAAAAGGACAGACAAAACATGGGTCCGTTTTTGTTTTGTGGTCATTTAGGGCTGGTGTGGAGTTTCAGCATCTCCTCACCTCTTCCTCCCTCCCTCATTTCTTTATCCCATTGTCTTTTTGGATTCACAGTGAATCTCTGACTTCATCTTTGTGAATAGGAGAAGGACAACACTGGAATATTTTCTCACTTGCCTTCCAATCTCTGATCACCATTGCTTTGAGAAGACAGGGAGCTGCATTAGAAATTGGGGTGTTTTAACAAATATCCAGCACTATTTGTGGCTCTGCACTTCTACATCCCTGGTGCCATTTCTAGGCTATACCCAGGCTGAGTTTGTGTGCTAATGCTTGCAGATTTGGCTTGTGAAAAATGTCTCCATGAATAGAATTTATCCTTTAAACATCAGTCCCTCTCCTTCCCTGCTGTGCAGCATCTTTCATTTTTCACAAGGTGCAAAAAGTACCTACTGATGATAATGTCCTTTTGCTCCTCTAGAAAAGGAAACTCTTAAGCCCTGCAGCAAAATATGTCCCTGTTTAAAAAGTAACTGAATAAATGCAAACTCCATGGGGCTTTGCTTAATGGGGCAAGCAAGTACTTCAGTTCACCGAAGTTGAAGAAATCATGGATTCTGACTTAGAAATTCTCCTTTCTCCAGAGGTTCAACTCTACACAGAATCGAGGAAATAAAACCAGACACAGATTTTAAACAAAATTCTCCAAATATCAGATTTTTTCTGCCTTATGTCCCTATGCGCTCTGCTTTTAAAAAATTATATACATACAATGAAGAATATCCAGATTTCTTTTTTCTCTTAATTTTTTTCTCCAGGTTTTCTGTGGTGTTGCTGAAATTTCCAGCCATTCTTCAACTCTTGCAAAGGAACAGTATGAAAAATGGAAAACCAAAGAAGTAGAAGGGAAAACAACAGCAGCAACACCTCAAAACCTCTTATTTCTTGCTGCACTGTCATATCTGAGAAGTTACAATGAGGTTCTCTCCTGCATGTAGAGGACAACCCTGAAAGCACATGCAACACCCAAACTGTGCAAGGGCTGCCAAATGGCCGTGTCAAAAATCAGTCACCATCAGCATTTTTCATGGGCTGGAATCTCAGATGGTATTTTGAGGCTCATGGCACAAGTTTCAGGGCCCAGAGAATATATAATGTGTGGCCATGCCATGGAGAGCTCCCCAGAGAAGTTATGGCTTCTGGAGCAAGGGGAAAACATCACCCTAAACATTTCTGAGGGCCAACATTAACGGTGATAAAGTGGTAACAAGATTTAGTTGGATAGAACTAATTACTCATGTTAGGGGATGAGAGCAAAGGTTTGCTTTGGCAATAAGTGCACTTACTGGAAGCAAGAAAGAGTAATTAGCCTAAATATGTGCTTGATTAGGGGAAAGATTTTCAAAATTCAATGTATGAAAGTAATTAGAGAGAAAATTAGAATGGAAAAAATGGCACCAAGTCATTTGGAGTAACACTATAAAAAAGAAAAAAATAGATTTTCCTCATCTGACATACACAGTGGACTAAAGCTCCTGTTTTCTGATCAATCTTGCTATATCACAAAGAGGTTTATTTTTCAGTCATGAATGACTGGATTCAATTAAAATATAAGCTCACCTGTCAATTAAATTAAAAAGGGAACTCTCTTGACATTCAGAAATTAGCGTTAAAAATCACCAATTACTACCAGAAGTTGCCGGGCTAAAAACCCTTCATACACGGGAACAGAATGTATTCTATTACCAGATCACTGTAAAATGTGTTGTTTCTATTACCTTGTGGGAGCTAAAGAGAAAAATTATAGCCCTTTCAGAGATCTAATGATTTAATTTAGGTTTTTTTTCATTCCAACAACAAATATTACAATAGCAGCACAATGTAGATATGCAAGGGTATCAAACTATTAGGTGGCTTAATAAAGCAATAGGTCTTCTCATCTACACTTACAATCTGCCAATTCTTTACTAAGTTTATTGACTTAGCCTGCCATTTCATTCAGTGTAGTGAACTTTGCTGACATCTCAATTTAAGAAGAATTTTGTTACATTTAAATATGTGTGTTCTTAGTTTCAGGCTGTCTCCTGTCTTATTCCACACTGCCAAAAAGAAAGTAAGATATCTCTTGGCATATGTACTCTGAGTACAATATTTCTCTGTGAATTTGGTCTTGAAGCTGTGCTAAAACAACTTTCTCTTCCTCTGGAGGAAATAAATATTAACATTTCATCTCTCCTAATTCCTGGGGTCCACCACAAATGCACTGCCAACCTTGGAGATTCCCAAAGGGAGCCTCTGGGTGGCCAAGGTTACCTCGATCAATACCAGCCTTTCAGTCACCTCAGGTGTCCTTGAGGTGCGAAGCAGCTGAGCCTGGGATGTGCTGCTGCTTTTTGGGGGCAGGATCCCTTTGTCCTACTCCTGCAGAGGGAATTCTCTTGGCTCCCTCTGCAGCTGGGAGGGATTTCCCTTTAACAGCAGCAGGGACAGCCAGGGACATATGGAAGGAGAGTTTTTATGGGAAACTTTACTCCTCAAAAAGCATGAAGGTATTGGAATTTTACTGGGATTTCCCAACTGGCAGGAAGCAGAGCTACAATTCCCTTGTTAATAATAAGTTCTAACAAACATACAACTGGTCCTGGGAAGCAGAGTGATGTTAAACTGCTTGGAGTCTGTTAGTGCTGGGCTTTGGGGTTTGGTTTAGGGTGCTTTTTGGTTTGGATGTTTGTTTTAGTGCCTTTTTTAAAGGCAGACAACCAAAAAGGTCACTTCCCACTTCCCTGTTTTTGCTTAGTTCTGCATTTAGCAGGATTGTTCTTTATTCCTTCCATTTGACTATTGATCTCGGGGGAGAGGAGGCACAGGGGGGAAATGACAAATAGGCTGCGTTTGTCCCTTCCCTTCTGTCATCTGTTTCACGGGTAAGTGAGTAGAGATGAAGGCAGCATGTTCCACCCTGAGCCCAGAGCACCGAGTGTGGCCTCCAGCTAGAGCACAAATAATTTCTATGCATGATGAATCCTTTCAATAACAAGAGCCCCACTAATGTGGGATCAAATCACAGTCATTAGCTCTTGGCACTGCTCTTCAAAAGATGATACAGAAATGTGAACAGCATCCAGCCATGCTCCTCTTGCACACACACTTGCCACCAGTTCAGCTGGCAATTTACTTTCCTCATCAATGTGCTAGTATAATTAGGAAAAAAAAAGCCATCTGATAGGATAAACTCCTCCAAAAGCAACAGCCTGCTTAAGGAAATGATGGATCATTGTGAAGTAAGGGGCTGTGGTGTGAAGCTGTTGGTGGACACATTCCTTCTGGGACTACCCAAGAGCTGTGGCCCTGTGCGAGGCAGGGTATCCAATGGCAGGGAAACTTGGGAAACAACCCCTCTTCCAGTGCTGCTGATTTGCAGTCAGCAGGGCCTTCTGAACCATGGCAGTCACAGAGGAGTCACAATTATTGGAGCAAAAACACTTTCAAACTGAGTTCAAGCTCTTTGACCACGATCCAGAAGCTTCACTTAGCCATTTAGGAGCACTTCTTCTTGCCTCAAACCATCTTTTTCTTTTAATTTGTTTTTGTATTATTGTTTTTACATACTCAGTAGTTACTTTCCTATCTTATTTATAGTTCTGTTATTCAGTGTTTGATCTATTGAAAAATTTTGTTGTTAATATCCTGCAATGTGTGAATTCTATATTCTCTCAAAATCCCTGAACAATTACTTTTCTCAGTTTAAGCATACATGGTATTTTATTTTTAAACAGCACTTTCTTGTGAGAATTTTTGTTATTTGCCTTCTGTTTCAGTAACTGTGCATCCATAAAGATATTTTACATTTTATTCTTAATGGATTTTTCCATGAAAAGAAAACTAGTAATTAGTAAAGACTTCTACTTAGATGGATGCTTCTGTATTCCCTGTGCTACTGCTCTGTAGGGAACAGTGTATGGCAAAATAGATACTAATACTTTATAAATAAGGTTCACAGAAAATTAAACTTCAGCCTGTGTTCCACATTCTCTCAGCCCACAAAAGGGGTGGCCTTCACCCCCCGTATAGATTTTTGCTAGTAAATTCACTGGAGTGATTCCAGTTTCATCAATTCTCACAGTGCTGTTGGATTTGCTGGTTTGATCCACCACTGAAATCCTGGTCTGCTCACTTTGTCAAACCCACATGGGCTCCATCTATTACCCAGAGAGGCTGGTTGATAAATCCCTGGAAGTGCCAGCTGGACAGGCAGGACATGGCCAGGCCAGGCTACCCAGCCACATGTGGAGGGAGCCCCTGGGAGCCCCCACTGCCATCATGGAACATGCTGTTCTCCCTCTACCCAAAGCAAGAACAACCCAAAAACAATGACTGACCTTCTAGACTGTGACCAAAAACCTGTGACCAAATAATCCCCAAACCCCCTGATGCTCAGCTAACTGCAGAAGGGTCAGCAACGTGAAAAATCCAAGAGTTCAACAAAGGAGAATCGACAAGGGATCCACTCTGAGTCAGTGTTTTAACTGAAGACAGAACACGCTGATTTAGACCCAGAGAATAATGCTCAAGTTTGACTATCCCAGGGAAGACACGCATTCCACCTGCCCAGGGCAATATTCAATAACAAGAGATAAGAGTGGGGTGATGGTTCTCTGATCACTGTCCCTGTTCCCTGAGTGCAGACAAATGGTGCTGAAGCAGTTTAGGTCCAACTGAGCCAAAAAAGAGGATCAAGAGGAATAACATTTTCAAGTTGAACCATTACACATTTCTTTCAACAATAAGTTTTTATGATGCTGCCACGTGATCTTTTCTAGAGGAGCACGTGGGTTCTGTTCCAAACCTACTATCCTGACTTTCTGTGAAAACCTGATCAAAAAAGGAAGACTTATTTTGGAAGCAAAATACAACTGATTTTTATATCTGAAAAGAGAACATAATTATTTTTTTAAATACCTTTGCCTTGACTTTTCCCTCATACAAAAAAGCTGCTAGCAAACACTCGGGTCTAAGTCAGTTTGAGATCCTTCTCAGCTGTGACAATAATGACCTGTGTCACAAAGAGCTGCACCAGTGTCTCCCTTAAGCTCAGGCACCTCTTCCCAGTGGTTTTGCCCACCCTTCCCCACTGTTTGCAGCCACTGTTCCCTGCCCAGTGCCCAGCAACACCAGTAACTACCATCACAGCTGGCAGGACTCGGGCACTTTGTCTCTGTTAGGTATTCCCACCTCATTCCCTGCTCATTACAAGGTCTGACCCAGTTAATGTTCCAGGTGTGTCAGCAGAATAATTTAAATAAATCTCCTCTGTTTAATCTACTTGCCTTGTTGCTGAAGTTATAAACCAACTGGCCATCATTGCTGACAACCACTAAATACACCTGTCCTCCTTTTTCTGCAAATCTACTACAAACCCAAGAAGTTTCTAACCACCAGAAGGGAAATAAAGCTGCCTGTAGACAGCTGAATGCACGTTTGTCTCCAATGACATAACATAGAGAGAACTATAACACTGCTTTATTTAGGAACACCGGATATTGCTCTGGAAAACACCTCAGTGATCGCTGTGTGTGGCTCCCTTCTATTGCAAGCTACCATATTTTACACGTTCCCTCTTATAAACCAGAACTCATTTGCTACATTGCAATGTGAAGATCAAAATTAGAACAATATTTTCATCTTGTATTCAATCAGTTTGTCTCATCTAAAAGAAAAATCACAGCTTGAGCTGTGTAATCTCAGCAAAAGATAAATCTCAGTTTATTATGTATCAAGACTTCCTAGTAAGCTATTTGGCTGAATTAAGCTCATCCTTCCTTTTTTGTGACAACTCATGTCATGACATTAAAGGTCATGTTCCTTCCTTCCTGTCACTTTAAATTATGCCATCAATATCATGAAGTGATTCAACAGAGAGTTTAATAAATGCTACAGAATTATTAAAATCGTGCTAGGTGGCTGCTTTTCATACATTCCTGCAGCTCCTTTTACCATTTCAGCCAACACTTCACATTCTTACCAGGAAAAACAGGCACCTTGACTTTACTAGGAACTAAGATGAGGATGCAAGTCTGGGGAGGGGTGGGAAGTCAAATTCCAGTCACGCCATGCCCATAATCAGGACAGGAGCGCCACACTTGCATTCATTAAGGACACATTCCTTTAACCTCTCTGCAATCAGGTTTGAAATGATTTAGCTCAACACTCTATCCCCAAAAGCACCCATCTGGACTAAAATAAGAAATAAATCATTTAAAGGTATAAATGTTTATTGAAAACATTCGCATTTGATTCAGTCGAGTGCTTAGTTGTTACTTTTCTGTATCACTGTTTTACTTCTGTGTTGTTCTTTAGTTTTTAAATGAGAAATTTGGGGTGCATTTTTCAAACAAAGCACTTTGCTGTTTCCCCCACCTTCTGGCAGGGAGTCCCAGTCTATTTGCCAGAAGGTGACTCGGAGCTCCCCACTGGAAACACAACTTGAAGGTATAATCCAACTGTAAACACACCATTTATGTTAAGAGTTGGGAACAACTATCCTGGAGAATTAACTGCTACACAGCAACATAATGGATGTGCTTCCCTTGTCTGAGAAATCAGCAAGAACTCCGGGAGAAGGAAATAAAATAATATTTTTTTATGTGGCTGCAGATTGAGATATGGCTCTTTTCCACAGGTTTAATTAGCAGGGAGCCAAAGATTCCTATTTTGCAATTTCATTTCCTTAATTGATTCATATTTCTATTTTGGAGTTAAAATTCTGCACCCAACTACACGCCCCAGGAAGCAGAAACAAAGTCATTCAGAGAATGAGCAGCTCACCAGGCCACGGGTACAACTGACCCAGTGTAGGATTGGATAGATCTTCTCTTGAAATTCTAAAGTCCAAGAGTGGGAATAAAATTCCTATGACACTGCAAACATCCCCATGGCCTTGCTTTATCAGGGACAGTGCCTGCTGTCCTGGAGATCAGAGTCTCCATAGGATTGGAAGAGATTTCAGCCATGTGTTCAGGACAAAGCAGGTCACTTGGAATAGGAGACCTCACAGACCCAACACCACCCAATCTTTCTTCATGGACAGCAATTGGCACGAGCAGCCCTTGTTTCTCTTGTCTTTGCTGCTCAGCCCTCCACGTGTGATAGTTTTCTGGATTTTTCTGAGTAGCAGAAAATGAGTTCCCACCCCGAACTGCTTCGAAAGCCTGTATGAAGGTATGAGCAAGCCTTAACTCCTCCAAGGTGCCACAGAACTACCACCCAGGGAACCGGGTAACTTGCTGCAAAGACAGCAAGGCTGCTCCCAAACTTCCCAGCACAGCCGGGGAAGGGAGTAACCAGGAATACAGTCAATACTGGAGCAAGTTTCCCATGGAGGGAGCAGACAGAGCAGGAAGAGAATCAACAAACACCATCACCACTCAGTTCAGGGGATTCATTCCCAAGTCCAATTCTACTTTGACCTTTTCCTAACCACTGAAGTGACAGAGTGCACAATTCGTATTTCCTTAGTGGATTAAATATTTAGTTTATCATCTTGATCTTCTGGGTTTTCTTCCCTGCAGGCTTAGACTCCACCTAAGGCCAAACAGTAAATGTATGAGGGTTCCACACAAACAAATCACAGATTCTGTAACACCCTCAGCACTCAATTTTAATGGGTTAACAAGCTCTAAAAACATTTAACTTTTTCTTTCCTGCAGAAAGTTTTCTTTCAAGGTATCATACAGAGCTCTAATCATGCCACTTCCATGTGCCTTGGAAAGCCAGGTGAGCAACCCAGTTATCAAGTGCCACTCTTATTAGTTTCTATTTTTATTATGAATATCTCATGACTAGAAGCCACCGAGCTTTACACTGAAGTGCATTCCCTTTTTACTTGAACCATTACCCACTGCCGTCAACATACATATTATTTCCATTCTAAATATTTATGGGAAAAAGAGAAATAGATAGTAAATGGGAAAGCAGCACTACAATTAATTCTGCCTCATGAATATGGAGGCACAGAGAGATGAAATGTTTCATTCAAGGGCACACACACACACAGAGCAAGTGGCAAGGCTGGGAACTGAACTTCATTTCCCGAGTCCTACCTCAGTACCTTAACTACAAAACCACCCATCCTTTCAGCCTCCCTGCTTTCATTTACACTAATTTGCTGAATACCCAATCAAGGAAAAGCTCTAATAAATGTATTTAAAGAAAGTTGTTGAGTAAGGAAAAGGGGGAGAAGTTACAGAGCCACCAGTGTGTAAAATGAAAGGTTTTAAATCTTTTAGTTGTTTAAATAAAATGAACTATAAATACAAGGTGGTGGGGAGTAGGAATATCAAGGGAGAAGAGCCTTTCAGTAGCACTGGAGCTGGAAAGGCAAGGGGAAAAAAGAACTGACTGTAGAGCCCAGCAGGGCAAAGAGGGCAGAGAGAAGGGGAAGGGCTGGCTGCAGCAGCAGGACAGGGAACAAAGGCTGCCCCAGCAATCTGCAGCAAATACAGCTTCACACAGACACGACTCCTGCAGTCCACCTTGGCCAAGGGGCTCTGCTTATCCTTTTCAAGTAAAGGAGGTCTGATGGTCCTTCTTGCTTCTCCCACCTGGAATTGAATAATTTTGTCCCTACAGCTTCCAGCAAGATTTCTATCATGTGCTGAAACATTCCCTTTAACCATCACTTTTTGACACAGGAAGGATCTTTACACCTTACATTTTCTCTCTTCCTAGAGTGATGTTAGGGATGGACACATTCTGTGCTGTGAGCCTCTTACTGCAGCCTTTTTGGTGAGTACTGGAAGGAAAAAACCAGCACAAGAAACCTTCTCATTGCCTTTTAGCAAATTTTATTTTAACTCTAATGCTAATCCTAACCCTAATGCTAATCCTAACTCTTTCTCTTTGCAGCTGGCAAGTCCAGTATCTCTGGGAAAACAGACACTTTTATACCCAAGGTAGTTGAAGACAACTCACTCAGACAATGAAACTTACAATTTTGAGCTTGACTAAAATGTCTGTCAAATTAAAATCAATCAGTTGATGGAGAATTTCTTGTTGCCAGGATTTGACTGTAGTCAGTGCAACTCCTGCTGTGAAAGGCATCAAGGATGCTTGGATAGAGTCAACTCCAATAAAATAAAAGCATAGGTTCAACACAAGACCAGCAGGCAAAATTATCTTTGCTACCCTTTGGGCTGAAGTTAAGAAGTCATCTTTTATTTGAGACATTAGTGATGGTACTTGCAAAGATTTTGGACAGTTTGCAGTAATATTTATTCACAGAATACTCTGAGCTGGAAGGGACCCCCAGGGATCAAAGTCCAACTCCTGGCCCTGCACGGGACGGCCAGTCCTGTCCTCTGGGTCACCCACACTCAAGGGCTCATTGTTAATTAAATTCATTAGAAGTTGCAGAAGTTCCTGAGTTCCCACAGAGGGAGAATGTAGCACTGCACACAGCTGAGCTCACACCTGACAGCCTGGCATTCACATATTGGATTCAAAACCCCACAAAAGGCATTCACAACTATTAAGGAATATTTTGCTGCATTCATTCTAAGTTGTATTCTTGAGTATCTCTGAACATCCAGTTCCAAATCGAATTGTCCGAATGAAAAAATGAAACAGCTGTATAGGATTGATGCTTCATAATGAAATAGGAATACTTAAAATTGCTATCACAGGAAGAATGCTTTCTTTTTTTTCCTGGATGAAAGAATGTTTTCAATGTAACTTGAATGTCCATTGTTTTACATTCAGAATATTCCAGCAACTTTGTTTTTGTTTAGCATTTTCTATACTTTTTTGTTACTCTGTGATCTTCTCAAAAACACAGAGTAAAGTCAGAGTGAACTTATATGTTTAGTTTCCAGCAGCACAGATCCTTTCCTGCCAAGGAAATGGCCACTAAAGTGCCTCTTGTCTGCCTACCCAGTAATTACAGGCTGGAGCAAATCAGAAGCAGACAGAGTACAAGGCTCTTCTTGGTCTCCCAGTCAAACCAAGGCAGATCCTCCAAACTCTTCTGTGTATGAGTAACATTTATTCAGGCCAATCTTCTTAACCAAGCCAGTATTTCAATTATAAAGCCAGAAGCCACTCACAAGCAAAGTTTGATGGTACTAAACACACTGAAAGCTGACAGTGATGCAGAACCACCAGGGTGTATGTATGATAGGCTTGGGTTTCAAAATATTTGGATTCATTAGCTCAGCAACGAGGCTTCCACTGCCTGCTAATCATTCATTAATGCACCTTCCTTCCTTGAGAGAAAGGACTGAGTCAAACGTGTTCCTTTTCATCTGATTTTAAAGGAACATATATAATATATGTGAACTACATATAGTTTTGGACCTCAAGAAATAATCAGGAGCAGCTCATTGGGCCATCATATTCTGCAGGGAATCTTACACAATGAAGAGAAAAAAACTCTGAATAATTTACACTAAAATCTGCTTGATTTACAACCTTCTGTTCCATCTCTGCAGGAGACAGTGTATGGCAATGGTTCCTCACAATAAATCTACTTTTAACAAAAGAAGTTACTAAGCTCCAAAGGCTGGCAAGTCCAACCTAAATAACCCTGATAACAAGATACCTAAACCCCAGAGACTCCAAGAAAGAACACAAAGAGCTGCTTCATGCTCTGATTTAAGGCACAGCGTGGCTGTTCCTGAGTCACCACAACACTGGGATGGATCTGACCCCGCTGTGTCAGGCAAATGCAGAACAAAGACTCCCAGGCCAAGGATCTGGCAGTCAAAGTACAAAACAGGGGGAAAAAAAGGTAAAAGAAACGAAAAGATGGGTACAAATGAACAGGAGTCCAAGGAAACAAAAGTACAACATCAGCAAGGACAGGAGACTTCATGCTGGAGCAAGTGTTGCTCGTGTTAAATTTGTTACGGCAAAGGAGAGTTTGGGGGAGCCCAGAGGAGGAGAGGAGCATGGCTTTGGGGATGTTTGCCAGCACAGGGGAAAGCACAGGGTCAGGCTGCCCCCAACACCTCACCCTGAGCTGGGCAGAGTTGGAAACACCTCATCTGAAAATTCCTCCCAGTTGGGGAAGCAAATGCTCAGACAGGCAAAACTCAGAGGCAAAATCAGACAGGCTGAGTTCAGGCCAAACTGCCCCTGAACAGGCAAAGTGTTTGCCAGAAGATACCCAGAGTCAAGGCTGAGCAACACCTCAGGTGGTGCAGGCTGTGTTTCAGAAAAGATAACTTTTAAAGAAAATTGGGGACATTTAATGCAAATTTGTTGCTGTGAAAGAAAAAAAAACAACAAACAAACACAGTTCGGGGTTTTTAAAATCCTGCTGCTTAACAGGGGCTGAATTCTTGAATATTCATTATCTTCCCGAATTGGAATGAGTGTTGGAAAATGAAAACTCAGGAGATGGCAGGAACAGGGAAAACAGCCAGCCTTCCCCTGTGAGAAACATATGTGTTAGTTTTGCTGGGAAGCAAGGAGAGGGAAGCAGGCAAACATTCCCACTGCAGCACTCAGGGGCAGCCCCTCACGTCCCCTGCAGCTCTCCCAGGGGGGCAGCTCAGCCATTCAGCACAGCAGTGGGCATTGTGCTGCCCACAGTGGTGTGGGGAACACGGGGGCAGAGAGCACCCTCCCTCCAGAGGGGAGGGCAGCAGGGTGGCCTTGGGGAAGGTCTGAGGCAGAGGGCTGGGGTATCACTTACTAATGGATGCACAGGCCAGTTATTTACACAGTGGAAGATCCCTGCTGATTATGGGGATGAACAATACAGACAAGAGCCTTGAACACGAGAATTGTTTGTTATCCCTGAAGAGGCAGCTTTGGAAATTGTCCTATAGCCTGGGAGACTGGAAAGGTCATGCCTTCCTTTTAATATAAGGCTTTAATCATTGGTGTGAGTTCTTTTTAAAACTCTCCTAGAAACCAAATTAAGGATCAACTGCCAAAGATCAGCTTTGGAAAGGATGTTTATTAAAGCTGCTCTTCGACCATAAAGCAAAGTGTTGAAGGGGAGGAATGCAGGATGTGGTGCTGATGAGGATGCTGAGAAATGAGAGAGCTGGGAATGGCTTCCCTCATACACTACCTTTGCCTTCAATGGCAAAGTTGGGCTTTAGTCGACTTTTTCTCAAGGTACAGAACATGATCAGAATTACAGGTACCCAGGACAGAGGCATTCACATGTAGTCCTCACATTAAAAACCACCCCCAGGTATTCCATGATTTTGTATTGCAATTTTAAATGAAGGTACTTGTGAGAGAGAAAAGATTGGCATTCTGTATTTCGTATAAAATTAATTAGTTTATGCATTATAATTATTCTGATTGGGGGACTGAGTTCTGGAAAAGCCTCTATCTCCCTTGGGCATTTTGATTATCAATAAGAAAAAGGAGATGGGTGTTTTAAAGGAGATATGTTTAGGTTCTGCTAAAATACCATGACAACCTTCAGAATTATTCACTTTCAAAGCTATTCCAGAATAATCTGTAAAGTAACATCAAATAATTCATACTATTATGGCAGAAAATGAAAAGTGTTCCATTTCATGCTTAATTTATTTTGTAATTATAAATCTGTTGGTAAACAGTACCATAATAGGCTTTGGTTTGTGCCTGCTTATGCTTCTGAACTCTTAGAGTTTTAATATGTTTTCAATACAAAACCCATGATAATAACTGCTTCTGGAAATGACTGGCTGGATGGGTTCATCCCTAAGTCAATTTTAGCATTCCTCACACACACCTGCTAGGAAGGGAATATTAAAAAAAATACATAGAAAACAGTCTGGCAATTTTTAAACATCAGAGCAGAGGTCATAATTTCTAACTAGAACAGTTTAATATTAGCCATACCCTAACAATAGTCTTTTCAGAAAACCACAGCAAGACAATTTTTGATTAAACCCACTTTTTGATATCACCATAACACACTTTGAAATCAAATTTCAGCAACCAGTGATGGCTGTGTGGCTCTACTTTACTGACATAGTTAATATTTTAAGGTTCCTCACTTCATGGGCATCATCTGGGCACCTGATTGCCCGCCTGGGCTCATGTGGGCTCTGCAATATCTGGGATCTCTACAGATGTCACCAGAGCAAGACAAACACCCTGCTGCTTCCAGCCCTCTAGGGTCAAAATGTAGCCAGGAGTTCAACTGCATTGCTTGAGAAAGGCTCTAGGTTTGTTTTCCCTGTATCATACAAGTAGAAGGTCATTTTAAAATCCTTTAGGCTGTTAATTTTAAATGATTTTGTCATGAGAAATTAATTTACAGGCTTATGGACTTTGCAGAAATGATAGATTTCTAAGGACTTTGGAAGCAGTGACTAATGAACTTGGCCAGCCTCCTCAGCACTGACTGATTTAGTTTCCTGAGTAAAGGAGGCAAGTGGTGGTCTCATCTCTGTATTGAGGTCAAATCATTTCTGATGGGAGGCAGCAAAAGACAAAAGCTTCCACCTTCTTGCACAGAACTCAGGACAAACCCACATCACACTTGTACAGGAGCACAGTTCCATCTGAACCTCTTCAGCACTGATTCCTGAGAATTATAAACAGGACACCTTGGCTAAAATCTGGCAATGCAAAGCAAGAGGTTTATTCTCCCTCCACACTGAACGAAAAATGATGATTGAGATCTAAAAAGTCCTAATTTTCTTCATCTTTTGAAACTATCCCGGAATTAAGTTCTGAATTTTTGAAATACAGCCTTCTGTCTAACACTGAGGACTTTGTCTCTAAATGCTCTAAAGACCACCACTTGGGGATACATTTTTCATTTCATCCTAATATTTCCTTCATTAAACCCTCTGCATTGATGCAAAGCAAATAAAAGCTCCTTTATATCTCTGACAGAGAAGGGAATTTGATAGTCATAATCAAAACTAAATCTGTGGCTGACAACTTGGTAATGGGCCAAAACCTGGACAACTTTGATTGTTCAGAGGTGTTATGCTAAATCCAAATCAGCAGCCAGCACGACTTGGGCTAACATCTGTAAATATATTTATATCTTCCTCAAAATTTACTCTATTTCCCACTTTACAGCTCTCAATATCACCTGTTCAGTGTGTCACACTCTTGCCATGTTACCCCTTCCATTATGCAGTATAAATTCCATGATTCTTTAGAATACATGAATTTTTAGCCTCACTTTTGTGCCCAAACTAGCCTCATTTTGATGAATGAGATCTCAGACTAGATAGGTAAATAGAAATCGGGTGAGGGATGGGAGCTTGCCATGTATAATTTATTAGAAGCACCACAAAATACCAGTGCTGAGAGAAAACAAATTATTGGCCTCTCATGCAGTGACCATGAGAAGGTGATAAATATTTCATTATATAGTACTCATCAGACAGCTGAATAGCTCATCTGTCCTATTTATGCCAGCTAAAATGAATTCAACCTATCAGTGGCAAATGTATTTTTAATGTTTCCCTACCTTCTGTGGAAGGGGCAGCTCCAAAGTCCATCTTCCATAAGAATCACTTTATTCATTTCATTGCATACTGTAAAAGCTTTATTCTTCAATAGGCTTTGCTTGTTCAAACCAGCCCTTTGCATCTCACAGAGATTTTATGGCCAATGCTCATTCCACTTGCTGGGAAGCAGAAGTTACCACAGTTGCTTTCTAGGCTGTGAAAACATGGTATTTTGGTGGGAAAACACCTGACTCTAAAAACATTTGGAAGCATCCATGGGCTCTCCCTTCCTGTGGAAAAGCTGGATAACTCCAAATGGCCTTTTGTAAGAAACACAAGCTCAAAACCTCAGCAATAGCCTGAAGAAAAAAAGGCTCATTTCAGTTGAACTTGCACTTGTTACATCTCAGGAGAATGTACATTTGTTTTCCAGCTGAGAGCAGAACTTTCAAAGATATTGAGGAACTCCAATAAGAGCATGAAATTATAAGAACCTGCTACAACTCGTTCATAAGAGTAAGCAATTGGTTCCCAAGGCTCAGTTAACTCCTCTGGAATACAACAAACACTGCAAACAATCCCTTTATATTGTCCTTGCTAGTCTTGACTCCAGAAGTAAAGAAGAGTTAATTCAATTGTAATTACACAGCTGGACCTTGTTGGATAACACACTTATTTGGACATACAGCTTCCACTTTTCCTAACCCTAACTTTATTCTGGCCTTTCAAAGTCACTTACCCTGCTAAAACTTTGGTAATACATGGACATCCACACACAGCTCTTTTCCTGCTTTATCCCTGGAGATGGAATGGGTGGAAAGCATGAAGAATTGAGAGTCCTGAAAACACAACTGCCAGCAGCTATTGAAGGGCTGGCTTTTGGATTCAGAAACAGGGAATTCCTTTCATTTCTACACATCTCTGCTATCCTTTGGCTTGCATTGCTTGTAATCACCCCTCTGTTGCCATGGTGCATATCAAGCTCTCCGTGGTGAGCTCTCTCTGCACTGACAGTAACAAAGAACACAGGTGGCCACCACTGTTACTCCCACTCCCTCTGTGTGTCCTTCCACACTTGGAGGAATCTGGGAAATGCATGTTACTCCACCCATGTCATACTGACCACCACAAAAGCTGCTGGAGCAGCAATAACAGGATTGAGCACAAAAAGTTGCAGAACTTTCTGCCTCCCAGTAACAAAAACATCTGAGCTGTTACATCAAAGCCAGAAGGTCCCATCAAGGGTATGGAAATGAAAAAAATTAGGAAAAATACACTTTGATAATAAACACCCACTTGGATGAAGCCAACTCCGAGAATCAACCTGGGGCTGTTGGGAGGGGCTCAGTTCTCTGGTCCTCCTTGGAATAAAGCCAGCATTGAGGAGATGAGTAATACAAAAAACACACCAAATCCAAAAGATGGCACCACACCAAAAAATCATCATCTGCTAAACAGGCTGATTGATCAAGATACAGCCAAGAATTCCTCATCCTTTCATGCTCCCCATGTCACAGTGAAACATCCTACCTTCCTGAGACTTTCCAAAGCCATTCTGTCTCAGCTGTGTCTGGGAAAAGCTTTGTCTGAAACAGGCAGAGTATTTTGGTCACTACTAAGCAAAGTATGCCTAGGAAGCTCGAGGGATAAGGTTACACCATGATTCTTGTCAACCAAGTAATTTTGAGGTGTCAAAATATTCCTGTGGGTGACCAAATATTTAGATTTCAGAACAGCTTAATTCCAAAACCCAGTTTTTAATATGAAATTAAATTTGATTTTAAAAAAAACAACCCACAAACATTCTATGAAATAGAAGTATTGCTTTAGTATTTGGTGTTTGAACACTCTGGTTCTGCTCCTCTGCATTTTCCAATGGACCCCCCACATTAGCCTTGTTGCCTCTTTTTTCATGCTCCATTTTGGGGATGAAAGCACAGGGATTTCAGCTCCCAATGAAGCTCGTGGGAACTTCAAAATCAGTAAAAACCAATGATCAAAGCTCAGCTGAGAAGTTCTCTTCAAACACCACAGAACGAGTTTCTGTGTGACTTTTGTGTAAATACAACACTTCTGAGAGCAGAACGAATTCCAAGGCTACTTTAAATCAGGACTGAACCAGGGTTTTCTAAAGGGAAGTGCCAGGGTCCGTCCTGCAGGATTTTTGTGGACATGGAGACTCTCTCACCATGAAGAGCTCTACAACCAACTTACTAACTCTGAGACCCTCTGCCCCAGCTCGAATTTGGACAACAGCTCTGTAAATGCTTCACTGGTACATTGATATTCCTCAATATTTAAGGATTCTAATGCAGCATTTATTATTAAGTTAAGCTCCATCAAGACTGGGCCAGCAGTTTATCTCCCATCTCTCTGGATTTGTTGATTCTTGGCTCTGAGTGACAACAGAAGCAAGCAGGAAAGGCAAACAGTCTGAAGGGTTCTTTAATATGCAATAACAGACATTATTTCCACCATCTGCAGTAGAATTTATGATGGACAAAACTGGTTTTGAAAGTTATTTTCCTTAAAGAAATGATTTTGCTTCTGATGCCCCACTATTTTGCATTTATTAGCAAGTGATTTATGAAGGAAATCAGTTAAATATTGGAAGTTCTGTATTTTTATAGTTCATTTTTTCCTCAATAATTCCATATATGCTTTGGCTGTACTGTGAATTCAGAGCTCTGTATTCAGTAATCATTCTTTATAACAACCTAAATATGTACTGCATTATTTGTGAATTAGAGAGCAATTTATTTAGGAATCTCAGAAAATTACTTTTCTTCTTGGTGTTATTTTACAGTCTATCCATTTTGTCTTTTATCTACCATTGCTTCTACATCACGTGAGCCTTCAGAGATATTTCATACTGATGTGAAATGCAGGCTTTCAAAAAAGACAAAACCCAAAACCTTCAAAGAAAAGATCCAGCTTTGATTGGGGCCACAAGGAAAACAAGAGCTCAGTGGATACTGGGCAAACGTAAGGAACAATCCAGGACCTTGGACAGGGCCACTGCTTGGGATTCTCTAACTGTGACCCCAAAAGCTCCACGCAGCTGCATTCTGTGCAATCTGCTGCTCACGTATTGAAGTTCAGCATTCAAGGCTCACTTCAGCACTCACATTTCCACCGGAGGCACCTGGTGCACAAGGTTAAATAAAATGCGGCTACAAAGAGGAGATTCACATCATGCAACAAGAAACACTTGGCCAACCCCACCATACACACAGCAGCTACAGGGAAACATATTTTTGCTACATATTTAAGGCTTTCAACCCCCTGAAAGACTAGTGTGCAGAAAATGTTCTGGAACCTGGTTGGGGAAATCTGTAAACAAGTTCCAGCCACATTTACCAAAACGTCCTGTGACTCCTGGGGGTGTTTTTGGAGTCAAACCTTTTCACAGGCTCCTCAGTGACATTTAATTAGAAGTCTGGGTGGCACATTCAGCCTCATGTCAGCAAAATACCTTGGGTAAACAGCAATAAGCAAACTTCAATGGGTTTATTTACCACACACTTAATAACTTGGGGGAACTATTTATCTTGGGTCTAATATTTATTTTGGCAGAAAACCTGGTACACATCCTTTATTCTTTTTGATTCTCATATGTACAGAAATTTTAGAAATATCCATTGACAAATAGCAAAGTTCAGAACCTTTCCCTGAAAATAAACACTGCTCTATTGCTTTTGTATCAAAATGTTACTGAGCATTGAATTCACTCGACAGAAAACAGAAGGTTCTCTCACTGTCTCATACTCGCATCCTTCACTTCTTCTGAGCAAACAGCAACACTCTCCAGAGAACCTGCACCACACTGAATTACTTTATTTTCAATAAACCCCAGCAGTGGTACTATAGTAACCACCTTCCCCATGATTAATGGAGGAAACATTTGGAAAACATGTTATTATTATTCTAAATTACATTTTGCTTGAATTCATTTTCATGCATGGTTACTAAGATATAAAGGGTTCTGAATTGCTAATTGCGACATTCAGACTTCTGAGATAAGATGAGATTTGAAGAACAAGTACATGTTGCTGAAAGATTTTTAGTTAGAGAACTACAGAAAAGGGTGCAACACATTGGAAAACTCAGTCTCCAGGCTATCAAACCGAAAGATAACAGTGCCAATGACATCCTTAATTAAAGATTTCAGTTCAACTTCAAGACCATCATGTAGTCCCAACTTAATGTTGTCACAGAAAACACTTTTGTTCTGCACTTATGGGCTGTTTTCCCTCTTATCACTGTTGTTAAGTGTTAAATCCTCTCTTGTCCTACAACAGGATTAGCTGTTTCCCAGGCAAGGAAATGCCCTTGCAAAGTTGTGATAGATGAAGGCGTACTGGGATTATCAATCACACAACACAGAGGGACCTAGAGCAGTTCTCACTGGAGATTTTGCAGATTGCTTTAATGACACCCTTAGAAATCCTGATCTTCAGCCCATACAGCCCCCAGTAAATGTATGTTCAGCATATAGAGAGAAGTACACTGATGGGATTGAGAAACAATATGGAAAGAACATTAGACACCCTCTCCTGTACCATCCAAAGCTGCAAATGATTGATCCTCCAGAAGACAGACTTGGAGATGGAAGGAAACAAAACCACAAGCAGGCCCTGAGGCTTTCATAAACACAAAAGCTCATTTACACCACTCTTTCCTCGTAAGAGCCAGAAGAAATCACCTTCCTGTGTGTAAGCAGCCACAGCATAATTACACTTTCTGAGCAAGGATTAGAGATCTGGAGAACTGAGAGATGCTCAATTCCAATACAGCAAAGGATGCTGCATCTGAATTGAGCATTGCTGCACAAACTTCCCTTTCAATAGCAGTTGATTCATATTCTGACTACTTGGCCCTTAACAGTCCTAAAATCCTATAGATCAGCACCAGGAACCCAAAGTGCAGAGTCAATCACCATTGATCTTTGATAACTGGCATTAGCACAGTTCTGAAATGTATCCACAGAAAATATTCCATAATTCATTTTATATTCTGAAATGCTTAAGTGGGATATTAATTGCTAAATCAGGAGAAGAAAAGAGGCTTAACCTCAAAGCAAAGGAATTGCTGCAAATAGTCCCCCTCTATAGTTACAACTTCACTTTTGCAAACTTGCCCTCTAATTATTCCATGCTCCAATATCCCAAAGGCAACCATGCATTTTTCAAAAGTTATTGGATCATAATCAGTGCTTTCAACAAGACTTTCAGACAAAGCCTACCCAATGCCTTATTTATTAATAATGGCACATACTTTGATTTATATTGTATGCATTCAGCAGAGAAGCAGGCTGTGTCTCATGGAGAGCAAGCTTCCTCATTTGGAGAAGAAAGATGTTTCACCTTCAGCCCACACAGGTACCTGAGTCAAAGGAAGCTGTAGAGGAGGAACAGCTGCAGCATGAGAAGGGTCAGCTGGGAATAGGGAGAATGTATGGATTGCATGGGAAAGCTGCCCATATGGAGCTAGAGCGTGGCAGCAGCAGCAGTTCTGTTTCCATGTCATTTCCCTGCCCCTTGTCTTCAAGCACCACCATTTCAAACTGGCCTTGGCTACTCTCTCAAAGAAATTGTCCCTCTTCCTCCATGGGGCTTTTTCCTGTGTGGTTGGAGAAACCACGGATTTGGGATCACCTCCTTAATGTGCTGTAACTTTGCCAGCAAAGTTCTTCCCCGACTGTGCTTTCCACAGCCTGGAGTTTATTTGCCTTTCCTGCCAGGCTTTCATCTGCACCCCCAGAACATTCTTTCATAAACTGCAAGCTGGAGAAAAAGAGGATTTAAAGACCACAAGGAAACTGAAATCTGTGTTTTTCTTTATGAAAAGTGGGTTGCTCATTTTGTCTGCTTTAGAAACCACTCAAATATAAGGAGTTGATTTGTGTTGCTTTAGGAGAAACCATAAAGCTATTTCAAAGGAAAGTAAGGGTGTTATAAGGGGACAAAAGATAGAAAAAATCCCCCCCCCCAATGAATTTAAAAATGCATTACTGATATCCACTTCATGGCACCTGACTTTTTGGAAACCTTTTTACACTTAATACATAGCACTGATTTCTTTTTAGGCTGAAACACTCTGTAGTCTTAAAGAATTTTTCTTCAAATCTCAATTTACAAAGTATGGCAGCACAGGAGAATTTGAGAAAACCTAGAAAGTTTGAGTGTCCACTAAAAAAATCTTAAAAAAAGCCCCATGAACAAATGAACAAAAAAACACACCCCAAATCCCAAAGGACCCAAAAACCTTTCTGGCTTAGGGTGTATATACTGCTGGAGTACCTGAAGGGGTGGTTATCTGGAAAAACACCATTTATTCAGCTTGAGCCCTCGAAAACCAGAATTTTAAGAAAATAAAAGCATCATTTAGCCAGAGAACAAAATCAAACCCAGAAAACCCAACTTTCTGTGATATTTTTGCAGACTGACTCCTATCTTAGTGTGACTGGGCTGAATTGCTGCCTCACCATCAAGTGTGAGGTGCCACAACGAGGTCAGGGACAAGACTCAAGCACATGACTTACAAAGAAGTTCACTTTAAAAGACTAAGGAGTATCTGGAAGCCAAAGGGTTGTCAATGACTGAGAAAACAAAACAAATACAGGCACAAGTGGGACAGAGGGAATCCTTCCCTTACAAAAGCAAGGTTGAGATGGGACATGGTTCTATTTTCTGAATTAAATGAAGGTACAATAACTGGAGAACAAAGAAATCTATTCAGTTCATATTGAGATTTCAGCTGAAAGAATATTAATCCTAGATGATATTCAAAACTTAATGGTCAGGGCTCTGAGAAGCCCAGCCTAGGCTGATCCTGCTCTGAGTGGAGCCTGAACTAGATGACCTCCAGACGTTCCTCCCAGTCAACTGTTGTAAGATTCTATTTTAAGGTTATGGATGTTAAAGGCAATAGCTTTTAGAATAGCCCTGTAATCAGGTTAAAAACTTCAGTGCATCAAAACAGTGTGCTAAGTACAGGAAAGACTTTACATGACACCAACAGCAAAGAGAACAAGTCAATGCCCAAGTTCTTGTAGTCCTAAAAGAGATGCTTGAACAATTCTTGAAGAGCAGACATGAATATCCAATCGCCATCCACTGCACTGCCATCTGGCCTACATTCCTTTCCATGCCATTGACTTACTTGCATTAGTAACTGGCATTTCAAAGGGAGACTTTCCACCCAAATGCTCTGTGTCACTATGATTAGTTCAACTTTTACACTTTAAAAGGCTGGGGTTTGTCTGAGAAAACGTGAACACTAACTTAGCAGCTAATCCCTGCAAGGAGAGGGAAACAGCACATGGTGAGGTGTCCGTGTCTGGACAGATGCTATTGAGGAGTTCATCTGCAATCAGTGCAAGGCCAATATATTTTATGCCTATAATTACTGCTCAAAGTTCACTGTGGCATTTTGCTGATGTGCCTAAAATAGTCTTCCTGGGTGCTGTTAGAGCTGATTTGACAGTAGTTAGGGTGGAAGGGGCAATGATCCAGCTGAATGCCTGTCTGAGCCATTCTGATAAGTGTACAACCTGTGCAGAAACTTCTTAATTGCTCCAATATTCTCCAGTTGTTCCTGTTCACAGAGCCTGGCAGAAAGGTCATCAATCACTGACTATGTGAAGTTTTTATGTTTTGCTTGCTTAACAAAATACATTTTAAAGAAAGTAGAATCAGTTAATAAGAACTTAAGGAGGTTATGATGTTCCCTTTCCTAACAGCAAATGCAGAACATGAATCATTTAGTATCTGTATTACAGGGAGGCACAAGCTCAGGACTAAACCTGGCTCTTACCTCAGTCGTGCTTTGCAAGAGAAAACATGACCTGTCCTATTTAGATGTGATAACAGTAGTAAATTGATCCACTAATTGAAAACTTGGGATGTACTGAAAGGGGCAGATTAGGAAATCCCTGTAATTAAAAACTTGGTGTACTGAAAGGGGCAGATTAGGAACTCCCATATTCTGGTCCTGGTCTTGCCAATGAATTCATGTGTATCTGGACATTTGGACAGGTCATTTAGTAGTTTTATATCTCTGACCAGCCATGAAAGAGCACAGGCTACATATGGAAATGGGCAACGTGTCCTGAGAGGTCTGAAAACACAGAGCAATTCTGGGTTTGAGGATATTCCCATCAGCACAGGATCAAGGCTCTCCATCTGGGGGCACAGAGACAGACAAGCCTTGGTGCAGGGCACTTCTTCCCTGGCCACAATCTCAGTGTGGCAGTGAAGGTGAGAAAAAAGCAAGTTCTTTTACTGGGCAGTCCCTTTGCTTTGGAATAATCTTGATGCATAAGAAGGTGTTTTCATTCCAGAAGAGATACTGGGCCTGAATTCAACCCTTTTTGCATCTAATCCTGTATACATTTCAGATCGTATCAAGGTTGCCATAGTAACAAAAAGATTTGTATTGAATGGCAGAAAATTCCAAAAATATGATATATGAATCCTACATAATATGTTGACACTAAGTATTCATTGCCTGAGGCCTGTATCTCTTTAAAATCACACATTTTTGCTAAGAAAGAAATGGAAACCTTGATAAAGCAATTAAATGTAACAGAATATCCACATTTTTTCCACTGGCTGCTTTTGGAAATACTTCTTTTTTTAATACATATAATATGTATATACCATCTCCAGCTAGGGAATTCTCCCTGGTTCTGCCAGTGGGGATTTTATAGGGAAAGAAGCCTGTCAATTATGTAACAACAACAAACACACACACCAAAACCTGCACTGACTTCTACATTCCCACTGTTCCTTTATATTTGCACTTCCAGTCCAGTCTCCCCCTTCAAGAACTTCTGCAATTTCACCTCCAAAGACTCCCAGTTTTGAGCACTTTGCTACTCCCCAACATTAAATAGCCCAAAATCTAAACTTCCATTGTATTTCTTTTTGTTGCAAATATTTTCATTTCTGCAACTACAACTTTCCAACCCTAAAGCCTTTGCTCACAAACCCAAACCACAGCAATAAATCCTCCCCCCCAGACTTTGATATGGTAACAGATGTACCACAAACTGCAGAAAGGCACACACTGCCTTCAAACCTGGAAAGCTTTAGAGTGCATCTGTAATGTGCCAACCCCCCTGATTTCCACACTCCTATGGGAAAGTGTAAAGGAGAGGATTCCAGGCCACCTTTCAGCTGCAGCATTGCTTCCCTAAAATGAGGCACAAGTACCACCTGCCCACTGCCTGTTTTCCAGCTGCCAACTGCAGCTGTGAAAATACAGACTGTGGGAGTAGGTGCAGCCCTGTCCATGCTGCACCTCCACTGACATGGAAATCTGCCCCTTGGAAGAGCTTCTCTTCTCCTTCCCCACCAGCATCTGGGACTGTGAGAAAACCCACAGCTGTACGCATGGAAATCCCTGAAAGCAGCTACAATGGAATGAAAAGCATCAGCACAACAGCAGGCTAAAATAGTGGTTTAAATGTGGAAAACTGGAACGTGTCCCTCAATTCCTACACTTGCCTTTCAGACACTGACTCAAGTGCACATCACACTGGAAGAGGATTGCCCACGTTTCTGGAATGCACTCTGCACTTCCATAACTGCAGGAGCCACTTTACTGTACGAGAAACAACAAGAGAAGAGTCTCAACCAGTTTTACGGCAGGAGGAACGTGCAACTCTCCCCCATTCCACAATCAGGCCTAACTAATTAGTAATATTTCATCTCTCATGCAGTGCAGATATAACAGGGTATGTGTTTTCCTGTTAAACTTTACAAATTCCCATAGAGTTTTCTCCAAAAGATACTATTGAACTTGTTTTGGTCTCAGGACAAGAACTACTTTTTACATGATCATCCTAGAAGTCACTCTTAAACTGGATTTACTGTTTTTTGGACTTGAAATATCCTCACAAACGTTGTGAAACCTTGTGCAAGAGACATTTTCATACCTACAAAGGAATTATACTGCAAAGGAGATTTGCTGCATTTTTGTCCCTCTGGACAAACTAAGACACAGGATTGATTGTGTGTCTGAGACAGAGTCAGTGTTGCTTTCATCCTACAAAGAGCAGATAAAATCTGGCACGTGTGGAAAGGCTGGTGCAACAATTGTTTCAGCAGTTCAGGGATTCCCAGCAGTCCCTGACCAGCAGGAGTGTCAGACTCTTACTCCACAGCACTGGGTGCAGCTCCATCTCTTCCTAAGAGTCATGATTTTCCTGACATCACAAGCACAGTTTTTCAAATTCTACTCAAATTGCAGCTCTTTGATGAGTTTTACAAACCAATTGGGTTCTTTGCATATTTTATAACAGTGGGCCTGTTTCTCTTTGGATTATATTTGTACAATGAATGATACTGAGATGAACATTCAGACTTTTGCCATGCAAGGCTAAAAATTAATCATTAAAATAATGGAGGTCAAGATCACCTAAGGTAAGGGACACTCCTGTCTCCTCATGGGTTAATTTTAAGGACTGAAAGTTGGGATTATTGCTGACCTGTCCTTCAGCTCCCCAACATCCTCTGCCATGAGCTACTTCCACTCCGTGCTAGACACCAAGCAGTCCTTGTCGCACTTGTCCCAGCAATATTAAAGAAAATATTCATATATGCACCACAATTCAGCTGATGGGACAGGGACCACAGAGAGGGATCAAACACCCTCCTGCACCACAATAGCTCTGAGGTGAGGACACCTGTCCCTCTCAGCTGTGCAGGGAAACACAATGACTTATGCTGAGCTTTTAGTGACGCTGAGCATTCCCTCCACTAGCCAACATTTCTGCTTCAGAGCATTTGTGTCTTGGCCTGTGTTACTCACAGGAGGCACTATTTATTTTTAACTTTACAAATAAATAATTACATTTTCTAAGAGCTCTTTAAAATACTATACTAGATATAAAGGGATTGAACTTTGCCTCTTGGCTGATCAAGAATGCCACCTAATTAAGGAGTTTTGTGTTGCTGCCATGGGCTTGGCAAGAAATTAAATAAACAAATGCAAGCAATTGTATTTCCATAAATTGTGTGACACTGCTGGGCTCCCCTGCACAGAGAGAAACAACTCATTGCTCAAAGCAGAGGTGGAAAAGGTTTTCTGTGAATGAAGGAATGAAGTTTTGCATTCTACACTTGAAAAAATAATGCCAAGCACAGCTGGTAAAAGGTGCTCTGTGGATGGGGGATTACACCCTGAGCTCTGCAGTGACCAAAACCATTAGCCACGGTAGTGTGTGGTGTTTCCTCAACACCAAGCATTTTAAATTCATTGCCTCATATTTTAAACAATATGGTAATATATAATCACTGTTATTACTGCATTAGTTACTTCTCTAGTTAACTCATGCTTCAGTCAAGTAATTTTTTTCCCATAATTAAAATCTTCTGCACATTAACATTTCTGCAAGTAGTTAAATGCAAAAAACCCCAATTTTTATTTCGTAGTTAGGAAGAATTTTAATTTCAAGCCCAACTTGGGCCAGCAGTGGGGCTCAAGAGACCTGCAGAGGTTTGTTGGAAGTGAGTTTCCATCTCCCATTCAGAGGGGCACAAATAACCTCCCACAAAGGAGCAGCAGCAAATCTCACCCCAGCTCTCCTGCAAACACACCAGTGGGTGACCCCAGGGATTCACCACAACCCTAAGAAAACCCAAGCCAGGGTTGTCACAGGGAGGAACCACCAAATTGTTCTCACAATGAGCTGTGAAGGTCTCAGGAAACTGCAGAGGTTCCCAAGCAACATCACCAAGAGATTTTGGAGACTGAGCTGTTGTGCTGGTTGCAGACAAGAGAAGGAATTCCACCCCAAAAAGCTTTTAGCAGAAGCCTCACTGAGAAGTGCATCAAATCATAAAAGCATTCCTCAACTTGCACTGGAGAATTAAATGGAGAGAAGAAACAATATTACACAATCAATCATTCCCAACCAGCATGTGCAGCACTGACTTTCCAGCAAACCCCTTCCCCAATCAACAGAACTAGACAAAAATAAACTGCAAACTTTGTTGTGTCAATTATAATACCAAATGAAATAATTTTGATCTTTTTGTGGACATTCTAGAAATGGAAAATAATTTATTCCCTAACGTCCTTGAATGATGAATATTTGGATTTATTTCAAAAGGAATCAGAAGAGTCAGAGAGTGTGAATGTAATGAATTTTGCTGCTGATACTGGGTAGCAGCACAAATGGATCTATCATCTTCTTCTTGCCCATTAATGCTAATGCATGTGCATTGAAAAGAGGATATAATCCATAATATATGCACAAAATCTGCATTATTGTTGGTAGAAGAGTTACACTTGTCCTTGGGCTTTAGCAATATTCTCTGCTGGTGCTCTTTTGTTTAATAAAAGCATCATTATTTTTCCTTCTAATTGAATAGTTACACTCCAGAGCAGCATTGGTAAGCCCATTTTCAAGTGAATTTTCACTCTAACTCCACCATCCTCCTGTCCATATCTCTTGAGGGATGACTGAATCTGCCTCCAAAACCTGAGAGGAGCCAAGGAGGACTGCCTTTGAAGGCTCAAAAAGTTAAAAACTTCTCTTATGAAATAACTTTCTAACTTTTTACTTCTTCAACCTTGCATAAAAAAGATACAAAGTCATTTCCAAGAATACCCCTTTCCAGCTGAGCAAAATCCCCCCTGACATCAGCCAGGCCAAGATCCTACTCCTTAACATTTGCCTTAGATTAAAAATGGGTAATTTAAACAAACCAAAGAGAAACCCCCTCAAACCAAAAAGAATTTCCAGATGCTGTTTCTATCTGTGCATTCAGTGTTTCCTTTGCTGCATTTATAGCACCTGGTGCCTGTTCTAGCCCAGTGTCCATCGGGGCAGCTCTGCCAAGTGTTGCAGGAGTCTTTTCTCCCTGGAATTACACTGTTGTTTTCTGCAACACCACCAAAAACCAAAACGTTTCTGAGTGTACAGGGAGGGGAAAAGAACCCCTGAGAGATGGGAACAATCCCTGGCAGAGTTCATGGTCTGGGAAAAATGGGTCCTGAAAGCAGCAGTGCTCCATTTGCTCAGGGAAATGACTACAGGACTTCCCCAAACAATTTCACACATTTCCTTTTCTCCTGCTGAGGTACCCAAGGGGCAAGTGGCTGCATTTGGTAGCTAAGCATAGAGAGAAGTGTTTCCACCTGTTTTTCCATGCAGATTTCTATCCCAAATATCTTCTGCAGCCAGTATTTAACAGTTCAATGAGAGGTGATCACCTGAGCCAGGTACCTCCTGTCTGCTCAGCTCTTCCAGCTTGGAAGTCTTAGATGGGACCATTTAATTTGAACACTTTTCTAACACACCTGCATAAATCAAGTCACTTTGTTCCTCCTCTCAGATGGATTTGGAAACAAAGATCCCACTGCACACCCCAAACTGCTCTGAGTTGTAACTGATAGGGAGGTGAGGGGAAGCCAAACTAAAAAAACCACACCTTCCCCCAAAAAAACACCTTAAAAATTAAATTCTTTTCAAGCCACTTAAGTATTTCTTCCCACTCAATCACAGCACCGAGCATGGAAAGGACCCTGAATGTGATTGTGTCTTGTGAATTCAATTTTCATTTCAGGTGCCATAATGGAATTGACCCTAATTCAGATTCTCTAGAGAAGATGTTTGCCCCTTGTCACCAGCTTAGATTTAATTTAAGAGAACATGAAAAAAACCAAAAAAATTAAAAGGTATAAATCACGTCCCTGTGTTTGTTGCATTAACATGATTTGCATGAGGGAATGCTGGAGAACTAAAGAGTGAGGAGGTAAAGAGGGCACTTGAAATGTTTTGTCTGCAAATGCTAGCAAAATAGTTTCTTCCTGTCAATATAAGATGCCACTAATGGCCAGCTTCCCTAAAAATGAGACTTAAGGCCATGATGGGCAGTGCATATATGAATGGGGCAGTTGGGTCCTTGAATTTTAATGGGTGAGACTGTATAAAAACAGCACATAAAACCAAACAGAAAAGACTTTTTTCCTTAATAAGAGAAATCAGTAAAACCATCCCAAGCAAATACAATCAAAAGCCAGATAACTCCTATTAGTGGAAAACTCATGTATAATACTTTTGTTCTTCATCCTAAACATCCCGTCCCCTCTATTTCCTTCCATCCTATTCCCATGACAAGCCCCCAGCATGGATCTCTCTCTTTTAGGCCAGGCCACAGCTCAGGAGATGCTACAAGAATTTGGCACAAGGAAAAGTTTCACAATCAGAGCTGGTGCCACTGCAAGCTCAGGAGCCCCAACAAACTGGCCCTACAACTTGAAGGGCTCATTCCATTGTTGCAGCAACTCAGCACAGGAAAATGAGGCACATTTTGCCCAGCTCTGAATTGCAAAGCTGTAGAAAAGCCTGGGACATTGTTGTGCTCCATGTGCATGTGGCTGAGGGGGCACACACCTGTAAGGTCAGGGTCAAAGATGCTCTTACCCATCAGGCTGGATAATTCAGTTGTTCAGAGGCTACTCCCTCCCTGAAGACCTTTTTCAGCAACTAAAATGTCAACAGGTCACTGATGGATCTGCTGGGCATTTGGGAGGCAAAATAAACTGGTTTGCTTCAATTTTTCCACCTTAGCACTTGTGTGTTTAGGAGTGTGGACCTGCCCAAGCAGTAAGAGCAGCTGGGTGAGTGAAAACAGTAAAATCAATGTGAGCACAAATAGCAGAAAGGCATTTAAATGTTTCGGCAGGAATTAATCCCACCAGCAACAGCACCAGGGTTGTGTTTTCCAAGACCTCCTAGAACTTGATTGTCAACAGCTCCTCTATTGTGTCATAAATTGTGACATTATTAAAAACAGGATGACATTCTTAAAATCTGCATTTAGATGAATAAATATAGGTTGAGTGGCTGCACTTGAGGCAATCATTTGGGGAGAACTCTGGCATGGTTTTTTTTCCACTAGCAAGCTCCAGCTCTTACTCTCGACTTTAGCAAAAGTGCACTGAAAGGATGCCAACAAACACACAATTAAAGGTGATCACAATAATCAAGCAAGAAAAACTTTGTTTCCTTATTGTGCTACCTTAAAGAAATACAAATGAAAAACTGTTCTGATATTCCACTTCCAAAATACATTAAGGAGAATAAAATCTCCTTCCCCAAGCTTCCTGTTGGCAATAAGCATTCTGTGCCCAGATGCACAGCACAGTAACACAATTCACTCTATTTAAATGTAAAAAACACACGTACAAAATGCAGCTATTACCCAGTTGCTGAAAGGTATTTTCTCCCAATTCAAAAACCCTTTAAGACCTTTTAGGGCAATTAGTTAACAAGCAAGTTCTGATTTTCAGATTTCCATGAATGCAAGCAGCGTTGTGGAGGCAGAATAGGAGCGTGAAGGCCCTCAGCAGAGGTGTGATGGCAGGGAAGCTGCCTGGCTTGTCTGCACATTCCTGCTCAAGTCTCACCACAAGGGGAGGGGTGGAGGCACCAGGACACACAGCAGGTTCTCCCCCGGCAGCCTGGGCTCTGCCTGTACTGCTTCAGCCTCCTCCTGCTGATGGATTTACAGCTCCATGGGAGGTTTGAGCCGTGTCTGAGGTCTCCTGTCAGTCACCTGTGTTCCCATTCTGTCAGGCAGCAGCCCAATCTCCAGGGTGGCTTTGCACGGTCCTGCCACGTGTTCATGGTATAACAGCACCTAAATTCTTGCTGAGAGGTGGCCCCTCGTGGAACACAGCCCCTGCTGCTAGGGAGTAAAGCTGAGTGGCCAGGACTGAAGTACCTGGTGGTCAATGGACAGGGGACAGGACACAGCCTTCCATGACATGGATTAGTCTCCTGTCCTGCTAAATGACAGTATTTTATTAAACTGGTCAAATAGGGATGGGGTGGAATGACAGGGTGTTTATAAGCACTTTAAGTGAATACAGCCTTTCAGAAGGGCCAAGGTTATTTTAACCTCTTTTTTCCCACTATCACTCTTCTTGGCTTGAGTGAGCCCTTGTCTTTGTGGTGGGTGACAGAAGCACAGACAGTGTCTGCTCTGACAACAAGGAACAGCAGTTCTGCTCAGCAGAGATCTGTACAGACATCATTTACTGGGAGAGTTGAGAAAACACTTCAGGATTTGTCTCCAAAGTACGACTTGAGATCAAGCCTTTCAACACTTGCTCACAAGCTTGGCTACTGATATTGCCATTAAAAACCAAAGGAGAATTCAAAGATGCCACTCAGTTGTCAAAGTGCTGTTCCAATACTAAGGGAAAACAAAATACAACTGAAAAAACCATATTTGTATCTGAATAGTGCAGAATAAAATCCTAAATTGCATCAGACAGTGTACAAGTCACTGTCCCTTTCCATTAGCAGTGGTTGGAGGCAAAGCCAGTGTTACAGAATGTTTCATTCTGCAGTTTTCCTTTAGGTGTCACATAAATTAGCCAGAAAAAAATATTTAACTTTCCTCAGGAACAAGCTGTCTTTGTCACTTTGTCTCGACTTCATCTGTGTGCATTAGACTCTGCCTGAAGAGTTCTTGAGGACTCCTCAACATCAGAGACAGAAGCCTCTCACTTTAAATCATAGTAACAGCAGTGCCCAGCTTAGCTGGCAAAACACAAGAAAAACTCTCTCAGCTGCAACATTCCTGAGGTCTACACAATGAAATCCTGGATGAATGAACAATAGGAACATTTTTTCACTCACCTTCCAACTGAAAGCCAGGGAGAAGTGACCACAGAACAGAAATTTTTCACTGCCTTCTTTGTGTTTAATAATTTGTCAGAACTAAAAATATTTACAGAAATGCAAGCATGGCTGTGAAATGTGTTTCTGAACATAATTTGTAAGGACTCCAGAAGCTTTTGTGTACCAAATTCTTGCATGTCTTTGTTACAGTGTGAATATGACAAAGGATTGAGCCAGACCTTTATATAGACTCAAGGAACATGAAAAGCACTGAGTTAGTGCCATCTTATCGTGATTCAGGACAATTCAAGGCACTGAAAATATCATCACAAGTGAGTGATAAAAAGGATCTAGATCTCCCTGATGAAAGGCATTTCTCATTAAATCATTTCAAGTACCTTTTACGTTACTCTTTATAAAGCACTTGGTTTAAAAGAAGGAAATTTTAGGACCCAGAAAAGGTAATAGAAGTAGATAATTCTGATTTAGCAAGACATCTTTGAGCACAGTGGCTTTACAAGACTAACCATCCATCAGAAGGAGAGCTTTGGGGGACTGGGTTTGCAGAGCAGGGTGGGTGGGTGAGGGAATGCTCATGTTGATGTTACACCACCACAAAGTGTTATTTAACAAGCAATGTGTTATCATCACAATGTGTTATTTCAGTTCTAGGATAATGCCTCCTCTTACAAAAGTGTCAAATACAAGATTTCTCTTGCAATTACATTTAGTTTCAATAGATAAAAGGGATTTGTCTTAACAAGAAAAGAACTTGTCTCCAAAGTCTAATGTGTATTCTTGCATATGTCTGTAGAGAAATATGAGTGAGGGGGAGGGAACAAAAATCTATCTGAACCTTGCCTCCTTCAGCTAATACTGTATCAACCCACAATATTTCAAATGGCAGGCACACCTAGGAGCTAAGGAATGACAAAATGCATTCTTGCACATGAGAACCCTCCCAAAAGGATGGGTGACCAAGCCCTGGATAGATTGCTCAGAGAGGGTGTGGAGTCTCCCCAGCTGGGGTTATTCCAGAGCTGTCTGGCACAACCCTGTGCTCTGGGATGGCCCTGCTGGAGCAGGGAGGTTGGACCAGGCTACCCACTGTGGTCCCTCCCAGCCAGAACCATCCTGTGACTTCAAGGGAAAGACAAAAACCCAAACACTTGCAGCTTCTTCACTCTGCCTACTCAAACTTCCACTGAGTAGAATCTGCAAGACTCTTCACTGCTAACACATGTCACACACGTGAGACCTGAGTTAACATCTCTGCTGTGTCTGTGCTGGAATGAACCTGGGCAGCAGCTGCCCATGGCCCTGGCCAGGGCTCTGCATTCCAGCCTTTCTTCTGCTCTTCTCCCTCTCATCATCCCACCCCACAGCAGCACAGAGCTCAAACCCAGCACGAAAGCTTGGGTTTCTCCACAGAAACACTTCTGCCACTCCATCTGCTGTCACAGATGCACCCCTACTCTGCAGTTGGGGAAATGTGACACTGAAAGCAAGGCCAGAAAGACACGAGCATGAACTGTGTGACCTTCCACTCGTCCCCAAGCCAGAACAGAGTGACATGTCCTCTGAGCCATGATAAATTACACCACAAATCCAGACCTTATGGTCACTGAGGCTACATATTTTGGGTGTTGAAAGAGAATACATTCAAGAGACATCCTGAAGATTGCGTGCTGATAACAGGCTATCAGACACAGACAGGCACCAAGTTTTCCATTTGCCCACAGACTGTTTTTAATGCCACCTGTTAGCATGCCAACGTTTTCCTGGGTGATGGATTAAGACAAGAAATAGTGACCAAAATCTAGTGTTGGGGGATAAATGGCACCGGGATATTCCCATTCCCTTGGTCTGGATTGCATTACATGTCTAAGAGGTAAAGGATTCAAAGTGAACTGTGCACCCATGTGAGCAGGAGGGTTGGGAAGAACCATTCCCAGATGCTCATCCCACACCAGCACCACTGGGAGCAGCTTGCTTGGTGCAGTTGCTCTGTTTGCGCTCATTAACCACCTAAAAAATTGCCTTCTCCACTGAACTGCTCACATGAACATTGTTAGTTCCTTTAGTGGCTGGATTTTGGAGACACAGAATCCTTCCCTTAACTACAAAGCATCTCCTGCATTAAACGAAGGACCCCTTGTATGTCGACAGAGTGTTCAAAACTTGCCCGTGATAATTGGGGCACACAGGAGCCTTATTTCACCTGGAGCTGTTTTACAAGAAATAGGAGGTTTTTTTCTGATTGTGCTCCACTTTGGCAGTCCATACATAATTTAAAAACAATATGTTTTCAATTATTTTGAGCTTCCTAAACAAGAGAATTTTTAGGGATGTTAAATATAACCAAGTAATCATTAAAATGTTGCTTGTGTTGCAATTTTTTTGCAGTTCAAAAGCAGTGTTAAAATTTCTTAGTAGTAAATGAGACCTCGAGGGAGGAATGGTTAGAAAGAAGTTTAATCAGATTTTCCAGTAGAAAGAGGAGGAAAAAATCCAGCAAAATCGCCTTCAACTTTCATGTTCTTTAGGAATCAAAGTCAAGCCCAATAACCCATCCACAGGAAAGTTATTCCAACAGAAGTATGTTCCTCATTTCATGCAAAAGTCCTGTCCAGGTGAAGTTACCTGCATGAAACATCTGGGCCGTATCACCCAAAACAGTCAGGTTTGTAGCCAGACATGACTTCATTATTACTCAATTAAATCAAAGCCCTGGAGGAGGTTTGGGAATGCCTGACAGCCAAGGAAATTGTACCTCAGTGACACTTTAGAAGTCAAAAGAAATCAACTTCCTCTTCCTTGACTAATAGTTCAGGGTTCAAAACACTGGTTGGCTCTAAGTGTTGTGCATGCAAAAATATAAACCACATGCAAGATGGACAGGAGTGTTGAGTCCTACAGTTTTCTCGTGGGTATAACTGATTTCCTCATTAAAATCCTCCATCCCCATTGAGCTTTTTTTGGCAGTTTGTTGTGTTTTCCCCAGGGGCAGAAGCTGCTCACTGTGCACTCAGGTCACCTGCTGCTCCACATCTGAACCACCACATCTCCACACTTGGCTTTGACATTTCTTGGGGTGCTTTGTAAAAGGCACCCAGGCAGGGAAAATCCCTTGGTTGTTCTAGTTCTTTTGAAAATGCCTCTGTTGCACTCAGATGGGTTGATATACTCCCAAGAGCTGGAGATGAGCTCTCAGATGAGCTCTCTTTGAGGCTGGTGGATCTCCAACTTTAAAAGACTCTTTTTCACTCACAGCAGCCCCCTGAGATTACAGAGCATTATATAAATAGCTGCAACACAGCCAATAATATTTTTTCTACTTTTGGAGCCTATGCAAGTTCTTATCTCTGCTTTATGCATGGGTATATCAAAAGCCAGCTGTGTTAAAGGGGTTGTCTTCACAAATCTGACTCAGAGAATCCCTTACCTTTGGCATTATCAAACACACAAAAAACATTCAGCTCTTTCCTTATCCACAGGATGAGGGCTGAACTCCAGGCCTTTGTTGTCAAACAACTTGATATAGTCAACCCCCACTTGAAAGTAAAATACACTTGTAAAGAACCAAAAGAAGAAATATTATATGAATACATGCCAAAACACCTCCTTGCTGTCTCAGCACATTCAAGGTGACAGCTTTTACCTGCTTCTCCAGAAATCCTTAGGGAGGAATTAGGAAAACATATCTCAAGGCACACAGTTTCATGGTGCACAGATTACATGTTATGCATTCAGGGTTACACTAAACAGAGGGAACACGAAGAGGCTCCACACTGCCAGAAATGTTCTTAAAAACCCTACAGTCTTTATTCAAGGGGCTGTGCTTCCACAGGGAAGGAGTTTTGTTTCCTTTCCCTCCTCTGAAGTTTGGAAACAAACAACCTAACAGCATCCTGACTTTGAAAAGTTATTCAAACTGCATTTTCATGTGCCAGCCAACACTATCAGACAACCATGGGGGTTTGCATCTATTCTGTGTTTTCCTGACATTTAAAAGCAAGTGTATGGGAGTATTTGGGCAAATTTTACAGACTCTACTAAAACAAACCATTTAATAATAAACAAGACCAGCAATACTAAATGAATGCAGATATATCAGGAATACCCTTCTAGTGCTCCTCATTTCTGCAACCAGAAAGAAGAGAAAGAAAAGATGAGCTTATGAGACAGCTGACTGTCAGGTTACTCAGAAGATAAGAATAAATGTCAAAATAAATTAAACTGTCTAGAGCTGCTATTAATTTGTTTCTTGTGCATGGAAGGAATTACAACTGAGAGGTATCCAAAAGAAGAAACCTGATCAACAATATTAATTTTGGTGTGTAAATAGCTTGAGGATAAACAGTGATAATCTCCAGAGTCAGCAGGGTGGTTTCCTTTATTTACTGAAGAAAACAAGCTATAGCTGTATAAAGCCTATTTACAGTAAGTTAATTTACAGCTAATAAAGCTCCCGTGTCAGTGAGTTACACCCTTTGTAACCACATCACCCCCCGTCACATTCAGGGGAACAGAGCTGAAGTGGCACAATTTCATTTTCCACTCACTGGAAAACTCAAATCCTTGTTACTGAGTATTCCATTCTACCAGTGTATTTCCAGGCAAATTGTCTAAGAGCAATCTGAGTGGCATCTTCACTTTGAAGAAGTTATTTCTAACCAACACTTTTGACAAACTTGAGGGAAGAAGTAAAATTTGACGTGGTGCAATCCAAAAATTGCCCAGTCAGCTATTTTCAGGTAATTACAGTGCTTAAGCATTGTATGAGCACTAATTATCTCATCACAGAAGTTAACAGCCAGATTCTGGTGCCATAAACACTGGCCTTGGCTCCTGGACTGCATTACCTGTGGCCCTGTTTGAAAGGGGTGATAAGACCCAACCAAAAACCAGATCCAGACCTAAACATGGTCAGATTCTGGTGGAATGCTCAGACGTCTCCAGGCATGTTACACACACCAGAACAAAGCTGGGCATTAAAATTAACCCCAGTTTTTAGATCTCTCTTCAGAGCTTTCCCCTGGTGAACAGGGGGGCCAGAGTAGATATTTAATGCATTACATGAGCTATTTCCTCCCTCTTTCTATTTCTACTTATTTCTGTTCCCCTGCAGTGGGAAGCTTAGTGAGCCTGAGATGTTCTGGTAAAGATTCCCACTTAGCATTGAGATTTGCTGGTGTGAAATCAGCTTTACTACACTCACTCAGACCTAAGACTGGATCTCTGCAGTTCCATGCTGGCTCATTTATTTATTCTTTAGAATCCTTAACCTATCATTCTGACAAGCCATAGTAAGCATGGCAGCTTCTTATGCAACTGGTCTCTTCTCTGGGTGCATTCAACCAGCTTTGCTGACTAACCTGCCAAAATCAAATTTTTCCAGTCTCATGTCCCAAGATTCAAGGCCTAGACCAAGCCCAGACTGATTTCAAACCTCAATTTATTGAAAGGAAGAAAAAGATCAGGAAATCAGAGATGAACTGTGAGGAGTGGGCAGAGAGAACAGTGAATCAGGATCTGGTTAAAACCCAGAGTGAAGACATTAGAAAGAGAATAACAAAACTGGAAGGATGTATAATTTAAAGGAGAAAACAGACAGAGGAGTGAAACGAGGGAATGTTTTATTATATTCTTCAGTTGCAGTGATAAACCAAAGTGATATACACCCAGCTAGCAGAGGAGAAACAGAAGAACTCAAAAGAGAAGAAAAACATGCAAAGAGTCCATAAATTATTTTGCAAGGCTCAGTATTATCAGATAGAAAATTTAGTGCTCGGGTGCTACCATAAATAATACAATAAATATTTACATTCCTATATGGGACCGAACAAGCTGGGAGGGGAACATTGTGAAGCTCATGGAAGGCAGGCAATGCCTACAGCAGGGCTGGTGCTGGGCAGCATGGTGGGCGGGGATGAAGAGGGGCAGAAATCCATCTGCAGTGTTGGAAGTGATGTGAGCTGTTAAAACATGCATCAAATGAAATAGCAGAGAGAAGAAAAAGGCCCTTCTTGAGCACAAAACTGCAGCTTTGCTGCTGAGAGAAGCTGTTCCCTATCCATGAGCACCATCCCTGTTCCATCCAGCCTCAAGGAGCAGAGAGTGAGCCCAAGCAGGCAGGATAATTTGTTCCACTAAGACACAGAAGATTTGCTCCACAAGTGCTAAGGATTACACTCCTAAATTACCTGATTTAATTTTCATTTTACCAAAAATCAGGCACTTCAGTGGAAACAAGACAGTGAGTTTAAGTCTCCTGAATGTCTTGGGAGAAGGTTTTGAGGCTGAGAGCATGACCTGGAAGGACCTGCACAGTCACAACCAGTGAAACACTTGAATATTTGTGTCTATTATCAAACTCCTGTCTTTTATTTAATCCCTATTACTGAATATCAGAATGATTGTTAGATACATCTCACATTAATAGAAAATAAATTATTCCCATGCTCATACAACATTATAACCTCAATAAACATTTCCTTAGGCCTTGCTATTAGAAACCATTGTGTCCTGTGGGTTATTCACTGTCACGCTGTGCTTTATGGTGTGATGTGCAAATAAAACCGACACACAGAAAGCTAAACCTACCCCAAAATAATGGTGTTTGCACTCAATAGCAATTAAAGCACTGAGGAATCTTGTACTGTTATTTCTCATCAAACTCTAAGGCATCAGAAGACATGGAAATATGTGAATATGTGAACTGATGTAAAAACTCATTTGTGCTTTGTGCAACAAGACCCAAGCTGCCAATTATAAGTCTTTTTTGAACTTGGTGGTTTGGTTTGTAAATTTTGTAATCCATTTTCTCAGAATTGAAGCAGAAAGCTAAAAGTAGCTATGGCTAAAGAACAAAGAACCTAAAACAATGCATATTTAATCTCAGCTTAAAGAAAACAATTCAAAACTCATTTTGAGAAACATGGAGGTGTTGCCCAAGTTTTACCTTGTATGTCAAGCTGATTTGATATTTAACATTCAAAGTAAACCAAACAGTGCAAACAAGCTTCCTCTAGAACTAGAGATGAAAAGTGGATAGAAGCTTGTTGATTCAACAAAACTACCATTTTAGCACAAAGTTCAGCTTTAAACTTCCACCAGAATAACTGCAATGGGGAAAAGGTTATTTATTTAAAACACACATGAATGTATTTTCGGAGGTGATGGGCGATGATGACAAGTTGAGGTTACACACAAATGGTGAACTCTGATTTTCTCAAACAGAACAAGTGAGAGAGAAAAACCCCAAACTTGAGAAAAATGCCTTTTCCATAAGAGTATTTTCTTCTGTTTACCTGACATATCTAGACCAATTTTGTTTGGATGTGTTCTGTGCAATAAACAAGCCCTCAAATGTTTAGTATTTCACCTTGAACCAATTCCCTCAAACTACTTGAAAGCAAGGAAGCAAATGCTGTGAGCTTGGTAAAACTTTGGGTTTCTAAGGGAAGAATGTGGGAATAAGGGAAAAAGGTTAGTCTATAACACTGATTGCAGCGAGATTTTAAATTCCACTGCTACAGTTTTACATCCAATAGCCAGAAAACAACCAACCAAAAGACCAAGACGTGGGTCCTGCTGAAGATGTGAGGGCTCAGAGTTAGAGTAGGGACTAAACATGACCTATAAATACAGCGGGGACTAAATACAACCTATAAATTGATCTGCCCAGTACAAGAATGACAAGGAATCTAATGTGATGAATCAGGAAGGACTTTCACACAGGAATGATTATTTATAATTCCATTTCCCAAGCTGATTATTTAGCTATCAGGCTACAGGAAATCCTGAACAGGGGAGAGACATGAGCAGACAATTTGATGTTCATTGCAGCACCTTCAAAGTACAAGTTAGGGTACAAATTTGACAGACACAGAAGTGGTCTGTCTCACACAAGCAGTTTCAGGTGGAAACACTGCAGAATGCTTCCCAAAACCCAGTCACCCACAGATTATTTCAGGTGCCAGCTGTGCCCTCATTCCATCTTTCAATTTTAGTGCAATATATTGTTTATTTAAAAGGAGGAAAGTCAATGTATGTATACATACATTCTGTTTTCCAAGTCTTGCTCAGAGAAAGGAGAAAAACTGAAACACTAAACCAAATGCAACATAACTTGGGCACTACTAAATTTCTTGTCTTTCCTGCCTAAAAGTGACAGAAGTGGGAGACGCTGGATCCACGTGCACTGGAGTAACTTGGCAGATAGTGGCTGTAGGCTTTGTGTCTGACACAAAAATCTCACAGCCCTCCCTCTCAGAGGTTCTCCAAGTGGAGACAAATGTCCATGATAATAGAGTTCACCCAAGCTCAAAGAGCAGGGACTGCAGCAGCCCCTTCCTGACACAGGTCATTTTTTCACAGGGTTCACAGCCTGCACATCTTGCATTTCAGGGGTTGGATTTCAACAGGATTTTTTGCATTTAAAAACAATAAAATAAATTAAACTCCCCCAAACAAACAGCTTGGCTTTCCATTCAAATTACATATAAACCTGAGGTGGGGACAGAGCTTTCAAATCTATAAATCAAGGTCATATATTCAGCTCCTGGTTTAAATAGCTAGGGATAGTTTTCTTCACTTCTCTTAGTGCTTCTGAGATGAAAACCAGGGAACTTGTTTCCTGAGCTGCATTGCAGGGGGGAAAAGAAAAATCTTTTCAAGGCATTGCTGTATAGAAAGAGGATGACTGATGAGGCGGTTGGTGTTCCCACTAAAAATTCCAAGTGATCACAAAACTCGGAATGGAGGTCATTAGATTCCATCTCGGAGGTTACTGCAGGTCACACCAGATAATCTTACCAAGCCACCAACCCACAAGAAGCTGAGAGAAACAAGAACTCTTTTCTTCAAGAACGAGCTTCTTTGATGAAGAGCTCTTGGCCAACCTAAAATCTCTCAGGCAGCTCCAGGGGAGCACTGTCTGGAACTTCAGACCATGTGCTCAACCTTGAATCATTTACTCACAGTCTCAAATTAACCTTTCCAGCATTTCACCTGGGATTGATGCCAGACTCATTCCTACATCCCTGCACTCCTATTGTCTAGGGATATTAATACTTATCCTTTAAGGACTTGAAGGCATCCTCAATCCCCTACTCCTATTCCCCCCTGCTTGGATTTATTTGTTTTAAACAACAAATGATAGTGATTCCTAAAGCTTTCAGCTCACTGCTGCAACTAATCTGAGCCTGCTGATTTAAACATGTGCAATTTCACCAGGC
The DNA here is from genome assembly GCA_035222235.1 of Margarornis squamiger. Taxonomy (NCBI): domain Eukaryota; kingdom Metazoa; phylum Chordata; class Aves; order Passeriformes; family Furnariidae; genus Margarornis; species Margarornis squamiger. The sequence goes on from JAWWTY010000048.1 coordinate 10,612,196, forward strand.
TTTTACCTCACTCTTTCCTTTCCTAGAGATGACATGATTATTCCTAAAATAATGAGAAATGCACTTCTCACCAGAGCACAGAAAGGACTGAAATAGCAACTGATGCCTTGGCTTGGTCTGCACTGCTGTGCTTTCCTCATGGCTTTTGTTGCTTCCTTTCGGAATGGAAGGCACTGAAACCAAGGATCTGGCTAAAGCTTCATTCCATCAGGTTTAACCCAAAATTTCATCACAGATTAATTATAGCAACATCACAGCCTAATTATAACCATTATTAGAGAAAGCTTTGTTTTTTCCAGGGATTAACTGCTCCAGCAAAGAAGGCCACCAGCCAAGGGTAGCCAGAGTAAAAGGACAGCCCAGGTAGATACAATATGTGAAAATAAATTGTAAGCAGGGTATATGAAAGTCTTAATTCACAGCTCATTAGGCATTTTTGCTTATGAAGTGAAAGGAATAAAAGCACATCTGCTAAGTAATAACCTGTTGTTCAGGAAATACACATGTATTTTTGTCTGATTAAAGTGGACTAATTTTCTGAGATAAAAGGAGAGAAACTTGTGAATGAGCCACAGAAGACATTTTGACCCAGAGGAAATAAATCAGAGGTAGCCAGTAACGAGACTGTTCTGTACCCTGGTCTGTAGCCCCATTGCTGAGCTCCCCTAAGAGTCCACAGTGCTCACACCACAGCAAAATGGTCTATAAAACCAGACAATTGAAAAGAGAAGTCTCACACAAGGAATAAAGCACCTTCCTTTTCATTTTAGATGCTCAGCTGACAATCAAGAAACATTTTTCCAGTAAGCACTCCTGAATTCTCTTTGCTCATTTGCTGCATAGTTAGAACAGGTACCAGGCCACACAATTCATCTCACACTACTCCCAGGGTGCCAGGCACTTGTCTGTGTCCTCAGACAGTGCCAAGCTGGTATTTTACGTTTGCATCTTAAGCACAAATTTTTACACCTTGGTAAGGACAGGATTTTTTTCCAGCAAAGTTCCTTCAAATCCTAGCAGCCCTTTTGAGGTTTTGGAAAAATGTGTGTCCCTCAGATAATTTAGATTTTTCTCTCTTGTGCTTGGTCTGTTTGGGACCTATAAAGACAAAAATGGAATGATCTTCACCATTTCACTCAGGCAAAAGGGAAGCACATTGCTGGTCACCCTGTAGTGCTCCTGTGCCACACAAGCTACACAGAACAGCCCTTGCTCCCAGTGGCAATGCCAGCAGGAACAGCTCCATGGCTGGGTTTGCTCTGGCCAGGCTTCCCCTGCAGGGATCATCACAGCTCTGCAAACACACTCCAAGCCAAGTTCAGGGGCATGAGCCATTCCTGTAACCAGATAAACACTGTCCTGACTGTAACAGATACAACACACCAGATTAAGGCACGTGGGGGCTGAAGGATGGGCTGGCTTCCAAATAAGATGTCTTTTCAAAGTACAAAATGTATAAAGAATCCTGTTATTTTAAAATATCAATTAGAAAAAAAATACATGAATGGGAAAAGGATTCTCAAAAGCAATCCATTAATCTCTCCTCTTTATCATAACGTTCCAATACAGTTAAACACCCAGGCCACTAAAGCTCAGCAAGATTTGTCTCCAGTTCCATTTCATTCATAGTCAAGCACAGTAAGCAAATTATCCATTTATGTCAGACAAGTTGCTATTTTCTTGTTGTTCAAGAGAGTTTCTTCACTGCAGCCTGTCAACCATCAAGTCAACCATGGCCCCTTCCATGTCCCACAGAAATGCTGACAGGAGGAGGGAGCTTGGTGTGCCAGAGGGCAGCAAAAACAGGAGAGCAGGTGAGAGAAGCCTCCTTTGGAAAAAGATAAGAAAAAATATGCTCTTGGATATTAATAAATTTGGTCTAAAAGTCTTCCACATTACATAAATAATTCTATTCCATTTTCATCAAGCAGCAAAAGAGTAGGTGGAGAGATAAAACTGATGTTTGTCAAGTAAGGATCAATGCAGATGAAAGTGTTCCCTTTATTGATTGCAACATGTTCCTTTGAATTAAACCCCCACTAGATAATGTCTCAATGTTCAAAAAGTGGTGATCTGCCGTTTTTTGACTCCAGTGTGAGAGTTCCCGGATGAACTGTCACAAAATGCATGGGATAAACTTAAAAAGACCAGTCAGGAAATGCTGGAGTTATTGCCTGGGCTACTTGCAATTTGTATTGAAGAAGGATAAAAAAAGAGAAGAGATCATTGTGGTTTAGTTATTCAATTCTTGCAATTTTGCTGCCACAATTCATTTTCTTAATTATACTGAAATCATTTTCCCTGAGTGTTAAACAGACTTTTTCTTTCCCCCCCAAATGATAATCTAAGTAAAAGCCTTTGGGGCTCGATGAATTATGTAACATATGTTTTCCTTCAGTAGGACTGGAGATCACTTGTGGAAATTTAATAAATATAGGAAATTATTATTACTGTAAGAACTTGGGGAAGTCAGGTTAGTAAAGCTGCCTTTTTTTTTCTTTTTAAATTGCTCCCCCCTGTTAAATGAACTTTCCCCACTAAACAGAAAAGGTACAGGAGATCCAGTATGGCTTTTGGGTCACAATGGGGAGAAGAGCACACGTCTGTAACAGCATCAATACATCAACATATTCCCACATTTTCAGCATCACGCTGCACTACCTGCTTGAGAGGAGTCAAAGCTGGAAAATGCAACATTCCAAGATGTGCATATGGGGGAATAAACCTGGAGAACTGAGAAAACAAACACCAGCAACCCCATCTGGCAACAAAGACCCCTTGGAAAGGTGTCCAAGAGCCTTTAGAGGACACAAGTCCTTCAGAACCTTGGAGTCTGGAAGCTTTCTTTGTTTGAAAGGACAGCTGTGGGTCTTCGTTTGCATCAAATAAAAGCTGCAGACTTTGAGAGAATTAGTCCTAAAATTACAGGGGCCAAGATAAAAATTTGCATCTTGATAGCATTAAAATATCCATTTTTTGTTATCAGCAGAGTACATACTGATATGAAGTTTAGTAAGGATTTCCTTTAACCAGAAATACTTCTGGGTTTATAATTAAGATCTTTTATATTTAAATACTTGAGAAAATAAAACCATGATGAAATGCAGTAAACTTTTCCTAAGTAAAACTTACTATAAAAAAGCAAGATACTTCAGCTCCCCATTCATAGAAGGATTTAAACATTAAAGAGCTGTAAAAGTCACAAACTGTTCTTTAAAACGGCAAGGGACCATGTTTGCCTCTGGAAAACAGAACTGACTGATGTTCTAAGTACTGGTCACCTCATGATTTCTGATTTCTTTTCCCCTAATCTCCAAGGGCCTGGGTGTTGTATTGAATTTACAACCTTTCCCCACTGCCCCAAAGCCACACATTTTAAAGCCTGGGAATATTTGGTTGTGCCTTTAGTGAACACAAGGGGCGGGGAAAGCAGCTTAATTTGCAGGTGTCACAAAGTTCACGTTGTCACTTTGTGAATATTCTCAGTCCAGCCCCTGCTCGTTGTACTGCACTAACTCCATCCCCAACACTCCAAAGCAGCAGTGCAGATGGAGCTGCCTGTGGGAGCAGAGCAAAGGAGAGCTGGCACAATATCAGCAAAACCAGCTGAAATAAATAATGCAGGGCAGCCCTCTGTTCTCTCCCGGTAACTGGACACCAAGACTTTAATCCCTTCGCACAAAATCTCCACAAAGTCTGATTTTGCAGCTCTGCAAAGTCACTCACATTTCCAGAAATCCTCTCCCCCAGAAGAGCAATGGCCAATGAGCTGGATTACCATAAATTCAGCAATCAAATTTACACAGCTCTGGAGATGCAAGTAAAATGAGTATTGTATCTTCATTTCCTTTGTGGCACTTTATCAACCTCTTCCCTCTGCTGATGGTAGAAGTCAATAAAATCCTATTAACACTAAGATGTTGTATTAAGTTTGACAGTTTACAAATTGCAGGGGTTTTCATTTCAAATATGAGCAGCTTGAGATACTCTGGAGTTTCACTGTATAAAACTGTTAAAGTTGGAATAAAGTAGATAAAGTAATTTGGGTGTATTTTTTTCCTCTCCTTTTAAAGAAGGCAGCAGAAGGAAAATCAGACATAAAAACAACCTTATAAGCCTTCCTGGGAGATTCACATTAGTCTAACCAGGAAGACCAGAGGAATCACAACAGATTTATATTTTGAGCAAAGCATTCACCTTCCTATGGACTCCATGGGCTCTCCATTAGGCTCTGTTGCTTCCTATAATCACAAGTAACTGCTCTTGCAAAATAAGGAACACATCCTAAGAGAAAAAGGCTTAAAGCAACTGAACCTTTAAAGAGGCAAATAAATAGAGATCCCAGCAGCAGGGATGGAGTTGGCACCTGCAGAAACAGCAATCAGGGTATGGCTGACCAGGTGGTAAATGAATTAGGAATTATGCCAGAACAAACTTGGGGACAAATCTCAAGCTATTCCTGCAACTAGGCAAATTGCCATAATTTGTGCACTTATCCACCTGGTGGTTTAAATTCCTGTAAAATATCATTTGAAGAAAACAAACACTAGTTCCAATTGGTGCTGTTCTTCCAGTTCTTTCTTCCCTGAAAAATGTTATCTCAGAGAGGAACATGCAGAAGGCATGTAAACAAGGTCTAGGAACCTGCCCTAAATAAGAAATGCAAATCCAAAGCAGGTGACTGAAAACGTAAAAGAGAGGGGGAAGACAGGGCCAAGTTTGGCCCAGTTCCAGGGAATCACACAAGAAAGCAAAGAGAAATGTGTGAAGCAGAGCCTTAGAAGGCAGTGTCCCTTGATCCTGTTTGTTCAGCCTCCTTAAGAGTAAAAATGCTTGGTCTCATGAACCAGGAACAGTAGAAAAGTCACTGTTGGAATGAAGAATAAACAGCTTTTAATAGATTTAATCCTGATACTCTTCTCCAAACCTTCCCCAAATTCACACTATCATTTCTGAACAAGCCTGAGAAATCCTTTATTCCCAGGGCTGGACAGTGCACAATCACCTGGTTTATCTTTCAAGAATAAGGACTTGACAAATATTCACCCCTCCCTAGTTCAGTGTCATCACTGCTTTGAATAGATGTCAACATTTAGTGATGATTTCATTCTTTAATTTCTAGTTGTCTCATTCTTGCTCTCCTGCTTAAAGAAGAGCAGTGCAAAGCTTTTACCTTTCTTTCTACATTTTTTTAACTGTACTTCCCTTTTTAAGTATAATCAGAAAGCCTGTCAAAAAATTCCTACCTACTGGACTCCTCGAGGCCATGGATTCTTCCAATTGTTAATTAATTTACTAAAGCAGGAAAGCACCACTCTGATGCTCCAGTGAGAAAATAGTATGGGTTTTGTCCCCAGAGCCTTATCAATCTCAACATTCTCAGCCATCCCAGAGTCTGTGGCCATACACAGATCCCTCAGATCACCACTCTTGCTGCAGAAGACACTCTGGGACTGCTCACAACACAAAGTGGGAGGCTTTATTTGGAAGCAAGCATTGACTCCAGCAAGGGTGTTTGCACACAGCAATAACTTGCCAGTGTTTAAGGCCAGAAGCATTCTTAACACCCACTTAGAAACATTCCAATCTATCTTTTTTGCCTATAAACTGTATTTCATGACAGGGAAGAAAACTTTTCCCTCTTTCAGTAATTCAGTCCAGCTCTGACAGCAGGTGGATCATATTTAGCCATCTATCCATCACCCTGACTGCACACACATTGCCACCCTCCAGCAGCACACCATGGACCCACGGACACTCCAAAGGAAATTCCCTGCCATCTGATGCCGGGTGTTCTCCCCTCACTGCCCTTCAGCTCAGAGAGAAGGACAGAGTGGCAGAATTCTGTGAATTCAGCACCACAGGTAATTTATTGGCACCGTGATTTCGCTGCTTTAAGTGGTTACAAATACAATCTTGCAGGCTTAAATTTCACCTTAAGCAGCAGAATGAAAAGATGTCTTTCTACAGTGCTTAGAGAAAATGATCTGCTTGGGAAGGTAGAATTTCAGGGGTGAAAATTCAACAATATATGTAAGTATTTACACTATTTATGTATTTGTAGGGGCTATCTACATTGCCAATTAAACCTTAGAGCAAGCCAAGCCTGTACACTTCCAACCTACACCCCAACACTAACCAAAGCTGAGGTCAGGATTTGGAAATAAAGCCCCCAAGCATCTGAAAGCCTTTCTTCACAAGACATGGGTTGTAATTTGTCCTCTGTCACCTCATCAAACCTTTGCACTCTTTGCTACACCTTCAGCACGTCCGACCTGGTGGCCACAGCCCTTCAGGGACAGGCTGTTTCTGAGAGCCTGTACCTACTGACAAGAGACTGTGTTAAGTACCCTAAGCTCTGGAGAAAGGAAGGGACCTTAATATTGCTCCCCAAGCAGACTGAAATAATGGTGTGCTGCCAAGGGAGCAGTGAAATACAAACACAGTGCACAGCACCAACCTTCTCTCTGCCTTCCTGCGATACTGGCTGAGTGATGCGTTTTTAGCTTCGTGTCAGGAGACAACATCTCCACAGTCTTTGGTGTTTTACTGCTGTGCTGGCTAACAGAATAAAGCATGTGACCCCTTTTATGCTCTGGTTCATCAGTTTTATGTTCTTATTTACTTGCCATACATTTGAAACCTGCTGGTACCCAAGACAGGCAGCTCTGAATACTCTGTATTTAGGAGTTATCAGCTGACTACCTTAGATTTCCGAAAAGCCTGTTTCCAAAAACTTAGCTGTGCACACGGGCATTTTTTTAAAAATGCACAACCTCAAAGAAAAGGCAAATAAGATAGAAAGCAATGACAGATTCTTCTCAAACCTGGGGAAACACCCCATTGTAGCCTTGAAAAGTTGATTTTATACACTCTGCTGGCCCAGGAACAGAGCTGCTTTCCTTGCACTGGGCTCAGAGATGCTCAGCCAGCACAAAGGGACAGAAACCCATCGATCTGCCCATGGCACTGTGTGTGTACCCAATCCTGAGCTCCAGCAAGGACAGGGAGCCTCCAGCACATCCCACTTACTCCCCAAGCTCTGCTTTTGCTCATCTGGGATTTAGGAAGCCCTAATTGCACTATCGCTTTGCAAGTGACCAATTTTCACAGTTTGCCACCATCCTAACTGGAACAGGTCTGCTTCACCTGCCAGAGTAATTGATTTTGCATGATAATCAGCAACCACCTCGAGTAGGAGACCTTACTGTTTAGCAGTGTCCTTCTGTGGGTGGCTGACAACCTGCTATTAAGTTCCTGAACAGGTGAAAGAGTCGTGTCTCCAAATGGTGAAGAACAATATCTAAAAATTGGATTTTTTTCTCCTCACTGACCTAGTTAACAAGTTGCAGATACCCCAAAATAATGCAGTTGAGTCCAAAGCTGTCACTTATCCTTTGGACCTGGGAATAACTAACATTCACAGATGGAAAGAATCTTCACACCAATCAAAAAATCTGCTACCTGCAAATGGCTATAACTTCAAAGCATAATTAAAAAGAGTTCCTTAATAAAAGCTACAACTTTTCTTCAAAACTCTGGTGTTTGATTGTTTGGGTGTTTTTAAGACTGGATTCTTTCTTCACAGCTAAAGTTTCTTTATCTATGCAACAGATATTTTATTAGCACTGAAGAGAACTGTATGTATTCAAACAATCTCCATCCTGTCTAGATTAGCTGATGAACTGAAAACCTTTGTTCTACAAGAATCCATTACATTGGAATCCTTGACTTTGTCTCCTCTATATAATAACAAATAAAAATGTTTTACAAATAAAGGCCTTTAAAAGGGAAGTTCTTCACACGGTAACAGACAAGTATTTATGTTTTCACACCTACCGGACTTGATTTCTTGGTTGGTGTTTTTCCACCAATACATCTCTCCCAAAGCACCAGAACTCATTTGTTAAGTTGGCCTCCCTTAGCCCCTCCTGCTTTCCCTGATTCAGCAGGAACGCTGTCAAACACCTGGTGCTTTGCTGTTCCTGAGTAGCCCAATTACCATTGGATTGCCTGGAAATTAGGTTCTTTTTCAAATGGCTCAGCTGCCCTCTCTTGAGGTTATTTTCATGCTCAGACGGTGGCTCTCGAGCCAGGGCTGGCGTAGGAGTGTCCCAAGCACATTTGCTCTGCCTCCTGTTTCCATCTGTCCCAGGGTCACAATTGCACAGGGTAACTGAGCCTGGGAAACAGCAAATGGGAGAAGCCAAAACATGGGAGACAGAAAGCCCCTGTTACAGAGAATAAGAGACAACAGGGCAGCTCTTGAGAGGTAGCTCATGATCTCAACACCTTCTTCAAGCAAACCAGGTATAACCCAAACCACGAGCAGAAAGTGCAGAAGACAAACACCCTCAAACACCTGAGCAGCCTTAGGTTACCTGTGGCACTTCTGTTAAATGACTTCCATCAGATAAGCAAGAGCAGTTTATGGAACTGGATGAAATGCTAAGGCATCTAGTTTAATAAAGTGTTTATGTTCTCGATCAAAATATTATATTAAAGCTGCAGTCAAGTTAAATTGAATTCTTTACATGAATAATGAAAGAGATTTGGCCACAATACTGAGGAAAATGATTTCCTAATAAAGCAGAGTACAGAGGCTGCATTTGAGGTAGCACTAGGAATCAGTAAGTACATGTGCTTCTCCCTTTAAGAACTGCAATGAGCTATTACACTAATCTGATGCCTTTACTTTTCCTTAGGAATTAAATTGGCCTCTCTTTAGGAGCTCAGGTTCAATAGAGCTCTTCTCTAAGCATTGAGCAGCCACAACATTTCCTCATAAAAACATTGTCTCTTCAATCTGCAGGGGCTTCAGCCTTATTTGAGTAAAGCCCAAAGTAAGATAAGCACAGGGAAAGGTGCCCTGAACCTAGCAAATAAACCTGCAATATAATGACAATACGATTCATAAAACCCCCACAAACTTATGTAAAATAAGTTTATAACTTAACACAGTGTTAGAAAGAGTAAAAACTTCAGTCTTTTACTAAACTGGGTGGAAGCTTTGCTGCTTCCAAACCCCCTCCCAACTGGGAGCAGAAAAAGCAAACAAACAAAGAAACCCTGTACACAAAACACTTCCATAGTTAATTTTACTGATGTAAAACAAAATTGAAGCATGAAAATTCAGTGTTTTCCCAACATTCATGTCCATGTCTACTTAGGAGTGAACTTCAAGAGCATTTAACATAATAATACAATGTAAAACGTGCAGCAGATCTGCTGTTTAGTAAAGTCACAGCTACAGCAAGTTTCTGCTTCTCAACAGCAATTTTACAACACTGACCAGGATTAAAAAGGCAGCTCTTGTTAGAGGAGAACATCTCTGCTTTCAACCTCTATTCCCAGATGTTTACACTATCTCTTCAAAGACCTATTAGATCTAAAGTCTTTGATATATGACCAGCTACTTCTGCAGAGCTTTTTGTTAACTGAAAGCTAAACCCAGCAGGGACAAGGACAAATCAGTTTTTATCAAATGTTTTCAGTATCAATTTACTACGAACAGGAATGTTTTTCACTTGGTCCCTCAGTGCTCCTGTACATTGTGAGTTCAGAAGGACAACTGAAGAAGAGCAGAATTTGACTCTTTACTAATATATTTTTAAATGTATTATTTCTGAGCAACAAATAGGAGCAGTTCTACTTTTGAATAAAGATTCCAGTGGAATCTTCTGGATGTAGATGTTGGATATAGTTATTTTTCCTGACAAACACGACTCCTGAAATGAGTGCCAGTCTGTTGGGAACTGTTCATACAGGAATAACTTCCCATCCTCCTCATGCCAAACAATTTTAAGAACTGAGAAACAAGCCTGAAATTTAGTTCAGGCACCTACCAAATATTTATACAAGGAATGAGAAGCACATTAAGCCAGGAATTAGTAAACAAGAAACATCCAGCAAATCTTGATTAGTTTCTTGAATGAAAGGGGAGAGTTCTCTTGCAAAACCCAGGAACTCAAACTCAGTTACAAATAAAACAAGCAAATAAACTAATCACACAAAGACTAATCTTTCAACTCAAAGGCAAAAACAGACTCAGGACCTGAATGCAGAGCTGGAAGTGGGTTTTAACTGTACATACACAGTAAACACACCCATCACTAACAGCCCAAATCATCTTTCAGCATATTAAAACTAAAAATCTTCAGCTTTAAATGTGGATTTTTTCCTTTAACAAAGTTCTGTCCTGAAAGCAGAGCACTTTAATATTGGTTGCTTCTCTTGTCAATAGTGCTAACCCACATCCCCAAACAGCATTTAAAGCTGTATTATTCCTTCAGCAAAGGCCTTGTCACACAGCTCTCTCAAGCTCAGCTCTGCATTGTAATTGAGCAGAGTTCTACAAACTAAATGATGCATGAGTGTGTACAGTTTCAAAGTTCAATTTCTTCAGTCAAAAATCCAAAAAGCACTGCCAAAAGTAGGCCTTGGGAGAAGAAAAATGCCAAAAAGGAAAAACAGCATCTGCTAATATTAAACTCAGACTTTGCCGCTCTGAACAGAATTACAAAACCTCATCTAGTGACAGAATAATTAGGCACAACTAAAGCAATCACTGGCACATTGTCAGAAATAGAGGCTTCGGGGAAAAAAAATAAAATAGATCCAAATATCAGCATTTTGCCCAGAATTCCCCAAGCCTGGGCCTTTTGCTTCCCCTGAGTGACTCCAATCAATGAGTCAACTGCAGCAGGTCGAACACAAGTGTGATAAAATGCCACCTTATGAAGTTCCTGCCTTCATAGATCTCCCCAAATGAGTCAGAAAACTATCCATCACTATCCCCCCTCGTGCAGCACGGCACGGGCAGGAGGGAAGTGCAGGGAAGCTCGCCCTGGCATTCCATTTGCAGGATATAAATCAGGATGGCTCCTGTCTGGTGCCACCATTAAGTAGGGAACTAGAGCCTCCAGTATCATTAGTCGACAGCTAACAAGGCATTAACATTTTCATTAACAGTGTTGACAAATTCAAATCAATTTTAAAAGCTCATTTGCATCATATTCTGAAATTGTGAAGTGGAAGGGAGCAGCCTGACAACTTGATCATATGCTATAGCTTAAATTCCTGTTTTTCTACCTATGAATAGATGCAAAGTCTGCATCACATCTATGCATGTTCCAGTGCCCTCAAATTTTCACTTTGCAGCTGCTGTACTAAACTCATGGCCAGCAATTGTGTGTTGTTCTGGGTTCATTATCACCAATCAGAAAAGATGGTCATTTAAAAGAAGTAGCAAAAACTTTGGCTTTTTTAAATCTGAGGAACAGAGAGGAAAAAAGGGGAGAAGATGGAAAAAGATCACAGTGTAGTACTCTGATAAGGATGTAAGATATATAACACCCAGAAACACAAAACCATAGTTGCTTTAACATGTAGAAATCCCATTTTGTTCCAGCTTTGAGTGGCCCTTAAAGAATAATTTAATTGCCTCTGACTGCAATGAGTGTTCTCCATCACTGTATCAAATTTGAGATTATCAGAAATTATACACCCAGAAGGGACTAAGGAGGGACACAATGAGTGTGAGAGAAATGTTCCTGTGCACAGAAATCTAAAATACCCGGGTCGGGGGGGGGATGGACGTGGAATGTTTTTAGTTTGTGAGAGACCCCAGTCTGAGTCCTCACTCCACCTAGACTGGACCAGAGACAGGAACCAGTTCCTCCCACACTTTGCCCTTTCACTTTCTGAATGGGCAGATCCTGTTTCACAGAATTAGGAATGTTCAACCCTAAAAGAGGCTGAACAGCACCCTAAATTAAAGCCTACAATATATACTAGACACTGGTGACTTTTTGTTTGAGACCCAATAAAACATGGCTTTCAAATTTCATTCAAAGCCCTTCACCCAAATTAATTACTGTTACAGAGAATTAAAAAATTCATTCCATAATTAATAGACTCTAAAATGGACTAATTAAATCATGTCTCAATACTCCAAATTTGGTACATAAATACCCCTAATCTCGTTTCCTTTCTGCAAAAACAATTTATATATGATTGAGAGCAAGCAATTCTGAGAAACGGAATCACATGAGTGTATTCAGGAAAGGAAGAATATTAGGGAATTTCAAACGTATAGATACCTAAACAGCAAAAGAATCAACATTAATTGTGGCCATTAGGGAAAAGCCATTTTTCTATTATACATTCCTTGGCTTTGGTGAGAGATAAATGCATTTGGCAACATGATCTTTTAATTCTAAGCAACAGGAACCTATTGGAGTCACAGAGGAAATTACAAGATCAGAAATTATTCTGTGAAGCAGCCTTAGTGCAGTTCATGGTGCTGCAGAGATGATCCTGAGTGACCTGCTATTCCTAAAACTCCAAGCTGCCCATGTTCAGCACATGGGCACAGCCTCCATCAGCTGCTTTCATTTGTCTCTCTAGAGGAACACACAACCCAGGACCAGACTTGCATTTCCTTTCTCCCATTTCCACCTGTAGTCACCAGGTTTAAAGATGAAAGCAAAACTGCTACTAATTAAGTGAGCTTTGAATTCCACTCTGCTTGCTCAGGACAACTGCTTTGCAATTAATTTCCCATAAATTAACCTGTAAAGTCAAAGCTAACATCCTTTGCCATTTTGGCACCTAGAAGCTGAATATCCAGTGTATGAGGTGGAAGTTGGTGTTTTTCCTTCACTGAGTAAAAAAAAAACAACCCTCTCAAAGTGACTTCTCTGGCTCCACTGACAGTGGCAAGCAAAGGCTGAGCTGTGTTTTTTAAGATTGTACCCATAACATCCGTGTCCCTTAAGCTGGACGAGTTCTTATTTAGGGTGCAAGGTAAGGCAAAACAAACAAAATCCCCCCAAAATGCACAAAAACTCCAAAACGAGAACACAGCCAAAAAAAAGTAAAATAAAATCCCACCACCAGCAGCCATGAAAAGCACTTTAAAATACCAGCAGCACAACATACTATTTGAAGATGTTTTAGAGGATTTATGTCAAAAGCAATGGCCTTGATCAATAATCAGTATTCATTTGAAGCTTCTGATAGTTTAACATTCTTACAAGTCACACCAGGAAATCACTTTCAGGACCCAGACAGTTCTACCAGAACTACCAAATTTGGAGTGTTTGCTATTTAATCCTGGCTTCCTCACTGCTCCAGTTTACAGGCTTTTTTCCTAAGCACTCCTTCAACACACTACTCTTTTAAAAAAACCAATCTGACACTTCAGGTTTCTATTTACCAGTTCTTCTGCACCAAACAATCTTATCCATGTTGATATTTTAATATTCTGTAAGTCAGGATGTGTCTTTCCTTACAAGTCCACAATAACTTTTAGGATAAGACTGAGACAAAGAACAAACCCTTAACTAAAAGCTTGGCAACTTGGGATGTTTTTATCTCTGAGAATTGCAGGAAAACTGCAGTTAATCCCTGTTGGACAGGCATGAGGCTGCCCACGGGCCAGCTCTGTGTTCAGGGTTCCTTGGGCTCTAATCAATAGGTGCCCTGAATCTCCTCCCTCTTGGAGCTCTCCTTGTTACCTGTTCCGCTGATTCCCTGAGCAACAACAAGCTGCAAAGCACATGTTGGCCTGACCTCCACCCACTGGCTCAGAGAGGCTTTTCTGTCTGCCTTCAGGAAAGGAAAAACAGCCCAGGAAAGAAAAGTAGCCCATTTTGCCCCTGAACAATAGATGCCACATTCATTACCAAAGTTCTTACCAACGCTCTCCCTGTTTCATTTTCAAAACCTAAACACCCACAGAAACACCCACCATGAAAAGCACAGTACGCTGCTTATTCCTGAGAACTGGAGAGAAATAACCTTGACTTGGAAAAACTTGAGAATTTTGAAAAAGTGAATAGCAAATTCTAGAAAGCAACACTAAAGCAAAATAAAGTTCATTTTCTGAAATTATTGTGAGCTATAGATTAACACAGAAATGACACCATATAACCAATACCATGGAATGATATCAGCCCAGAAAAGCTCCTGTTGCTTGAATTATCTTTAAAATTAAGGCAGCACAAAAAGCAGAATAAATCCATCAATTAATAAATCCAAACAGTATAACCACCAGAAACAAATCCATCAGATAACAAGTGAAAATTGGAAAAAAAACCAAATCCTTCTTAGGAGAACAAGGGAATCTGATAAAAAAATAGAAAAAACACTCAAGCAGGAGATACATGAAAGCTCCTAAAGATAGCAGTGATAAAGGAAGTGGAGGTACAAAGGGAGAATTGTGATCAGAAAGAATGGGATATTGCTTTTGAGAATATCTGATGTAAGGAAGACCAAGTGGAGATGCTGATATATCAAATATTTGTTGTATTTAGAAGATTATTTAATAGGATACCCTGAGTGCTGGGAGAGCTGAGGGGCAGATACAAACCAGCAAGATCTCCCAATATGCACACAAAAAGCAGAAGAGCTTCTGAGCACACTACAGTGAAACAATAAAGCCTATTTTTTTCTGATATCTTTGAGTGACAAACAAAACAAATTGGTGAAAAAAAAGGATTTTAAGACAACAACACACAAGAGAGCAAAATCTACGTGATTGCTTAGCCCCGCTAGTTTGGTAGGATTTGGCAAAACCCCTACAAAAGCAAACAGCTTCCCTACCTTGAAGGTTCTGCCTCTCCTCCATCCCAGCCATGCCCTCCATCCTGGCCAACTACTCCCAGCTAAATGCGGGGTACCTGCAGCTCCCTCCCACCCCACCTGGGGCTCCAGCCAGGCCAGCCAATCCCAGGCATACAAGGCACTCAGCACTTCTCTGCAGGACACCTGGGACCTTCAGCGCTTCACAAGAAGCTCAGCTGGTAGGATTAGTAAAGTACTAAACACAATCCTTTACCAGGGTTCAGTTCCTGAGAGCATTCTCTCACCATGTCTGAGGAATTTAGAGTATCAGGTGGTTATTGTGCTAGAACCAGCCCAAGGCCTTTCCAAGCTGATGAATGTGACCAGGACATTTTAATTCCATTTATTCATAATTAGGGCTTAAGGTTGTTTCTAGTGAAGTCAATGGAAGTGTATCTTTAAATATGCATTTCAGGCCAGAACCTTGCTTCTCATTAAAAAAGAAAAACTATAGAGATAAAATTATGATCTGGTTCCTTCACCCCTAATAGATATTGGTAATATATTCCTTTCTCATGTACTGTGGTCTGTGGTCCATGGGATCCCACTGTGTCTCACCCTCCCAGCTTGTGGAGCCCAGAGTGGCTGATGCAAAGAGCCTGAGCCCTTCCTGGGTGTCTCTGCCCCTGGGGAGTCTGACCCCTGTTTGCAGAGGAGGAGCAGCTACAAATCTGGCTCTTGGAGAATTTTTTACAGATTCACCCGGCTTTTAAAATATTTCTGATAGCAAAGAAAAAAAGGAAAGTCTCCCACACCATCTGATTGGCACAAAGCAAAACCCTGCTTTGAAGTGTAACCTGCCTAATGAACCATCCACACACAAAGCTATTTATACAGAGGTTGGAGAAGGGAGAAAGAGGCTTCTCCTCTCCCTTCTCTGTATGTTTGGAACCAGAGTAGCAACTTCTAAATCTTTTGTGCAAATCTCATTAGACCATAAAAGCCACAAGCAGCTGGAGGTTAGTGAAGATCAGATGAATCAATTTGGAAATGATGTCCTACCCTGATTTTAGTACATACTGTGCTATTGGAATGTTATTTTAAAGTACATCTTAAAGCAAAGCTTCTCTTCGTTTTGTGATTAGGGGAAGTTTTAGTTTTGAATTAAGGTAGTTCTCCATAGCTCTGCAGCATTTGTAATCCTGCCAGGGCTAGTATTACAAATGTGTGGATATTGGAGCATTCCCCTTTGCTTGGTATTTGAATTTCATCTCTTTGCCCTCCACCTGTACAGCAGTCCAGCTCTACAGAGCCAATGGAACAGCAAACATTGTTTTAGGATCAAGATGTCTCACCAGAAATTGAAAGAAAGTAAATGGCACAATGTAACTACCCAAGTCTTCCTCTATTACCCCCCAGCGTGGACTTTATTTTAGCTGCTGTAGTTTCCTGTAGTGCTCAGCTATTGCATTATCCACACAAGAAAACAAATAACTGCTGCAATGACTTGTCACTCGTGTCGTTCCTTGATGCCAGTAAATAGTTCTGTGATTCACCCAAGTGGGCTGGAGCTGGGAGTGGGATGTGGAAAATAGTCTTAAGCTTAAGATACTTCTGGTGTTTATAGGTAACAAGATCCAGGTTCCACCTCTGGAACACACATGCTACTCCTTATTGAATTTGAAAGAGAATTTCTCTAATTTAATTCTGTTCCCTCCTCAGGTGTAGGTGTAGCTGATCTTACTCCAGTGGAGGGGTGGAGGAAGAAGTAAAGAAGATAAATGCACAGCTGAAGACATTGCAGAAGTGATAGGCATTAATTATACTGCCTGATGGGATGCTTGTCACTTTTCTTGCCTTGTTTAATGTTGCTACCAAGACATAAATGCGTTTTTCTCCTCCACAAAACATTTGGAGAATCAATGTTTGCTAAAGACTAAATGCACTTCAGTTTAATAAAACCAAGAGAGTGGAAAAATCAGTGAGAAATCTTCCATTTTAATCTCTGGAATTTTGCACTAAGCAGGGAGAAAAGAAAGAAAAAAAATCACACACAAAAACCCCAAACAAAAACAGAAAACCCCCACAAAACCAAAACCAAAAACAACAAAACAAAACTATCACCCCAAAACCAAAAAAACAAACAAAAGTCAGAGAAAAATGGGTTGAAGGGGAAGTGAAAGCACCTCTGTCTGTGCCATGTGTAGTGTATAGGCCATGTCTCACACTCTTTGCATGCTCCCTCAGCTTTGCCACAGTGGGCTCCAGAAGGAGCACAGGAATTCTGTGGGGCTGGGAAGAAAAGAAGATGAAACAATAACCCCAAAGAGGCACCAGGACCTGGATTACAAGAAGAAGAGGCTGATTAGAAGGCAAATTCCTAAATATTTAAGTGTCTGGTTTTAGCTTTTCCTTTTGACACACGCTCTGAGGGCTGGCTGGAAAGGTTATGACTTACACTTCAGCCTTGGGAGGGAAGGTTTCTCCTCTCCAGGATCCGACAAATACCCGTGCTGGGGACAATTTGCCAGCAAGTTGCTGCAATTACGGTGATCCCTTTAATCTGCTGTGCTCTCCCCTGTGTCCCTCAGTCCCCTTCTCCTGTTCATTACATTCTAAGCTCTTTGTGACAACCCTGCTCCTCCAAAGCCAAGACAGAGTTCAGAGAAATGAAGGGCTGACACCTGGCTGGAGTCTCCCTGTGCATTTTAATTAATTATGATAATAAGCAAAATGAGATGTATGGGAAAGAAACTTGATTATTATATTAGTTCCTACATTCTATTTCTGCTCACCTACAATTTTAAATTAGATGTCTAGTGTTCAGTATATTTGATCTGTTCTGTGGATTTCAAATGACATTAACTGAGGATTCTCCCTTAATATTTTTATTTTTTATTCAAAAGACAGACAGTTTTTCCCAGCTGGGGGTCAGGAAGGGGAAATGTTTCTTTGTAGAGCAAAGGAAGAAGGAACTCCCAGATAATTACTTATTATTTTCTTGTCAAATGCTATCATTGTCCTGCCTAAAAAGTGAGGAGAGAAGCAGCACTGAACTGGCATTTTATGATCAAATACTAACTAAAATAATAATTGATACAAGGTGGGATGTATTCTTGAGCTTTGTTACAAGGTCTGGGGATTCAGGGACTCTACTTCAAACCTTTAATGAACCTGAAAAGAAGTCCTTGTATACTTCATTATCAGGGAATTAGTACTGAAAAACAGAGTTCTATTTAAACTTCCTAATTTAAAGGATGCACTAAGCAAAAGAGAGATCATACATAATTTAATGTAATTGAGGAAGGAAATTAAAATATAATTTTCACCCCTCCATCTAATAACACTTCTCTTTCAAGCTCTGGGGATGTTGGTTAAGCCAAAGGTGGTGGTTTCCTTGGCAATTGTAGGTAAGAATAGACACCCTTAAAAGAAATGAATAGAATAAAAGGGCATGAATAAGCAGGATTTACTAAATTGAGGGTTAAGGAAATGATAAGAGATCCCTGAAGAAGGTTTAACATTGAAGATATAATATTAGAAAGAAGAATAAAATGAAGGTTAATCTTGATAACGAAGGACTTGAACCCAGGGAAAATGTCCTTACTGACATGTTAACATGTGCAGAGCTGGGATGAGAATTGGATGGCTCAGCCAGCCAGAGCTGTTTGTAGCTTTTCACTGGGACTGATGTGAAAGTGCTTGTGGTGAGGGGCTGGCTGAGAGCCCCTCGGGGGAGGTGTCAGGGCATTGCCAGGGAAAAGGGACAGGAGAGTGGAACAGAGCAGCCAACAGCTCCCCTACAGGGCCCTGCAGCACAGGGTGACTCGGTGCTGCCTGTTTTCAAGGTGCACTTCAGACTCAGCGTGCTGGAAAGGATGAGCAGTGCAGTGACTCCCACCAGGGAAACCTTCCCCAGTGCTGGGTAAGTTTCCTGCTATAGGATACCTATTTACAGAAGTGCTCAGTGCAGAGGAAATCCATCTTATATAGTGTAACAAACAGCCCCTCTTTGCTTCATTTAGCTAAGGCTGGGATCTCCTGTTGGTCTGGAGTTCATATCACTTTTATTCCATGATTAATGGTTGTAAGTTGATGGTTTTTAACGAGATCTGCATCACTCAAATACGTTTCAAACTGTGACTCAGCAAGACTTCACCAATTCAGCCTTCCTAAACATACCTTTATCTTCCTTTCTGTGACTACTTCATGACACATAAATTAATGTTTCATTGAGCTAATTGGATCCTTGCAGCTCTTAATTTTTTTTGCAGATATACTATTTTGAAGAAAAACCCCATGAAGTTTCATCTTTGAATATCAAATTAAGTGTTCCTTCTATTTACTGCTCAAAGTAACAGGAAACTGCCTCTCTTGCATGGCATGGAAGGAACAAGCTCTTTATCTAAATCAGGGAGCCAGGAAGGATTCTCGGCTGGTTAAGTCAATTTGTTTCAGTCAGTATAAGCAGGAGAGGCTGCAGAGGTGGGTCTGGGCAGACCTCATGAAGACCCAGTGCAAGGTCCTGCATGTGGGTTGGGGCAAACCCAAGCGCGAGCTGGTTGGAGAATGGATTGAGACCAGCCCTGGGGAAAGGGACTTGCTGTTGTTCATGGAGGAGAAGCTCATCACGACTTGGCAATGCCCATTTCCAGCTGAGAAAGCCCTTTCTGGTTTTATCATTTCAAGATGTTCCAATACTTGTAAACTGAGCTACCATTCAAAACAATTATGCCTCAGCTGACTGTATCTCACCAAAGTGCAGCTCGCTTCAGTCACTGCACAATCTGAGCAGGAGCTCTCACCTCTGAAAGCTGAGAGTCTGGTTCCTTGTGCTCTATCAATGCTTAATGCCTCAAGTATAAACACGGGCATTTTATGGAAGCAAAGGACTGTTTCCGAGCTCAGTCTGCATGAACTAAATTTCCCAAGCATAATATTTGAGAAACAGGACAGAAAGAGCCATTTCACTATATTTCTGAATAGAGCAAGCCTGCTGCATAGAAAACCTGACATAGAAATGTAAAGTCCATAATTTGACAGTATTCTGTCAGACCCCATTGCAAAGGATGCTCCTTGGCATATTGCAGGAGATTTTCACACTCCCATTCTGTGCTCTTACCAATTCTTTAGAAGGGTTTCAGATAAGCCTTCAGCTGTCCAAAGCCTTTGTGCACTGAACCTTTCTCCTACAGAGTATTTAAAACATACAGTGAAATTATCTAGTGAAAGACTTGAGGTTTCTTATCCTATTTTTATTGGACAGATGCTGAAGCTCTAAAGCTTGGATCATATTGATCCCAAAAAGCTGTTTATGTGTGAAGCCAGGAAACTGATAATAATTCTTATGATATGTGGTTTGTGCATGTAACATTGTTCCAAACAGGCAGAATTAAAGGTATGCTTTTAGGTTTCTGTTTAGAATTGCTATGCTCAGTCTCTATGCAGTTTTTCCTCATTATTTCAGCTGGAGAAATAACTATATTATCTTTTTCCAGTCTCTTTAAAATGTAACACATTTCAGAACAGCAAAATCCATTGACAACTTCGTAGTTACATCCCCAATTATCAAACCTTTAAGATACACATACATCAGTTATTTAAATGAGCTTTCACTGTTATCACAGTCAAATGAAGAACATATTCCTACTGCAGGATGACATAATGTCTGCTTGCATTTCAGACACTCTAACCTTAAAGGTACTAACAAAAAGCCTGTCAAATTTTTCAACAGTCTTTTGGCCTCCAACACTCCTGTTATGACATCAATTATCTTTCATGGCAATTTAGCCCTTGTATGTACTAAATAATGCTAACACTAACAGAACTCTATCAGCAGGGAAATTGCTTTGGTGGCTTGGTTTTCTGCAGCATCTCTGCACCTCACAAGTATCTCTTTTCATTTCAGCTCAAAGACTTTCACCATTGTTTCAGGGAAAAATGAACAACCCCTGTGATGCAACAATCCCCTTTGGGAGCAGGGAAGGACACCCCAAAAACTAAAAGCCACTTACACCTGTCACCCTCAAAGATTGCAATGCATGAGGGACTGGCATCCTTAAATTAGCACTGTGCCATCTCATTAAACAGACACGTCCAGAGACACTTCTCATATAAAACATTCAGCTTTTAGGATCTGAAAGGCATTGCCACATGTTTCACAAGTCACGCTTCAGGCCAGTATCTTGGTAAGGACATAGAACAATTTTGCAATATTGTAAACACTGGTCCTCCCCCAAATTCTATCTCAATTTTATGTTTTAGTAACAGAAGTAAGAGGAACAAGTAGCTATTGGGAAGCTACTGAAAGAGAATTAACAAAGAGGTGGGAAACTGCTCACTGATCTGACTAATGAAACTACAAATTAAATGTTCAAGGTAGGCTAAGACAACTTCTGGCTCTCCTCGTTAACAATAAGACACAAACTTGGGTGTCCTTCCATGTGGGGAGGGAGTATGAGCAAAGCTGCATCTTTTCAACCCTGCTTCTGATTTTGTTCTTGAATAAAGAAACTTCTGAAGTCTGACAAGAAACAGAGGAGGGATGGGGGGTTAAATGGTATATCACCTTTGCTGCCTTTTCACAAATCCAGTGGGATTAGTTTAAACCATAATTTTCAAACCCTTTGAGGTAGTATATTGGCATTTCTAAACTATTTCAAACCTCAGTATTCAATACAAATAAAAAAAAAATATGTAAGACCTAGAGTCAAAACTACTTTTATGTTCTTTTAATTTCAGCCATTTAATGAGACCCAATAAAACGCAGTTAAGAGCAGAAGGTGACATTCTTTAAACCAGTGTCACAGACTCACACTCACCTTCTCATTTTCCTTCATAAGCTACAGAAAAGAGCTATTTCATGGAGTTGTTGCTAAAGAGGCTTCACTGTACGAACACACCGCTGTGCCAGCTACAATCTCATCAGCCTGAGAGCTGTTCTTCAGACACTTCACATGTTCCCAGCTTAAACCAGCTCTTCCCACACCTCCCTGCCAGGCGACTCAAAGCCTAAACACCAGGCTGAAAGTCTGGCTAAGCTGAGACCGACAAGGAATTTTGCATTTAAGTCCGAATGCCAGCGTGGGAAGAATAAAGGCTGGTGTTCTCTGCACACTTTGTCAGACTATCAGATACACTGGCCTGTTGCACCACTGCATAAAAAGGTGTCTATCAGAAAATATTTGGGTTTTGGGAGATTCTGAAAGCTCTGATTGACTTGCCATCCAGTGTGGTGACCACAGACTGCACCCAGGGAATGGCTGGAGCTGTGTCAGGGCAGGCTTAGGTTGGATCTCAGCAAAAGGCTCTTCCCCCAGAGGGTGGTGGGCACTGAGCAGGCTCCCCAGGGCAGTGGGCACAGCCCCAAGGCTGCCAGAGCTCCAGGAGGGTTTGGATGACCCTCTGGGGCACAGGGGGTGACTCTTGGGGATGGTTCTGGCAGGGCTGAGGGTTGGACTCCATGATCCTTGTGATCCTTCCAGCTCAGCATGTTCTGGGATTCTGCATCAAGGCAAACCAGATCTTCCAATACATACAGGCTTTCTACAGTACACTGCAACACTTTGCCTGTTTAAATAGGATTAGTTTTCAAAAGATTTCACACACATTTGCAGTTTAGATTGTTAGAATGATCTGACAAGAGTGTTCAGAGATGGTTAAAATTAATTTGAAAACCTATAGTGCAAATCATCATTAGCAGTTTTCAGTGGCATTAAAATATCCCGTAGACATAAACACTTACCTTTTCTGGCCACAGAGCAGAAGGAACATGAGGAGCAAAGATACAGACCCCTGCTAACACTTGGGACTATTCATAAAGCAAGAAAACTAACAGAAACTAATTTTAGGTGGTAAAACTACCAAAAATTGTGTCCACAATGGAAAAAAAACAGAAGTAAAAATAACTACCCTAGAGCAGTATTTAATTTAGCTATAATTCTACAATTAGTTAGCATTGCTTAATTGTGCAGGTAATGAACCTAAATAAATTTCATAGTGATTTCAACTACCAAATTTATTTACTTATTGAAATTGCCGGTTTAAAAAAAATGCAAACAAATACACAAAACCTCCAATTCAACTCCCATTACTAAAATTACATTTGTTATCTACATTGTGGGAATTTCTTAACTGTTAAACAATTACTCCTGCATTTAAAGATACTGCTGATGTTACTGGAAACTAATGTGATTCTTTTTTTCCCCTCAGAACAGAAACAGGTATTTGTTTTACATCTACACAAATCCATCCACAAACTGAAATTATTCTACCAAGAAACCCTGAACTACCTATGAGTTTATTTGTGATCACGGGGTGGGGGGGGTGTGTGTGTTCTGATTTAGGTTTCTGCTTTTATTTCCTTCTGGAAAAAAGGAGTCTTCACTTACACTTATGAACATTATGACAGGGTCTCCAGCCCTCATTTCCATAGGTACAGGTCTAAAAGCCAGATTTTTTTATTCTTGATATTACTGGGCTGATCTAGCTCTACAGAACTCTTCAAACAGCATTAGGCTGCTTGTAAAACAGCTCTTAAGGCTTCTTTTATTTTCACAACAAGATAAAGCAACTAAATCTAAATGAATCTTTCAATTTAAACCCATTATTAAATACATATTGTGGATATTTATCCAGCATATGGCACTTCTGAGACTTCTTTGTGCCCTGTTTTTTTGGTTATTAGTGTGCAGCTAAACATTATGCCTTATGTTCTCTCTCTCTTCCAATCTCTCTGTTGAGGGGACAAGAGGAGGTTTGGGGAGGACTGTTCATTTTAGCCTTGGCTTTAACCTTTTTCCCTGTGAAAACAGTGCTCTCTCCATGTTTATCCTGCTGTTTTGTGTTGTACATGTATCTACACAACCTGCTCTTCAGGGTTATGTGAGTTCCCAGGCTATATCTTTGCCCACTTTAGGGAAGTGATGATGAAAATGTGAAGGGAAGAACAGGAAAACTTGAAGGTACAAAAATATCACAGTCCTTGAGGAACAGGGAAGTCAGAGGCATTTTAAACATAGCAAGGCAAAAATACAGAAGTAAAAGGTTTGAGGTTTAAGGGTATTTTTCAAGTACATAAGGAACAAGATGCTGACAAAGGAGAGAACAACGTGCCTGAAGGACAAGAGATATTCACTGCTGAAAAAATACATTTTAAAATTAATTTTAAGTAAGGAAAATGTGCAATGCACACAGAACAATTGCATTTAGTGAGGTTTAGATTAGGTAAATACCAAGAGTTCCAAGCCCTGTAATTCTTTGCAGTGTTCAATATACAACGTCTCCAACACAAGCCCCCTTTTCAGCAGTGGGATCCAGGTTCCCCCAGGAATTCAGATGACTCGTTTTCCAAGAGTTACAAACTGCTGTGGTCATCAGTACAAACACAAGCAGCACTAATAAACCAAAGGCTCAGAAAACAAGTAGAACTGAAAAAATCATGTTTTAAAAACTATGGAAATTCACTTTCTTTCATCTTTTATCTTTCTACTTCACCTGTTTTTAAGGGTTTGCTTAGCTCGGGTTTTAACCTCAGGGTATGTTTTGAGTTCATGTGTTTTTCTCTGCAGCCTTGGCAGCCAGGAAAGGAAACTCTGGTTCCCAGGCATTTAATGACTCCTGAAGGCAAACCTTTAGGAGCATCACCAATTATTGCAAGAAAAGAACCAGGAGCCTCTATTAGTAAACATGTATTTCTACCCCTACCAGCTCATGCAACAGATCTCTTACATCAAGTTCCTTCACTTTCTTTTCCTCTGTTTGAGAAATGCTGTTTGTTTTGTGTTACAGAAGTTGCTGTACAGGTAGATCAGAACAAAGAATGTAAAACACCCCTAAAATTTTAAACATTCACTTCATTTGTGTTCCTGACTCCAGTATTCATTTGCTGGAAAAACTTCCGTGCACAGATATGGGAGGAATATTTCTGGGTGTGCTAGAAAATATTCTAACTACAAATATGGAGTTGTTCTCCTGTGAAAACTTCACACTATCATCCTATTTCTAGTTGGAATGAAAATAAAACTTGCACCATAACTAATCCAGTCAAATATTCCCAACTCAGTATCAAAAAGACATTACAAACCAATAATTATTGACCCTGAAATGATGAAAAATACTGCAAGCCACTTCTGAGAACAGGAATGGAATGCACAAAGACACTTACTCGTCAGGAGTTTTTTTTCCACAGGTACTGGCAGGTCTTTAAAAATCCTTACGTGCTGTGCAGCACCTGGAGAGTGAAAGGAGAAAGAGGTTAAAGATGGCCTTGGAGCATCTTTTGTGAGAGCCAGGCCATTGATGGCTCAAAGAGCCTAGAGCAAAATAGCGAGCTGTTTCCCTCGGGGTGAAGGATGGAGCTGAGAAGAGGGTTGGAGACTGGAGCTGGGGCTTTGCAATCTCCAGCCACAAACTTTAGAGCAAGATCTGGCCATGTAAATAACTTTCCTTGAAGGAGTACTTTGTTAAACTTGCCAGAATTTTCTGAAGAGGCAAAGAATTCCTAAAGAAAACAACAAGTGTAAGAACTTGTAAATAAGACTGAGAAAAAAATACAAGCCAGGTAGTTTAGAACAATGTTTATCCTTAAATAATATCAGATTTTATATTAAGAAAGTCTATTATTTGATTGTCTCCTTAACAGTACTCATTAACGTTAACAATTGAGATTTATACTCCTCTCACAAACTCTTTTCTCCTCTTTAATGAGGAAGAGGCAGAATCTCAAAATGCCCAGTTCCTCTCCCACTGTATCCAAGAATCAAAAATTACGAGTTTTCCTCTTCTCCCAGATGGCACAATCCAAATTTGAGAGAGTGCCTCTGATCCTTTGTTGCTGGAGGATTAAACTCATTTAAAATCTTCAAGAGAAGTGTCTGGTGAAGAAGCTCTGAAATCTCCGAACTGCACTTTCAGTCCATGACAGCCCTAACAGATTAAAATTTAAAATTGAGAAGACCTGGGTACAAAGTGTGCACATTTCTCTCTGGGCATTATTTAAAAGCCTGTTTGAAGTCAACTGATGACTTTCCAGTTAATTTGATGAGTTTTAGAGTAAGGACACATGAACATGATACAATAAACAATTTATACAGTTACTGTCACACCTGTCAGTAAAATGAGACTTGAACAATTCATTCCTGTGGCTCAAACCAAGTCAGTCTTGTTATAAGAAGAAATCTTAAAACAATCCAAATATAGACAATCTTGTACAAATGAAGACAATGCTGTGGAAAAATGTTAATATTGAGCTTTTGATGTAGGTGCAGTCCTTGTTTTATGCTAATTGAACAGAACAATTTTTGCTGATAAAATTAGGTCAATTATATTTAATTGGATCCATTAAACAACTATAATCTTATTAATATTTTGTAGACCTCAGTTGTCAGGTTTTTCTTCATCTCAAAGTTCCTTGGGTTTATTTCATTGCCTCACTTCCCATCCTGAAAGTGAAAGAGATAAACTCCTCTGCCAATATCTCTTTCAAACTTCCATCATTCAAATGTTAAGAAAATAGTACATACTTCTATTTTGGCTTTCATTTCATAGCAGAAATCCCATATATTTGTTCTCAGGTGTATAGAATTTAGCCAGCAGTTGTTCCTAAATGTTAAAAAGACTCCTCCCTTTGGTACAAAATTGTCTCTACCTGTAAATCAATTAGGAATTGAAGCAATTCTTCTGACCAATTTAATTTTTGTCAGGTTGAACTTCACCACAAGCGTGGGGCCTTAGATCCTATTAGGCACCCAAAAATCTTAACAAAAAAGAAATTTCTGATTATTTGTGTGTTATTTTTAATGTGCCCACCATTAAGAGAACTTCTTTAAAGCTCTGGCCTCAGTGGGACTCTTCAGAGGGGGACTGAATGACAGAAGCACAATTTTGGAATGTTTTTTGCCTGATGTGACATGAGAGACTGACATTTTTTTACTAAAGCCCATGTTATTTCAGAGCTTGGGAAGTGGATCCAATGCTGTATCTGAGGAGCAATAGGCATATACAGATCCTAAAGGGAACAGCTGTGGCAGAAAGGCTCAAAAGTGAAAATTTAAATGTGTCTGAATCAACACTCTGCCAAAGACAACGTGCATGTTTATGTTAAATACATATTCCCAGTGACAATAAATTAAAATTTCTCCTAAAAGTTCTACTGTATTGAATTCCTTATTGAAAGCTCACAAATATAACCTCAAAAAACACCATAGTGTATAAGAGGTACAAGATTTAGTTTCAGAGTATGTTTATATTACATTTCTAGCTCATAATTTGATTTTTTTCAGCAGCTTTTCTCAAATTGATGTGACCTTACAGTGTAAACAGCAGAAACATTCTAATTTAAAATGCTCTAAGGAAGTTTCAGCTGCTTTTTCTCCCTAATCATTCAACCATTGAAAATTAGAAGAAAAGTTGGTTTTCTGTGAAGTGTGAATATGGAATTATAGGTCTTCATATACTGTTTGAATGTTGATATTGATTGCTCCTATTGTTGCCTTCCAAGAATGAAGTTTGTCCATAACTATCTCCTATAATGGATAATGGACTTAGGAAAAGGTTTGATCATAACTCAGATTTTCAGAACAAATCCTTAGCCCATTACATCTCTATTCCATAGATACACAAGATATTCTGAAATGAAATTATTTCACAAGGATTTTTTTTTGCTTGTTCTCCTCTTTCACAGCATCTTGTTAAGAAATAGAAGTTGAGAGTTTTGAATTCCACACTTCAATTATCCAGAGCAGAGGGAGAGGAGGGTTGGGAGTTTTTTAGTTACAATTATACCCTCATAGAATGATATGCAGCATTGATATTCCTTCTCAGCAGTTATCAATTTGACCTCTAATGAATAGAACAGATTTATGGGAAACTCATTTAGGAGGCAGGTTATGACTTCGGTGAGTCGAACTGGCTGATAATTAACAGCATATACTGAACAATTTATGAGAGCTTGAAAAATTGAACCCCTGCAGTGTAAACTGGAGAGACCAGAGGGCCTGGGTGGTGTTTGCTATTCAGGGTTCCCAGGAACAACAGGAGGAAGCTGTGGTCAGCTCATTCCCAGAAACATCTGGTTTGCCCGAGAAGAGAGTCACCTCAGGTAGCACAGAACTCTTGGGTGGGAAGGGATCTTAAACATAACACCATTCCCACCCCTCTGCCATGAGCAGGGACACCTTCCACCAGAGCAGGTTGCTCTTTCCTGTAATATCGTTTCAGATACTGCAGACAAAGAGAGATCCAGAATTCTAGTGAATTATTTGCAAAACCAAAAAGTTTTCAGCTCCTTTTTCTGTCCATGTTGCAGAGTGATGTGTGCACAGTGTTTGGTTCTACAAACCAAACTGGCCCTTCAGTTTTCCTCACACATGTCATTAGTTATAAATGTAAATAAGTATATACAAACATGAGAGCTGCGAACGTAAGGAATCATGGGTTACTGTGGATTAGTGGCCTGTGCTCCCTCATGTTGCACATTAGCCTTGGGTACCTACCCAGCACATCCCCTAGATGTCACCCAGGATCTTATTTTTCCCTTGCCTACCAACATCCCTTGACAGAAGGGAGCTTTCACCTTCCTTTCTGTATAGGAACACGCTAAGGAAAATGTAACAAGGTATGACAAGCAAAAGGCTCCTGGCTGGATGCTGTTCCTCGTGCTAACAGCTCCTGACCTTTCCTCAAAGCTCTGCACCGACTGCTTCTTTACAATGTTAATGTTGCACTGTGTTTCAGTATTGGAACTGGAATAAAAGTTTTAAATATGCTGAGGATAAAGGGAAAGTTGGAACTTTTAGGTTTCAGTTCAGGCTTCGCCTCAATTTCCCAAATGTCCTTTGGGTTTCTGCACTTTTCAAGACCTTCCTGGTAAAGCAAGATCTGTCTGACACTCTGTATTAAATGGCACTCAGCATTCCTGATTGTTATGGACGGAACCCCAAAATTCTGTAAGTTCCACTAAAAAATAAATATATCTACTTTTAGAAATGCAAATACAATATTAGTAGCATCCCATGTGGCAGCAACGAAGGGGCAAGACAGGCTGGAAGAAAAAGCTTTAGTTTCCACTGAGAATTGATCAGCTGAACACAAAAATCACCCAAGCACTAGCACCTTGTCCAGCACTCTGTGCTGCTGCTCAGCCTTGTCAAAATTAAAACCTTGTCTTTATTCATCTGAACTATCTCATTGATGTCTCACACACAAAAAGCTAAAAGCATGATTGATTTTTTCCCAAACAAGATTAGAACTCACACTCATTCATTCCTGCTGTATTATACCAGTTCTTGTTTATAAGAAAAATACATTATCTTCCATTTTTCCAGTTATAAAGTACAGAAGTAGCTCTTGATAACAACAATAAGAGCAGAAGAAAATAATTTTCAAAGTTTCCTGCAAATTGCACAGAAAAGTTATATTTGATCAATTTGAAGGAACACTTTTTCTTCAGAAGAGAATAGCAAGATATACACACAAAAAAGTGTGCAGCACATCAATAAAGACAAATTATTCCAAGTGCTAATCAGAGGAAGCAAAGATAGAGTCCGTCAGCAGGAATTAGATAAACCTATCTTTCAGCAGTTTAGTTGGATTTACTTCAGAGTGAGACAGAGGAAAGACATTAAAGATTACTGACAACCTGCGTATTTGTCCTCCTTTTTTCTACTTCAAACACAGACTGACTCCTGTATTTATGTTTTCCTAAGTCAAGCTACAGATCTAATGAGCTGCTCTATTTTTATTTTCTTTTTGTGAGAATGTTCTTTGAACAGCTTTTTTTTTTTTTTTAAAGATGGGAGATTTTTTAATTTTCATTGTTGGAAATTGTGACAATTACACTGTGTAGACACATACAGCTGGATTCAGAGCAAAGTTACTCTGAATATTCTTTGTATCCTGAATTCCTTCCTTTGTTACATACTGAAACTGCTGTGGGAAGATAACCACAGTTGGATGTAAATTCCAATTTGAGCCCAAACAGAAAGCACGTTTCCAAGAATGCATAATTAAGCAGCATTTGTTAGAGTCAATTTGAGTGCATAAATTACTGAACACGGGTTAATTTTGGTTGGATTAAAAGCACCACCTGTTCGCTTCTATAAAAAAGTGCTGTAATTTGTGTTTCTGTGAAGTATTTCATTCTTACATACTTGGGTTCCTCCTTTCAGGACGTAGCTGGTTTATGAATACCCTCCAGTACTGAGAGAGTCAACATATGCCCCATTTATTTGCTCTTCAGGTGCCTGGTAGTGACGCACTACAATTCCAAAGGTGTTTTCCAGGCAAGGAAAGCAACACAGATCCAAGTACTCAGACACAGAGTGTGTAGAGGCTTCAGTGGCTGGGACACAGATTGCTGCTCATCCCAAAGTTCAGAGCAATAGTGAGTCACTGCTTTAGGTGGCAGCTTTGGACATGAAGGACTCAATCCCTGCTCCCAAACAGCTCCTTATCCCAGCCTTTCCCAGCACTTCCAGCATCCTGCTCCTCTCACAGGCTGCTGTGGAAAATGCTCCTTCCAGCTTTTCACGTGGAGTTGTTTCCAAATGACAGGCTCAAAAATGCTTTTACAGCTGTGAAGTTGAAAAAGAGGTTCAATAGACTGCAGTGAGCGACGAGAAGTCACTGTAAATGTTTGAATGCAAATCTCCTCCCACTCAATCTTTGGTCTTTGGTGGTGGGATGAACCCTTGACTTTCTTGGTGTCTGATGAGGAGACATGAAAATTCACAGCTCCAGAGGAAAACCAGAAGATTAGGAGTCACCTAAAAATCCATGTGGATCCACAGGGCATGGATCCTGTGGTACTACAAACCCATTGAATTCTTAAGCAGAAATTCACAGCCCTACCCTAAAAAATAGACATGTCATCCTCTGCTCTAACATTTCACCTTTAGTTAGTGCTAAGTGTCTCTTCTGTGCAGTCCTGGGAGCCTGAAAGAGGCTGCTACATCAAGGTATGGGGTTAAAAGTTTATAAGGTAACAGTTGTTGAAATACACTCTCAAGGAATATATTCATAAGATACAGTTTGGGGAAAAAAAAGAAAAAACTACCAGTGGAAGAATTTATCCAAGAAGTTCTCCTTTTAAAAGTATTCTAGGGACACTGTCAGCTCCCAGAACAAGATAAAGTGAGTTGTAGACACTACAAAAGCATTTCTGTTAGCAGGGAGATGTTCAAAGCAGAGCTACATTTAAAGCCTTTCAGTGTAGGGGGCACTGTGGGAATTCTGTGGAAGAAGGGATCAGAGACACACTCTCTCCTCTTCCAGTTGTCAAATTTAAAACCCCAAGTGTTCAATTTCATCAGCAGAGATGTTTTCATGGGTTCCTTTTTCAACAAGCCCAGCACAATAAAAGCAAGGCTGCAACACATGAACAGAGTGACAAGGCAGCAACAAGATTAAAATGTAGCTCAGCAAAGGGAAATAATGATTTCCAATTCCCTGCAGAACAGTGAGAGCACAAGAGCTGGTGCATGTGGAGGAACCCTTGGAGTAGCAGGTAGGGCACCCCATCTTCTTCCTGCTGCTGTTTATTCCTCTGTCTTTATAGCAAAGTTTAATTCTGCATCTTGAGAAGTGAAGTGCAAGGACAGTAAAAGCTTTATGAAGTGTGACAGGAGAAGCAACAGGGACCCAAATGCAATGAGAGTTGAATTTTGAATAAAAGTAAGTCACTCAGTTTTCCTGTGCAGGAGTTTGGGCCCTTGTGCCTAAATATATTACCGCAGGTAGCTTTATTACCATAAACTTTAACTTATTATTGCAGCTCTGGGACCTCAGTCTAAATTCAATAAACTGATATGTAAAGTACTGGTCCCTCAAATCCCAGAAGTCTTGCCAGAATTACATATCCTTATTCACAAAACCCCTGTTATCCCATGGAATTCACTGCTAGTCATGAACATCTAGCAACTCACTCAGCTGAACAAAGAGTACAGACCTTTCTTACGGTGTGTGGTAGAGGCTGCACCAAACACTAAAGCTTTGTGACTCTTGGTGATCTCATCCTATAGCTGTTCATGCAAAAAATTGTTTTTCTCTTTCACTTCCCTCAGATCCAGACCTTTTGATTTTGGTTTGATGTGCAGATTCAAAAACATAACTGTGAAATCAGCTTGGTTTCACCTGACTTACAGTCAAACCAGTCAGTTTTATACACTTCCCACAATACTTAAAAACCTGTTCAGGCCCCCCAACCTTTTCTTCGTGACCTTCATGAAAATTTCCAACTTGTTACTGGACTGAAGGCAAAATTCTGTGGTGTAGGAGCCCCCCAGAGCTCCAGTTAGCCCAAGTCTAATTTACCTAATCAGCACTATAGCTACACACTCCAGCATTTGTAAAGCATTTACCACCTTAGTTAAAAACATCACAGTATGTTTGTTAAGAATATTTTTCTTTCTATATGGTACCAGGAGAATATTCTAGCATTTTTCTTTTGATGTCAAGTGCTATCTACCAAACAAATCCAGAGTTTTTTAAATTCAACAGAATGTGAAGTAGGTGGAGATACTGCATTTGTAGGTTTGTGATTCTTATTTAAGCAGCTGCTTACATAAATCCTCAGGTATGTATGATTAATTATTTGCTTTCTAATCCCTGTTCAAAAGAATGCCTCTGCTTTTATGTTTAAATCAGGTTTTAGCATCCTTTTAAAGCATTTGACAAACTAAAAATGCAGACATCTGTACATTCAAAAGAGTTCTTGTAATGCTATTGATAATCATCTGTTCCTTAGCACACCTCTGCCAGAGCTGTGACGAGCTGTCACATGGGATCTGTTTGCTGGGATTTGCCTGGGAGTTGAGGATATTTTCCTCTAACATTTACAATTTTGAATCCCATAAAGGAGAATGGCATTTCAAACACTCATAGGTAATGGATATTAGGGGAAAAGAAGTTTAATCATTATGTTTATAGAGTCACCTGACCAGCCAGCCTACAGAAGATGCACCTGGAGTCAAAAAAACCCAAACCTGGCCAAAGTAAATCTCCTTACATGGACAAGTCTACTTAGAAAAACAGTCAAGACCTTCCCCAAAGCACAGATGTTTGTTAGCTGTTCCCATCTCCTTCCAAGGGAAAAACTATTAACTTCCAAACATTGCACATCCAGACTTCCAACTCCTGCAAACCATGCTACTGATTTCTCTGTTACCTGCCTGAGTTTGTTCAAGTTCTTGTGCATTTCTAGCCACTGTAATCCAAAAACTTCAGCTGCTCCAGCCTTAGAACTGCTCGTGGAAAAGCCAGCACACCTGACCTGGAGCTCAGAGAACATCCCTCGACTTTTTCTGAAGGGAATCCCAGAAAGAATTATATCAAGGAATTTAAGTATTCCCTGTTACAATTTATTTTAGGGGAGTTATCTTTGGCCTGAACAGAAAAACCAAAATCAGCTCTTGAATTAAATTCTTTTCAAAAGTCTTCATGTTCAAGCTCTGAGACTGACTATAAATGAATAAATAAGTGCCCCAAGAACCTGTTCCTTTGGAAGAGTAGCTCTCTTGTTGTGTACTTGGATAAGACAATTCAACAACCCCAGAAGTTTAAAAAAGAAATTGATAAGGACCTACAACCACCTCATATCCCAAGGCAGGATCAGCTATGTCAAAATTGGAACATTACCTGAAACATTATTTATGCCAGCACTTCTTATCTTCTCCCTAAACTGGGACCTTTCCCGTTGGATTTGGTCATGAAGTTTTCTCCAGTACTTAATTACTCCACATTTTATTGTGCTTCATTATCTGAAATGAATACAATCCTTGTCCACCCATTCAGTCTCTTCCTGGCACATGGAATACCAAGGCTTGTTACCCGAGCTCGCTGCGAGCCCTAACTCCACTATTTTCCATTCCATTACAGAACACACTGATTTTCCTGCTGAGTCACCTCAAATTCAATTTCTCATTGGGAACTCAACTGAATTACTCGCCCATGAATTAACAATGCTGAATGCTAATACAGGCATTGAATTATATTACATTTCAGTGACTAGACACTGTAATTGCAGCTGACAAGGTCTGCTTTGTTTTTTTCTTCTTTTCTAATTTTGACTTGGTGATTTCACCTTTAATATACAATATTTCTGTGGCAAAAACATCCCCTAATAATTTTTTTTAGGATTTGAGACGTATCTCCTCAGACAAACAATGCTGTAGGTTGAATATGGCTCACACATCTCCAGGGTGGGCTGGAGACAGGACAGTGTTAATTGTTCCTGCCTTTATTCACTATGAACTGTTATCCTAAAACTACATTTCAGTGCAGGGAACATTCTTTGGTCAGCACAGTCACCTGCTGGCAAGTAAAGTGAGCAAACAGATGCAATCCTTGTAAGAGCAGACAAAATTATCTTGCTGCTTCCCCACAGAATAAGCATTTTATCCACCACAGCCTCTTTGTTTAATCTGGAGTGCTTCAACTGGTGAAAGAAAAATCAAAATCTACATAAAATTAAAACTCCAATGCAAATTATAGAGTAACTTCCAAATGCCACCTAGTTAAGTTAATTACCCACAATTCTGGATATTCATAATATCGAACCAAACCTGATTAGCTATGAACACTAAGCTGCACTTCATTAGAACAGTATTCCTGGTGACATGGAAAGAACACAAAATTGTTGTCTGCTACAAAGCTTCTGTCATAAAGATGAAGGCAATTATTACCCAGAAATCTCAAAACACTGAGATGCCTAGTTTTGGCATTTGATTTTGGTATTATTTAATAAAATTTTCCTACTTGGAGCAAATTCTCTGTTTACTTCTGGAAGGGAAACCAAAGGCTTTATAAGTGCATGTAGATTTGAGAACAGTTGAACCTTGGCAATTATGTCAAATGCAGAGACTTTGCACTTATTTGAAAATCCCAACCAAACACTTTGCAGCAGCATTTGCTGTGTCACCAAAATTCAAACATTTCTGCAGAGTAGCTGAGTTTCAAGCTGAACAAACCCTACCTGGTTTCCTGGCAGCCAGCCCAGTAACACAGTTCCACTACAACAGCCTACAAAGTGTGGGCTCTGGAGTTCTTGCAAAGAATTTAATGTTTCACTTGTCCCAGGAATCAACCCAAATTTCAGACGACTGAAATCTGAGACAGAGATACATACTGTACACGAGATTAGCCAAAGTGAATTAATCAGACATGAATTTCCAGGAATAATTAGGAAGTAGGTACATTCATGTGCATTCCTAACTGTATTTCCTTATATAATATATGCACTTCTAAATAGCAGAACAAACTTGCCCACGATGTACTGAAGTTATTCTTCCATATAGATTGCAAATGCAGAGAACAGCTACTGAAATAAACTAGAAACATTAACTTTTTCATGTTAACATTACTTTGGATTTCAGCATATTCAGCCTCTAAACGAGTTAGTGCCTGAAATGCTGTATCTGTTGCATTCTTAAATTAACATGTTACTATAAATGGCTAAACTGCTATTTTTAATGACATTTAGCAATAGATGTCAAGACATGTTACTGCTGACTATGAGACTTCTTTTTTTGTATATTTTTCTGGCTTTCTTCTTCTCATGGCATAAACTCACTTTCCCTGTTTTTACTTCTTGGGATTAAAGGTTAATTTACTAATCTGAGGGGAAATTTCAACCTATTTTTATAAGGATTTCATTTTTAACAAGGGGATCTACCATTTTAATAGTGTGAGTACATTCTTCCATTCTTATCCCTGGTTACAGCAGGTTTATTTCCACTGATACAATTCTCCAGATGAAGTTAAATCAAGGTTGAAAGCTGAGTTACAGCAAAGAGACTGCAGGAGCCATTCAAGCTACATTATAAACTGCATCCTTTAGGGGGCTGCTGTTGGTTCCAGAAGCCAACCTGAACACTGTGTGCACGGGGAGCTGCCACTAATGGGCTCAAGTGGCAACCAACCATCCCTGCTCCCACCCTGCTGCAAGAGTGTTGGCAGAGGCTCCCACAGGATCCTGGAGATCTCCACAAAACTGATAAAATAATGAACAAACACGTGAGCAAAACGCTGTTAATGCCACGGTCCAAAATGGATGAGCAGCTCTCAGAATGTCAGCTAAAAATCTCCCAGGTCTTGAGCCACGAGGTGGAAAAGTAACTTTCCATCAAGATCCGTGTTCTTGTGGTCTCCCTGCGTTCAAGCATCACAGGGTTGTGAATTATTACAAATGCTGGCACTTGAGGACTGACTAAGCTTGTGGGAACGATGTACTTCTCTAGATGATTACCAACCATTCATCTGGCTAATGTGAGGCCAAATCTGGCCTGACTGCCTGGCTCCAGGGAATATAATTAACTCTGCAGTCGGGTTGCATTTGCCAAGTAGGATGAGCCCCGGGAGATGAAGGCACAGGAGCAAGAGCTAATGCTGCCACCCAGAGCACAAAAACGGGCTTGCCAGGAAACTCAGGACAGGCTCTTTTCACATCAAAAGTGCACATCGAGCACCCCTTTATGGCAATCAGTATTAAAAAAATAGAAGTATAGATATTTTCTGGTTTTTTTTTTTCAATTTCCCTACATCTTTGACCAGTTTAAAGATGATTCCTTCCATTCTCCCACTGAAACATCCCCACCAGTAAGGGGTGACCTTAGGAAACCGTGTTTGGAAACAGCTAAGTACATGTAAGTGTTATTGATTGCACAAGTAATAGCGCCAAAAGTGATTACACAGTGTGGCACTTACAAAAATAATTACACTTCAGAAAATCAAAATTAATTTGTACACTTCTGCTACACTTTTGAAGCTGTTGACATTTCATTGTAGTGCTCCTAATGAAATGAAAATTATTAATAATTGTTTCTACTTCAGTATGACAAATGTCATTTAGGTTAGGATGTGAATTTGTCAGTCCCTCATCAGATCACTAAGTTGACTTTTGGCTCATGTTTGTATTTGAAAGGGTAGTTATTTGTATTTATCAGGTGTCAGTCTACACAGGCCAACCTTATTATGATCAATATGTTTGCTGGTTCCTAACTGTGAAGCATCTTGTGTGCTGTAGTTCTTTTTTCTTAGAAATCACTCTGAAAAGGTGCAAAAGCAATGGGAAATTAAGTTGCCTGAACAAAAGATGAAAAACTTTCTCCCAGCCACATTACCAGTTAAATTGTATAAAATAAATTAGAGAAATTAACACCAGGGCCACTGCCTAAAGTACCATTTCCTATTTATTCCCCTACTGAGCAAATTTAGTCTTATTTTAACATATAGTGAATCACAGTGTTCAGCTATGGGAAATAAACGAACAACAAAAGCTGTTCAAAGCAAAAGTTAAATCATATTATGCCTCAGTGTTTGCCTCAGACAACGTATCACCCCTATAAAGTTATAAAATTGGTACAATTAAAATAATTCAGCTGCCCAAATACTTTCAAAAAAATACTAGGTGTTCTTAGTGTACTTTAAAAGCCTTAAATAATTAAAATTCACACAAGCCATATCTGAAGACCCTCACAATTCCAATTTTATAGTCAAGGGAAGTGACAACCAGGTGATTTGTCTGGGCAATTCCAGCAATCCAAGAGCAAAGAGAGTTTTGAAAGACCTGTCTCCATCTCCTCAGGGGCTTCTCATCTCCTGCCCTCAACTTTGACAGGACTCTTTGCCTCAGGACACCCCAATCAGATTCAAGTTACTTTCCAATAGCTGATCTAAAACTGCAGAGAATGAAACATCTGGGTTTTGGTGATTTTTAAAAAGCCATGCTAAGAATATAGAAGGTTCATTACTTGCAAAGCCCCTTAAATTTTTTACCACTGCTGTGAATCTATGGATGGATAAAATTGAAGAGTTCCTGTCCACAAATCAACACAATAGGTTCGTCTAAGAGCAGCACTTTCAGTCACATAAAAACAATTACACTGGGCTAAGATAACTGGCCTGGATATGCAGTGGTTCCCTCAGAAAGAAGTATTATCAAGAACCAGTTTTGTAAAATCAAAGCCTCATGCAATGATGGCTGCATTAATATTTAAAAAGTTTTCTCATTTATTCAGAGCTTGTTCCACTGGCTCTGACTGATGATAAAATCCTGGTTGTAGGGACCACACAGAATTCAGGATCTGCTGCAGGTCTGTTCTCTCTGCACTTGGGGAAAAGGGTGCTCCTGTTTTTCCAGTTGTTCCCATAAATCCCAACGGCATATTGACAGGTTTGAAAGAACAGCTTGCAGAAAGCCATCCATTCAGCAAACACATCTTTGTTTGCAAAACCCCAACAAAACTAACCCAAAAAAGAAGCAGCATATCTGTTTTAACAACTTTCTCCTACATCCAGGTAGGATTTTTACTCCTTTGTTAACACCGCAAGCACATTGTCCACACTATACACTGGGAGATGATTTTTAGTGTACTATGTTTGCAATTAGAGACTGCAAAGAAAGGGCTGTTTAAGGAATCTGTTTTCCCAGAAATAAAAGTGACAAAAGCTGTTTAATGTGGCCAAACTACAGTAATAAATAGGCAGGCAGTGTGGCACAGCCAGCTGTCCTTTGATTATAACCATGCTCTGCTCCTCACCCACACTGACTACAAGCTGTTCCACCTACAGCAGATAAGCACAAACCTCCCCAAACAAAACTCTTCCCTCGGTTCTCCCTTTACATTCTCATCAGCAACTTCACACTTTTTACCTAATCAATACGTTAAGCAGAAAAACTAAATAGACTCAAAAACTACACCTTTATTTTCATCTTGTGCTTTCGTCCTTTATCCCCTCCATCTATAACTCCCCATTCAGTGTTACCACACTCGTGATATTTAGATTGGTGATGTTTATTTCTCCTACAGTCCCAGTTCTCAAGCTCTTAAGATTGAGAATCCCAACTTCAATTTAAAAATCCTTATACTGCTAGCTCTCAGGTTCTGGAGAATGGGATGAAAGTAGGACTCAAGTGTACTCTAAAAGCTCTATAGGAAAGGCAAAGAAAAGGTTTTTTCTGAACAGAACAAAAACAAGAGACTACATTCTTAATGTATTTTCAGAATTACTTACTGGAGATTTTTTTAAATGCCAGGATTTATGAAGTAATTACATGTAAATGCTATATTCTGATCCTAAACAGGTGTTTCATACAAACCTCACAAAACTCATGTGGTGTAAAACAGGCCAGATGTTCCCCAGGAGCACTATCAGAATAGCAGAGGATTGACATTAAATACTCAATGAAATCATCTCCATGTGCCACTTTCCATAACAGTGGTGCAGAAAGGGGACAAACCAGGGCAGGTTGAGCTCTGGTGACACAGCCCACTTGGCCACACCCAGTGTCCCCACACAAAACCTCCCTGGATTTTACCTTGGCTCTTGAGATGATTTGGCCTCCCCCAGTCCCTCAGGGCAGCAAACATCCCTCAGGAGAGAACCTTCCAGAAAAGGCATTCACAGGTAAAGAACACCCAGAATATCCAATATCTGCCCTGCCCTAGAAAAGCTGTTTAGCAGCACAACCCTCACTGAAGTGCTTTAATACAGTAAAACCCAGAATATCCATGGAATTTCTGCACGGTCAGTGCTCACTAAGCAGAACAGTGACCAAAATTACCTGTGGCCAGCAGGCTCTGCCTCCCCTGAGGGGAAACCCACTTATATTTATCTCTGTCTTGTGGGTGGGAATTGCTCTGGCTTCTCCCTCCAGGATTTATAGCTGCAGGAACACGGGAAACAGGACAAAAAAAGGTGGGAATTTGACCCTGAGGAGGCTGCGTGCCCTCAGGTGTGGCCGCAGGTGCTCTGAGCTCCAGCTGTGGGCAGAGGTGCTTGAATGGGGAGCAGCTGTGGCTGATCAGCCCCTCAGCCCCCGGGCTGTGGGAGGGTATTAAAGCCGAGAGAGGGGCTCAGGGGCTTTTCCTTGGGCTGGCGAGGTTTGCCCCTGGCTCTGGGCAGGGCTTGCCTCTGGTTCTGGAGTTTGTAGAAATAAAGGAGTTTGGATTTTAACCTAAAGTCTCTGGTTTCCCGCGTTGCCAGAGGTGGTGGTTGGATGTCCTGCCCTGTGTGTGGTGCCTTCAGGTCAGTGTGCCTCACTGGTCCTTGTTCCAGGGTGTTCTGAAGGGGCCCAGGTGTGAGGGGAGCTCCTCCTGCCTCATGGTGGGAAGGGATGTGTACCTGGTTTATCCTGTGTGGAACGTGAGGGGGAAAACTGAAAACTGGGTTGTGGGAGAAATTTGAAAGGTAAAAAGTGTTGTATTTTATCTATTTGGATGCCTTATAAGTCAAGAAGGATGGGGGAAAAACAAAATTACCACCAAGGGGAGCAGGTAGGTGTGTGCTGGATGGGGATTGCTGTCTCCCTGGCTCAGAGCCGCTCTCCTTTCCTTGCAATTGTTGTTCCAGAGGTTGTAAGGCAGCTCTGAGCTCCCCACAAATGTCTGTGTCTGGAGAGCTTACCAGCTGCTTCCCTAATTGCAGAGCAGGGGGGAAAGGTTACACTTCGAAAGCTACAAGAGAGGCAGATCTGCAAACCTTAATTGTACTTTAGTCTTATTCCTGTTCAGGCCACAGTTAGAACATCATTTAGAGGCTGGTGTATTGCTTAGAGGTATGAATAAAAATTCTTAATTAACACAATAGCAAAGAACTTTGGTTCCTTATTTGGTCTGAAATAAAAAATAAATGTTAACTGAGTAACGATACATTCCCCTGAAGTGACAAATTAGCACCTTACTAATATTTCTTTCCAAACCTTTTGTTTTAAAATTAGGAAGAGTGGTTTTGTGATTAAAGCCCTGGGTGGAAATTCAGCAGATTTGAGTTCCCTTCTCAGGTGTGAGCCAGGCTGGGTGTGTAACCCTGGGGCATGTGTCAGTCCCCAGGGCTGGCTCCCCTCACCCCGGTGCTTCAGTGACAGCCCCAGTGCAGCCGGGACACGGCCACGGGCACTGCAGGGCCCTTGGCATTCCCTGCCCGGCTTGGCATCAGCCCCTGCTCTGTCCCCTAAGTATGGGTGCAGGACCAGGCTCTAGTGAGCTGGGCTGCTGGGAGTGTGTGTTAGTTAGCATGGGGCACTGCTGAGGGAGTATAAACAAGGGAATATATTTAGCACAATGTTAACATCATTGCCCTGTTCTCTTTATTCAATTTATTAGGGTAACAATTTTGCAACTTCTTAAGCTGTCTCTAAAGTTTGAAACACTATTCCTTAGCTTTAAAGTGTCTGGTTTCTGTCCTTATAAGAAGACAATGAAGTACATCTAAATATTTTCACTTGTTGGAGTGAAGCACTTGGAGAGCTTAAGTATTTCAAAAGGAAAAATAGGGATTAAAAAAAATAAAGGAAGGTAATTCTAGAATGTGTTTTAATATTGTTTAAGGGTCTGGTTTCTACTACACAAAAAGGCCCTGTAAATTTCCCATGGCTTACAGCTCTTTGTTTCCAAACTTAGGACATTTACATATCAACAAACTCCTTGTGTGACCCCTGCAAAAGGAAAGAATGCACACAGCAAATTGTACTTATTCCCAGGTGATGAAGGTTCCGAGAAATTCCAGAAGCTGAATTTGTACAGCCTTCTAAAAGGTAAAATTCATTTAATTGTTACTGACAAGTGTTTTATACTGCATTTAATAGTTCTGGTTCCTGGGATGAAGTGATTGGATGAAAAATAATTTGAAATGTGAACTGTAAATTATTGTTGCTGTGTTTTAGCTGAAAACAAAATTGTTTCTTGCTGTGTGTTGCGCACTGTTCTGTTATGTGGTGAGTAACAAAAGTAGCCTGACTGGGACTGTCACATCCAAGTGTGGATCTCACTGTGTGAAGCACTGAGTAATTTGTAGGCTGGTACTTACCAGTTCCTCCTGTGTGTAAAGTCCCATCAGTCTGATGGGCTGGGTGAAGAGAGAGAGAAAACAGATTAGGAAGTAATGACTGGAGGTTAAAAGATATTAAATTATTTTCATATTTGGATCAGGATCATTATAAGCAGAATCTCAGGAGCCATTATTTTAAGCATTAGTGTATAATGCAGTACACTACATTAAGTTTTATGCACAGCAGCTGGAGCATTGGAATGACTACTGTAAACTTTCCATCACTGATAGTTTGCACAATGACCTTTTATCTTCATTAGACAATACTCTGAAATTGCTCTGAGTGTACAAGTTTGGATTCTTTGGTGGTGGAAATTAGAATATGTATTGATGTTAATGGAGCTGTTTGCATTTATTAGTATAAATTACTTTTAGTATTCTCTCACATTGTAAATTACAATGGACATCAGGAAAGTCATTTGGCAGCACTGATGTATAAACAGTGAAAATGAGCAAGCAATTGACTCTGCTCTTCAATGTTTAGTAGCAGAAATGTTTGTGGTGTGTGTGTATTTCCCAAGACTCACCTTTACATGAAGCAATGAATGGACAAGAACAATGACCAAGAGTGATTCTCTTGACAAGAGGATCATCCACCCCTGCCTGACCCTTCAGTCTTAGTGTTTCTGTTCTTAACTTATCCTGTGTGTTAAAACCAGGCAGGATGGCACTAATCACCTGTGCATGCACATGTTGTGATTCTGTCTGTGAAGTGTCCTGGTAGCCCAGGGAAAGTCTGTATTGATCAACAAATCAGTGAACTGTGTGACAAGGTCACTTTTGGCTGCCAGGTCATGACATTTCCTCAGCAGAGGATGGTAAATATTACTCATGTGAATGATTTGAGAAATAGAATTATATTTATAGTTATAGGTTCTGTTTACAATAGAGGAAGTTGTTGGATGGGAAAGGTTATCCCAAGACTAAGCCTCAAGTCCCTATTGTCACTGATAACCACAATATACAATTTGAATTTTTGAGATGTTGCTGTAAACCAAATGCATAATTCAAATAATAATTCATAGGTAGGTAGATGACAGCTGGTCAGGCGAGCCTGAGCATCTGTTTTATAGTGAATGAACATGGAACACTTCTGGTATCTAGTGCTCTATTTTTACCCAAAAAATCCATACAATATTTCAATCCCTTTCATGCTGCATTTTGATGACTCATTATTCCATATTGATATCATACAAAGCTGTGATTTCCTTATGTATAAAAAAGACTTGCTGGGTTTACTTGTTGAGGGAATTTGTAAGGAAAACCAGTATAGAATATAGA
The DNA here is from genome assembly GCA_035222235.1 of Margarornis squamiger. Taxonomy (NCBI): domain Eukaryota; kingdom Metazoa; phylum Chordata; class Aves; order Passeriformes; family Furnariidae; genus Margarornis; species Margarornis squamiger. Next base: position 10,654,868 of record JAWWTY010000048.1, read on the forward strand.
AATTTTGAGATAGCAGAAAGTATTTAATCAAGGCAGTGGGTTTTTCAAGTGATTTTTCTTTGTGACAAACCAAATATGTATTATATTATTTGTGGATCAGTATATCTAATGTCAGCACACATTGCTGTTTATTGACTCATTTTATCATGCTGAACTGTCACAAGCTTCTTATTAATCTGTCTCTGGAGGATCAAAATGCTTTAATAAATATGTTAGTTCCTTTAGTTCTTCAGCTGAAATGAAACTGTTAGTTAAATGTACTGTGACTTTGAGTGAAGATACCTTTGGAGAGATTTAAAATGGGAGCATGATATATAAATCTAAGTCTGGCAAAGGAGAATGCATCTTTCTCTTAATGGCCAATTAGGACTCAAATAAAAAAGTGAAAAGCCCTTTTTTAATACAAAATGTGAGACTTCTTTGTTATGTGGCATGATTGATTTATCAAAGTGATAATTAACTTTGCAGTTTCATCCTGAAAACTCCTTGCTTGTGTGGGATATTCATTTACATGTAGAGATTGATGTGCTTTAAAGTCTGTACAAGTAATGCATGTATGGATGACACGAGGGCTGGGGAGGGTTCACCTCTTGTTGCTCTAAAGAAATATATGTAGCTAAGGAGCTGAGTTCTGACTTTATTCAGTAGAGGTATGTAATGTGTGAATGTAACAAATTTTATAGAATGTTAGTTATTTCAACTTTCATCTGGAAATATTCCACAAGCATCAGAGTCTTTCTGGCCTTTGATACTCCCATTGAAATGTTTGCAGCAATTAGCAAAATCAGATCATTTTAGATGAAGACCCAAATGTGGAAACAAGACTTTTTTGGTATGTGCAGCAGTGAACAAGTTGCAGATGGTCATGTGTGAATAGCCAGGCCTGTAAAACTTGTCAGAAAAGCAAGTCCCCAGGGCCTGAAATGGCTTTGTTTTCAGCTGCAAGTGTGTGTGTCTGTGCAGCCACAGGAGAGTGGAGATGGGTTCCACTCAGGGCTGGTTTGCACAGACCATCCATCCATCAGTCTGCTTCCTTAGCAGTGTGAGCACTTTGGCACTACTTTATTTCCCTGAAATCTTAGCAGCAATCCATGATATTGTTACAGTACATTACATGGCTTTTCCTCTGTGTCATTGTATATTGCCATTGGGAAATGAAGCATAAAAAGGCTGCCATTAGAGCACATCATTAAATAAGACTGAATGAATTCCAAGTGTTGAGCAATTGATCAGTCCCATTTTGAGCCAAAGAGATGTTTTATCCCAGTTGAGTTCTTTTAATATAAAAAAATCCATGTTTTAGTGGTGCCTTTTACTTCCTTTAATTTTTCTTTGAGAAATTGTGCAGTGTAATATTAGCCTCTACCTTGTAAAGGAAAAGATCAAAGCATACCAGAACTTATGTGCATGTGCTAAATGTGAGAAAGTTAGAAATTAACTCCCAAGTGCTGTAAGTTTTCTGAACTATCTGAAGGTAATTCCTACTGAGGGGCTTTTTTTAAAACCACCCAGTTTTGTGGGTGCAGAGCCCAACTGTTGAATTAACTACAGCAAGAAAGACTTGGTATTGTTTCAGCATAATTGTTTTGTTTGTGCTGGAGTTACTCAGTTATTACAACCAGTTTGCTGCTTGACTCATTTTGAAGTCTTGGTCTTCTGCAGTGCTGTGTTTTTGAAGGACACATCAGTGATGGGTCATAGGAGGCTTTTGGTCTTACCTTCCCTCTGACAGGAAGGTCTGTGGACACTGAAGGAGTGCTGAGGTGTGATACTACCTAAAGAGCATCATTCTTCCTGGGCAATGCTGCATTTATTAATGCTTGTGCCACAAGCAATAGGAGATAGCGAGGCACACTTGTGTGAAAATGCTCATTGCCATGATATTGAGGCAATAGGAATATATTCAGGATTCCCAGTGCTATAACACTTAGAACTATTGCCTTTATCAGGACAAATATTGGCAGAGGTTAAAGGGAAGAGAGTGTAATTCAACCACGTCTGCCATGAATGCGAGCTATTTAAATTCATTCTTCATTTTCTCTGAACATTTTGATCTTTGTATTTTTGACTGTATGGAAAGTTCCCCTTTAGGATTTAGAGTGAAGCTGCAGGAGGAAAAAAAAAAAAAGAGGTGGCCCATTGTTAAATCTTCAAAGAAAAAGATTCAGGGATAAAAGGGGAATTGAAATACAAAAGGTTTCTTTAAGGTATTTAATGTTTCAAAATGTGGTTCTGGCCTCTGCCTACTGGCCAGTTTCAAATTTACTGTCTAAGAAGTGACATTTCAAAGGTGATTTGGAAATGCCTTTTCTCCTGCATTAACTAATGTGAGGGCATATGGCCCTTTAGTCTGAACACGTGGCACTAAAAATATACATGTGGGGACTGCTTTGTTTCAGAGAGCCACTTTTTTCCTTTCATTTGTTTCTGAAATCAAAGTTTTTGTGTTCTTGAAAAGGCTGAGCCTGTGTAATGTCATGCTTTGAAATACTGTTCTCTTGACATTATAAGACCATGAAAGGTAGAACTTTGACTAACTGTATTATTCCTTCACCTTAAAGAGACATTGTCAAGTTTGCTGAGCTCTAAATATGACCCACCTAGTTTTGTTTCTTTTACCTCTTACTCTATTCCAAAGCTTATATGGCTCCTTTCTACATACAGTGCTTCAAAGCTGGCTTTCCTCCATAAAATTAACCAAATAAGAAGCCAAGAACTTTTGTTTCAAGTGACTTTTCCATAATCCAGATCAATGTAGGCAGGTGATTGCAGTGTGCAAACTTTATTTTAACTTACTAGTGCTTATCAAACAATGAGCAGAAGTGATTTGGAATGAGTTATGTCTTTTGATGTGTGGAGATAGTGCTGATCAAAGTCACTGATAGCCATTCATGTGAATCCCAGGACAGGCTTTGTCCCCATTAAAAACATCTTCCATTACAATAATTGTCAGACAACCCCCCCTTCTTTTCAAGTGAAAATAATTTTAATTTGACCCCTTTAAATCACAAATGTAAATCAAAAACCCAAAACTGAAACACATACTTTTGTTTGAAACCTGAGAGCCTCCATCTAACAAAACTAAATCCCTAATGTTTTAATTACCTATAATGATCTCCTTCATGAACATTCTGCTTGTTAAGGCCCAGAAAATGGTCTTATTGAGAACCATGTACCACCTTTGTGCATAATTCAATGGGATATATAGAGATATAGATATATATACACACAGGCATTGTTGCTCAGTAGGTTCTGCAGCTATGAAAGAGACTTATTTTTAGTCCATCTCATTGCTCCTTTTATGGGAATATCTAATGGAAAGTGCACTTTAGATCTTGAAACTTACCTGAGTTCACTTTAATAAATAGCTGTATACAGCTGAAAAGCTGGCTTTCATGCCCAGAAAGTTTTAAAAGCTCTATTTTGCTCATAATTACTATATATAGAAATGTAATTTTGGAAACTTAATGTGATAAGAAAATTCCTGACCTCAGTAAAAACCATTTTCTGCCTAATAGAAACAGGAAACACCCAAGGCTTTGCTTTGAAGTCCCTGAAACCCAAAGATCAGAATGAGTCTCAAGTACCCAGAGTCCTACATAGCTACACTTCCAAAGCTCAGAGTCTGTGGTAGCTTAAGTTCCAGGAATATTTATTAGATCATTGGTGAGAGAACACTATACATTAAAAAAAATGCATATGGACAAATCCATGGGGTGCTCTTTCCCATTGCCCTCTTGAATACTCAAGCAAGAGAGGACCTGAGTAGAATTTGCCTCTGGGTTTTTTTGTGAGAGCACAGGAATATTGTGTTTGGTGGGGGAGATCAGCTGGGTCTTTAAAAAATAAAATAAAACCCTACCAGAGGCCTGTGGATTGGAGAGTTGAAACAGATAGGCAGACAACTGAGAAATTAATCTCATTTCATAAATTCCAGATTTAGCCCCAGATTGGAGCGAGCCTTACCACAAAGTTTGGTGATGAATGGGGAGAAAGTAGAAACAATCTTCTTTGGTTCCACTATCTAAAATAAAATTGAAGTGACATTTTTCAAATGAGAATACATTGTGTGCTGCTTTGTCTGGTTCTTTCATTTCAGCTTTGTTAGATCTTTTGTTTCTTTGATGCTCAGAATATTGCACCATTTGGCTCTAAAACCTACATTAGAAGAGCATTAATTAAAGGCAGACACAGTGCAATGGAGACACTGTTAAAATTATGCTTGAAGGTACAATGTAATTAATTTTGTACAAGTGAAACATAAAAGGGAGAATGAAACCGGAGGAAATAGCAGCACATCCTCACCAAATGATAATGAGAAATACAATTGCAAATCAGACAAAATGTGAAAGGACATATGGAATAATTAGACTCCAAGAAAGAAATCAAAACAAAGGGTAACTTGCTAATTGCTCATGGAAATGAAGAATATATAACTCATGTCCAGGGTTCCTGGGGTTTGTTTTGGGGTGCTGTTCTGGGAAGTGTGACACTTGTGTGACACTGTCAGCAAAGGGAGGTTGTGCATTTGCCATCATAATTCCCTGATGGGGACATAAAGGACTCAGGAGGCACATTCACTTCAGAGCAAGTTCTCTGCTATGAGTATCGAAGAGCCTTGCTTGGGATCTGGGTTGTGGTTCCTGGGTTGAAAAGGAGGGCACAGGCCACAATTCACTGTAATGTTATCTATACGGGAGATGAAAAAGGCTTTAGGAAACTGCTTTATTTTAATTGATCATTTTAAGTAACAATTAAACTTCTCCAGATCTTTTCAGAGCCCCTGTGGCTCCCCCTCAGTTGGGAGTGTTCTTGAGTAAAGCGCTTGAGAAGATCAAAACTGTACCTTGAACACTTACCTTAAACACTGCCGAGTTTAGCTGAAGCCCAAGGTCTCCACAGGTCTAGGGGGCAGTCTTTGAAGATGCAACATAAAAAGAATGAAAGTTTGTCATATGTTTAAGGATGTTTGTTACATGTGATGAATCCCATCCTGTTGATGGCTGGGATTGCAAAGCTGTTGGTTTTCCTGCAGGGCTTTTGTTCCAGTTCTGTGGAAACTTTTGGGATGGCCATTGTTACCTGCTGGGGGAGGAAGGCACCATGTGAGCTTTAGTGAGGCCACACTGTAGGTTATTGTCAAAGCATTTGTTTTGGTTTAGGTTTATACAAAGAAAAAAAGTCAACAAAAATGCCAGAACATTGTTCACACCCCACACCCATCTGTGTGTTGGCACAGAAGTGTCACTGCATGTCACTCCCTGAACACTTTTGTCACCTGGTAGAAACCAGTGCTCCTACCAAAAGCTTCAGGGTTTTCATTGCTGATGAACAACACAGTAAATGTTTATAAAGATTGAGGGAGAAATCCTGAAGCTTCTTTTAAAACATTTCAGATTTATATATAGTATCTTCCTGAAGGCTCTAGAGGTTGTAATTTCTTGGCAATTTTAAAACTTTCCTAAATATGGTCACTACTGAACTAGATTCTGGTAGCTGAGGGTTTAAATTCTAAGTTGGAGTTTTTTCATTGTCTGGAGAAGTCAGTTTATTATTGTCTTTCAGTTCATCAGAGCCGAAATGGAACATGGCATTCCCAGGTGATCTAGAAGGCTTCTTGCAAGAGCAAGATCATTAATTGCCCACAACTTGAAACTGTGCACAGAAAAACAAAATTGATCCCTTTACATCCTGTGTGGTGTTATTGGCCTTTCTACATTTCTAAAGCTTTCTTAATTAGTCACAAACTCCTGAGCTTGAAAGCAGTGTAATTTATAGCATAATAACACCTTCCCTGTGCAGTGCACTTTGTCATCTATTGGGAGTTTGAAGAGTTTTAAATAAATCAAATCCCTTTTTTAGTATTACATAACACAGTGCAATAAACTTGCAAATATGTGATTTACAAGGTGGTCTGTCTTTTGAAGCAATTCAAAGGACAAGATAGGATTCAAAACAGGGTATGTCTAAGATAAAACACCTTGAACTGTTTGCAGTATATGTAATTATATTGATCAGACTGTATTTTTTCACTGAAAAGTCAAACCACACCATTTCAAAATGAAACTAAAGGAAAAACACACTGTGCATATTTTATTTATTTTTGTCTCCATGGTAAGACTCCTAAACATGAAAATGTGAAAAAAGAGGAGGGCTTTATAAGCTATAGTATACAGCAAAAATCTGAAGGTCTTTGATCTCCTAAGTTGTCGATTTTGTCATGGTTTGCACTCAAGAGTAGGAAGAAAGAAACTTCAGAAGGGCATAGAATGCTCACCCATTCATTTTTATAGCAACTTTAGGGACAGCTCATTTAACTGAAGCTTAATCTTTATTTCAGTGTCAGGACTTTCTAAATTGATTGCCATAGTAATTACCAATGTGTAGCTGGGCAGCTATTTTTATTAAAAAATAAAAATAAACAACCAACTTTCAAAGTTGATTATTACACCCTGAGAAATTGTCCAGCTAAGAAGCATAACCCTCCAAGATAATATATTCTTTACAGTTAATTTCTGCAAATATGCTCCTGTTGTTTGGACAAAACATGGGCAGGAAATTGATTTCCTGATTCACTTCAGTTTACAGGCGTTTTAAGAGCAATTTTTGTCTCTACCAATTAATCTTCAGAATTTTTTTCTCTGCTACATGAATGCTCGGAGAATTTTGATAACAAGGAGCTCTAATTCATTGCTTCATGAAAGGGCCTTTTAATCTGTTATGTTTTACACTATTTCCCTGAAGAAACCTACTGAATTTCAAAGCAGGGATCTTTTCAAGACATACCGATAATATTTTGAAAGGTAAGTACGTTTTGCTACTATTAGTGAAGGGGAAATAGCTTTTCCTAATTAAAAAAGCTGCTCTGAGTGTCACACGAAGGTTTTGCAGGCTGGGTGTGGAAAGTTGTGTGGAACTCTGGTCTTGTGCAGGGGCTGAAGGGCTGGCTTTCAGGGGGATTTGCCTTCATGGCAAATGTTCCAGCCACATGGATTTTGTATGGCCTGTTGCATTTACCCTAAACAGCCCTGTAAAACTGCACCTCTCGATGCCTCTGAATGTGCTGGTGCTGCTGAGGTGGAACCTGGGATGCACAGGCGGGTTGTCTCCCCATTGCAAAGCTGAGGCAGAGAACCATAAAGACCCCCTGAAGACTTCAGACCCTCCTTAGCAGAGAGTTCTGCCCCTCTGAATACTGGAGTGGTGTCTTTGCTCCCTCGTGGTTCTATTTGTCTTGGTTGTGTTTCAGCTTAGAGACAGTGTATACTCTTTCTGAAGTGTGTAAGTGCATGCCAAAACCAGGGATCTCCTCACACAGCAAACCCATAATATTTTGAAAGCCTCATCTACTGTGAAACTTTGAAATAGATGAGCAATTTTTTGTTGCACCTTGTAATTTTAGCTTCTAGCTCCTGTAATTAATCTTTCCCTGTTTTGGCAATCTTACAGTTAAGGTAAGAGATTTTGCTCAAAAAGGATTTCCAAAGCAGGCTGCTTACAGAAGTGATGCAGAAAATGCATTTCCATTAATTCTTAGGGAAGTGAATGCTGTGATTTTTCATAACAAGTGTCCAGTGATGAGGGCATGGCAATGAAAGCCACACCTTTGCAGGTGATGGCATCTTGTTTATCCTAATTCAGCTTCCCAAGGCTCCGTGCCCAGCTGCCAATGCACCTGTGTGATGTCTTGTAGAATACTTACAATGAGGGTTTTCATTCCTCCTCTTGAATTAACACAAAATGAGTGCTAAACCAGCAGCAATGTTACTGCTGCTGAATAATACACTCACTGCAGCAGCTTCCTGAGGCAGCATCAATGGGGAAGGTATAACAAGCACAGTGCTCAAAATTTCCTACGGTCTGCTCTCAATTGAATTTCTCACTTTATTCAAAGAAATCTGCTCCACAGAATTCCGAGTTCTGTGTCTTCAACCACCCTTGCAGCTTGTTCCAAATTAGGTTGTGGTTCTGGCCACCTGTCATTACACTGCCAGCTACTATTAAACCATCAAAGCAGTATTTTAGTTGCTTTGATGTAGTCTGGAATTGTATCTACTGCTGAATGATGATTAGATTAAATGTTACAAATGTATCCAAAGGGAATAGAAGCACCAGCCTAATCTCAATCCACTACAGTTTAATTTTAAGTGTTTCCTTATGTTTCTGTTATTGCTGTTGCATTCCTTTGTATTTACACATGCTCCTACAGCAGAAACAGCCTCTTGGAACAGCATTAAAAAGCTGCCATTAACAAAGGCTTTCTTATTAATGTGCTTTTTCATACATCACAGCCTCAGAGAGCTCTAGAGAATGGATAGTGGAAGAGTCATTTCCCCTCTTCTGATGACAGTATTTTAATAGATATAGAAAAAACACTGAAGTGAAATGAAATTCTTTGTTCAGGTTTGGTGGAGAAGTCTGGCTTCTTTTTGGGAGTTGTTGGCTACTTTTGTGCCAGGCCTCTTGCTCAGGTAACACTTGAATGTGTGCTCAGTGTTTATTTGGCCATGGTCTAATGGTTTGTGTCTTCCTAGTAAATATAATTCAGGACTGGATGCTGGCAGCTCCTTCTTTAGGGAGTGCTACCTGTGGCCAGGTTAATGGAAGGAAGACACCCATTAGCACCTGATGCTGCATTTGGTGCTTTTAGCAGCAAATCAGGCTGAGCTCAGAGCCTGCAAACATCTGGCTTTTTGTTTTAGGAGGAATTAATGTTGTATAATTACAGGAGGGCAAAGATCCAAGGAGAAAAAGAGAGAAGAAAAATATTACTGTAATGAGATGTCTGATGCTGTACCATGCATTTTCTTCCACATAAGCAAGAAGATTTTTAAGCTCAATTTCATGTTTCAATTTTTCTGATTTTCAGCAAATTGCAATAATACCAAAAGGTTAAGTGTAGTCTTCAAATGAAGGTTGTTTTTATGATTAGAAGTATAGAAAAGACAAATTTGTTTTTCTCTGGTTTGTTCCTGATTGCAATAAAATATAGACAAGTAGTTTTTTCTATTTAGACTTTATCCTTTTATTTTGTACAGCAGGAGCCAAGTGGTCTTTAAATCTCCCTTGTGAGTAGAACATCTATGTGATGTTTGGCAAGTGGCAACATTTCAATTGTGATAGGTCAAGGAAATCTTTCAAAATGGGCCATGAATAGAGTTGTGCAATTTGTGCCATGATTTGTCCCCATGAATTCCTCTCTACTGAAAATGGGCCAATTTAAGTTCTGAAAAATTAAGAATTTTTATTGACATTGCAGCTTCAAACTGTTCTTGATCCAGAACACGCCAAAACAGCATGGACAGGATATTTAGGGCCAGATATCGAACATGCTGAAATAAATACAATTTTAGCCAGATTTTCATACAAGTAGCAGAGGGATCTTCCTTTCCTGAAGGCTTTCAGTGCCTGATTCATGTGTGAGAAGACCTTTGAGAAGCCCTATCATTATTTGTTTTGTAGAACTATGTGGAAACTGAAACTGTGTAGTTACCTTTGCTTTTGAAGGGGAAATAAACTTCAGTTAAGATATGTATTCTTTCTATTCTAGTGAAAAAAAATGTGGCAAAACCTCATCACAATTACATATTTTAAAGGGATAGTTGTTTCTTTTTTTTTTAAAGTAGTTAAAACACATAAGACGGGAGATTTTTTAAAAAAATTATCTCCCATTTTCTCAAACTCTACATAAAATTGCCATCAAATAATTTTCTTTACAACAGAAAGAGAGAAGTAAATCACAGCACAAAACTTACCCTGTTCACATTATCCTGAGGTTACAAGATATCTGAAATTATAAAGAGTGAGTTCTCCTGCAAAGGTTTAAAGATAAATGTTAACTGCTGCTGTCTTTTCTTAGAGTGAGAAGCTTTAGCCTGTTACTTATGCAAAGGATAATGATGGTCTGTAATTCCCCAGGGCACATTTTCATGGTGCACTGGATAACTGATTTTGTGCAAGAATATCAAAATCCCAGCTCTGAAGATGTTTCCGCCACTCCAGTGAAAGGAATGAAAAATAAGCTGTGTTTGTCCTTGATCTGAGGTGAAATGATGCCTTTCTCCATGTAGAAGAGGCTTAGTAGACCCACCATGGCAATTGCTGCATGCACAAGTGAAGCTAATGAGCAGTGGTAGGGAAATGGAAAGGACCTGCCAGTGAGTAACTGTCCCACAGAGACCTGTGGAAGGCAAGCAGGGCTATGTGAAGTCCTTCGTGTATATTTTGGTGTAGAAGTCAGACATCTGTCTGCAGAAAGCAACCCATTCAGCCAATGATGGCCTGTGGTAAAGATATTTAATATATATGTGTATTAATATATATATTACAGGGCACAGTGGGGCCAGTCTTGCTGCCCAAACTTAGGAGTTCCATTGTTAAATAGAAACATCCCCTGAACTCAGCCAGCCTTTACTATGGCTCTGTTCTGGAAGGTGCTGCCTTTGTCCCAGGTAGATGTTTCTCCTGTGTTTGCAGAACAAGTAAATGTGTAAGAAAATGAACAGTCACTAACCCTAATCCAAAGGGATTTTAGTATTTATGGAATTTGCAGGAGGGAAAATAAAAATAATAGTTTGTTTTTTTAAACTGGGGGGAAAAAATATTCTTAATGAGTGTCAGCTTCCTTCATTGCTTTTTTTTCCCTGCAAAAATCTGGTGTCTAGGGCTCAGTGCTGAAAATAAGAGTAGCTGATACCTACATTTTAAATAGTACAGGAATTCCTGGCTCACTCCTCATTTTCACTTCACAAGAGGATGTTTTTTTTGTTTCTTGTCTCCAATTTAATGCCATAACAATTGGATAGTTCCAGTCATGATGTCCTTCACTTTCCCAGGCGAGCTCAGCCTTGAACAGTGTGTTCCTCTCAGCAAAGCCTAGACAAGTGTTGGACTCAAGTGGGCAGGTTCCCCCTCCCTACAGGAATCTTCTGTTGTGTTTGCTCTGTTTGAAACATGTGAGCACCCTTTGCTGGGCTGAGACCTTGCCTGGACAACCTTGGTAACAGTGAGTGTGGTGCAGCTGAATCCTCTTGGGCATGTAAAGCTTCCTCCTTACACATCAGAGCTAATTCCAGTTGCCAAGGGAAAATGTGTTCCTCAGTAGCAGTGGAACAGTCTGGCAGTGATGCATGGGCTCAGTGTTGAGCTTTCTTACCCTTTTCTGGGTCTGCTAATTTGATGTGATTTGTTATAAAATATATTCAATTTTCTCACTTGGAATGGGAAAGATATTTGAAAAAGCCCAAGTAGGTTTGTCATTGAGTTCATCATACTTTAGGAAAGCTAAAAATCCTAATAATAGCCTCCTAAACCTAGTGAATCTCTAGTTATTAATCAATAATGAGAGGAAGAAAAGGCTTATGATCCAAAAACAATAGGAATGTGCATAGACTAGGCTTAAAAAAAATTGTGCTAGCTGAAAATCAAACAAAACCCAATGGATTGTCTATTCTAAGCATAATAATGAACAGAAAAGTAACTGTGGAAATGACAGCTCAGTGTCTTGTGTTCATCCCCTGTCAGTGACCTCCACACCAGATCTCCAGCATTTACAATTCAAGACCTTTGTGACACTTGTGCAAACTGAAACACACATCTAAAAATCAAAGTATTTCATGTTTGCTTCAAAGGGACAAAGTGAGAAGTGCTTTGTGTCAGTTTTCTGGTTTGCTGTGGCAGAAAAGCCTGATGATTTTTTTTTTCCTTTATTATAACTAACAGGTTAGAAAAGATTTTAAAACCTAGGTCTGTAACTCAGCATGTGAACTCTAACAATGAGGTAGAAGGTACCAGAACATGTGTTTTAATTGCCCTCTCAGGAGAAAATTACTGCCCAAATATGCCACTGATACAACCAGTTCTATTTGCAATAATGACTAAATCTATTAAAACTTTGGGGTTGATTTTTGGTGGTGTTTTTGTTTTGTTTGTTATTGTTGTTGTTTTGTTGTGGAAGGGGAGATCATCTATAAACTCCTTTTTTAAAAAACTGGGTTAGAAGATTCACATGTTTGGAGATTAGGAGACTCAGCTAAGGGTTTGGATCCCTCCTTCTTTAGGAGGTGTGAAGCCTGCAAGTCTCCAGCTACATCCTAATCATTGACAAATCAGTATTGCTTTTTCCTCTCTGCCTCATTCTAGACATTTCTACCACCTTGCATATTAGAAACTGCTCATTTTTGCTCACAGAAAGCTTAGGTTATAAATAGCAATACTCAGCACTTTTACTTCAGTGTAAATTGTTGGGGGAGAAAGATTCAAAGCAATTTTAATCATATTGTCAAAGCCAGAATAAACCAATGTATCAAGTTGAGGGGTTTTTCCAGTTTTATGACATAATTACTTGTGTATTAGGCCCACAACAAAAATAATAGCTCTGCAAGTGCAATGTTTTTAAAACTTTATTAGTACTGTTTGCCTTAAGATAAAATGAGTAATTACCACCCATTAAATACTGACAGGTAACCAGTTACAAGAAAGACATTGCCAAGTTATTCCAGCTCAGTAAAATCAATCTTTCACTGTTATGCTTAATTAAGGTAATTCCAGCTTGGCTCTTATGTAAAGCTCAGTTGGAATACAGGGAAAAAAAGCCTTGAAAAGAAGCAGTATTGCTGTATTGAGCAGCATTTTGCAATTGAAGAGTTAATAGTTAATTATTTATGACCATTCATAATGAGAGGGAAGGCATCAGGTGACACTTCTGGAATTGTTCCCACTTTATTTAGGCTCTACATATAAGCTAGATTTTAAAATCTCCTCATGTCTGAGAGTTGCCAAATTCTAATACTTCCAAAAAATCTCTTGTTTGATTTGAGGGTGGGTTATTTGTGGGTTTTTTTGATTCTGAAAGAACTAGAGACTAAAAGTGAGCTACCAATGCACAGCACAACATCAGTGACTTCAGTCCAAACCGGCTCAAGTGGTCACTGCTGGCACTTCCAGCTTTCCTATTGCTGGACATGCGAGTTTGTGAGAACAGAATTCCCTGTCAATGCTTGATGCCTTGAAGTCTAATTTTCAGCTCCTGCCACAGTTGTAAACTACTTAAAAATAGAGCTAGATTAATTCATGGCTGAGGTGCTGCTGGGCAGTGCGGGCAGCAGGAGAAGGCTCTGCCAGGGAATTGTGGTGCAAGTCGAAGCAGATTTGGAGCTTTCCTCAGGTGGTCCATGGACATTGTGCTATCATGGATGCAAAAAGCAGGGTCTGTGGTATGCAGAGCTCTCACAGCTTGCTGGAATGAGCAGAGGAGCTACGTGTGTCAACTCCAAAGTGATTTGACTGGGAATAAAAAGTCCCCACTGGTGGACTCGTGACTGTAGTAGGAGGCTCGGGGGAGAGGCAGATGTTGGTATAACCAGAAGCACTGTTTGAGGACAACAAAGTGGCAATGTGCATGTAAAAGGTTTCCCAAAATCACAGAACAGGCTGAGTTGGAAGGGACCCCCAAGGATCACTGAGTCCAACTCTTAGCCCTGCAGAACCAGCCCTAAGTGTCACACCATGGGCCTGAGAGCATGAGGGGATTAACTTCCTTTTCTAGTAGAGCTTCAGTGATCTTTTATAATATATATTGTGTAGGGGCAAAAGCATTTAAATGTTTTGGGGTTTGGCACCCAGTTTGACTCTGCTCTCTTTACAGTCAGAGTGCTGCTGTGTCATTAATTGCACATTAGCTAATGGAATTAGCATAATGAGTAGTCTGTGATCTCCACAGCAGCTGATTAACCATTTGGGGTTCCTGTGGAAAACTATTTGTAACCTATTTAATCTTCCCCTCTCCCCCAGCCTTGTGCTGATGTGTTTGCCTGTTGCAGCACCTTCTTTAGCCTGTCCCTGTCCTGGTATTTGCACAGCAGCACCTTCAGTGAATGCACCGGCTCTGCTGTGATGTAAAACACATCACTGCTCGGAAGCTTTCTCTTCAAAATAATTACATTCCTGGATAATTGTTTATTTTCAGAGACTCTTCCATATTGTGTCTGCTCGCCCCCAATCTAATTTTATTTTGATGGACTAAAATATCAGCTGTGCTGTTCTCAAGTCTGAAGTTAATGTATTCATTAGTTATAATTGCTTCCAATGTGTCCTCACCAATCTTAGTCTTCTGGTTACTTAATGATTCTGATTGGATGTTCAACACTTTTATCTGGCTTAATTTACTATTCATAGTACAATGATGGATTATTCATTTTGTTACCCAGATTACAACTGTAAATGGAGTTATACATCATCAATGAGAGCACCACAGAATCATTTAGCTAAAAAATGCCTTCTAGTTATCTTGAAGCAGCAAAGATATTCACATAAAAACTTTGTGGCTGGCAGTGCTTCCTGCCTAAAGATGGCTGAATTCATTAGCCTGCTATGAATTGCCATAAAATTCTCTAAATGCTACTTTTAAACACTGTTTTATGTACCTAAGTGAGCACATATGTGTATAAATTATGTTGAGGGAAACTTAATGAAACTTAAAATAAAGTGAATAGTAGTAAAGAGTTTATAAAGGGCAGTGGATTGGAGCTTAGAACTCCAACTCTGTTCAATACTTTGGATTTAAGTATGTGAAAAACCACCATAAAACCTGTAGACTGGAGCCACAGAAGGAAAAATGGCCAAGTCTAATGTCTCTATCGTCATTAATGTGACAAGCCCCAAAGCCAGAGCAGCTCTGGCAACTGGTCTATTAAAGAGATATATTGGGCTTAGTCGGGACTAGGCTGAAACTCCCAGGGGCGTTTTGGTAAGATAAACATTCATTGAGTCCAAATGAACTTGAGTGGTGTCTGATGAGAAGGTATTTAAATATTTCAGAAGACAGCCTTTGGACACACAGGACACATGGACTTCCAGTGGGCCTTGGAGATGCATCTTGCATTCACTCATGGCCTCATGCTTTAAACACATGGGGAAATCAGACCTGATTTCCACAGATAACTCCAGATTTCTGCTCTTCTGTGAGCTCAGTTTGCATCTTAATTGTAGACATAAACAATATTTAAGGAAGGCAATAGCTCTAGTATACATTTGGGTGATTCTTGAGCCTGTTGGGGTGTTGATGCTGAAAATGAAATAATTATTATGATTAATGTATGGAATAAAAATACTGAATAATCGTGGTAATTAGGAAAATATCTCAAAGGAAAGGAATATTCTGTCATTAAAAGCTTCCTTGCCTCTGTTTGTGAAATACACTTCAGTGATTTTGGCTGAAAGAATATGTGGAAATTTGAGTAGCTAAAGGTGGAGTTAGAGAGGCAGAAATGTAAAATCAGGAAATCAGCACAAATGTGGGAAAGATGTCTCTGTGCCAGTCAATATTTCCTGGCTTCAACCTTGGAACATGAAATATGGATTATAAGCATTTCCACTAAAAACAAGGGCTAGCAAATGGAAGAACTAAGTTTGTATACACCTGTATCCAACCTCAGAAACTCAGGGACAATGGAGATCTAAGGGAAGCATCTTTTAATTAATCAATCTGATTAAACGGTTATATTTCACATTTTGGAGCTCACTTTTCTTTAATTAAAATAGTTATTACCACTGTCACTGATGCAACATCAGCTGTATGTTCCTCTTGGGGTAACATCTACAGCTGGGCATTCCTTGGGAGCATTTGTCACTTTGGTGTTTCCAGTCTGGTAGCATTCTGGGAGCATTTTAGTGCCTTGGCAAGCGAGTCTAGAGGGGAGAAAAATTCATGAAGGAAACCTTTTAATGCTACACTTCTTAATAAGTGCTGTAGTTTTACCTGGCAGTTGGAGAGGAGGAACAATAATCTGATAAATGTGGAGACATGGGAGAAGCCCAGGGGGAAAAGCAGCAGCAGAGCTGAGGAAGTCGCAGAATTCATGAAATATGACCTGAAAACAGGTCCTTGATATTCAGCAACAAGATCAACTGATGGGGTTTTTTAATTGAGTTTCAAGCTTGTGGGATCTCATTCTCTTCTTGGGGTGTAAATTTGGAATTTGTTGGGAGTAACACCATGGTAACTGCAAAGTAATAAATTAAACAAAATGAACCAATAAATAAAACAAATAAATGCCACACTGGCATTTTGTTCTCTTGGAATCCAGCAATCAAATGTGTTTGTTACTGGATTGGGCTCTGAATGAGCATCATTCATAAAAATTCAGAAGACAGGAGAATTGCATGAGCCAGTAAGGGGAAGGTAGAATAGTCTAAAATATCTTTTCCTAACTCTGGAGTCTATTTTGAAAGAGGATGTGGAAAAATTGTCGCAAAAATCTTGACCGAGCTAGAGTTTAATAAAAGAGGAATATAAAAGTGAAAAGTCAGAAATAAAATGTAGAAGAAGAGTAGTAAATTCAGAAATGAACACTAGAGGGGTTTGATGCCAGTAGTCATTAGTCTGAAAGACAGAACATGTCAAAATAGAGGGAGTGTTGTGCAAGAAAATCAGTGCAGCAGGAGGAGATTTGGGGTTTTTCAAACCTAAATGGATTTGTGGTAAATGGACAAACCTTTAATTGCCCTTTTCTTTTTGGTTCTCCACATGCTGTTTTAAACTGACAGATTCTGAATTTCTGTATGGAGTGCTATTCCTCTGCATTTCCAGAGATGTGGTTTTAAAAAAAGGATCCGAATTGTTTCTCTGTGTAGGCAGTGACAGAGCTGCCTTTAAGCCAAGGAAAGCATTCCTGTGGCTGGTGCATCCTGCTTGGAAAATCTCTGCCTTCCTGGAACCTCAGAGGAGAGGGATGGGGAAAAAACCTCGTGCAGAAGTTGCCGTAGATCCTTTCCTTGTGCTCTGCATTCCCCTGCTGTCTTTGGCCCATCCCAGGGGAGGGCTCTGAGCTCTTGGGATGGGAGACAGAGCCAGGGCTGGTGAAGGAGCAGGGGCTGCACGTTTCTGGTGGGAGTTTCTGTGTTTAGTTCCTAATTTAGGAGTAGTGAGGTTTGGTTCAGAAAGAAACCATAAACACAAACTTAGTAGTGACTTAGAGGTCATAATTTTACAAGAATGTAAAGGATGTCGTGGCTGGTGAGTTTGAGGATCTTGATCCTTCATAAAAACAAGCCTGGAAAGCACCAAAACACAAGAGTCTCACTTTGATTGATATCTTTGTCCTTTCATTCTGTGATGGATCCTTTGTTTTGAGGGCCACAGAGCCGTTTAGGGCTTATCTCCCAGGCACGTTCTTGTTGCATTTGTACCAGTGAGCATTTCTTGCATGGAGGACAATTTTACTCCACTGTGGGAATTACAGATGTGCTTATGAATTATCAGGATGAGAGCCCAGATAAATGGACTTCAGTTACCACATGAGCTGCTTCTACTTTTCAGTAATCTGTGATCTGAAAAAGAAACACTCATACCCTGGTTTGGGTAAGAACATTTTAAAATAAGTCTCAAACTCAATTACTAGGATTTGGCGACCTTACAGAAAGGAGCAGCACCTGATTAACTGATGAGCAAATAAACAGCAGCAGTGTAATGTGACCTTTAAAGAGCAGCTTGTGAAAATCTTTGGAAACATTTCTCCTTAAAGTGTGTGTCAAGAATATGCTTTCTGTCGTTGTTCCCCTCGCTCTGTGCTGCTGCTGATGTGACACTGTGGCATTTGGGGTTTGGGCTGTGGATTCCCTGGAATTCTGGGGTCCCACAGGCTGTGCATCCATACGTGGTAATATCCAAACCACGAGGAGGGAGGTTGTGCTATTGCTGTTTCTTTGAATGGAATCTTTATTGTGGTTGTTTTCCTCGTGAAATATGCAATGTTTATTCAGTTCTTAGTGTGATCCATGAAATGCTTTATTATATTGCAAGTGGTCACATCAATTAAGTCAAAACCCTCAGAATTTCTGATAAACTTTCATATCACCTCTTTCCCTGATTGGATTATCTCCTTAATAACATAAATAATATTAAGAAACTAGAATATCATTCAGTTCTTAAATATAGCCATGCAAAAGAAAGGTGGAGATCACTTTCAATGCTTGTATTCCAAAGGGTTGGAGAGTGGGTCCATGAATGTAATCAAAGAAAAGTACTAGAAAATATTTTGGAATAATATTTTATTTACTCTTGTGCAAATTATTATATATTGAATCTGGTCTCTTACACAGGGCACAAGGGAGCATGTTAAAGTGGAACTTGCTGTCATATAAATGTGGTTTATCAGGATTAAAGTGTGATATATAAGCAGTTCTACTTCAAGTAAGAATTCTCTTCTAACCTTTTTGGTTGACTCTCATCTGTGGAGCAAATGAAGCAGTTTGCCCTGTGAACAGTAGATTAATCTTCCCCTTTTAATTACATCATCTACACAGTTTTGTCTATATTGAAAAAAACAGAGGAAAATAGAACTGCCTCAGATGTTTGAACACACCATCAAAAACTTGCCATTTTCTTGTAGCTCTTACATTAAAAGTCAGCTGGATGCTGTAGAATCTGCCCTCCACAGCACTGCTGTAGTTACGAATCAAGAGTAACCCTTATTTTCCACTCCCATTCCTCACACTGGCATTACCTGCTGCATTGCTCTGCTCCTGGGTTGTTTCTCTGCACGGGTGCTGACAGTCAATACCTTCCTATCAGAACTCCAGAAGCACCCAAAACTTCACGAATAATTTAAAGGCCTCCAAAGGTGCAGCCACTTGTGGTTCTTTCTCCTTCTCTTTGTTCCCACAGAAACAGCTGACTCAAAGGAACGTGACTCAGAGCTGAAAAGCAGACAGGTCCTTCCTCTCATTTGCATAGAAGAATAAAATATTTGTGTATTAAACTTAATTCAATTAAAGCTCAGAAAGGTGGTTACTATCTCACAGATTCCCTTTCTCAAATCAATTTCTTTTTTTCATGCTGGAAAAGGATCCAAGAGCTCCTTATCTCTCTGGATGTTTTCTTTTCCTCCCCCAGAAAAAGCCCCTTATGTGGCCAGTACAAAGAGAATTTTTTATGTCTTTCTGAGTGAATGCCAAGAAAAAAAAAGTACCAGAAAACAAAGACCAAACCCTTCTTGGGTTTGCTCTTTTACTTTTCTGACAGTCTGTCACACAGAAGCATAAAAATCCTAAATATTCTGTTTCTATATTTCCTTTAAAACTATTTGGGAAGCTGAGTGTGCACCAGTCTTTGAAGAGACTAATCTAGGTTGAAAGCATAAGAGGAGACATATTAGAAACTTTTTTCCTTCCTTTTGTGTTCTCTTCAAAATTAAATGAGACAAATCATCTGAGTTGTGTTCTCTGTCAGGATTCCTTGACAAAACTTCTGACCCCTTTATTAATGAAAACCAAAAGAGATGAACAGGTATATTTATAAAACCAAAGATAAGCTCATGGTTTCGTTTTGGCCAAATGAACACTCTCAGCAGCCCATGAAGATGTTTGTAACTCAAACCATGTATTATATTTATTGCCATATGTAAATATATGTATAGGTCTGTGTAGTGTTTGGGGTATAGATATGGACCACATCAGAGTTATGCTGCATCAGGTATTACAAAAGAATAATCAAAAAAGAAAAGTATCCACTGCAAAAGTTAGCCAGAGTAGATATTTTAATTTAATGAGTGTTATTCAGCCAAGCAGCCATTGCTTAATCATGTTCTCAGGGACAATGGCTAAATAACTTGGCCAAAAAACCCCTGAAAATTGGTGGTATCTGTCACTCCCCAAAAAATTAGTCCTGGAAAAGCTGCTTCCTGCAATAAAATTGCAATAAGGCAAATAATTTAGATATCTCAGCCAAGCCTGCTAGAGATACAAGGTACAAATATTAAAGTTCTCTGCTATTTCTGTGTTTAATCAAAACACGTTAATTTAAAATATGCATTTCAATCCCCGTCATTTCATATTGTATATATATGTAGTGGTAAAATAAATACAGGTCTAGTATTGTTTAATAAAAAAATAACAAAATGATTCCTGACATAATCACCTTTAAGCTTATCCCTGACCTCATATATTTTAATTATGTATAAGAGCTAGAAGATCTCCTGTGCAACAAGGAGCCCTTCATTACCTGTAATTCCTATTTTATAACTTTTTTGTTTGATCTGCTCCAGGATTCATTCTGAAGAATTTCAACAGAATAAATTATCATTCTCCCCAACCATTTGACTGTAGCTTTGAATATATAATGTATCCACCCATGTATATTATTTATGAAAGATTGATTATTCTTTCATCTCAATATCCCTTTTATGTCAAGAGAATTTCGGATTTAACACTTTGCTGCCCAGACAGAAAGAGCAGCTGCCCAAAAGTGTGTCTGCATCCCCCATGGGCATTCCAGACCGGCTGGAAGCTCCTCTGGGAATGTCAGTGGGAGTTACAGTCACCCTTTGGAAGAGAACTCAGGGTAGAGGAGGAATAGTGGATGGATTTGGGGATAATCTGTGCCCTGATGGGTGAAATGGGGTCTTGGAAAGCTGGATCAACATGGAATTTTAAATTCCACTTTTGGCTTGGATTTCCTGCTTTGCTGCAGCACTTTGTGACCACTAAGTGGAGTAAGAGTGAGTGAAACTACCATGGAAACCTGGGAAAATGGGGATAAAGGTGATGGTAAAGAGTTGGAAGCTGTTTGGGTTTCACTGGGTTTGTTTCTGTAAATAGAACGAAAATAAATAAACCAGTATGTTTGTGTTGGGGATTTACATATCCCTGGTGAATTTCTTGTCCCTCACTGAGTTGGATCTAACTTTGTATAGCTCTTGTAGCAAACAGACTTAAATCCTTTTTATTTTTGATGGGTTTTGCTCCTTGGTTTCCTTATTCCATCAGTCTGGAATATTTTGTCTCATCTGTGTGTCCATTCATTGATTTTTGCTTGCTTGGATGGTTGGAATTTTGGGGTTTTTGAGGGGGAGGGAGGGCAGAGATGAAGGAATAGTTTGAGGGGGTCTTTTTAAGGTCTTTGTCTTCAGGAAATGATTTCTTGCACTTGAGGGACTAACCAAGAAAGCTCTGGTTGGTTATGCCGCATCCTGTGAGTTCTTTGAATGTGACTCTGCTTCTCTTCCTACGTGATCATCGTTCCACTCTTAAATAAATATTGCTCTGCTGTGCATTTAGTTACTCAAAGGGTACCTTGGTAAGGACCTTTGTAAGCAAAGGGCTTTCTTTCTGTATTTTTAATTAAATTGATGGCCTTGTTCTTAGGTCCTTAGGCCATTTTAACTGATCCTGAAGCTCTTCAGGTTAGAAGTTCCCTTCTTTAAAAGACACCCATTTTAATAATTTATCTTTTACTCTTCTAATATAAATTTCTTTTTGAACTTATCTTTGAGGAGGAAAAGCAGTTAACAATGAGAAATAAGGCATTTGCACTCTTAGGCTCCTTTGTCTGTTTTGGAGGTTTTTTCTGAAGTACTTTCTATTCTATCCATCCTTTTTGGCAAAACCTGGAAAATTTGTCACTTTGGGTCCCCTTCAGCTGCAGTTTGTCAGCATGATACTAGATAGCCATGCTAAAGATGTGTAGTTTGAAATTTAAGGTGCATTTTCTCTAGAAAATCCGTTTTAGTGACTTGTTGGAATTGGTAGTTCTGGTAAGGCAGGAAAGGCTCCAGAACACCCTCTGAGCTCTGATTGCACAGGAGAGTGTAATAATTAACAGGTTTTAAATGTGTCCTTCAACAGTTCCTGTACAAAATGTGCAATTCACATCAGCGTACATGTGCATCTTGTGCTTTAAATAATACCAAATTAGGAAATTTAATTAACAGCTCATGTGCTATGCGTCTCCAACACTGTGGAGGTTATTGCCATTTGATCACCCTCAATACCTGGCAAAAAGAGATGGAGGAGGAGAATCACCTGACAATCCAACTGCTGTAGCAGTGAGAAATTATTTACATCCTACGTTTAAAACTGTTCAAAACTCAGGTTACAAGCAGAAAAAATCCAATATCTTCCCATTCATGGAGAAATTATAAACTCTAAATAGGTTTGAATATTTTGCTCCAGCAGCCTAAACACAGAGTTCCTATTCCAGCAGGAACACTGGAATAGCATTTTATTTCCCACAGTGATGAAATTGGTGAACTCAACATTTTAATTAGTTCTGGATTTTTTTGTGAAAGTTGCATTTTTACTTATTCTATCAAAAATTGTTGCTGGTGGATAACAATTATTTACAACATATCCTTAACAGAAACTTCAGTTCATATATTTGGGATGACTATGTTAATATAGTGCCAAATGCCAATGGAATGTTGTCTCATAAATTATTAAGCCATAATAAATGAAAACCAGAATGAAAAACTGAAAGTCTTCTGAGTCAAGGTGATGATTGCAATAAATATCTTCAGTGAAATACTTCTCCCTGGGCAGGAGGAGGTGAAAAATCTGGCTGTGTAATAGCAGAGCATTTAGAGCACTGAATATCTGAAGCTGGAATTCTAAAATCCCCAGGAATTTCAAGCCAAGAAAACAGAATTGGCCCCTCTGTGTGTCTGGTGGGATCTTATTCAGTGTCCTCTGGAGCACAGTCTGTCCTTCTAAAACACTTGGAGAACTTTGAAGGAAAGAAGTTTATTATTATTTACTTTATTCGCGTTTGTTAACATTTACAACCCGAAGTATCTTCCTCAAACTCATATGGTTACTAAGCTGTAGATTCCAAATGACTGTCAGTTTATTTAGAAGAGCTGTAGAATATCAGCAAATCTCGAATATCATTTCCTCCTAATGACATTTGTGCTGTATATGTGAATCAAAAAGTCAAATAACATATTTCATTTTCATCACAACATGATTTTCCTGTCTGACATTAATACAAGGTCAAATAAACATTGCATGGGAAGGAAATAAATCCAAATTTTCAGCCTGAAAGGGCAGTCATATTTCTTGAGTGTTCTGAATGTCAGCTTTTTGATAGGAAACTAATACAATAGCAAGGAGTGTGTACATTTGGAGTTGTCTTTTGTATTTATATCAGAGTTTAATTTCTTTGAATCCTTGGTGTTCCCCATTCAGCAGTATCCTATGGCATTTATAATGTTTCTCTTAAACTGCAGCAAATGAAAAGCCTTGAAAGGTCAGGCATTCTTTACCCTATAAAATAAAATAAAGCCAACTTAATAGATGTTATTTAATAAAGCAGAAAATGATGTCTCCCCTAGATGTGTTATTAAAGATGAACTTCCCTTACAGTTTTGGTTCCATGGAGTGTCTCATGGATTTTAAGTTCTTCTGGCAAAATATTACATAGAGTGTCCTAAGAATAAAGGTGATGATTTTTACTGAACTCCTGGGCTCTGCTGTGCCCTGGGCCAGCAATGGGAAATTATCAGTCAGGGACAGACAGGTTAGTGGTGTGACCTGTCCTGGAAAAGGGGCTCCAATGTCCAAACTAAGAACAGCAGTTCATTCCAACCTGAGAACAGGCAATATTCTCTCACATTGTAGTGGCACTTTGGTTTGATTTTCAGTCTGCATGGTAAAAGTAAGGAAAGAACTTCAGTGTGACATAACCCAAAAGACTGGTTTAGGGTTTTCTTGAGGGTGCCCAAGGCTATTTCTGATAAAAAAGTGAGACTGTCATTCTTCCTTACCAATATGGGCCACAATATTCAGCCAATTTACCTGGGCTTTCTCTCTGCAGTTACCTTATAATGGCCTGAATTTTCCATCCCTAGTGAGGAACTGTAGTGAGATTTATTTTACTATTTTTGACTTGTTCCCTTGTTCCTAAATACCTTGGGGCAGATTTTTCTGTATTCTGAGTAACAATTTTCTGTGCAATAATCCTCTGAGAATGAACTAATGTTTTCATGATTAAAAGTATCTTCTCTGAGCAAATAAAATAAGAGAAGTTATCAAGAGGAACAATAATAAAAACTCCAGTCCTCTCACTGCTCACAGGGCACCACTATTTCCAAGTTTGAAATTCCACCCTCAATCAGCACATATTAATTGGCTGAGCATTGGAACCTGAAAGCATCTGAGTGATTCTTTTTCCTAAATTTGCAGGAAATTGTGGTTTAATAGGAAAGAATTGAGCTCTGCTCCTGTGATCTCCCACTGATATGACAACCAAAGAGGCACCTGAAGGAAACCATACATCAGACACATTTCTGCAAGTTCTTGTAAAACATGGGCAACAATGAGAATTTTTATTGTGCCTCTTAAAGAAGTTTATGGGGAAAAAGTTAGAGTACCTTCTGCCAGAGACATTCTAGTTGGCAAAAGTATTCCCAAGCCCAAAATAGCAATAATCCAAATTCTCAGATGAATTCTCAAATAAGCTCTGGGAGCACAAAGGAGATACTGAAGGTGCCCCAGCCCACAGAGCAGCCACACACTGTGTTCTGGCTGGGGCAGAAACTGCTCCTTTGCAGGGGCAGTGCTGGGAATCCCCCTGGGCTGGTTGGATCATAGGGGACCAAGAGGGGAAGGCTGGGGGATGTTCACCGTAAGGTTTTGGCATAAAGCAATTCTTATTTTTAAAGGTGTTTCCTGCCTCAGATAGGTAGAAGATCATATGTGCATCTAGTTCTCATTTTAATTGGTGAGTTTGACATTTTTTTTTCCTAATTAGACATTCAATTCTTTTAGTTCTTTTCATTGTTCTGAAAGTAGAGAAACAACTATGAGTGGAAAGCAATCTTCCCAAGGCCCAGTTATTTTTTAAATCAAGACCTAGATAGGAGGAATTCAGTCTCATCCTCTTTCATTATTGCCTGGGAAATGAGGTGAGAATATATAATCCTCATACTTCTACCAGTGGCTCAGCCAGGACACTGTGCAAGAACCAATTGTTATAGTAATTGAATTTCAGTAAAATTTATGAATCCTCCTCAATAATGTCAAGTTTATTGAAATCTAAAAATAAAGAAACCAAATACTAGTCTGAATTATGACTTAAGGAAGAATTGTAATATACACAACTCGGCCCCCCGTTATTAATAAATGTGCTGTACTTCACAGGAAATTAGTTTTCTAACTATTTGTGCTGTTGTGAAATGGTACTGAGTGTCATCATTTGTAAGAAATAGTTTCCAAAATTTATCTCTAAAGCAGTATCCAAAACATGAAGTGAAGATCAGTGGAGATTTCCAGAGTGAACAAGGGAAGCTGAAGATGGGACATTAAAACCTTTCTATCATAATGATCTGCTGAAGGACTGGGCAGGTCATTGTGCTCTTACCCAAGAAATTCAAACATTCTGAGGAATTCCAGTGTGGTTTTCATGATTATTGTTATTTTATTATTAATATCACCTGTGGTGTGTGGCTTTGCAGTGCTGGAAGATGGAATCACGATGCTGAGCACGTCAGTTTGTTTAAGCAGAGTTTTTCAGGGCAGGTCCAGATTACAGGAGAGAGAAATTCCACCTGTACTGGGAAGTGATTGTTACATTTCTTAAGCCAACCTCGAGTTCAAGTGCTCCTCCAAAAGCCTGATTGATTCCAGCTGCAAACACAACCCCCTAAATGTTGTTGGGAGCACGTTGTGCCTGGAGGAGAGCACATCCTCATTAATGTGGCCGTGGCACCCAGGAGGGGATGGCTGGAGATGATTTACAGAGGATTAGGGAATCTTGTCCTGTTTTACCCATAAACAGTGTTCTATTCACACATTTCAATAACTAATTCGGTTGCTGGGCCTTTTCTCTTGGAAATGAACATGATTTTCAGAGGGAAAATAATTACATGTCATTCATAATCTATTAACCAGATAAAAATAAAATTGGGGGTTTATTTGCAGAGGGAGAAGTCAGGAGTATCTCCACTTCCCTCGTGTGTTATGTGAGTGTAAAAGCTTCTAAAAACCATATTAAACACATAAAATCTGGTAGCTCACATTGCTCTTACTGGAATAGAATGATTTAGGAGTATCAGAATTAGACTTAAGGAAAAGGAGCTTTATTTGAAGATGTTGCCAGTATTAATGCTGGTGGATTCTGAAGGGGTTTACATACAGAGTTGCAGGAAAAGCAAGTTGGAGCACATGAGCAGGAGCACTGCTTCTCTTTTTTTGCAACACAAGCAAATAAACACTGGAAAATCCAAGCAAACCCACCCATATTTGCCCCTTACACAGAGGTTTTTACCAGCAAATCTCATCCAGAAATCATCAGTCCCATCTTACAGATCAGAGGCTGAAGCACTAGAAAGGCAGGTATTGCTGGGATTTCCCTCTTTGTGCTCTTGTTTTCCAGCTCCCAAATGCTTCAGGACACAAGAGCTTCTTTGCTTCTTTATTATTTCTTTAACTCTAAACTGGCCAGGAAAACTTAATGGTTTTTCAAATGCATTTGTTGTTTTTAAGCAGCACTTGCCAAAGAACCATTAGAGCCATGATTAATTCCTTCTGTCACAGCAAAAAAGAAAAAAAAAAGAAAATCAGCCATGAAAAAGCTGCAAGGCTTTTAAGTATGAATAATTTGCTGATGGTCTAGGAAGGGATTACAGTGCTGAATACACATCTCTATAAATATTAAAACAGATTTTTTTGTAGCAAAACTATACTTCAGGACATGCTTACAACAGCTAAAATAGCTGTAGAATTGTGTTTCATTCCCATCCTCTGTCAACTTTCAAGAAATTGATGTTTCTGGAGAGCCATTATGCCAAGATATTTAAATCAATCTAACCTACTTTAATTTTAATCTGCAGAAATCAGCCAGACTTTGTTCAGTTCCTGCCTTCATGTTGGAAGGTTTGCAGAATTGTGGGCTGTGTTTCAGTGCTGAGTTTATGCTGAAGGAGTGAATTTGGTGAAGGTTCTCCTGCTCCTCATGTGCCTGTTCCCCCACGGGCTGAGGAGGAGCAGAATCTTCTCAGCTGAGGGTACATCGAATATTTTGGGGTTTGTACAGCCAGATTGTAAATATATACAGTGTACAGAAGCAGTGATGAGAATTTTGCAGGATTGTCTTGCAAAGAGGGATGGTAGAGTCACAGGGGAGGAGAAGAACAGTCAGTGCTGCTGTTGAGATGATCGTGTGTGTCAACTTCCACCACACAGCATCAATTCACAGCCTGTCTTGGGGTTTTTTTCTCTAATATAGAAATGCTTTGCTTCCATAGCTCAAGGTGTTGATACTTTGCTTCTCTGGCCTCCAGAACTGTGAGTTATGTCTGAAAAATGTTGCAAATAATGCATGCAAGTCCTTTCTTTGGAGTCTGGCTGAGGCTGTGAATATGTGTGAGGGACAAAACAGAGGTGGGAGAGCTGCCTTTATTCCTGGATTGTGATTTCTGAACTCTGAAATAAGTTGTCTCTTGCAGCTTTAAGGTCTAGTAGGTACATAAACAAGCTTTAACTACAGCTGTGTGGCCCAAAGCTGGGTTTGTGAGAGCTGCTCTTTCTGTACAATGTGACAAACACTTTTAAAATCATTTACCCATTTTCCTCACCTGTCTCCCTTGGAAATCAGTTTTCTTTTCAAGTAAAGTTATTGGTAAAAATAGGGTATTTTATCCCACTGTCTTCAACTTTACAGCACCATATGGATCATTAAGGCCTACAAATGTTCCAAGTAGGACTCATGAGGAGAGCAGAGTCAACATTCCCACTCACTGAATAGACATTACTCCTGGAATATTGTCAAACTGGGGATTGGGTTGTGAAGAACAGAACTATACAGTGAAAGAACTAATAAATGGCCAGCAATCAACTGCAAGGCAACACAGATGTGCTCACTTGCTAAGAGCAGGTCTGCTTAAGAGACAAATAATAATAGTTCTTTCTGGAGAATGGAAACCCCCGTGAAGACCACAGTATCTGATGCAATTCCCCATTTCACTGCAACTCCCCAGCTGAATAAATCAGCACGATTGCAAACTTCATCTTGTGGTGCCTCCCAGCCTGTGGCACTCTGGGATCCATCCTCCTGCCAGTGGGGTTTGCTGTGAAATTTGTGTTTCTAATGCAGCTGTTGGCAAGAGGTTGTTATGCAGATTCTCAGGATCCAGCATCCCTTCTGTTTCTTGGGCACTGTTATTGGCTTCCCAGCAGCCCTGGGGATGCTTTTTCCTGATCCAGGCTGCACATTTGTCCTCTAACCAGTATGGGGGTGATTTTGTGTGTTTTCTTCTATCTTAGTCCTTCAGGGTCTGCTGTTGTGTGTCCCAAGCACCAGAGTGATCCTGGTAAAATGCTTCCTTTATCTGCACCTATATCTGTCCTCTTTAACCATTTAATCTCCAGGTGTAGGAATTGAGCTTTGTGAATTTTGTAAGTGTGTACTCAGTGACTGGAAGCACGTGCACTCATCATCCCATAAAGTAAATAAAAGTTAAATACAATTTTGCTCTTCTGTAGGGCTGGGATACTGGGTTTGTTAACTGTGTTGTTTACGTGACATTCAAAAGAACTGAACCTTGGCTAGTTAAGGCAGAGTATGCAGAATAATCTGTTTATTTGGACTATTTATAAACAACTCAGTATCTGCAAGAAAGAGAAAAAACAATTGCCATTGTATTGCTATAATCAGCTATTGGGATAAAATCATGGGAAGAAGGTCAACATGTTCATTTTTAAAACTATTGAAAAATATGAAATCATAGCTGTTAGCCCACGAGTTCATCTGGGCTTTAAATCCCCTGTCAGCCTGATCTCAAGTGCACTGAATTGAGCAGGATGGTTCCATGAATTCTGATGGCACCTCACTGCAGTTCTGCCTGTGTTGTACAGTCAGGAGTCAACACTGGGAGGCTCATTTGTCTCAGGGTGCTGAAAGCTGCTGCCTGAGTGCTCACGGACTGCAAACACACCTTTCCCCCATCCGGGGAATATTCTTGGGTAATCCCTTCGAGCCAACAGAAAAAAGCTTCAGCAGAAGCTTTCTGAGGCTTTCAGTGAGAGTGAATAAATTACCCCATATATAATTCATGCCCACCATGGTGCTTGTTCATTCCACCCCACGCTCTGTGTACAATCGGAGTACACCAACTACAGTGCCTTGCAAAGGTGGGACTGCCTGGGAAGGCAGGTGTGCTCTGCGTCTCCAGTGGGGTGTGTCAAACACCCTGGTCACCAGTCATGGCTCTGGATAACCTCTAGCTAGTGATTACCATGATCAGGTATGATTTTATCACAGATCTATGTACAAATTATGTTAAATAATTGTTTTAAAATCACATCTAATCATGAGAAATGGCATCCTGAAAAATACTCCTAACACAGTTCAAGTTACTGTAGCTGTAATAATCAACAACTTTTTCCTACATCTGAAGAAATTCTCTTACCTGAAAACATCAAGGCCATACAGGCCTGATGGACTTGTAGCTTATGAGGATAATGTATGGGTTGCTCATGTTAACAAATAAGATCCTTCAACTGGAGTTTATTCAGTAGCCTTTTCATATGGTTTACAAAAGAATTTATAGTGCATATATAATTAGATGTTGTAGAGAGAAAACCTGCATGTCTGAAGGCTAAGTCAGGTCTCTGATAAAAGATCTCTGCTGTCTGTAGATCAATAGTTCCTGCTGTAGTCCTATAGATTCTATGGATCTTTAGTGCTTGTTCTTACTAAGCCAAAGGGAATGTGAGCACAGGTACAGACTGTAAAGGTTTTCTCTTGGAATACCTGTGAGATGAACAGACTTTGTTTTCTAATGCAAGTGTCTGACTTGTTTCTCTTCAAACAACTCAGGAATAAAAGATATATTAGCGTGTAAAAGTGGGAAAAATATAACAGTAGATGAAAATTCCCCACAATTTGTGGGACAAAAGTGAGCCACAAAAATATTCATCATATAAACTTCAAAATATGTAACAACCAGATATTAGAAAGTAGGCAATAATATTTTCACTGTAGTTAGATGAGAGACAACTCAAGACCCACTTTCGTTTGCATTTGGCAGATCAAGTTTTTCACATCATTTATTAAATGAGTTTCAGAAAGAAACACACATTTTGCTATCCCAGGAAAACACTTGTGATTCATCTCCTCTGCCTGTTCTCACAGGTTCCACAGAAAAATCCTACATGTTGCCTTTATAAAAATCTGGCCCTGAAGCCTGGTAGGAGAGCTGTGGGAAATATTTGCATTGCACATTCTCTGGGGGCTAAATGATGTGAAACTAGCCCTCCTTGAGGCTCTAGTAAATTAACTGCAAAATACTAATCCAGAGGCTTGCTGGGTATAAGAAAATGCATTGTAAACCAGCCATTTGATGGTTTTGGGCTTAAATGAGTTACAGGTTAAAAGGTGGTTTCAGTGAAAGCGAAGCTCCCCGTGGAACACACTCTCACCTGCCTCCAAAGGTGGAACTTTGGTGCAGAGCTGAGCCCCCTTGGCAGCTCTGGCCACAATTCCCCTCCCCAGAGATATGGGGGGTTTCATCGTGCCTGGAAACCTCTTCCAGGCGTGGTGTGGGAGTGTGGCAGGTGTGGTTTAGGTGCATTCAAGGGGTGTTCCAAGCATGTTCTGGGTGTGTTCAAGGTGTGTCCCAGGTCCAGGTGTGTTTGAATACACCCAGAAACATGTTCTGGGTGTGTTCTGAGCAGGCTCCAGGTGTGTTCCTTGTGTGTTCTGGGTGTGCTCCAGTCCCGGCGCAAACACACCTGGAAACATGTTCTGGGCATGTTCTCTGTGTGTTCCAGGTACATTCCAGTGTGTCCAAACACTCCTGAAAAGCTCTGCATGTGTTCCAGCTGTGTTCTGGGTGTGCTCTAGGTATGTTTGAGGTGTGTCCCAGACATGTTCCAGGTGCAAGTGTATTTGAACACTCCTAGAAATACATTCCAGGCACTTTCCAGGTGTGTTCAAGGAGTGTTTCAGGTCCAGGTGTGTTTGGACACTCCTGGAAATATGTTCCAGGCATTCTCCATTATCTCTAAGATGTGTTCCAGGCGTGCTCCAGGTGTGTTTTGGGTGTGTTCCAGGCGTGTTCCAGGTCCAGCTGTGTTTGAATATGCCTGGAAACATGTTCTGGGTGTGTTCCATATGTGTTCCAGGAGCTTTCCAGGTCCCAGGTGTGTTTGAGCACACCTGGAAACACATTGGCCAAGTTGCATCAATCCACAAAAAGTGCTTTCCCTGCACTTGTGCTGCTCCACAGCATCAACCAGCTTTCCACACAGTTCCCTGGAATTAGGGAGACAGTTTGAAAGCTGTAAATTGACACATTTGGAGAGTAGCTTTTACACTAGACTTAGAATAGCACAGATATGTAAAGAACAAATAGCATAGGAAGGTTATTAATAGTAGTAGGAAAGAACCAGTTTCCCCAGAATAGAAACTGCGTGTAGAAGGGTGTTGGCAAAACCAAGGATAGGGATAAATGTGGAATGTGAGGTAAAAATCCCAACATTTTGGGTGCTAATGGTTCCTGTTGCACCTTTTCAGCAACAGAAGTGTTTGAAGGGCAGGAGGAGTGATAAACCTGTTTTGGCAAATATGATTCCAAAGTCACCTCCAAATGGGAAATAGGAAATTTCCAGGGGAAGTTGAGCTGCTGGTGATTTGGAAACACGTTCTGATTTGTTACCGGCCTTCTAGAAAATAAACCCAATTATTTAATGACTTTTGTCTGGTTTTTGAAACAAAGGAGTTGGTAATGAAGCATTTCATTCTTGTTTTGTGGTGATGCAGATCCCCAGAGAATTTAGAAAAATAGGAAGACACTTAATGGCAAACCTACCAAGCAATCAAACTGCACCAACCAATTCCAAAGCTTTATCCATTTTAGCTTAAACTGTTAATTCACGTCCATCAAAAGCCTTTGAGATGGATTTCATCTCTGAACACCATTTCATGCTTCATTATACTACATTGATGGGGATTTTGGGGTACTCATTATTCACTTTTTTCTTCTTTTCCTTTTTCTTTTCTTTTTTAAAGAAATGGAAATATGTTAATAGATCCAGAGAATGCATTTTTTTCTACCTTGCTCCTGAAGCACAATTCCAGGGAGCTTTACCCATCAAATATTTCAGCAGTGCACAGCAGCTGGTTTGTGCTGTGGCTTGTGGATGTTGTTCTTGCCTGGCTTAAGGTACCTGTTGTGAAACATTGAATTTTGGAGAAGGCTTCAGGACAGGTTTTCACAGCCCCTCATGTCCCTTTGGCCTTTGAGAGCACCAGCACAGTCAGAGAGACAGGTAGGGAAGCTGTTTCTGTGGGGGGGTGCCTCTGGCCTGCCCTGGGTGCAGAATTGGTCACTTTGTGCTCTGTTCTCAGCCAGAGGTTTTCCCTCTGGAGAAGGGCTAAAGTGCTGGCTTTGGTGATGGCAGAGCTGCTTCCCAAGGGGCTCCCAGTGCCATCAGTCCCACCCAAACATGCAGAAACCCTGCAGAAACATGTAAAGTGTTTCTGGAATTCAGACAACAGCAAGTTTTGATCGTGGTTACTGAGAGTGCAAAGCAGAGGTGACCAAGTGGTAATTAACTTGTTAGGGATTTCTTAATCAAGTTGTCTCATTGTTAAAAATAGGGTCATGTAGGGAGACAGTTTATCCCTCCTGACACACTTCTGGAGAGGTGTCCTCAGCCTGCTCACCCTGAGGCACCTTTCCATGCAGCCTTCCTAGGAAATGATTTCCAATTTTCATCTATTTTTCTAGACCTCTCTGAGAACACCCTGACCTCCTAAAAGCCTTTTCACCTATGAACCACTCTCCAAAGTTTACATCTCTACAAGCCAGCATATATCTGCCAAAATTGTTTAAATCAGGAGTAGCCTGGTCTGTACCCAGAATTACCCAGAGTTCTGTATTTGTAAATCAGGAAGATGAAATCTGTGCACTGAGGCAGCAAGAAATGTATCCTCAGTGTAGATCACTTTTTGTAGTGACTCTCTTTGAGTCACTTGTTAATTCTTCTGGTTAACTGGAAGTGACTTCTGTGAACTTTCTCCCTCTACAAGGAGCACTTACTGAGTATTAACTAGTGCCTGTAGTCTCCTGAAGATACTGTCTCCAGGGATTAAAAAAGTCCCTGTGCATAAGGTGAGAAAGAACTTGTTTTCTCTGTGAACAGCTGTACTGTTGGACAGCAGAGTTTATGAGCAACAAGGAGGTGGACACCAGAGATGTATCATAGGAGAGAAAGTGTTTTTCCTTTTGCCTCTTCTCGTTAGAAGCCAGAGGCGAGATAATATAACCCTGAAGGAAACAGCTTCCCTTCACAGTCACTGCCACTGGGGCTGCTGGAGCATGTAATTACATGGAGGGGAGAAGGAGCATGTAGTGAAAGGTTGTCAAAAGCCTCAGGACTCCTAATCTCTCTGTCTGGGGCTGGGAAGTAAAACCCTCTGTGACAGAACATGTTTGGCTAATTGGAGATGAGCCACCTACTGCTTTCATTAGCCTGGCAGTACCTATGCTAAATAAATGTATTTTGGTAGGGTTTTCCTGATGCCCAGAAAGTTCTTACCTGCAGGGAAAGGGAAAACAAAGCCAACATTTTATAATTTATACAGCATTTTTAAAACTATCCATTTAATAATGGTGCAACTGAAGATGAAAACTGTGTAATATTCTGAGGCTAAAGCTGGGCAATGGTGCCTTGAAGTTCCAGAGAGGATCAGTGCTGGCAGGGGAAAGGGGGGAACCAGCAGTGGGGGAATGTCAATACAGCCTCATCGTGGGGCAGAGAGATCCTACTCCTGTGTTTAAATCCTGACACGTGGTGCAAGAGGACAGAGCCAGGCTCTGCTCAGCGGCCATGGGCACAAATCAAAGCAAATTCTGGCTGAACATCCTGAAACACTTCTTTGAACAGTCAAACAGGTTTCCCAGGGAGGTTGTGGAGTTGCCATGCATTGAGCAGAGGTGTTGGACCCCCTCCAGCCTTGACCATTGGATGCTTCCATGATTCCGTGAAGCCTCTTGTTTGCTGTAGCAGGAGAAACAAGCTCTGCCAGTAACCCTGTAGTGTTGCTGACTACCCCAGCCAAGATGGGTAACATTCTGGGGAGGAGCATTACTAAAATTCAGTCTGCTCCCTCCCTTAAACGTCATCCCAACAAGCAAAAATAATTCCAGGGCAGGAAGAAAACTCTGTTGACCAATACAGCTGTGCAGGGGTTCAGGATTTGACTTTAAAGCAGCAAAGAGATGAAAACTAGACTTTCTCTTCTCTCCTTCTTCAGTGATGCAACTTGACACCACTACTTGTTCTTAACACATTCAGAAAGGGGGGAAGAGTCATCGTTTGGATATGCCAAACTCTTTCTTAAAAATAAAACTGTAAGATGTTGTTAAGCCTACGTACTATGCAGGAGTATAAATGGACACCAAACATGTTTTACACACTCCTACAAAATACCTTTTTATAAACACCAGATCAATGTTTTCTCAGATACTCAATCACAGCCTTCCTAAGTCTCTAAAAGGGGTCATAAAATGTTACTCAGCAGAGTCAGCAGCAGCTCTGCTCCTACAGGGCAGAGGAGTGTGAACAGGCTGTAATTACTGCCTTCGAGTGTTCTCAGTAGTCAGGGACTTATTAACTATCATTAATTGGTGGCAACAGTTCAGGCAGTTGTACAAAGACAGATGAGCTGAAAGGACATTGCAGGGTGTGAAAGTTGAAGACTCACAGAATCAGAGCAGTGGATTTGCTTGGGTAAATTGCAAACATAGCCCAGATTGTCTCCTTGTTACAAATGCCACTGCAGAGAAGGCACATGTCACTGCTGTTGGGGTGATGGGAGCATTTCCAGCTGCACAACTTCCACACTGCACTGAAGGAGACCCAATTTGGTGGCCCAAACCCAGCCACCTCCAGGTGGTGTTGTCCACATGTATTGCACTCAATAAGTGCTGATACAAAGGGCACAGAGCATCAGAAATGTCCATGGTGCTTCTTTTACACCTTTTCTTCCTCACTGGCTTTAGCAGCCTTTTCCTGAACAGGCAGAGTGTTCTGTTCTTCCATTTAAGTGTCTTAAACTCCCTGACAGCAGTAGTTCTCAATGCAGAGCTAAGATTAATTGTCAAGTTACAGGGAATTCATGACACAGGAATGTAAATGATAGAAGACTCCTTTGCATCTTTGTCTTGTTTCTTTATTTAATAGCTTCTTAAGCATGTTCTTTATTGTTACTTTACTGTAGTTTTAAAAAGATTTTACAGTCATTGGCAAGATTTTCTACAGACACCTGCTGTACTCCATCCATGATGAACAGGAGCTCCCATTAGTGTCAGGGAGAGCTTTGGATCAAAGCAAAAAACAGCCACAGGGTCTCCTCCAGTGGGGTTGGAGGGCTGAAGAACTGCTATAAGTAGACAGTATATATATAATATAGTCAGATCCTGTATCACACTGGTCAACGTGTGACCTCAGGTCCCACAGAGAGAGAAAATAATTCTTCCAGTACAAATGATAGCCAAGCTTTTAACACTGAACTTTACAGGCATCGTAGAGCTTGGATTTTCTAAACTATGGAACTTCCTAAACTGTCTTTCAGATTATCCTTTGGATCTGTCCTTCATGTTGACCTGTGTTTCAGAAAGTCTTCATGTTCTCTTTTCTTGCTCAGATGTTTGTTGAAATATTCTGGCTTCCAAGAATTTTTCTTTTTCTTCCCCCTCTTTTATTTTAAGACAGGATTTTTCTCCTTCTGAAACACTCCATTGTGCTCTGGCTTTTAGGTCTCAGAGTGGGCATGAAGTCATGAGAGTTTTGCCATTTACTGCAGTTGGGAGAAGAACTGAGCTACTTGAATGGTCTCTTTGGAGGAAGGACTTTATTAACCTGGGTCTTACATAGCTATTTATATATTTATGAGGCTGTTTAATGGATTATTAATAAGGTCTATTCAGATCTTAATGTTGTCATCATATTCTCCCTTGGTTTCCCCAACACTGTCAGCTTTAAGGGATTTTTAGAGGAATTTCCCATAAGTATCTTGGTTCTTTGCATGCCTGGAATGTGATCCCTGTGGCAGTGTAGGAAGTTTCTATGGTGCCCTCCCCTAACTCTTCCCTGTAAGTTGGATCCACTATGATTCCGTGTAAGGACCTTGACAATCCCATCTTTCCTGCTGCTCCTGCTAAACTCATTCCTCTAGTTTGTGCCAAGCCCCTTTTCATCACATAAATGTGCAGTGCCTGAGGGACTCTGTGCTTTCAGTCTGAAAGAGAACTGTGATACCTTCCTATAATTGTCATCAGTGATGATTTTAGTCATCAAATTAATAGTATGTCATAGTTGATTAAATTAATCATCAATGTGCTAGTCAATAACTTTGAAGAGTTTTAAAACAGTTATTAGTGTACGGTGTTTATACACATGTAAGTTTTTGGGAGACCCAAATGAGTGTTAACAGTTCTGTTTTTTCATCAAAAAGCTCATTGTTAATAATTTTTGAGTCAGCTCCTCAAACATCCAATGCAGCTGTGAATGTAAGAGCAACAGAAATGCTCCATTTCTCCTACACTCACTTGCACATGAAACAAATATTTCCCTGGGACACAGGGGAAGGAGGAAATACAAGTTGGGTCACACAAAATAATTATGTAGTCCTGTCATCTTTGGGGAAAAAACAAGTCATATCCTCACCCTCAAGTGTTTAAATTGACAAAATAAGCTGAGCTGGGGAATATCCTCATGGTCTTTATACAGAGCACGGTCTGAGGGCAGCACTTACTCAGGCTTGTTCAGCCACTGAAGGCTTAGCCCTAATAAAAGTGATAGTCCTTTATTGATCAACCCATAGGTCGTTGCTCAGCTAAAATTGTTGTAAAAGCTCTTTCTGAGCAGTTTGCTACAAGCAGAGGCTGTGGTTTGTTTTAGCCTCGTGGCCCACTGAGATCAGAGAAACGTATCACAAACACCTGTGAATTTCTGCAACCCACACCTGATATTTATCTGACCTTTCCCTGAAACATTAGCACACAAATATATTTTTCTAGTTAGGCCTTGGTTCTAAATGCATAAAAGAAAATAGGATGTTTCATTTTGGAGCTTGTTTGGGATTTTATACGTATAAACCTGCAGTAAATAAATCTTGGAATGAAAAATTGATGCAGGCTTTCTTTCTTTACCTTTCTCCTGTTATCAGAAATGCCTTATCTCCCTGAATATATTCACTGATCTTGGCTATTCATTAAAAGTAATAGAACAGCTAAATAACTTGGATACACAG
The DNA here is from genome assembly GCA_035222235.1 of Margarornis squamiger. Taxonomy (NCBI): domain Eukaryota; kingdom Metazoa; phylum Chordata; class Aves; order Passeriformes; family Furnariidae; genus Margarornis; species Margarornis squamiger. The sequence continues at coordinate 10,691,901 of JAWWTY010000048.1, forward strand.
TAGCTCCAACATATTTTGTTTAGTTTCTTCAATAAATCATATTGTCAGGGGTTCCTTTATTTTACTATTGTGTCACTGTAAAAGAATGAACTATATTTTGAAAATTTCCATCCCTGTTGCTTAAGCTCTGCTCTACTAAGTTTAATACCCTGACAATTCCAGCCATAATTTACTCCTTGGAACAGGTCATTAAGTACACATTGCTGCTTTAGACTTCTTCTTTGATCCATTGCCTTTTATAAAATATAGAAACAGTCTAAATAGTCTCCATAGAGAGAATTTTCTTTTAGGTGGGTATTTAACTATGAATCACAATCCATAATTCATCCAGCCATCCAGTCACATTCCCTGCACCAGCCAGCCACGTTGCTCCCATTCTCGGAGAGCCATATGGCGCTCCCTCATTTGCCACAGTGGGCTGATTCCCAGATAATAAGGTTAATCCTGTCCCATAGCCAAGTGAGCAGCTCTGCTGGGAAAGCAGGGAGAGTGCTCTGTGCTCCCTGCAGGTAATACAGGTGCTCCCTGGCAGCCTGACAGGGATTGTGAAAGCCACCTAGAGCAGCTGATGTGATTTGGGGTGCAAATCCATCAGGGTACCTTGGGGGGGATGTATCACAGAGCTCTAAAGCTGCTCCCATGGGCAGATCCAAGGAGTTAATAATACATCAGGGAACGGGCCCAGAGAATCTCTAGGGAGGACATGTCATCTCTTGCCTCCAGAGAATTGTACTCAATCACCATGAAGGGAGAACATTTATGAATGAACTAATCGTGTTGCAGTTCTGGGATCACTTCTGGCACTCCCCTAAGCCTCAACCTCCAAAGCATCCCATCCAGGCCTCTCAAATGAGCTGCAGTGTTTGCAGGAGCCTGCACAGAGAGAGCATCCATTTCAGACTGCACGTGTCCTTATTACATTGGTAATCTCCCTGTCTAGAACAGGTCTGGTTCAAATAACAGCCCTTCAACTGTCTTCAGGGACAGGTTTTAAGTTGAGAGATTTTTTTGCAAAGACCAGTGTTGTCTATAAATGCATACGTGATAACTGTACAGGTCATTTCATCCTCCTAACGTATAGACAAATTTTGTTATCCATTATCTAAATAATCCATGACTCTTCACCCAACCTTTCTAGTTTATCCATTTTTCATGTTTATTTTTTCATAGATATTAATCATTTAAGTCTATTTATAAAGGTAATGTATTTACATGTCTAGACATCTGAATATTCAAGCTCCATTTCTCATTCCATGCAGCAAAAATTGATTAGCCGTACCTAGAGAAAATTTGTCAGCGAGTAACTGCCAATATTAACATCTGCCAGCCAATCTTCTTTGTAATCAGCAGCAAAAAAGGAGTGATTTTGCCTCCTGGGAGAGCTTTCAAAGTTTCCTGTCTCAATTTGCAGTTTGTATCTCTCAGGGGTGTGAATATGAATGATATTGCAATTCTCCACAGTTTCATCTATCAAACGTGTAAACTGATGACAGGACCCCAGTAACAAAGCACAGGGACAATGACATCCCCAGGCTCCTCTATTAAGAGAAAAAACAGAGTCAGCTTAAAAGATTTGTGGTCTGAAATGAACTCTTGAGGTAGAATTGACCCAAGGTATGCAGGGTGATAAGAAAGAGAAGATCAGTGCAAACACAGAAACAGTTGTCGAGTCTCAGTGCAAACAATGTCAGGTCTTCTCAGCTCAGGGTACGAGCGCTTCAAGCAAGCCAACAAACAAGCACAATGTTAGAGCTGAGATACCAGAACCACAGAGACTTGGTGGGTGCCAATTCCTATTAATTTTAATGGGTGTCTAGCAGCCAGATTCCTTGGGATTGTTTGAAACCCATCCCAAAGCTTTAATAAATGCTTCTATTCCCCCCTGTCTTTATTCACATCAGCAGTGACTCCATGGGGAAACCAAACCCAGAATCCAGTCAAAGGGAAGGGAGTAAACTAGTAGTAACTAGTCATATACAGTACTTCTTAAGAAAATGGGAGTAGTTATTAAGAAAGGGAGATAAATTCACATTCCTTAGTTATTTTGAGTTGCCTGAAAAGACTTCATCATACCTGAATTAAGATTATAAGAAGCACCCAGTGAATCACAGGAGAGAATGTTTTCCTTGGCTGTAAAATGTATTTGCTACCACTGCAAAGCACACTAACAAGAAAGGTAGAAAACAAATAAAGTGACAGAACCCTCTATAAACTAGAATTGCTTGTAGACCCACCATCAGCATCAGAAAGGCCCTGAGCAAACCTGAATTAAGGGATCTTCACTGAGCACAGCACAGCCACCAGGGTTTCCAGCAGCATCTGTCTCCTTGCACTTAGGGACTAAGTGCTTATTTTATTCCCAGAATTATTTTCTCAGAGACAAAAGGCTATCTTTCCACTTGCCCTCCCCATATTTTTCAAACAGGCTGTTGGTGTGTTATTTGGAAAGCTGTTCTCAATATAATATCATCATTTAGACTTTAACTTGGAAACATGTGCACCAAGACTGAAATTATTGTACTCCCACGGGGGTAACACTCTGTTTTAAGTGCTCATTAACTAATCCTAAACAGTGGCGGAAAATCAGTGGAATTTGCATGAATACCAAGTGAATTCATGAAGATTGCTGCTGAATACAAAATTATTCGCCATAGAGGGATACTTGAAAGAAACAGTTGCTGAAATAAGGACCTAGTCATAAAAAATACATGTCATTCAGTAATAGTTCTTTTCTCTTATATGGTTCAATTCCAGGCAGCTAGTGTGCATTTCTGTTACACATCCCAGCTTTCAGGGCTTCCAACTTCTCTGCAAAACTTCGTCCTCACTGACCTGGGAGTACCAGCTATCTGCCTGGGATTAAATCTGGTTTTAATCCAGAAATATAAGGAGAATTTCAGTAAATGTCTGACTCTGCTCACATGTCAGTGACTGCTTGGGTTTCTCTGATGCCACTGGAAGAATATGATCTGTAGAGTCCCTCTGGAGTCCATGGACATGAGGGGTAAAATCCGATTTATTTAGCTCTCAGCATGTGGGTGATTGTTAACAGACTTCAGCTCCTGAGGGATTGGGGCTACTTTGTGACCAATTTGGGATCTGTATGTAGGAGTTTTGACTTGGGTTTTGAAATGCTGAGTCCTCCCATCATTGAGGTTTAACTGGGCCAGTAAAACCCAGTGGGTATCAACATCACTGCCAAATTTTGTGTTCCAAGATTCCAATAGGTAGTCCCAGTCAATGGGAATTGATGGTGCCTTGCCTTGCTAGACCTGATGTACTGAATATTCACACCATTCCCTCATGCACAGGGGGCAGAGCTTCAACCCCCAGCTTTAGCATGATCAGCAATCATCAGGAAGAGAGGAAAACAGATTTGCACACTAAATTCCATGGACAGAGTTCCCAGGACAATTAAACTCTGAGTGCAGAATCCAGAATACAATATACAACATGGTAAAATGTGGATTAATAATTATAGCAAAACCAGAATTGCTGTAATCTAGACATGTTCAGAATGATGAAACACATTCCAAATTGGCATTGTTATTATCTGCTAACCCAATTTACTACACAAGTTGATTTTCCAGTCCATTTCTCAGAGTGAGAGTGACTGGGATGGAGTACTTAAAATATTCAGTCACATTTATTCCAATATTTGTATATAAATACAGACAGTTCTTGTCTCTAAAATTCAAAGCTCTCTCTCACACACTCATTCTTTTGTATCCTCCAGCCTCTCAGTGCATTCTCCTGAAACATCAGCTGATATATTGGTGTCATTTCCCCATTCTAGACACCTTGAGATGGTCGTTCTGCAGAGAGCCAGCAGTGCTGGAGCTCATAAAATGACAGGAGAAGGGCTCTTATGGAAGGTTAATTCATGCTGCCATCAGCTGGGGTAAAGGCAAACACTTTTTTGCAATGTCTGCACACAGGGTGGCCAAGGGAGCTCCCAATTCAAGATCAGGACACGTCATGCTCCCACAGGATAATAGAAATGACCTTGAAAGTCATATTAAAAACTAACCTGAGAACAGCTGATTGGTTTATTCAGTTGTGGAATAGAGGTCGTTTTGCTGCCTTTACTCATTTGTTAACTAAAGGGAGTAAAACCAGATATTTCACTTGACTGAAACCTGCAGGAATCAAACTGTGGCTAAAAAAAAATAAAAATGTAACATTGCTTTGATTTTTATATAAGAATGAGACTAAACTAAATTAATTAAATTAATACAAAGGCAAAGCCATAACTGAGACCTCCAAATCTGAATTCCTGTGTAACATTTAACACCAGTAATTTTGTTCAGGACTTAAACTCCAGTTTCAGCTGTGTTCTGCATGGCTTATAGGATTGTTTTAGCTGTGGAACCACCAGCTATTGTGAGAATGGCTTTTCCCCCAATCCTTCAGTGTTGGTGGGGTATGTATTAATGAACTATTTTTATCCAATATTTATCTTTTAATCCTACAGTGGATTTTTTGTCTTGAGTGGTGTTGTGATGTCCCAAAAAGACTAGATTTAATTTGGTATCTACATGGCCTCTTTTTCCTAGGATGGATTTCATCCCTTATTCCTCTTCCAGTGCAGTTTCCTGGGGCTCCAGTACCAAGGTTATTGTACTTCCTTGTACAGATTTCCATGGCCCAAAGTTACCTGGGAGGCTGAAACTCCCATTGGAACTCCAATCTCCATGGTCAGAAACAATGCAATTATCTACCCCTACACACGATCAGTGAATCTACATTATTTTAAGCAGTTTCCAATCTTGAATCTTGCTACTTACTACATGGGAACGAGCACGTAATGCAATTTAGGGATCAAAGTCAACATTTGCTGCATTGCCAATGTTATTTATTAAAAAAATAAAAGAGAGAGAGAGAAAAAAAAAGAAAGAAAAGGAAAGGAGTGATTGAGAAAAATGACACACACAAAGGGGATAAAAATTCCTTCTTGTAGAAAACTGAATTACTGAAAGAGATCCAAAGACTTTGGTAATTTGGTTTGTATTTTACTTGTAATAATCATAACACATCAATCAGGATTAACCAAGCCTGGTGAAATGGCAAATCACATTAATTTGTTGGGCCACCAGGTCAGATTTGTCAAACAGAGGGAACAGAGGAAAGAGAGCACAGACAATTTGTTTGTGGGTGTAGCCCTAAATTCTTCTGATGTGAACTGGAATGCCATTATATGGGCACTGAGCAGCGTCCTCTGAGCGCTTCATTGCTCTCTGGGTATGTGGAATGAACCTGAGTAGCAGATGTTTTATTAACTCTGGTGCTGAGCAGTGCATAAAGGAAAGCATTGGCCACGACCAGCAACCCCTAATCTGTATCATTAAACCTTTTAGCTCCCCCATCATTATTTTAATTGTGGTTTTATTTTGCCAGTATGTGTCTTAAAGTATGCAGCTTTCAGCTCTTTGTGGTTGCTTTTTATTTAGTCCACCACCCAGACAATGAGGGTCAAAGAAATATATACTGTGACTGGAAACTCAGGATGAATCATCATCAGGGTCCTGGCATTACCTTGGTGTTTCAAAGTGTATGAGCTTTGCATAAAACAAACTCATAATTTCATCTCTAGTTCATTCTGTGTTAATAGAAACCTAAAGCAGTCAAGAATTGAAAGCCCATGGTTGGAAAAAAGCAGTTTTTAGGGACAATTTTGGTTTGCAGAGGTGTAATAATTTGCTTGGCTCACTCTCAGCACTTCATATTTATGTTCAGTATGTCACTGGGAAACATGTGGTAATACAGCTTTTCCTGGCAAGGCTGGATCCACTCCAGTCTCACTTTTCCTGCAGTGATGAAATCTGCCTTCAAAATTCTGTCCTCAAGATGTGATTCCTGCTGGAAGTGTGGGATGCTGTGTAGGCAGGGGGTGCATAGTGCTGGCACAAAGGGATTAAAGCAGGGCACTAGGGGCTGGCCATGCACTAGTGTCCCCATTGCTTCTGCTGGAAGACACTGAAGGCACTGGGCTGTCTCACTGCCGTGTGTGGGGGTGTATTCCCACCTTATTTCCAGCATCCAGGCTTGGATGCAGCTGCTGTGCTTTAAGGGAGGTCTGAGCCTTGGTGCCCTTTGACACCCCCCCAGCCCTGGAATGGGTGTGCCATGGCAACATTAACCAGCTCCATTGGAGCTTTTTCCATCACTCTGCTTGAGATCCGTGAGAAAAATTTATTTGTGAATGTTTCTGTAGCTTTACTGGAGCGTAATGGCCTTGTGAACATCCGTGCCTGTGACAAAGGGACCTATAAATGATGGAAAATGACAAAGGACCTCTAAATAATGAAAAATAACTTAAAAAATTACAAAACTGGTGGACAAAAGAGCAGATTCTGGTAGATTTCCTCACTCTGGTTAATATCTTATTCAGAAAAAGTTCCACTTTCTAAGTCCAGCAGGGATTTTTGCCTGATATGCCTTGCCATAACATTTGCCATTTCATGGCCTCAGTCGTCGTGGGGTTCACTCTGGGATCAGGTCACAGAGCCAGGTCTTGTCATCTCCAGGCTAATGAGCTCCCTGGTTGCACCAGAAGTTCTTCTTCCTCCTCCCCTGGTGGTTGCTGTGCATTTTGTGCTCTTCCATTTCATCCTAATTCCATTACCCCAGTTCCAAATGTCATCCAAATTGTCCTGCAGGGCATTCCACTCTTCCTTCACCTTTAGGGTGTCTCCCAATTATGTTTCAGAACCAAATGTCTCAAGCATTTTCCCAAGCTTTTGTGTCAGCTTAGTAATTAAAATGTTCAATACAATATAACAGTAATCCATAAGAAAATTCCAGCAGCAGTCTTCCTCCCTGACCAGGAATTTAACCTGATGGACTCTCTCTGGAGTCAGTGGAATAGATTTTTCTTACTGGTAGTTTTTATTCTGTTGTAGGCACAGTAAATGAGCAGGTTTGTGAGAAGAGAGAGCTAAAATCAATGGTAACCACTTAGATGCTTAAAATTAAGTATGTGCTCAACTTTTTAGCTATAAATATCAGAGGGAAAATCTCCCTCTTCAAACTTTTTGCCTTGAATGGAGTCTTGTTGCCTGTGCATCCTGTTGCCAGAGCAACCTGTGCTGGCACTGGAACAGTGGCAAAGATCAGCTGCTGCTTTCAGAACAGACACAACAACATAAATGTGTGCATCGGGTTTGATTTTTAGACCAACATTATCTAACTCTATTTTCCTTATTTTCATAAAAATATGGATTTTTATATGTGGGGTTTTTCTACATCAGAAGTTAGTTGGGAGCAGTGAACAGAATTCCTCAGGAAGCAACATCCTGTGTAACAGCACTTCCTAATTGTTCAATAATGCACACTGTTACCTGAAATATGCAGGGGGAGGCAATGGAATGGTATCAACCTGATGTCCACACACAAAATTGTAACTGAGACAGCCTGTGATGGAGTCAAGAGGACTTGAAGGCAAATTTGCAGAAAGCCTTTTAGATTCAGCCTTTGATCCTGAGCTCCATCAGGTCACAGCTCCCCCATGCCTCAAACTTCCCGGGTTTAACTTCCCCTGGAAACATCAGGGAAGCTCAAACACACAAACAGGGGATTCCCTGCTGAACAGAACTCAGCACTACCTTTGCAGCTGAATCTCCTCACACACACTCCAGTGCCAACTTAATTAGATGTTTACTTAGAGTTTTGCTTTCCACAGTTTCCTCTGCTGTGGGTCGGGTGGGGGGGAGGATTAAAAAAATGATACCTGACAATACCTGGTTCTGTTGGGTTTTGTTGAGTATTTTTGTAATAACGATAACAAGTACTAAAAATTGTCAGTTTAAACAATCACAGCACCACAGAGAACAAAAAACCTCACACATAAACAAACACTGAAGGATTATCTTCACTTAAAATACAATGCAGATTATAGTATAACGTATACAAAATTTGAATGTTCAATACAATTAAGTCTTCTTCTGTGCTGTAAACCTTGCTGAATATGCTGTGGGAAAATAATACAAAAACTAGTCAACTATTCCCAGCAGACTTTGAATGCCTTTTTTTGTGTGTAGCTGCATAAATTAGAATGAATTTTGTTTCATTATAGACAGGGAAAAGGAGGATTAATATGGAAATCTTTGGCAGTGAAAATTTCTATCAAGAATATAGAAAGCACAGTGCAACACTGAGCAGATAATCTGAAGAACCTCTTGGCTTTTGACATTTTTGGAATCACTGGGGGCTTTCTTTTCAGGACCTCTGACACAGGTTTTGTACTACTTACAGTATTTTTCAAACACCCTTCTGTTTGATCCAGAGCAATCAATGCAGAGATACCAGCTGATATTTTTATCCTTTTTGATGTAAATTGTGTAAATCTCCACTCGTGGGCAGTTTCATCAGAATGGCTTTTCAGGGCGGAAATTGCTGTTTCCTTCCTTAGGGTTAATCCTATTTCACAGCATATGTCGAGGCAAAGGTTGTGGAAAGCAGGGAGGGTCCCTTCCAGGAGCTGTGCAGAACTGATGCCTTTGAAGCTGGGATAGTCTCACTGGGCTGATCCTGCAGTGCTGGGCTTCCCCAAGGAGTGCCCAGTGAGCACAACCCAGCCCAGCAAATACCTGAGCCCCTTGCTGAGCGTGCTGGGGTGTAAAAACCCCCTGAGCTGAGGGCAACACCCACTGCCAGGGGGTTCATCTTCATCACACCACTCCAGAATGGGCTGAGCTGGAAGGGACCCTCAAGGACCATCCAGTCCAACCCTCAGCCCTGGCCAGGACCATCTCCAAGGGTCACCCCCTGTGCCCCAGAGCACCATCCCAACACTCCTGGAGCTCTGGCAGCCTTGGGGCTGTGCCCACTGCCCTGGGGAGCCTGCTCAGTGCCCACCACCCTCTGGGGGAAGAGCCTTTTGCTGAGATCCAACCTAAGCCTGCCCTGGCACTATTCCAGCCCTTCCCTGGGTGCTGTCCGTGGTCCCCACAGAGCAGAGCTCAGTGCCTGCCCCTCCTCTGCCCCTCCAGAGGGAGCTGTCCTGTCCCTGCAATGAGGTCTCCTCTCATTCTCCTCCAGCTGAACACCCCAAGTGCCCTCAGTGACCTCACACGCTTCCCCTCCAGCCCCTGAACCATCTTCATTGCCCCTCTTTGGACACTCTCTAATGGTTTAATATCTCTCCTGTATTCTGGTGCCCCCAACTGCCCTGTTGCAGGTGAGGCGCCCCCAGTGCAGAGCAGAGAGGGACAATCCCCTCCCTCACCCAGCAATGCTGTGCCTGGTGCCCCCCAGGACAGGGATTCTTGAGTTTGTCTGATCTCCATCTGCTGTCAGATATTCACAAACAAACCCAAGTCTCATCAACACTTCCAGCCCTTTCTCCTGACGCAAAACCATTTCTCTCCTTGGCTCAGTTTTGCACCTGCACATTTTCAAACCCTGAAATGATAAGAAACATTCTTCCCCTGTTCTGCTGGGAAATTTGCAGCCACGTGGTGTCTCTTTGTTCAATATTTCATGGCTGGCAGCTGATCAGGTCTGATACATGGTTTTTCCCTACAGCGTGCTACCAGGCAGCATGAACCACAGGCCACTCTTTATGCTGGGAAAAAAAATTAGAGATATTCTTCCATGTCATCATTTCAGGGTGATCAATTGAGATGAAAACAGAAAATAAACGGAATGCTTTCCCACTCTACATGCTGCAATGCACGGGAATTTAGGATTTATCCAGGTTAAAGACATTCCTAACATTTAATTCATATCTACCTAACCTAAATAAAATGAATTCTTTCCAGATTATTAATTTCCAATCTTCTACAGCTTATTGCCTCTTCTCCATTCCTTCATTAAATACAAAAAATCCAAAGCCAAAGATGTCATTTCACTGCAGTTTTCTGACAGATCTCAGGTGCATTGCAGCTTTGGCCCACAATTTTAACTGAATTATTCACAATTTAAGACCAGGACCTGAGGTCTAAAGTTCTAAATGTGTTTGCTGAGAACTGCAATTCATCCCAGCCTGCTTTCTGTCTTCTCAGCTTCTCCCATCCTGCCTCCCGTGGATGTTTGGGAATCACGTTAAGGGTCAGCTGGAAAAACAGGTGCAAATGTGCCTCTAAGTCTGAGCGGTCCTGCAGATCCCTCTAAGAACCTGGCTAATATTATTCACCATTTTAAGCACAGTTGCTGAGGTTAATTAGATTTGTGACCCCTAAAAATTTTAAGTGCCCCTGATGACTTACTTTCCACCTGATAATTTGGTGTGAGAAACAGAAAAAGAATAACAAATAGACTATGAATAAATAAACTCTTGATATTCATTCATATGAGGACAGAGAATGTGTTTCTGACATTTAATTAAATATCCAAAAGTCCACAAGATCTATAATAAACCACTTTGCAAGACATCTAAATGTCAGAGAAAAACACATTTTACATGAAATGTTTTTTTACCACTGAAGCTGTGAAGAAGTTACAACATTTTTTTTCAGAGACACAGAAAAAACAAGCACATATTTTATCTTGAAAGTACTTTTTCAAAGGCTTCTGAACAGCCAGTTGCTTGCAGTATGACGAGTGGAATTATTTTAATTTATCACACAGGAGTCCGAAACATTAGTTTTACAGATATGCCATGTTGTTCTAGCACAGTTCAAGTCCTGAGACTTAGGCAAAACACTGGAAACATTAAATTGATTCTCTTCCCTGAGTTCACCTGGCACATTTCACTGGAATCTGAAGATATTTTTTGCCCTGTATTTAAATGCTGCAGAAAAACTGCTCCAATCTATTGACACGCACATTTTCTTTGTCAAAATCTTGCCAACATCCTCTGCCTTGCTCAAGGGATGTACAAGGTGCTTCATCCTCCCTGGCTGTGGTCTGGTTAATGTGACTGCAGTGAAATGGAGCAGGTCCTACACGGGCCCTTCACGTCTTGGGGAGCAAGGGAAAAGTTTCCTTTCTTCATGGATTCATCTGGATATGGTAGGCCACTCTTGGAAAGTTGACTTGGGAAGATAACAAGCATTGCCAGATTTGCTTTGACTCGTGTCTCTGCTTTTTAAAGATAAATAAAAGGGAAGGAGCAGTTTGTACAAACCTGCTGGAATTACGGTCAGAAAGGGATCCATTTGCTAGTCTGTTTTTGTGGTGCCACGGCATTGCTTGGAATGCTGGGAGGTTTTCCCCTTCTTGCATCAGGGACATCCTTGTATCTTACAGTTGTAGGTTAATTGAGAGATCTGCAAGGTGCCCTGAACAGGAAAAAAATGTGTCATCATTTCCAGAATGAACTGCAAGGGAAGAGACCACAAACAAAATCCTCCAGGCATTGCACGGAGGAAGGCTCAGGCTGTCATTTTCCTCTCTGGATGTTTGTTTCTGAGCAAACACACACTTTTGCACTGTATTTCCTTTCATGGGTTATTTAATTCTACGCTTAACTCATTAAAAATGATGTCTGTTCCCCTTGACTCCAGCACACACCACCGGTGTTTCCATCCCTTGAGAAGTGCCACCTTCTGCAGACACTGCAGGGTCCTGATAAATCCCTCCCCAAACGCCTCCTGAGCTCTCCCAGGGACAGCATGACAGCTCTGCCTGCAGCTGGGTCACCTTGAGCAGTGTCTGCCCTGCCCTGCCCTGCCCTGGCATCACACACATCCACAGCGTGTGCCACCTTTGGCACTGCCTGCTCGGGTGTTACCCCTGTCCCAGGGCAGCAAGTGGGGCTGGCCCTGCCTTTGCACAGGGCAGACACAGTTGGTGTTGGCACACGCCAGTCCCCCCCACGTGTCCACACTTACCTGCGTCTAAATGGATGGTTAATTAAATTGCTGTCATAGAGCTTTGTAAAAATCCATTAAACAAAGAATCCCTGGCATAAACAAACAACCCTGGATCACAGTTTCAGCTCTTTGACCTCTTCAGTGGATTTTTGGGGTTTATCAGCACAGCTTCTTTACATTTTTCCTAATTTGCCACCAATATTTCTAAAGTTGTTTTTTAAAAAAAATAAATTAAAAAGAAGGATGAGATTTGGCACTGATTATTGTAAGTCTGTTCAGAATACAGGAGGAAGGTTAATTAGCTTTTCTGACCTGCAGAGTCTAGGAAGGTATCCCTGGTGACTCACTAATTGCTGCTCAATGCATAATAGTGTCTGTGAAGCAGAGTGCATGGAGCTAGACACTGATAATAATGTTACTTTGATTTAAAATTCTATACCTGCAAGGACATAATGCTGTTTCAGTACAGCATGCGCTCCACTGATAGATCTAAATATTCCCCAACTATTCATTTATTTTATTGGCAATTCTGGTCACTAATCTGAATTTGAATTTATACCAAGAACAACTGTGTTTCTCAGATTGAAAGTAAAATGCTATTTAGGGTATCATCAAAGCATATTCTGAAGTGTTTTCTCCTGTAGTAAACATTTCCATTAAGACCAGTATATGTGCTAGAGTTGACTTATAGGAGGAATATATAATTTTTTATAAATACAAAGAAATAATAAGTCCATGTAAGGAAAAATATTCCTAAACCATGAGAAACAGAGACATTGTGTTGTTTCTAATAACGGTCTGAGATCAACAGAGCACAGGAATTTCTGGAAACATATGGAATCATGCTCACAGGGTATCAGATGGATGGTCAGTGTTTATGTCCTTCCTTTTGATATTATCAATTGACATGTAATGATGAGGATTTTAATAGGCAGAATCGATTAGTGCACTATTAGTTCAGTTAATCAGCAGCAGTCAGGCCTGCTTTATAAAAGTTCACCAGAGAAAAAATAAAATCAGCTCTTCTTAGAAGGTCCTGTAGTGTAGGCTTCTTGAGAGCCTTTTGTTTAGAACTAATTCTTAAAGTTTGTTTAGTCACTGTAAACACATTTTTCATGTAAGAGTTTTCTCTGGTGCTTGTGGTGCAACCTTCTTTAAACAGGTATGTTACAGCTGCTCACTGGATCAGCTACAAAACACTCTTCAGCAGCCTGTCCTGCCATAACAGATTCCTACAGGAATACCATCATCCAAGTCTCGTGGCATTAAGTCCATTGCTCCCAGTTTTCTGGTCAGTGTTGGAAGAGAAAATGTGTCATTCACAGCTGTAATTACATGAACTTGGTACGTAACAAGCTCCTTGCATCCAGTGACAAATCACAGGCTTAAATGACATATTTCTAGTATATAACCAATATTTTCCCTCTCAGCAGCTTATAGACAGTTTAAAGGGTTTTTTGTAGTTGTTCTGACCCATCTGCCAGTTTATTCACCACATCTCTTCTTTGGATCTCTTCTGCCCTGAGCCAGGTGATAACATTGAGGCAGACCTGTCCATTAGGAGGATGCTGAGCCAAGAGGAAAGCCCCAGGAGGTGCTCTTGGCAACACCTCCCCATCCAGGCAGGTGGAGATGAAGCTGTAGAAAGGAGACAATGTCAATGTTCAGACATTTCTTCTGCTACGGCTGGACATTCTATTACTGTTGTACTGCTGAGCTACAAATGAAATTAAACAACAGGAATGATGGTTCTGCCCTGCCCAGTCTTTGTTAGAACAGCTCCACAGTGTCTCAGGTGATGAGACCACGGGGTTTTAGTTTCCTTAGGAGCTTCATCTTCCTCACAGAACAAAATGTCATTCTGGGGAGGTTTCTGCTCTCCCTGGGCAGGCTGTGGGCCTCCTGCTGCATGGTCATACTTGAACATCCCATCCCATATTCTCCTGCTCTGCAAGAAAAAGCATTCAGAGTGTGTGAGGGAATGGAATACTTAAGAGAGTTGGAAGAAAAGGGGAAGAAAGAGCCCATCAGGTCTCCTTTTCCCTCTGTTCCCTGCATGTCTGTACCTTGATTCCAGACACAGCCCTGTCTGTCAGCTATTGACAGCACCAGGAGCAACACAGGTTTGCTTCTGTGCTTTGGCAGACTTAACCTCCACTCCTACTCGCTTTCCTGAGCAATCTGCACCTTGGTATTTACTAAATCAGCATTATGGCATCCATCTCTTTGTCCTACGTTCCTCTTCTCCCTGTCATTTCTATTCCAGCTCGGCTCTCCAGTAGCTTGACAGATAAGACATTGCCAAATCACAAAAGACCTTACCTATATCTTGAATTTCCTGACATACCTTATTAAGCTGCCATCTGTTGCACAGAATCACACAATGGATGTGTTACATTGTAACCCGACATAATAAGTTACTCCCATGATAAAAGACAGAAGACATGCAAAAAGTGACTGTTTTTCTTATCAGCGAGGCAGCTCTCAAAGCAAACAGGAGATCAAGTCAGTTGAATCCAGCCTGTATTTAATTTAACACAAATTAAAGCAGATGGCTGCTAATGTAAGGGATATCAGTTTTAGGCTCTTTTTTAAAAAGTATTCTCTCTGTGATATAGCCCTTTGTTCACTACATTATCTTACCTCTCACTGAACGTGAATTATTTTCATCACAGACCATGAAATCCTGAGTTCTTGTCCACGACCAAGTTTTCCTTCTTTTATTCAACCCCTAAAAACCATGCATGAATTACCCACAACGTGACTCTGCTGCCCCTCCTTGTAGGACACTTATGGTCCTGCATGAAGCCCCCTGGGTTTGGTGTCTCAGATTAGAAAACTCACACCCTCCCTGGCTGCTCAGTTTGTTAGTGGGATAGTGAAGATCTGAGCAATTCCCAGGCCTCTGTGCTGCACAGTTACACATTTCTGCCAAGTCCAGCAAGATTATTTATCAACACCTCAGAGCTTTGCTCCATGCACAGATTTTGTAGATTCCTCTGCAAACACTGAGGGATTGCTCAGTACAACACAGCTGAAATGAGCTAATAATCCCAGCCAGATTTCCCTTAGATCCTGAGCTTTACTGGAAATTAATATATATGTTCTCTTTTGTCTGCATTCTCTTCATTTGCTTTAGATTATTCTGTTTGCATTATCCTATTTCTAAGCCTTTCTTAGCAACAAGGACAACTGGAACTGTCATTTAACCAAAGTTTAGATTTCCACTGCATCTATGATTTGCCTTAAAATCAAACTGCTTTCAATAAAATCATATGATTTACCACCATTGCAAAACACCACCTCTTTCCACCTTTCACTAATAAAACTTATTTGCCCTTTTTGTCCTACCCTTCCTTTGTACTGGAGTTGTAAAAACATGCACAGTGTGGGGTGTTGAGTGCTTATAATTGTGTTTCAGAAGATGTGGCTCTCAGTTCTGTGACACTTGAGGGCAGTTATACTACCTGTCTGTACTCAGATTTATCCTTCCAGAGGCATTGTTTAGATACTCAGGATTTACAGATACAGCTATAAACTAGCAACAGGCAAAATGCACTTTCCAAGCCTAAACATGAAAAGTTTTGTGTGGTTTACGTGTAGTGAGATGTAAGGATAGGACACCAGTGAGAGCCAAAAAGGAAGAAAACAAGAAAACATATTCCAGATGGGACATTCTGGGCAGGAACTGAGAGTAAACAGTCCCATTTCTCTGGATAATTTTGGACACATATGCTTTATCCATACACTGCATTTCCCTACAGTTTCAATAGCTCACTGACTGTAACAAGTGAACCAAGGCTCAAGCCACCAGGCAAAAGCTGGTGCTTTTTGTGACATAAATCCCTGTCAGCTTTTCAGGAGAGAAACTTTCTGCTGCTGAGCCTTTGCTGCTGCCAATTTGCCCCGTGCCACTATGGAAATGCACAGCAAAATGGTACAAAATAGTATTGTCCTGATCCTGCCACATTGTCCCTGTTCCAAGGAATTATTCAGCAATCCTACCATGGGAAACTGCTGCATTAGCTCAGGGAGACTTTTGGCAGGTGCAGCCAATGGCCCTGTTTCCCCAAAGCCTGAAGTGCACCTGGGTGTGTGTAGGAGTGGATTTGGTTTGCCACTCCTGTCCTAAATGTCCTCAGGTGTGTCCCTTGTTCTTGGAGCTGGTGCCTCCTGAGTGGAGAGATCATGGCTGGGGAACACCTGTAGCAGCTGCAGCCTTTGCTGGAGTCTCTGTAAGTGAATGAAAGCTAGACCTGCCCAGCTGGGAGCAGAGAGAGGTCAGAGCTGCCTCCCCTCCCACAGGAACCCTCTGTCTTGAGGGGGGTTCATGGGCTTGTCTGGCCTTCATGCCAGCCTGAAGAGCTGGTCTAGACCCCCAGGAACCCCAGCCCTGCCCAGGCATCACAGGCTGCCACCAGTGCAGGTAAGTTCTATCTATTTGTTGTTCCTACCCCACATATCTCATGAGTTCAGGTAGTTCTGGAGGGCAAAGAGCATGAGAAGGATGGACAATCCACTCCAGACTGTGAGCAGGGGGAAGGTTAAAATTACTGGCAGGATGCTCTAGGGAGCCCAGGTCTTACCTGGGGAAAGTTGCTCATCTTTATCTGTAGTTGGTGTGAAATTCCATTTGTTCTCAGTACAGCATGATTTGTTTTAAATCAGCAAAGTTGGAGCTTTCAGAAATATTCCTTGTCAAGAGTACCTGGGGGGTAATTTAGTTCTTGGAGATTTCTTGGGTGGGGGTCATGCCAAAGTTGTTTAATTTTTCCAGCTGGAGCCTCCAGGCAGCAGAGCCTGCCAACAGCTGGCAGAGGGGCTCCACCAGGCCCCTCATTCATTGTGCAGAGGTGTTTTTATGTCACCTCTCATCACAGTGTCTGAGTAATGAGGACATATATTTTCTTTGGGGTTTCTTTTTTGTCTCCTATCTTCCCAAAACACCACCATAATCCTGAGGTAACAACACGGCAGAGGCAAAAGATATGCACTAAAATGAGGTTCTTATCTGCAGTTTTATTATCCCATGCAATATTCTTGCAGAAAATTACTTTCTGAAATGTGCTAAGCTGCTCTTTGGCTCTCCAGGGCTCTATTCACAATTTTCTGTAAGTGATTTTTGTTTAATTTGTAGCAATAGAGGGATAGATGTCTTTCACCCTGACTGTTATCAACTTAATTGTAGCTATAGGAAATGTAAAGGCCAGCTGACTTTTTATTACTGTGAGTGAAATAATGGGGCATTGTTTGCTTTTCTGTTTCTGCAAGGTCTGGTGGCTAAACTGGTTCCATGTAACTTTGTCCCAAAGAAATGCTTCATTTTAGTATGAATTAATTTTTAGCCAGAGGAAGACCTTGTTGCCTGCAGTCCTTGTTCCTAACTACTAAATGTAGAACCCCTATTTTTCTGTGGAGAAATGCAGTTTTTGTACTTGTCTACTCAAGCCTCTGGGTTCAGAGAGGAAAAAAATGTGTGTGTGTGTGCTCCCATCAGTGTTCTGAGGGAAAGCCCAGCTGGTTTAATTTATATTGATACAGCACTTTAATAGGGTTTGCTGTAATAAAGCCACACCTGGAGTGATACCCTAACTTGACCACATCACTTCAAAGTGTAGACAGGCCAGAGAGGAGCAAGAAAGACAAAAAATGTACAGGGAAAACTGAAACGTTTAGTCTGAAAAGTGAAGTTTTAACCTTAAGATGCTGCAAAAAGGAGGTAAATAAACTCTTTTCCACTGGCACGGTGAAAATAGCGAGAAAAAATGGATTTAAATTGTAGCAAGGAACAGACATTGGGAAAAACTTGGTTAGTTCTTTCAGACACTTTTCCTTCAGCACTATGTTCACGATCAACCATTTCCATGCAAATGTGTCCTGGGAATTTTAATGTTGCAGGGTGAGAAGGGGGAGATGCTTCACCTTGGCCCTCTGCCCTGTGCTTGTGGTATTTTTAGGTAGCATCTACCAAGGTTTTCTTCTCAGGAAGTTGCTTTTCTTTTCCCCTGTGTTGCATCTTCAGGGGTAGATTCTCTGTCACACGTAAGAGAAGTGCAATCATCCCAACTCTTGGGAATTGTGTGCAATATTTCCAACTAAAATGCTTTTACACAAAGGTACAGGCATGTTGCTTATTGCATCAACCCCACAAAAGGACACAGTGATGCTTTTTTGGATGGATTTTAAAACAAACCTTGCTTGTAGCTTTAAAAACGTTCCCCTGCACCCAATGAAAAGCTAAAAATATCTAGGAATAAGTTAACACCTGAAAATGTAGGTTTCTGCACATGGTTACGTAAACCCTAAAAGGCAATTTTTCACTATGTTTGAATTTCATGCATAAAATTCCTTGGGAAAAAATTCCCTCCCAATGACAGCAAGGTTCAGGTTCAAGTAAACATTTTTCTCTGCAAATGGCACATAAACCCCCCAATTCCAAATTATGAGACCAATATCCACAGCTTTTTTTTCTTTTTCCTCACAGCTAAGCCCTTAATTGTCAAGGAGGCCACAGCCACAAGCTTTTCTGACAAACAAATTATTATTTTGTTTGTTTACTTTCATTATAATTACTGACTCAATTGCTTTGAGTAAAGCAGTCTAATAGTGGTTCACATAACAAATGATACTTTTTTCTCCCCTCAGGTTTCTTAGTTAATCTCTGATTGATGACATCCAGGGCACAAAATGAGCCAAATCACAGCTTTTTAAAAATCTATTACAATTTAAAGAACACAAACAAAAAACCCAACGCTTTAGACCCCAGAATTTAGTCCACTGTAAGCAAATAGATGATTTGATTAATGCTTGTAGAATTCTTTGGCCAAAATCTAACATAAACTAAACCATGTTTAGATATTCCCTGCTTTTCCTCCATGGTAATTCATCATCATGTATTAATATATATCAGCTTTTCCTGCTATTAAGGCTCCATACTGTGACTAATCTCATTCATTTTTATACTCCCTGAAGGAGCTTTTTCATTGTCCCCTGCAAAAGAGCCTTTTACAAACATCTCCATGGGGCACACTGACACAAAACACCCCGATGGCTCCTTGGAAGGTTCTGGAGGGTGTCCTGGGAGTGAATATTCAATGGCTTATTGATGTTGTGAAGTGAACAAAAAGCTACTGCAGGAATGTGGGAAGTGGCTTTTCCAGGAGAGATGGACCCAAGCTGAGCCACGATGCAGCAAAGCATCTTTGGAAATGTGAGTGGAGTGGCTTGTCCTGGCTATCCATGGGAATGTGCTTGGAAAGTTGTGCATTGCTCTCCCCGGGGTGACAGGAATGAGAGAGAGAAACCAGCAGATGCTGCTCTGAGCCCCCAGAGATGTGGTGTAAAACCCACCCCCAGTGCTCTGGGACTGCTCTGAGCAGCCCAAGTGGAGAGTCAGCTGGAAGAGCCATTTGGTGGGAACATCTCCCTCCTGTGGACCTTCTGTGGCTTTCCACAGCTGAACACATTGTAGCACAGCTTTAATTCGTAACAACCTACGTGCTGGCACGAGAGTTATGTGCAATTAATAAAAGCTATCAAGCACAGGAAATCATTAAAGTGTTCCCTATTCCCATATTTCTTGCAGATGACTCTGGCCAACTTAATTCCCTACACTCTTCTTTGAAGTTCTGTCCTCAGCTCCAAAAAACAGTAATATTAACGCCTGTCAAAAATATTGCAGATCTGGAGTTCTTGATGATTTCTTGGAAGGCATGGGCACTGTTTACACAAGGTCTGAGCATGATCTCCAGCCTGAATCAGATCAAAAATAGATGTAGGGCTCAAATGGCCAAAGGAATGTCAAAAGTCCTGGCAGAGTTCACTGGGATGATAACTGCACTTCATCTGAATTGTTTGCATTAATTGCTCAAGTTACTTTGATGGGTTCATTAAAGAATCCAAGACCGATCTAAGGGAATTTCTCTTGGTGTCTAAGCCACTCCAAAATCACATTTTAATGTGGTTCTGTTGATATAACCTGTGACCTTGCTAAGGCACAAGGCAGAGCACAGCACTCCTGGCATGCTGGAAATGTCATTATTTGTCTGTTAATATTATTTCTCTGCAAAGGAAAGGCCGTGTATCAGAGTGTGAAGTTTTAGAGACTGTAACAGGTGAATTTGGAAGCTACCATACAACCCATGATATTTTTGGGAGCAAACCATGAAAACCTTCAAGGCATAATCACATTTGCCTGAATGCTCCCATCTCCTGGCTCTCGTGGAGTCGTTTGCTGGAGTAAATGCTCTGTACACGCAGTGCACTGGTTGTGGAATGAGTCTCTGAGCAGTCATGGAAGGTTTGTGTGTGTGTTTACAGCTCTTCAGTGAAGCTCCTGCTTTTGGCTTCATTGGTTCAGGTTTTGGAAGTGTTTCCAGAGAGACTCAAGGCCTTAGTTTCACACTGAACTGCAATTTCCAGCTCTCTGTAGCCTTCATTCCAAGCCCTAAGGAGACTTGGAAGAGGTTACATACAAGTGTATTCATCTCATATATATTTCTATATATATGGAGTGAGTGTAAGAATAATGAATGCAAAGAATGGAATGTTGTTGCTGTCTACAGCAAAGATGTTTCCTGCAGAAAGTTTGTTACTTAGGGTGTCCCAAGCCTGAGAACCAAACTCCACAGAATTCTGAAGTTAGAACTGTTTCAAGTGCCATTCAAGTGCCACTCCCACTGCCAGCTGGCTTTTGTTGCTTTGTTTGAGTCCATTCTTTGCACCAGATTCAACCCTGACTCTTGGGTCACTTCTGGAAAGGCACTGGCCCAAGATTTGCTTCCAAAAATTCAACTCTTGGAATAAATTCTGTTTACTTCTGAGGCTCCAAGTTTGGCTTTGAATCTCTCTGTGACTCTGTTCCCCATCAATAAAATTGGGGTTTAGGGTTTTTTTAGTTGCTGCTTTTTCTTTTAAAAAAAAGTAATTTATATTTATCATATTTTTGGAGAATTATTTGACTTGAGAAAAGGTTCTTGCTTTATTTCTGTTTTGTAAGTGCCTGTGATAGGAGTTTAACCTGAATGAGGAATAAAGAAATTGAGGTTTAGAGAACAGTTTTTAGAATGGTGCTTTTATTTCTGCCTCATTTGAAGTTCAATAAAGCTGTTGGAGTAATTCAATTCTCAGCTGAAGGCAAGCAGAAGGCTCATACTTGGACAATGATATATCATTCAGTAATTGTTACTTTATTGAAAATGCTGATTATGTGGAACTATCTTACATACTAAAGTCAGGGAGGAAAAAGCAATCTCTCTCCTTCATAAGTATATAAGAGCTCATAAATAAACAAGGCCACCAGACAGCTCCAGCACATGGCACATGTCAAAGCTTAGTTCTCTCTGGAAAGCATCTTGGTCAACCCTCTGCTCAAAGTGGGTCCACTCAAGCCCCGTGCTCAGCACTGTGTCCCTCCAGAGGGTCAGTACTGAGGATGGAGACTCCACAGCCTCTCTCTCCTAAAAAGGTTTTCTCATGTTGGACTGGAATTCTCTTCATTCCGGTTGTGCTCTTGTCCTTGCTGAGGTGAGGGCAGCTGGCCAGTAGTTCTGCTGATGCTCTTCCTTGTTCTTCTTGCTTTCTTCCCACCCTCCAAAATGCCTCCTGCTCTCCAGAGCCCTCTGTGCTTCCTCTTCTGAATCAGCAGCCAGTTTCTGTTTGAGATAATTTCTCCTGACCCAGTGAAGCCCTCTGGTACCCTGGGGGCCCATCCACTGTCACCACCCATCCTCATGATCTTCACTTGGAGATCGTGGTTTTGAATTTCAGGAAAATTCATTTTCTCCCTGCCTAGTGTTAGTTTAAATTTGGATTTCTATCAGCAAAATGTTTTCCCTCTTCCTTTTGGGTAACTGTTTTCTGAATCTAGGACTCAGGAAAAGTTAAGGCTAGTTGCCTTCAGCCAAGCATTGTCACTGTAAGTGTAACCGTGATTCATCATCCCCCAGAAACCTCTAACATGAACATCTGTCTGTTAATGAATTGTTTGGCTGAGTCACAAACTTAGCAGACAAAGATGGGAAGCCTTTTGTGGTGAGTTGAGTCATTGAGTCCTTTGTTCACTGCCCATTTTTCTATCTCCTAAGTCTAAGGAATTCCTTCAAAGAAGTGCCCTCTCAGAGTGAATAGCCTGGTATGATGCGGCAGTGGGATGCAGCTGAACTGCACCTGAAATTAACAGCAAAGGAAACTAAATAATTACAGAGAACATTTGCATTTGGAGAAAGCAGAAAGGACAGTGTTTGGATGAGTCAGTTGACCAGAATGTGTTTGGGATATAGAGTATAAGGATGAAGGGGATGACCTGCTCTTTTCCAGTGTTTCAGACACTGTGTGATGTATATTGCAGCAATCTAAAGTTGTTATATCATCTAGTTAGAGACAAAAGGTTTAGGACCTGTCCTTCAATCAGGTGTAAGAGCAGAGGTTTGGTTTTCGTTTAGGTAGCAATGAGGGTAGAATGATTTTGTTGTAGTTTAACAAGATACCCAGAACTGGCCTGAAGGGGGTCAAAGCCCACGATGCTGACAATGAAATCAGTGACCAAAGAGCCTTGGAAAACAACTAAAACACTACTTGTGGGACCCTCCATTGCTGAATGGCCGGGGGTGTGAGTGGGTGGCTGTGCCACTGTGTGCCAGTGGAGTGTCAGTGCAGGGCCTGCCCCACTGGACCCACAGGACAATGTTCTCTGCTGCCCTTGGAGCCCCGTGTGGGGCAGGCTCTGTCACACCACTGAGGCTCCTGTCGGGCCCTTCCCAGGAATGACAGCTTTGATTTTGGGTGTTCTGTTCTGCTTGTAGCTCCAGCTGAGCCCTGCCACGGCCAGGTTTGGTGGTTACCCTTGCACGGTTCTTACGCTGCGCCTTTCAGAAAAGCTCTCTCTAAATATCAACACAGTGTGACACCCATCATTGTAATCTCATTCAAGCTGCTCCATTGATTTCCTTCTGTTGGATAAACTGATGCTAAACTGAATTTACTTAAATTTGTGAAATAACTTATTTCAATCAGATACACATTACTTGCTCGCTCATCCATAGAGTTTCATTGAAGAACACAGTGGATCAAATTCTCTTCTTACAGAAGCAGTAGCAAATTAGAACAGCCCCATTTAAAGCTTTGGAATAAATAAATTTAACATAAATAAATCCCTAGGCCAGAAATACAGCTCTGGAACCTGAGCTTCTTTCTTCTTGCTCGAAGTAAAATTAAGCAAATGGTTGAATGCCTCCCTAAATCAGGGCAGAAGATTGAAGTCTGATCCACTTAAGCTACTTCCTTAAGCTAAGGTAGAAGTGGAATACCTGGCTTCTCTTTCAAAGTGATAAGTCTATTAGAAAAAGGAACAAAATCTTTCCTTTTCCCTCTTAATTCACTGTAGAAATTTCCACATAATATATTCTTGGCATAAGTGTATGTACAGAAGTGACTGTTTATATCTGGGTTATCCTGCTCAGTAAGAACAGGCTTTTATTTCTAAATTTCAGGGAATTATTCTAGAGGGAACCTGACATCTTCCAGGAAACCTAACTGGCAAAAGTAATAAGTAGTAATAAACTAGAAGGAATCTTTGTAATCTCAAGATTAATGGATAAAATGTTTATGCTGAGGGGTCTCTTCATCAACAAACTGCTGTTTGCACCTATTTGCATTTTAATGGTTACCCTAGTTCTGAAGTTAAAATTACAGACTTTTCCCAGCTGCTCTTTAAATGCTACATTATAATTTTGAGGAAGCATCATACGTAATTATATTTAATAGACACAGAATTGATTGAAACACTTAACAAAAACAAAAAGCCCAGACCTAATTTTGTAAACATGTTATTGTACAGTAACCCCCAATGAGTTTGTTCTTAAATCTTCTAATTAATTTTTAATTAAAAAGCTCAGAGATGCTATTATACTTCTTGTTGTAAATGGCAGCCTTATGTAAGCATAAATGACTTAGCTGCTCAGACGAATATCTCCCATTAAAATCCATGTTAATGAGAACTCCTAGACACAGTATTCCACATCTTTAAGCAGTGGCAGCATTAAAATAGCTTAAATATCACATGGAGGGTTGTTCTTTTTCCTTCCTCCTTTCTTTTTTGTGCTGTACACAATGCACGGTGGGTTTGCACATGATAAGGTGTCTGAACTTCCACTTGGGAGCACCAAGGCTCTGCCCACTGCTTTTACCAGCCTATATATGGCATTAACCAGCAAATTATAGGGCTGGTCCCACTCATCCCTATTGATGTGATGGCAAATGGGCACCAAATCCATGAGTTTCAATGTAGATTTCCATCATTAAACAGATGAACACTCCTCTTCTTAATGAAACATTAACCCAAGGCAGAGAAACACAGCTAGCCAAACTCCCAACACGAGCCAGAGCAGAGATGCAGCTTTCCCTGAATTTAGTCCATCCCTCCTCAGCTGCAGCCCCAGAACCAGGGGCTCTGTTTGCTGTGTTGCTGCAGGGCTGGGCTCATGTCACAAATGGAGCATTATTAATAGCAGAAACCCAGCAAGTGCTCCTTGCAGAGAGGCATCTTTAATAGCAGGGGGAAAACACTTGAGACAAAATCTCATTTGCGATGTTTTTCTTACATTTTTAGCCAAGAAGGGATGGGAGGTGGAACTGCAGTGATTTCTATGGTTTAATTATGTCTTCTCGATGGTTATTAACACTGCACAGAAAGGCAGCAGAATTTAGAAGGCTGGAAGTTGTAAGTTCAGTTTTGCAAAGCTGCAGTTTTCATTTTAAAACATGGAAAGTTTTGTTGTTAGGAGGAGGGATTAAAAATAATGAAGTTTCTTTATAAAATAAACTCCCAGTAGCTTCCCTCTCATAACTTTATCAGGTTCTTGAGATTTTAGAAATGGAAGTTGGTACCAAAATCACTGAGGCTGTTTGGAACTTCATTTTTTTTAACCCTTCTGGGAAAAAATGACAACACACATCTTCAAACCATCCACTTAATTTAATGCTGTCCTTTGGTGCAACACTATTTATTGTAATGAATTTCCATATTTTTAAAAAATGTTGTTATTTCTCTTGCATGTGTGTTTTGGAGGGTCCAGTTTGGCATTCAGGGGTGGATGGAACCTCAGACCTGCTTTCCACCAGCAAAGTATTCTATACAGTCAGTTTTCATGCCAGAGTTATCACTGCAGTTTTTGTTGTTGCCTGCAAACAGACTCTTGGATCATCCTGTGGGATGTGGCACAAGGAAGTGAAAACAGAGCAACAATAGGCCCTGGAAGATGCAGGGCAACAAAATTATAGTTTATCTGTGTGCAGAATGCACCCCCAAAGTTGGGGGTTTTTATCTTCTTGCCCTACTTCTTGAGAGAGAGATTTGGAAAGATTATTTGTACCGATGCAATAACCAATCCAGCTGCTCTGCTGGGAAAGTTGGCTCAGAGATATTTGATCTACCTGATAAAACTTTTTTGCATTACTCCTCCATGGCTGACTCTTTTTGTTGTTATTGCTTCAGGACAAGAAGTTGTGAGGCAACTGGGGCAATCAGATTTTGTGCCCTGTATATTGTGGGCTCGACTGAAACACGGTTGGTTGTTGGGGAAATCCTATGCAGACCATTTCCCTGCTGAATTAATACTTTTCTGGTGTGGAAGGCAGCAGCTCCAAAACCTTCTGCAGTTCCTGGAGTGCTCCAGCTCCTCTGGTACAGCTCAGTCTGTGTGTGATGCTATGAATGAGATGTGTCACAGTAAACATTTCAAGTTGCTAATGGCAGGATTCTACAGCCTTGAGTGGTTTTGTCGTTTCCTTTTTCTGTTAAGATCTGGAAGACTCACAGATCATAAGTCTGAGATGTAAATGCTGTTTCAGTTACCTGTTCCTAAATGGCCCACAGGAGAGGTTTGCCTTGGAGAGAGCTCGATTAGGAGTGTACAGCTCAGCACACTCCAAAGTGAGATTTGGTCTCTCTTTTTCAGAAGCTGCAGCAGCAAGTCCAAAACAAAACCAACACCAGCAAACTGTGTGCTGGAGCTTAACTGTATTTTAGATATTTGTATAATTTCTTATACTATCCTGGGCTTCTGTAGTTGGGGGGTTTGAAATTCTCTTCCTTAGCAAACCTCAGACAAAATTTTCCTGTCGGCAGAGGTGGAATGAGTCTCGCAGGTGCCACGGTTTGTACTCTCCAAAAGCAATGAAATCCTTGTTTCCTTTTGTACTTAGAACTTGCTCAGATCCAGTTTCTCCCAGTCCTGCTCTTTCCAGTCCATACACAACCCTAAGGAAAACCTGGGATAACTGAGCAGCCTGTTTTGGTTTGACTGTTTCTGTAGCTTTTCTCCTATTTCTCCCAAAAGGCAGACACTTTTGTCATCATTAATCTGAGAAACCCCCACGTGTTTAGTACTTCAGGCTTTCAGAAAACCCTCAAATTTCACAGCAAGCCAACTCCAAAGGCTTGTGTACCTTTGTGTGAGGTGGTGGCAACTCTTCATTGTTGTTTGCAGGAGAGATGTTGAAGTGTCTAAGGGAAGACTTTTCCATTACACTCAACTTCTACCAATGCCTTTTGCCAATCTGTGGGAGAAGGAAGTTCAGGTGCCATCATTCCATCAGAGAGGCCAGAAGATGTGGTGAAAATCACAGCAGCCAAAATACTTGGAGTGCTGTGTTCACTTGAGCAGCTCTTTGCCCCTGCTTCGAGTCCCCCCTAAGCAGAGCAGCTGTGCAACTTGTCCACCCAGCTGATGGCACTTCAAACCTGCTTAGCTCCAGAAATTACTTGCCTGTGTAATCTAATTTTACCCAGTGTTCTGTTTAGAAAGAAGTCCATTTACCACTCCCAGATTGTTAGTTTCCTGATTTAATAGTGAAATGGTGAAGAAAAAGCAGTGTTTCTCCCTCATAACTCATGCTTTCATCCCACTTGTTCATACTCCAGTAATTGAAATTACAGTTTTATAATTGTGCAGACATTGATGATTTTGCAAATGGAGCATTATTAATAGCGTAGAAATAAGAAGGACCTCTTCTCAAAATGTTATTCCAGCAAAAAAAAAAGAACTAGAAAAATATGCTTGATTATTTCTTCACTTTTTTGTGCATTCTTCACATTTTAATTAGGCAGAAAAAGTAGATAAGATTTTCTTTCATCAGCATGAATATTAGTGAATCATTGCAGAAAAGAAACTGATGGAACATATTACAAGCCATAAACTTAGGGGGGTTCAAATTCTATTGACTTTAAGGTTCAATAAAACTTTGGCAAAAAGAAATACAAACTGGAACCTTCTTTGGTGCTTCAGTGTAAACTGGGGGGCTAGGGGGGTTGTACATTGAAATGAAAATTATGTACTTGATTTAATTTTAGAGTTGAGAAAATTTTCTGTCTATAAATGCCTTTACTGTTACTTTGCCAAACCTGACATTCCCATTTACTTTGGGACAGGCAGGATCTTCTGGAAGGATCTTTTGGTGTTTTAGCAAATGAGAAATGGTGAATCTATGGATTCTCCAAAGTATTTGAATAAATACTTGGAAGTGAGAGCTGCTCAGGAACTTTGCTTTGCTGGGGGGTCTGGGGAGCAGAATTTGGGAGCACCACTTAGGAAAAGGGATGGAAGGAGCAATGGAAGGCAGTGAGGTCATGGGGATGCAGTTTTAACAGGAACACTGGAAGTATTTGTAACACTTTCCATAAGTCCACTGTGAGTTACTGGAGGGAGCTGCCACGAGGATCCAGGGATCACAGGGCTGACTCTGTGGCTCGGCAAGTCCTGAACTTGCTGGCAAAATTAAGAGAGAATGCCATGGAAATGACCACTTTTCATACCTGTCACATTTCTTTTCCTGAGTATTTCCTTGATTGGGTACCAGATCCAGAGAGAAATGGAATCTTTGGCCTAAGTAATTCCATTCTGAGGAATGCAATTTGACTTTTCCATTGTGCTTGAGGTTTTATCTTTGTTTTGTATGTGTATATTTAGCAAAAGCTTTAAAAAATCAACCATGCTATGAGCATCCCATTGCTAAGCAACAATGTATTCTTCCCTCCCACGGACCTTCTTGCTGTTCTGTGAAAAGTAAGTATAACAAATGTGTTAAAGTAGGGTGCTTTCCTCCTGCTGGAATAATGCACTGAGCAGTTCTGGTCACTTATTTCTGAGATAAACTATTGCTGCCATCTGGTTACAGACTGAAGTAGGGATGGTCTGCATCCCTGAAAACTGCTCCCGAGGTCTGTGCTTGGGCAGAAATTCTGCCACACTGACTATTTTGGTGGTTTGTGTCCTGGTGGCCATGCACAGGTTGGATGCTCTGAGATGTCACTCTAATGCCACCAGATCTACAGGCAGGTGGACCCCAGTGCCCTTGTAGAAGGGGCTTGTGGCAGATTATTCTATATAAATACATAAATACATTGGCACCCAGAGTATTGATTAGGGGCCCTCCCTGGGGAGTGGCACTGCAAGCTCTGCTGTTTTCATGGTGATCAGGAGACAGTAAAATTGTGGTGGGTAGTGCAGGGGGAGGAACGTGCTTTGCACTTCTGGAAAACGTTTGTCAAACCATCTGTTGTTTCAGTATCATTCTGGACTCAAAGCAATTTTAAAACTCTACAGTTCAACAGCCCTAAATGTGGATTTTGTTTGTTTTCTGTGGTGCTGCTCTGTTGTTCCAGTGCTCTTGTGAGTGCCTTCAAAAGCTACCGGTGTATCCCATGAATTGTAATCTCACTTTCTCATATCAGTGTTGTCTGAACACCACTGCGACTGCTGCAGCAAGGTCACTTTGTAGAACTTAAATGCTGGCTAAGTGTTAAATATGATCATGCAGTTGTAGACCAGATTGAACTCGAAAAGCTCCCTGGCTCGCAGCTTGTGCCTGAGCTCTGCTGTACATCAGGAAAGCTGCAGCAGTGACAGCCACGGGCCCCACAGCAAACAACGAGAAGGCAAAACAGTCGCTGTCTGGAGACTGCCCCTTTCAGGGTTCTTGGGGTACAGATTGGTCCCTCTAACACTTTGCTGAGAGGTTCCTATGCTAAGATACAAGTAGCTACTTGAATTTCCAGTGGTGACATCTTGAAGGCGCTCTTAATTCCCTCTTTATCACAGGGGTATGTGGAGGCTGTTTAGTTCCATAGATCATATTGAATTCTGCTTATCCCTGTGAGAAAGTTGTGAAATGAGCTTGAACGAAATATTGTGGGTGTCCTTATTCCTCCTTTGAGAAGTGCCTTGAGGCTGTTGTTTAGTGTAATGTGAGATGATTATTTCATTATTCAGTTTTCATGACTTTAGTGTGCAGTGCAACAAACCATTTAAAAGTCATTGGTACTCCCAAAGGTGGCAGCAGAACTCTCTGCAGGTGAAGTCACATGTTCCAGTGGTGATACTGGGAGTACTGGAATGCCAATCTTCCATAATGTAATACAGAAGTCAAGGGCTAAACAGTGAACTTGCACTCAGTACATCGAGAAAGTACCAAACACTTGAGTATGTGTGAAAATATTGCAGCCCCCCTGATGTTCTCCTGCATGTCCACTTTCCAGGGGTGGTGAAAAGCAGGCAGGCAGTCAAGGAACAGAGTGGGAGCTTCTCCTCCTGTGCCAGGTCACAACTGAGTTAGCACACACTGGAAGCCGTGGATAGATAATTCCCTTCCCCCTGCAGGGAGGGAAAGGCAGCAGCCACAGTATTGATCTCCTAGTCAGAATTTATTCCTCTGTTGTTTCTTCAGTGCAACAACATGATGCACTTTAATCAGAGCAAATAGTTAATATTCTGTTTAACCTACAGCGAAGTAAAAAAAAGCCATGTGCCAATGAGGATACAGTCCACTTACCCATAAGTCTTCTATGCACACTCTTCTCATTCATTTTTAATGATCATTTTATGTTTTCACCTTATTTCTTCTTCCTGTATTATTATATACACGAGGGGGAAGAATGAACAAAGTTAAATTGTTTCTTGGGTTTTGCTGAGCTGCCTGGTGGGGAGATAAAAATAGCAAGTGCCAGTGGCAAAGTCTCCCGAAAAGTGCCAGCACATTGTGAAAGTGCTAACACATTGTGCTATTGAATCAGCACTGAGAAATCAGATTTTCCTCACAATGCTTTCTTTAAACTTAAGGTGACCTTTAGCAATGCATTTGCATCAATGTAGAGAACCTTATTACTCTGTTGTATCCGAGACTAAGTCATCCTGAAAAGAGTTCAGCTGTGGGGCCTGGAGATCCCCTTCGTTTTCTCCGAGGCTTGATAGGACATTATTGATTCTGGTACCACAGCAGACAAGCCACAAATGCACAGCGTTGAGAGATACTGTCTTTGGGAAGATGTTATCATCCAGCAATTTAGAGTTCATACTGCAGAAAGTTCCTATTTATGAAAGACTCCCTTGTATCACTTGTGAAAGCCATTTCTATATACTCGCTAATTCCCCCTGTTTCCCTGGAACTCCACAGAGCCCGGGGTTATCTGCAGCCCAGACACCGAGGCAGGCTTTAAGCAGGGTTTAGGCAGCAGAGCTGTCTTGGATATGGCTGTTGTCTCGCAGATTGATTATGTAGAAAAAGTTTTGCCTTATGGGGTCAAATTCTTAAGCTCTTACTTGTGGATCAAATAAAGAGAGCTTGAGAGCTGCTGTGCCACTTATTGATTTTGAAGGAAGGCAGAATTGCTCAGAACTTCTTCCAGTCAGACCTGAATTGATCAAAGTTCGCATGGGTTGAAAGTTATGACTTGTTAAGTTACTTCAATTATTTTACACTTAAATTATTTTGCACACAACCCTAATGCAAAGCTTAGTGAACTCGAAATTATTATGTTGTGCTTCCAGGGACTTGGAGGAAAGGTTTATTTAACAGGTTAGACTCAGAAAGGTCCTGACCAGTAGAATTGGACGAATACTTAGAAATTTGGTGTTAAAAGTTGGAGTATCGAGTCAAACAAAGAATGAAATATTCACAGCAAGATAGAGAAGGCTCTAGACAGCAGTGACTTTGAAAAACAGCAAGATTTAAGTAGCTGCTTAAATGTGGAATTTAAAGAAGCCCGAAACAAGCCGGGCAAGTGCATTTTGTAAGGCACTGTAACTGGCTTGTCTGTGATCTGTGCAGCCGCAGGGCAGGAGGAATATGGTGTTCACAAGGCACAGCCAGGTTTTCAGCACAGCAGGGGGGTTCAGTACCTGTTGTTCCCTGAGTTGTGCACTGCAATGTCCCTGTGCTGTTGGGTACAGCACGGGGCACAATAGCATCAGAGCCAGCACAGAGGGAGCTGCAATCCAACTGGCTTCAACTTTGGTTGCAATATTCCTCTGCTCACGCTTTTTATGAGCATATTTTGCTCTAATGCACGTAGCAAAACTGTTCCTGAGAATTCACTGTGGGAACTGTAAATGTAACAGTTACTGATTTTATCTCAGTCTGATTTATTAGTTTAAATAACCAAATAATAACCCCAGAAGTTTAAAGCAGATGGCATCACCATTTCATCTAATTTGTGATTAAGAGCCACTGCATTTGGTGTCCTTATTTAGAATGCAATAATACCATTTCTGACTTAAATATTGATGTCAACAAATCGGTATTTTTGTCAAGGCACTACTTACACACTGGTCAGGGCCTCTTGGTTAATTTTTGGTTATATCCTCTCCATTTTCATTTTTTACAGTTTAATTTAAGCATTAAAAAATTAATATATTTCAAATATATTAGTAAGTACTATTTTTCAGTCTCTCTAATTTATTCAGGAAATAGCAGAGATATTTAACAATTACTTACCACTTAACAATTACAAAGTAAAATGATGATTATAAATAAGAGCGAGGATGATTATAAACAGCAGTGACAAGGTTTACTGAAGGCAAAGGAGGCATGAATTTTCTGATGATCAGAGCAGCTGATGAAAAATTCATTATGCCTGCCTTTTGCAGAGCCAAACCCCAGAGCAGTGGACACCAGGTGTCATGCTATGAAGCTGTCCATGTGCTCAGGCAGTTCGTGGCATTTTTTTTAGCCTGTGTGGCCCAGCAGGGTGGGCATTTTGAGGGTTGTAGGGTGGCAGGGCTCAACCCCTACCCTGCAGAACCAGCTGCTCCGTGCACAGGGTGGCACTGAGGACACCCCACACAGTAGGGGGACAGAACTGCCTGCTGGGCATCTCCACTGGGCATATCCCTGATTAAAGACTCTGAGCCCTGCCTTCCCACTGGCACAGCACTGGGTGCTTGAAGGGAGCACACAGGGATGGGAGCTCTGTAATTCCACAGGGGATTTCTAATTACCTGATCCTTTGGAGGTTCACTCACAAGGCTGATGGAAAGGAGCCAAAGAATAATGGAGTCTCCAGCACTGCAAGTGTTGCTTGTGTGACCTTACATGGATTTTATGCCCCTAAAGAAGTGCAGCCTGCCAGTTAGATAGAGAAGGATGTCCTTGCCTGCTCCCCTGGATTGATCCAGAGCGGCTGCTCCCGGCACAGGGATGAGACAAAACAAAGCCCTGGTGCCTTATTTAGTAGGGAAGGCACAGAAGGTCCCAGGATGTTCTTTGGTTCTGTTCTCTCACAATGAAGTGAAGTCACTGTCAATTAGCACAAACTTAGAGCGGGTGACAGGACTCTGCAATAAACACACACAAGGTAAACACAGCTGAGGAGCTGGTTTGAGCTTTACCAGTGTATATAATCAGTAAGAACTGGAATTACATTCCACAGATGGACTTACCTCCCATCTAGTACAGGCATTCCCGTAACAGACCAGTATCATGTAAATCCCAGAACATGGTATGCTCAGGTAGGAATTTCACCCACAACTCATACCTATAGATTTTTTATATTTCTCTTGTATATTAAAGAAATAATGTATTTTATGCAAAAATCAGATTTGAGTGAGAAAATAAAGTCTTGGGAAATTGCAAAAGTTGTGAGAAAAGTTTATTCATGCTAAGTTTATTGTCATGGGGAAAGGAGACTTTATTAAAGATTTAAATTTAATAAAGTAATAACTCGAGGAAGAAATAAAAATCTTGATAAAGTTGATCCAAAAGAGCCTGACAATAAGAGGACTTAATCTGAAGGCTTACAAAATCAGGAGTCAAATACAAACTCTACAGAAGAGGTTCATGTAGCAAGTAATGAGCCTGCACCCCTGCGTGGTGATGGGAGAGAAGATATTCGAGGAGCTGAAAGAATTAGATGAGATTCTTGACACCAGGGATTAAGGGTTGAGGCATGAAAATAAGAAAAGGATCTGAACCACTGAACACATGATGTATCTTGAGCCAATGGCTTTCTGTTCTTACGATTTTATTTGGGGTTTAGTACTTTCTGTCTTGGAGGTACAACACAACTGTGGTTTGTGGCCAGGCTCAGCCTGTCACTCCACTTTCCTCATTGTCTGGGGCTGAGTTCATGTTTCTGCATCACGAGATTTCTTATTCTTTCCAAGTTACCACTTGGGGAATTAGCTCTCAGTTTGAGCACACTGGATGATATTTTCATTGCATCCAGATCCTGCAGGAGTGAGGCATCAGAGTTTCATTTGGAAAGGAAGGTGCTGACAGCCAGAGAAACCTAGTTTGAATTTTTCCACACTATAATAGTTGTGCTACATATTGATGGAGCACCTGAGATTCCACAGACTGTCCATTTCCCTCCCTGTGTTTTCATGGCCCTCTTTACGTTTGCCCTGGGAGAGCTGAAGTGGCTCTGGGACA
>JAWWTY010000048.1:10725458-10800559 GCA_035222235.1 Margarornis squamiger
CAAAAGTTTACAGGAAACACTTGACCTTGAAAGAGGACAATGTAAAAGGAGTGGATGAACATGATTTCCTTTGATTTAGATTACAGTCAAATTTTCAAAGCTTCCTACCCTTCTGATTCCTTCTGGTGGCTCTCCCAGCTGAGAGAGGCTGGTCTGTAGGAGCCACCTGAGACAAGCTCTGCTAAATCAAACCACTTTGCAGGTGTAGGGGAGCACATTGAGAGCAGCTTGAATCCTGAATCAGGCATGAGTAAGGGTGAGAGTTAATTAAAGGCAGGCCTTCAATGGAAATACTTTCGGTGCATTTCTATCTGTGGAGATGGTGATTGATGAGAACATAAATCGGCTGATTTTACTGCAAGTTATTAACATTCAGTCCTCGCTGCACCACCACTGATCCTGCTCAGCAAAGCCCACTCTCAAGTGATGTCACTGCATATTTCTCTGCACAGTCAAGAGTGGTAAAGAGTATGATCATTGCAATTACTACTCTGATTAGCCCACTCTGCTACTTGAGGTAGTAAAAAATAGATGTTTCCTTTGCCTAGTGGCAAATCCTCATTGCCAGGCTGTCAGCAGCAGGGAAGCAATATTTATAGTTGTCTTTAGGGAGCTCTGTCCCATTGTGCAGTTAATTATGATAAACTGTTTTATTTGCAGGAGCTTAAAACTGCTTTGTACTGTGGCAATGCACAGGCTGTAAAGGATCTGCTTAATGGGGATGGTCAAACCAGCAATTGTCTCCTATGTTATGACAGGGAAAAGAGCAAGATGTGC
This sequence comes from Margarornis squamiger, assembly GCA_035222235.1. NCBI lineage: Eukaryota > Metazoa > Chordata > Aves > Passeriformes > Furnariidae > Margarornis > Margarornis squamiger. The sequence goes on from JAWWTY010000048.1 coordinate 10,726,236, forward strand.
CAGCTCTGAAAAATAAAGGTGTGATTGTAGCATAGCCTGATAATACACTTCTGTGGTGACATGTGGAGATGAAGGCAGAGTTTTGGGTGCATCAGCACTGCTCCCCACACAGGGGAGACTCAGGCAAAGTGGCATAAAGAGTCCCCAGGGGAGAGCCAGGCCCATGGGAGATGGAAACACAGGCTCTCACCTGACAGGGGTAGCCCAGGGAGAGCTGCTTTGCGTGCTTGTATGGAAACAAAGGTTCCTGCTTCCCTGGAGCTGCTCAGCCCCCTCCCAGGGACAGCGGCTGTCCCTATGGACTCTGCCCCAAGCCATATGGGGTTGCCTTGCTTCCCAGGGCCCCAACACAGACAGAACAGGGAGCAGTGTCCCAGGAATTTTGTTGCCTCCCAATGTTGGCTCTTGCCCTAAGCCTGGGGATAGCCCTGCAGGTGTGAGCTGGGGGAGTGCACAGTCCAAGCTGAGCCCAAATCTCCTCTCATCACAGATCCCTGTCCTTGCCCAGGCACTGAACAAGCTCTGAACTGGTGCAGAGTCCATGGGCCTTAATGCAGGACCAGATACAAGCACAGACTCGTGGCATGATCTGGGCATTAAGGATGGCACCCTCTGGAATCAGTGTGAGACCTTGTGTTGACTTCAGCAGATCCCAAAGCGTTCTGGGATTCAGCACAAGCAAATAGATGGATAATTTATGGGTTCTCTGATGGAGGGTTTAGCTGAGGAAGCTTTCTGGGGCCTTTTACTGGAGGAGATTCATTTGCATTTATACAGGAAGGCTTGGAAAGGCCCAGCACTGCCTCTGCTGGCCCATATTGGTGTCTTTCATCATGACACTGCACAAAGGAGGACTTGACAGGACATCTAAATTAAGGCTGCGTGAGCAAAAATACTCTTTATCTTGGGAAAAGAAAGAAGTTATATTAATATATAATGCCCTACATTTAACATTCCCTCTGTACCCTCCCACTTCTGAGCTCCTGTACTTGGAGATGTGATCATATATTAAACACTGTGAATTCAGGATCTTTTCCGTTCTGGCAGTTTGTCTAGAGCTCTTCTATGGAATGTGTTCAGCTTTTGTGTTCATCTCAAAACTGAAATTTATTGGAATGATATATTGGTTAGAATGTCTGGGAAGAGCTGACAATATTGTACTTTTCCTCTTCTCTTTTTGTGTTTCACGTACCTGTCAGAGGAGCACATGCACTTTCCTTTGCAGTCAATAAAGAACTAATTAGAGCATAATTAGAGCAACTACTGCTTTTCATGCAGAAAATCATAACACCTCGAGCGTGAGTCACAGGCTGCCTGGTGGAAGATGTTCAGGGAGGTTGGTCTGTGCTTGCTGGGAGTTTTCCTGGAGCTTTCACTGGAGCTTCTTTCTGGCTCAGGGTTTCAGAATGGGGAAGGCAGGGACAAAGGGGATTGTTTTCTTGGGACAGAGCCACAAACATTGCTGTGAAATCAAGGAATTCATCCTACAGCCCAATTTCTTGGCCCTTCTGTTACAATCACAAAAACTAAGCAATCACAAAATTAAGAAAACTTATAATGCTGCAAAGGAGTATTTTTTTGACACAAATATTTTAGTTGTATTTTTCAAATACTCTTTACTTTATAATGCTCTAAGCTGCTATGAATCCAAAAGCATTTTGTAAAATACAGGACTTAGAGCTGAAGAGTTTCCTTTTTCTGAAGAAAGGTGAGGTGGATAGAGAACAAAAAGTTGGGGCCCTTCCCTATAACTGCCAAAGTTTATGAGGCTGTCTGAGCTAGATTGGATTTGAGGTGTGTTACCAAGGATAGACTGAAAAACCAGCAGCAAGAACACCTTTAGAGGACATGTCTCGCCAGGTTAAGGTGCCAGTCTAGCTCGTGCTACAGAAGAACTCAGTGTAAGCTCAGCCTGCACTAATGTAGGGCAATTTTTCACAAGGCAACCACTTGCAGGGGTGCAGAGATACAGAGAAAAATCCTCATGCTGAGGTAGTTCAATTAAAAATTGTCTTACATGTAGTGGGGGGAAAAAAAAGTATAAATCGTAGGCAAAAGAGGAAGGGTAAAGAGTAATTAATTTTTTTAGCTGCATGGTGCTTAAATGTGCTTTGAAGGGCTCTGTGTGCAGAGCAAGAAATTCATCTGACATAGCAATGAATATTTACAGTATTGGAAATTCCATGCAGGGTCCAGCTTTTGTTTCCTGTGGAGACTGAAGCACAGTTTGCTGGAACAAGATAAACAGTTAAGTTGTTCTGGAGCTGTATTTTCTTTCAGTTCCAATAAAAAAAATGTATCAGCAAGAGCATAAAGGGGTAGTTTAGGATGAGTGGGCAAAGCCCCAGTTCAGCAATGAACAACCTGCTATTCCAGGGGCTCAGGGGGAGCAGCTTCCAGGACTTTGCTCAGCAGAGATGGATGGGAACTCACTGAAATAACCAGCTGAATCCCTGGGGATCAGTGCCTTGGAGTCATCCTTCACGCAGCGAAAGTGACCCCTAAACACTTGGCTAACGCTGCCTGGCCCATGTTAAATATTCACCTCTGGCAATTTATTTAACTTCACAAAAGGTTAAAATAATTCCCATTTCTTGAGCAGTGCACCAGTGCATTTTGCCAGCAGAAATGTGCAGGACTACAACTTATGAGATGAGATTTTGAACAAAAATCATCACGGCACTGAATTGTAAGAAATAATACTTTATTTCAAAGAGCTGAGCAAACTGTATATCTTAACCAAACCACAGGCATTTCTCTGTCTTTTTATATATGACTTGATTTTAGGCCAGTGAAGATGCAGTTAAAAATCTGTATTTTAAATAAAAATATAAATGAAATGCACCAGTTAATAGCCAATGTGAACGTGTTACCTTGTCGAAAGAGGTATTTGTCATTCCTGTGGCATCTTTCTGGGAATGGTTAAATAACTTGATAGCATTTCTCCGAGTTGGATTTTATTACAGCTGATTTATGGAGGCTTCCACACATCTTGACATGCACAGGAAAATGACAGGCAAGGGAAAAGAGAGAAATAATTCTTTTTCGCTACTAAGCACTAAGTGATATTACCTTTTTCAAATGAAAAACACCCTCCTCTACTGCCCTTCAGCTTCCAAACACCCTCTCACAACAAATATATGTTTCCTAATTACTTGCAGGATGAGTTTAGTTGTTAATTATCTGCTCTGAGTCAGCATATTGGGCCTTTACACTGGAAAAAAAAATTGTTTCTATTTCAGAACATCTCAAAACTCTTTTCTTTGAAGCTGCGAGATCCCTCTGCAAGGATTTCATTGCAGTGTTAGATTTACTTCCACTATCAGGAATGTAATTGCACTTCCATGTTAGGATGGAGATCCTTAGAGACATCTATGTGAGATAAATAACAAAATCATTTAATTAACTTTATTGTCATATAACCACAACTAAGAGCAAAGGTTTTAATGCACAGAAAGTTTTCAGCTAGAAGGTTCTGTTTGTGAGACTGTGAGCATGCACAGCTCTGCACAGCATCTGGCTTAAACTCCAGCTTCTTCTTTAACTGTATTCATATTTTATATGTTTACCAGACCCTGTTATCCTGTATATGAACAGCCACACAGGTCATGGAATCTTTAGGTTCTATTATGAGTTACAGAAAGTTCTGTTACAGCCCCATAAATCAATGTATTTTCGGCTCCCTCTTCAACCTGCCGTGATGAGCCTTCACAAAAATTAGCATTATTGTAATCCTTTCTGACTATAGAGAATAAGAAATAATGCAAAGAGCTCAGTTGGCTGCATCAGGTGGGACTCTCCTTCTCCTGTTTTTAATTCATTTTCTCGTGTTTGTTGAAGATCCTTTGAAAGCAGCCTGAGTTAGACCCTGCTCAGCTTCACTGGGGATGCAGCTGGAGCAAAGGGCAAGCCTTTGGAGATGGCTGTAGTGCTGGAGCTCCTTTGTAACCTCGAATTCCCTTCACTCCTGGCAGGACTGAATCCAGCTGGAAATGATGATATTTAAATGTGGATGTCTTTATTCCTTCCGCCTCCTTCCAGAGGGAGGGATCACATAGTGGGAATCCATACAAGAGAAGTGAGGATGGCTTTGGAATTAGTGATGCCAGGATGGATTGGGGAGCACACTGCACTCAGTGGATGCCTCGCTGGTTGCTCCCTGAGAACTGTGTGCATGTTTCTCTCCGGGCTTGTTCTCTCCCAGCTTCTTGCATGTCATTTGTCAGGGTCTTCTGGAAAGTTCAGAAGTTGAAATGGTCAGAAACTAAAGAGGCCAAAGTTAAATCCTTGGGCATCCAGTGCACACTTGGTGGGGCCGTGCCAGGACACGCCTCATTTACAAGCACAGCCACGACCATCAGTGCTTACACTCAGTGCAAGTAAAAGCCCGTTGGTGACATTTTGAGCTCTATTTACATACATGAACATGCACTTAATTTAACAAACTAAATGGTACTTTGGATGCACCTTGAGTGAAGTCCTAAGCCAGGCTGCCATGACAGCGATGGGAGCTGAAAGCATTCTCTAGGATCTAGAGATGTACATATTCACCTTTATGAATAGGCATGTTTTCCTTAGAAACACTTGCTTTGCTATTTAGGAAATCCATGGAGAGCCAGGACATTTATATATGTGTATAATTTCTTCTCACAATGAAAAGACCCTTCCTTTTCTTTAAAAACAGGTAGTCTTGACATCTTTGTCTCTTGAAATAATACATCACTGTTCATGTTCAGTGTAATTCTGGAACTGTTTAGTCAGGCTGAATGTGTGTCTGTGTATGCATAAACCTATAGATACACATATAAAAAATTCAGGTTTTGGTATGCAGTGACTACTTCCACCTTCATAATCCTCAGTGGCAAGTGTAAGAGTTGTTCTATCTCTTGTAGCAAACCATAAGCACAAAAGGATCCAGAAAGTAATAACAAAGATAAATAACTTTGCAATAAAATTTCAGCTCCAGTAATTTCCCATTTATATTTTCTCACTGAATCATGTAGTCCCAAGCAATGCACTTTTTTACGTCTGGGCTGCATCATACAAAGTAATTTTATATCTAATATTTCCCAGTGTGTCCAAAATATAACATCACATGCACAATGCATGACAGAGTGGTCGATGAATTATACAGAGCCTTCAAATAACATCACTGTGACTGTGATTTCATAGGCTTTCTAAGGCAATCAATCTTGCCATATTATGAGGAATGGATTGTCAGTCAGGTTTCTCTTTTATCCTGCCAGGAACGTTTCACAAGCTCTTACTTAATGCTCCTTATTGTTGAAGATGTTTTTCCTGTGTGAAATTATCGATGTGTTCTGTGTGCCTTAAAATTTAGATCTTGGTTAGCACAGCATTTTGCCAGAGTGCATTACCTGAGACTGTAGGGAATGTTTTGAAGTGGAAACTTGAGGGAGGAGGAGGTGGAACCAGCAGGAGCAACAAAAGAATAGCTTTGGTACGTGAAGAGCTTGTCTTTGTCTTCCCTAAGTGTAAGTTCTCTTCTCTTCCCCCGTCTCACACTCACTCCTACACACTTATTTAAAATCTGATTTGAAATGACAGCTTTGCCTTGTCTTCTGAGAGCAAACAGAAGAACCTCCCTCTTTTTTCCAAGAGAGTGGCTGGGAGGTTTCTCCCTGTTTTTCTTGAAACAGCTGCAGCAAACAGAAATCCCACACTGGCAGAGGAGATGGCATTTAGTCTTGGTTGGGTTTTTTGGTGATGCTGCAGCGTGTCCAAGTTGGCTGAGTGAGGGTTGTGGGATACCTGTGGATTCCTCACAGCCATTCCTTCCAACCAACCGCCTCGTTTCCTTCAAGAGAAGGGTTTTGTCCGTATTTTGAGCAGGTGGAGCCGGGCTCCTCTCCTGCCTCCTTTCCAATAGACAGCTGAACAGATGGCTCTGCTCTTCATTATTAATGTTATCTGCACAGCCAGTCGTGGGGCATCAACAGCCAACCGTGGGAAGACAAACATGTCACTTCAAACGTGGCTCCCATTCTGGGCACTGAGCACTGAAGTCCCTCCTCATTCCATAGCACTTGTGCACCTGCAAAGATGTGAGGCCTTTATTGACCACTGAAAACATGACAGGCTCCCAGGGAACTACCTGAGAGTATCTGCTCCCCACCAGCAGGTTTCAAAACGAGGACTAAAAGTGACAGGGGGGAAAAAACCACAAACAGTCAGAAAACTCTTTAAGAAGGATTATTTTTCTCGTAGGGTAAATATAATCTTCAGCTGGTTACAGCAATCTTAGAGATTCCTGAGCCAGAGGAATCCTGCGAGTGTGAAATTCTGCTCAGTATTTACCTAGGTGCTGTCATCTCATTCTTTCTCTGGAGACAAATGCAAATGTGTGGCACAGATTTGAAATATGCCATTAATTACTGAGCACTGCCTCCCTTGCACCCAGCCAATGGATTCCAGGAGTTGTCTGCAGCGTGAGGGATACGGGGAAATTGTGCCAGCGTGTTTCAGTGTGGAACTTACTGTCACTTCTGGAATCAGTGGTGACAGCAGATGTTAATTCTCTGCTCAGGAGAAGCCTCAGCACTGGGAAGCAGCAAAGTTAGCAAGAACAGCTGTCATAGTTCAGTGCAATCTTAACATTTCGGAGGCTTTTATATTCCTGCTTTATTGCAGAGGGAAATTGAACCTTGGAAAGGGGAAACCTGTTGCATCAGCACCAAAGAAACAAAGCTAATGTTAATTCTGGTCGATGTATATGGTATCCAAAAGACAGGAATTAATTGGGGAAAAAATTAAACAAGAAAGGAAAAAGCCATTCTCAAATTTAATTTATTACATATAAACCAGGGCATGCTGTGGATTAGTATTATACTGCAGTATTTATATGTAACATCTTTCAGAAATGCTTTTTTTATTCTATTTTAAGGACTTCCCCCTCACCTGCTTCCAAGGGTTTGTCTCAAGCTCTCAGGATAACACTGCTCAGCCACCAGGTATCTCCTACTTTTTGCCAGGGGAATGAGCATTTTAACAGGAAGGAATTGCTTTCAGTTTGCATATTCTTTGTTGTCATTTCCCTAAACTGGAATAAGCCCCAGTGGTTTCAGTTCTTGCACCATATATGTTGCTCCATCAAACTGGCTGCTGCTGACAGTGCAACATGTGATTTCAAATACATTCCGAATTGTCCCAGTCTCCCCCAAAATGATGTGTTTCACACTAAGGGGCCACATCCATTAATCTGCAGGATTCAGAAATGAATTCTCCTCTTGTCCCCACTTGCCACGTGCTGCTTCAGTTGCAGAATTGACTTAGGAATTTCAAAGGAGATTCTTTTGTGAGAACAATAAATCAGAAGCTCTGCCACCCAAGTACCCCACAGGCACTTGAGGGTGCTGGGGCCAAACCTCCCCTTGCCCCTTCTGGCAGCTTCAGCCTGTGTGTGTGGGAGGACTCCTAAAGGTCAGACTAAATTTGGTCCAAATAAAACCCCAAATTATATAAAGCTCCAACAAATTAACCCTAACACTGATGACTTCACTCTGCAGATGATTTCCTTTATACACCCAGTTATTGAATAGGCAAAGCCCTTGTGAGCTTTGGTGGTGGTGGTGGTAGAGGGGAAGGGACATATTTGTTGTCATATAAAAAGCTATGCAATGATGTAAAATCAGGCTGTATTTTTCCTTTCCTCATGTATTTCCCTTAATCTGATCTATGCAGTTTACTGAGTGTACATTTCCTCTGTAAAAATGCCACACAGTAACTCAGCAGGCTTCTGTTTAAGGCCCCTTGTTAGATAGCCAATATTTGGCAGTGATGTTCTGCCCCTCAAATGAGTGGTTTAATACTTAAGAAAAGCACATTTTGCCTTCAAAGTGTGTTGTGTGCAAGAGACTTCTGTTTGAGGAACAAAGCAAAAAAACAACCCAGATTCTTGTGTGTAGAATTCATTTCAGTGACTGGAAATCAGGACCTGGATTTTCCCAAAAAGCACAAATGCCTGTTCAGTTCCCAGCCAGTTGTACAATCCACACAAATAGCCAGGAAAACACACTCTCTGTCATTTTTGAATTATGAATTATTTTTCTGCCTTCTCTTCTTAAATAGTCTTGTAGATGTGCACACATTGAATTAATACTTGGCTCCTAGAACACAATGAGAAAATATTTAAAGTATGATCGAGCTGGAATTACATATTCTTAAGGCTTTTAATCTTGTGCTATGAATTTATCTCAGGTTTATAGACTGTATTTTAAAATGCTTAATCTTCTGTGAGGATACATATATTTCCAGGGTTTTTTTAAGAGTGGTTCTGATGTTTGAATATCTTTCGTTAAACATTTTGTTTTGATATAACATTTATTTAAATAATTTATAGTAATCACAGGAACAAAGACACAATCATGATGTAAGAATAGTTGCATAAATGTCCAATATATTTCAATATCTTGAATATTTCATAGTCTTATTATTGGAATAATATTTCCTTCACAGCAATGACCATGTGCAACATTTATTATATAGTGTATATTAAGTCATTTTAATATGCACTGGTTTCCTTTTTGTTACACCTTGGACTCAGACTTACAATAAGATAGCTCTAAAAAATTACTAATTTGAATATTTGATATTGGGATGGACTCCTGAGCTCAATGGAAATTATTTAAAGCCATTGGGCACTTCAGAGTGGAGACCCTCAACCCAGTGTAGGAACGTCCTTTTCAGGGGGGCACATTTCATTAAAGAAACCAATCAATCAAAAGGCATTTTTCCACTGGAAAGGCAGAAGGACAATTCTCATACACACACAGCCAACTATACATGTAACAGTGGTCAGTATTTCCACGGGGGAGAATATAAAGGGTCAGAGATCATCTAGCACTCTAATAAACATTTTCAAATTCCCATGGCTGGGAAGTGATTCCAAGTTAAACAGTTTCACTTTGCATAATTAAGTGGGGCTTTGTGTTCTGAAACAATGTCCAGGATCTCCAAACACCTGAATGTATCCCATTTGTTCCTTACCCTCACAGCTCAGTACTAAGAGGATTCCCTGCTCCTGCCGTGACCAGGCAGTGAGGAATACACTGAACCCTTGGGGCTGGTTTAAACCACTCGTACCCACGTACTGACTACCAGCTCTCCCTCCTTTTCACAAGAATTGTTCTTTCATTCTTCTCAGCCATCAAAGCCCTGAGCTCGCCGAGCAGGCTGATGCTCCATCAGCTCCAATCCATCCTGCTGGAGCTGCTGGCCTGTCACCTTTATTTGTGGCACTATGTCACAGCAGACACCTCGCCCAACTGCACTGCCTTCCAGGGCCCTTTCGGGACAGCAGCATGGACCTTGCTGGCCATTTCTACGGCTCCACGTGCTGGCCATTTGCACACTGTGACAGGCAAAGTAGTTCTTCATGGGAACACCTTTTAAGAGCACAGCTTGGGTATTGTTTCACTGGAGGATTTGAGGTGTTTTCTGTTGCTCTGTTTGTCCTGTGGTTTCTGATAAAGGTAGGGAACCCTGAACTTTTTCTCGGTTAGGTTGGAATCATTTCCAGTTTCTAGATTTGAAACATAACTTATCACTGGAGATTTCATATGCTAAAACTGATACAAATTTGAATTTCAGCAAAGCATTCTTGGTAGCACTGGATCTTTTCAAAGTGATGAGCACTGCTGAAAATCAGGGGCAAAGTGTTTTCTGCTGAAACACTTGCAGACTGCTTTTGAAAAATAGCCCTTTTATAGACATCCACCATTTCATCCTTCAGCCTGGCTCATCAAGAATGCTTCCCACACCTTTGTCCACATGGAGAATTTTATCTTTATCACCAGTGTTTAGTTATGACGAGATTGAGTACATGAAGCACATGGATTTTTATTCCTGTTCTACAGTTAGTTACCTCAAAAATTACAGCCTTTGCCTTTCCTAATCCGCACTGCCCGTGCACTCCCTGGGAGCTGGGCATGACTGCAGGGGTGTCACATCTTGGAATGTTTGTCTGTGCACTATGGAGATTGCTGAACACATTCATGACAGGGATTTGACATGAAAACTGAAGCCAAAACCTGTGTTCCCTGGATCCCCCACTCTACAGTTATGTGGAACCAGGAAGGGTAGGATTTATCAGTCCTGTGCAGAGCATTTCTGTCTCGCAGTTCTCCAAATGAACTCAAACAGCAGAAGTGTGGTGGTAAGACAGATTGGCTCCTGACATCATCTGCCCTGAGTGCTCTGCTTTTGCAGCTACACCAAAATGTTCTGCAGGACAGAGGTGTGTTCATAGTCCTGATGAAATCGGGTAAAGCTCCACAGGGTCTTGGCCAGGATGGTGTTTCTGGGTGCAGAAAGCAGGTTCTGACAAGCCCTCATTAGCTCAGCAATGGATCTCCTCTCAGCTGACATTCCAGCCCTGGCCTGACCTCTGCCTCCGTGTTCCAGGATTGCTGGGGCTCCGTGGCACCAGCACTGCTCACATCTCAAGGGTGCTGAGATGCCCAGCCAATTTATCAACACTTCTTTTCCAAATTCTGACACTGCACACAATTTTGTCCTGGGTTTTTCCCTAACAAACCCCATTTTAACCTGAATCCTGAATATAACAAACACTGACAATTATTCACATCCATTACATGCAATACCCTCTAAATAATAGTCCCCAGACAGACCCTTGTAATGTGATTTTAACTCAGCCCATATCTACTAAGATAGGGTGCAAGAAGGAAACCAGATTAATTAAAACTGTTTCTAAATAAGACAGGAGTGGGAAATAGATAAGGCATATTATGAATAATAGAATGGCTGTTTCCTACCCTACAAGGAGCACCAATACAGATCATTAACATGAACTGGCAGGACTTGTGCATTGTGTTTTATAGACTTTGCATTTTTTCCCTGGATACACAGGCTACCCTATCACATTTTAATGACAGTTCTGCTTTCACCACTTTCAAGAATCTCTGAAATATTGAGAGAAAAAATTAAATGCTCATTACATTCCATTGGATTTTACTGTAACTTCAGTCTTTATAAGATTGCCAACAATTTTGTTCTTCAAGCAGCAGCCTGTGGGTGGTTTTAAAAAACGCAGCTTGAGCACTTGAGTGGATTGCTGAAGTGCCCAAAGGTGTTGCATCCAGTGTTGAGAACCCAGGAGAAATTCTGACCTTTCTACCTACAATTGGGTATTTCTTCAGTAATGGATTTTCCCCCCTATTGTTCTGCTTGGGTTTTTATAATAAAGGGAATTCTTTGCTCACACTGGCAAACATTAGTTGCTATAGAAATGTGTAAGTATTTACAGGTGTGAGATTGAATTGTGCTCCCTCTCTGGGACTAACAGGTTAGTTGTGTTTGTGTGCTGTGGACAGAATAGCCTACAGCAGCGAGGGTAGAGGGGGCAGGATGCCTTGAGCCATCCATCTGCCTTTGGCTGTAAAGGTAAGGCCCTTCAGCTTTGCACAATTCCTTAGGAAACCTAGGCTATAAGCTCTCCCCCAGTGCAAGCAAAGCACTCAGGGAGCTGGAGATAGGAAGGAAGGACCACAGAGCTTTCAGATACGTGAATGTGTTCCCTGTCCCACCCATGAGGAGAGCACAGAGGCACCAGAGTTCATGGCACATGGAATTGCTGTCCCTACAGAACCATCTTCTTCCATGTCCTTCTGAGAGGATACACAGTGTTCAGACAGATCCTGCAAACATATTCACCCAAACTTTGTTATGATGGTACTCAAAGCATATTTAATAACATGGCAGAGCTATGTTTTAGTGCCCACCAATCTCTTTCAGGGCTCCACCTTTGATGGGGAAATGCAGTTGTTTCCCCACATGGACACAGGATCAGGGCAGAGAGGAATCTCCTGTTACTTGTGTCTGCTGGAGGACAGGTTGCTCTCCCATACCTGCCCACTCCATTGCCCATTTCAGCTTTAATGGCACTAACTTACTGTCAAATAAAAAATTCTTTTATTACACAATCATTCTTCTAAGTTCTTTGGGCAAAAAAATGTGATTGATTGACAAAGCCATCAGTTTTAAACCACCCTATCTGTTTAATGTCCTAACTCTGTGTTACAAATTATACAAACCAGCCATGTATAATTCTAGCATAGTGATTTTATAACCAAATTTGTAATAACTTTAATTTTATAAAACTTTGAATCAATCTCTTTCCTGCACAGGAGCTATTTCTTTAAAATAGTATGAGCTGAGGTTCTGGTCCTGCAGAGCAGTTAATCAGGTATTTAATTCTTGTACACTGAGTTGTAACAAAGAGCTGCTCTCAGTCTGTAAATGCCCCATTAAATCATATTTAGGAAAAAAGTAAGAGTATGTGAGCAGGAAAAAGTGTGTCCTCCAAGGATTTCAATACTCTAACGGATTTATATGCTTGACTTGGCTGTACAAGGTCACCTCATCACTGAATTCCTGTTTCAAATATAAGCCTACAGTGGTACATTTTATTTAAGGGAAGCTGTGGAAATAGCTGTACCTGTTCAGACAGCTCAGCTGAGCTGAGGCAGTTGCACTGATCAATTCATGCCCACAACTCATCTCCTCTCCCTGGCAAAGAACTCAGCTTTATCAAGGTGTCTCCCAGCCAAGCCACAGGGTCCGACGTTGCCTTCCCACCAGCGAGAGAACAGCAGGATTTCTCTTGCCCTGCTCTGGTTGTTTGCTCTGTCACTTTTACTCATGCAAGCCATGAGGCACAGGGTTGGGGGGAGCCTTCCTCTTCTTTGAGGAGGCATTTGGGCTTTGGGAACTTCCCCCACCACTGTTCTCACCCTCTAGTTTCTGACTCTGGCACTTCTCCTTGTCCTGTGAGGCTGGGAAGGATCTGGGAATGAGCAGGGACCACCTCGATCCCACCTTGCTTGGAGCTTTGTAAACAGCAGAGTTTCCTGCTATGGAGAACTGGGCAGCTCACACCCCAGGGATCCAAACTGTTGAGTTTGGGATTTAGGGATCTGGGGAGCCAAAATTTGAAGTTTTGCTCCTGCATCACTTTACATGTGGTTAGTGAGGCACTGAATGGCAGCAGCAGCAAGGTGGGAAGCTGCAGCTCCTGGAGTTCCTGGGATTTAGTGTGCTCACTTGGTGTTGCTCCCAGAATGTAACACTTCCATGTCCACTCCCACACAGGCATAAAAATAAAATGCAATGTCTAAAGCAGTGGAACAAATGTAACTGGAGTCTTGGTATTTAAATTCATCTAAGTTAGGTTTTTTTTAATTCATATAAAAACTAAGAGAGTTATGTGAGGAAATTCACTTTTCAAAGAGCAAAATGTCATAATTTGTTACACAGACAAATAGAATCTTTTCCCTTTTTCTTAGTTTAAGTAGGCCAACAGCATTATCCGAGTTTGGCAGGAAAAGAGGTGAGGGAATTTTGATCTTTGGGAACAACTTAACATTAAAAATGCTGTAACATGCCAGTTGATGCATAGATTGATTTCCTTTTTCCCCCAGTCAGGACTTCTCCATTGCCAAACTAGCAGCAATGACAGAAATGCAACAGTGCCATCTCTAGGACAGACTCCGTCCCCTTCCCTGTGGGATGTGCCAAGGAAGTTCAGGAGCAGATGACACAGGATGGCAGTGAATTCCCCCCCAGATTTGTGCAGAGAACCAGGATGATGGCAAAGCAAAAAGGCTCGTGTGCTTTTGTTTTCATCCCTTATTGTGAAGTCTGAGGAGTGTTTGGAGTCTCATGGGGGTTTATCTTCCCGCATCCCCCGGTCTGATGCCCAGCAGTAAGAACAGCCCTGCAGCTTCCAAGTGTTTCAGGAAGCAGCCATGGATGGCAGGGAAAGGAAAGCCCAGGCTTATTTTCCACCTTCAGATACAGCTGAACACCACAAATACTGTTGGACTGAGGTGATCGTACACCCTCCCCATCCTAGCTCTGGTTTCATTACATTTTCCACACCATCACTTTAGTTTGTTCAATGGGAAAAGCAAAATATCTGCATTAGAACACCAAGGTATTGGATGAGTTCTGTCAGAAATCTTTCTGCTCATTTTCTTCTAGTATCGTTTTAACGTTTTCCACAGGGAAGGGAGATGATACAAATAATCTCTCATTTAATGTGTTTGGGAAGAAACAAACTTTGTGGGAATTCTATTCAAGGAGGAGAATTTCTCCCTTGCCTCTCTGGCTGAAGAAGTTGCTCCTGGCAGCTTTACAGACAGAATTATCCACGCAGTGAAATCCCGGGACTTCTCTTTCTTTACCTGCTCTAATCTACATCCAAGAACAGTATACATTCCTTACAGTAGCTCATATTGTTGTTTTTATTTCAAGAAAGATCATGAGAGAAAGATTAATGAAAGGAGAGTTGTCTCAGTGACCCTACAGAGGGAGTATAGAGTAAGGCAGGAAAGTAAAAGTCAAAAGGTGAGACCAAAGAACTATTTCATAGGTTCTTTTAAGCTGCAAAATGTCTTTAGAAACAGTGAACTGTAAATGTTGTATGAGACATCTTAATACAGATGCTTCTGGATCACTACTCCTCTCCTTTCAAATATTGCCAAAGCAACATTTGCTGCCTCTCCTGTTTACAGAAAACTCTGCTAATTTGTTTGAGGAGTAAATATTTTAAAAAATTAAATGCATTCCTTATATAAAACTTGAAAAATCTGAGGGCTACGAGACTTCCTGCTTAAAAGCAAATACTACCATAGTCCATCTCCTTCATTTTAAACACTTTCTATTTTTAAAAAGAAAAGCTCTTGATCATTTCAGCTCATCAGTCCATAATAGTCATTCCCCAGTTCAACAGGGCCCTGTACAAGGACTATGGAATATTCTTGTAGCAGTTCTTTCCTTGAAAAGAAGAGCAGAACAATTTGTTTATAGATGATTCATATTCTTCCAGCCTTTTCCTGCCTTTTTCTCCTGTTCTTTTCCTTTAGAAAAGCATATTGTTTTCTCCTCAGAAGTTTCTATATCTCCTCCCTGCTCCTATCAAAATTCTCTTCAGTGAAAACACTTTTAATTTTCTGCCATCAGGTGGGCCAAGGACTACTTTAGTCGTTATTTAATATCTTTATTATTGAGCCTTGGGATTGCAGTCCCTTCTCTTTTCTTTTTTCCTTTTTTCCCCCACACAATCCCCCAAATTTTCTGGTCACTACCAACAGGTTGTTGGATCAGAGAGCTGATTCATCTCTGACACCGCTTCCGTTCCATCCAGTTCTGCCCCCATCTCACCACCAAGAGTTGCCTCTCATTGACTCATCTCTAATTTAAAATCAAAGAAAAGGCAGAAAAAAACCAGTCTTTACTCTTGTATCTTCTGCCTGATCTTAGGGAGGCAGGGAAAGCTAATTCAGGATTATTTTGCTGTGTGGAATCCTGGTTTGACTTATGAGCACACCTGTGTGGGAGAGTGTGAGACCCCCCCAGCCACACCCTTGATACAGGTGCCCTAGTTTATTGTGGAAAGGGGGAGCTGGGAGGGCTCCAGCCCTTAGAAAAGGACAATGCTGATTTCCCCTGGCTGAAGGATTACATTAATATCCTCTGCCAGTAACAGATTAAAGTGTTGGGAATACAGAAGTGCCATAATGAGCTCAATAAAACAGAACTATTTGGTGCTGCATTAATATATTAGAGCCACTCCCATCTACCATTTTAATGGTACTCGGGCTGTGTGCTGACAAGGCTTGTCCACAGAATGGATGAGTTAATTGGCCCTTCTAATTGTTTTATTTCTGAACTGGAGTTCCTTCCAGACTTGATCATTCTTTCATGACTTGCTGGATTTTGCCAGCCTTCCACACTGACCGATGTGGGACTTTGGGAGTGTTGTGGTTGATCTCTGTCTATAATCTCATCTCTTTCCAAGCTGATGGTTCTGTTTCTACTGTGACACTTTGTCCATTTATTTAAAATGTTTCTGCACAACATCTGTCCCCATTTTCTTTTGCTTCATCTTTTACTCCAAGCTGTCTAAGCACTCGTTTGTCACTTGATTACGTGCCATGTTTTCATCACGATGCTTAGTGGTGCATACAGAGGCAGGAGCAGTCAAGTTGTACCTGAGGAAAACATTTGTACTTGACAGTAAAATGTTATTTGGACAGTTCTCCAAACACATTTGTGTGTAATTGCCATGTGAATTGTGGATTTGGTGTCAGCTGACAGCAGAGGAGCTGACCAGGGCAATGAAGTCCCCTGAGATTGCAGGGTAGGAGCTGCTGGGACCAGGGGCTCCATGGGTGTGCAGAGGGGCTCGGGCTGTGTGCTCTGCACATCCCACCCCTTCAAGTTTACCCCCATGGCAAGCTGCAGGAAACCCTGGGCACACAGGTTTGCCCAAGAATTTGGTGGCCAGGATGGAGCAGGCCCTTCCTGGAGCAGGTGCAATGACTGGATGGATGAACAATGATTTTAAATGCTGTTGACATCCATAGTCTTGAACCCTCAGGAAAAGCAGGTGGTGATTGTGACATGTCTCTGTAGCCTCTGTGGGATGATCTTTTTAAAATGTATATTTTCATTTTCTCCCTCTTCTCTGAGGGCTTCCAGGAATCACTTTGAAGGATAGTGTGCCAATTGAAGCATCTAAACAGTGTCGTGTGACAGTTAACTACAAGTTTGCTGTAAATGTGGAGGAGAACACAGCAAGTTTGGTGAACTGTGCTCAGATCTCATTGAGGCCCCTGTGGAATATTTTCAGTATAATAACTGCAAAGTCCATACAGTGCTAGCACTCTGCTGTGTGCAGTCAGTCTCCTCTAGACATGAATCTCTGGCTTTTTCAGGACGTAAAATGTTTCTTTGATCTCAGGATGTTCTGCTGACATGATGCTGATACTTTTAGGTGAAATACTCATATTCTGGGAGTAATTTGAAAGTATAAAAGAAATACATCTAGACCATGGCAGAGAAAGCTGTAACAGTGCATTGTGCTGATATAGGTGAATGCAAAACTCCATTTCTTTCTTCTTGTCTTGCATACAGTACATCCTACACTGGTTTCCACTATAACATTTCCTGTTGTTAAGCTCTCCCAAGACCTCACAGACCCTCAAATAGGAAAGGGAAACATTCTGTACTTATATTTCTATTTTACTTGGATTAATATGCCTTCAAAATCTCTACACTTTAATTCTATAATTTCAGTACCTGTAGGAGACATCATCCATGAAGGGTATTACGTGTCTTTCAAAAGGGTGAAGGACCCATAATTCACAAGACCCTCAGGTATGAATGAATTATGAAGGACTTTCTCATGACTGAAAGAAGTGTAATCACTTCTCAGGGGTGAGGTATTTTATTAACTCCACATATATTCATTTTAGTCTCTCTTAAAAACAACAAAAATAACGTCTATTTAAACCCCAGTGTTTGTCTCTAAGGGCAAAGGGTGAACAAAGATTCCAGAGTAATCAAAACACCTCCTGCTCCATAATCAGTCTCAGGAAGGATCTTCAGGTTTACAGGAGTGCAGCTCTTCCACAGAACATCATAAATCCCAAGGTGTTCTGCAGCTTTGAGAATCAGGCCCCTCGATGTGTATCTACAGGACAGGAGTAGTTTCCCTGTACTGGATAGTTTAATCTCCACTGCACGGTGACATCTCCTGCAGGATTGTTGTCAATTCTCTTGAAGAGCATTCCTCCAATTCTGGTTGCTCCAGCACTTAAATGACACAGAGTGGGTGTAAACCTCTCACGCACCTCAACAGCATTGCTTTCCATGTGATCTGTAGTACTGAAAATGCCCAGGAGCGCAGTGAAGGACAGAGCCCTCAGCTTTGTATCACCCATCTCACCTGCCCCGCAGGGATGTGTGTCCATCCTCCTTGGCAGCCAGGCTGCTGCAGGGTGAAGGCTCCCAGAGCTGCCAGCACAGGCACCAAGCACCTCCAACCCTCCTCTTTAGCCCCAGTCTCCCCGAGCCTGGCTGGAGACGTGATTTACAACACCTTGCACAATCTGTGCGGATTAGGAAGAGAAATCTCCATAATTATCTAGGCTTGCTGTTATTTAAATATTTACCAACATTAAACACCAAAGGGGCTGTGCAAATGATCCAGGGGATTCGGATTGTTCTAAGCTAATATCTGTTGTACGATATTATGCAAATTGCATAAACTTTATTTTGTTGCTTCTGCTCTGAGCAGCGTATCCCAAGGCAGCTATTCACTAACTTGAAACAGATAAAGTTTTAATAATAAATAGTGATGATGAATAAGTTAGAAAGTTTGTGCAATGCTAATGTACTTGTTGGCCCCAGGGTAGTTTATTAGATAAACAAGTAACATTTTATAAGTTGCCTGCACAGAAGTGGCTTTTGTTTTCCAGGAAATGTTTATATGATGAATTATTTGGAAACATTAGGTGTTAACGAACAAATTGTGTTCACTTTCAGTTTGCCACCACTTTCCTGAGATTTAAGATTCAAACACCGAAAGTCTACATCTCTTTTGCTTTATGCAAATGACAGGAACGAGAAATTCAGCTTCACTCTGGGCTGAGGGGAAATGCAGCTTTCCTAAACCAAGGGACAGAGCTGTGGCTCTTTCCACTGGTGTTCAGGCCATTTCCAGGATTTAGGGTCTAAGAGACAGGAAAAATTAGCTAAACCAGTCCAAGGAATACAGGAATCCCAGTATGCCCATGTTATATTCCTGGCTACTTGACAGTAGTCACCCAGGACAGATCAGCTCAAAGTATTTGTATCACTGGGAAAGAAGTCCTGCTAAACCAGAGGAATGAAGCATAAACAGGCGTATTGAACCAGCACATGGCAAGGAAAAACCTGCCAAATCTATTAATGACTCTTCCCACTCCATGCAGTGCATTCCTGACCAGATAGGGCTCTCTGTTCCTAAAGTACATTTGGAGCATCTGCATTGTAGTTCTGTTCAAAATCCCCCCGATGACACATCAGCTCTTAATAAACTCCAATCACCATAATTTAGGTCTCTGCTGATATTTTTTTAATGTAAATAACAACGCAATTTCCTCTCCTTGCTGGGAAGGAGCAGATGGTGCACTGGTGAGAGGGGTCTCTCATTACATTTCCTTGGATTGTGCAGCCCTGGGCTCTGCTCTGCCTGCTTGCTGCTGGACTGCTCTGAGTCACTCATGGGAACACTTAGGACATGGCACATGGCTGCAAGATTTAGGGGAAAAACCTGATGTTTCTGTGCTGGCTGCCTTAGTTGAGAGTACCCATCACCAATGCCTTCATCCCTCTCTCCCCTGGTGTGGCTGGACGGGTCTGAATCCCTGCAGAATTGGCAGGAATAGAAAGTCTGCAAAATGAATCCGAAAAGCAAACAGGTTTAATGGTTAGAATTTTGCACTGCAGGAAACAAGCTTCCCATTTCTGCCTCTGCCCATTTCTTACCACTAGTTAAGGCCCATCATTTGAGTGCTGTTGGGCCCAAGTCATTGAGGGTATTTCTTATGAAATTTGTAGCAGAAATCACAGTTCAATTTTAAAGAAAATACTTTCAGACTCATAGAGGAGAAGTAACATAAAAAAATCCTTTAATGGCTGTACATCAGCACCCCTGTGCTCAAATTTATTTCAGAATGAAGTATAAAAAGATGTAATAAATAAGGAAAAAACACAGATTAAGGTTTTAACACTCAGAAACTCTTTCAGCTTCATAGGCTTTGGTGAGTTTGGCACAGTTTTCAGGACAGCGAAGGAGATTTTACCTTGCTATCAGCTCCCTATTCCCCCCAAATTAATTTGACCCTTGAGAGGTGTGCCTCATGCATGCAGGGATCCCACATGCAGCCTGCTCTACCACTACAGGAAACCTTTGCTCACTCCTCTATTCTGCACTAAGGTTAAATTCCTGGGGCTCAGATTCTTGCTCTGCACAGAGAGTGACACTGGGCTTAAAACCTAGCCATGAGATTTCTACGGAAGTAGGAGCAGAAATTGGGGTTTGAACTACTTTTAAAAAGAAATACTTAAACAGTTGAGGAACTTGGTATGAGGACTTGTGGAATATCACTCCAGTGCTTGTCAAGTGTCTTTCTCCTGCTTGAATTTTCCACATTAATGGGTGTTGCTATGATACATCAAACCTGCTGGTAGCAGCACAAACACGACTCATTTCATGGCCAGGGGATCCTGTGGCAAAGACTTATCAGAGCGGGAAATTAGAAAGATGCTGTTCCTGAGAGCCATTAACATGAGAATGCACTTAAATAGCATTTAAAATAATTTACCCTTAGAAGAAAGTAGAAACATTTCTGTAACAGAAAAGTAGAAACCATCTTTCACCCTCTTTGTGCAGTAGATGAGCATTAAAAATTTCTTTGGAAAAGGTTACATAGCCAAATTGTTTTAGTTCAGACCTTGTGGAAGCTCTGATGAAACCCAAAACTAATTATGCACTTCCCCCTCCATTCTTTCAGCATTAGTCCGTGTTGGTAAAAGACATATCACTTTCATTCATCCGTCTTCCACATCCTCCCAAACACATTAAAATAACCAATTAAAGTCCTTCATTTCTGGAGTGAAAGGTCCATTAGTTTGCAAATTTCTGCAGAACAGCTGAGCACACTAACTTTTGTTTTGACAGTTGAGAAAGAGATGTTCTTCAGGAGATAATGAACCAGAGCCTCCACAGATATGTGTCAAAATAATACTTGGGCAGGAGAGGAAAAGACACCGAGGGCTTGGCTGTTGAAGTGGGGGGAATGGCATTTTTAATGAAATTAAAGTGGCATTTAAAAGGTTAAGCAGAAACTGAATGCTGAGCTTGCAGCAGAACTAGCAGAAGATTCCTCGAGAGGTGGCCACAGCCAGCAGCTGAGTGGATGCTGAGTAACCTAAAGCTGCACCTCACAACTGCTGCATCTTCCAACAGCCCTCGGGTTTGCAAATATGGTCCCTGGGGTTCATTCCTGCTTTGGGACCTCGAGCCTCTCCTCAGGTCACCAGGAACACCGTGTGGATTGAATTTATCCAGCACTGCAGCTCTGGGAGACACCTGGATTGGTAACTTCTAGCAAGGAGTGGACTCAATCCTGAGTTAAACAATAATTCTCATGGTTTAGGAGGTTATAATTTAACAAAACCAATGTAATTCTGTGAAGTAAACATGTGTACATGTTTATATAGGCTTTGTGCTAGTAGACACAAGATAACAAAAGCTGCAGTTCTCTTTTGTAACGTTCCTATTAATTCCACTTTCTTCCTGTAAACAAAAAAGGTTTGTTGGGCTTTTTAATGTAAAACAACCCAATCTTTCTGTGGCCTCAGTGGGAGGAGGTTGTTTAGACACATTTTCTGACTGTCTGTTTGTATCAGGCTGCTGAACTCCACCAAGAGAAAAGGGGCTTTCCAGTCTTCCTCAGAGGATTCACTCACAGCTCCAGGTTTGGGCTTGGAACTCACTAGGGAGATGCACCCTGGGAACAGCTGATAACACCTGAGTTAATGCTGCATGAGCTGTGCTGTGTACACTGAATAAATCCCTTATATAATTGCTCCTTTCTGTCGAACCAAACCAAACATGTCCAACACCCTGGTGGGAGCCTTAAGGCTCTGCTTGGGTGCAATTTGCATTTAGGAAGACTCAGGATGACAGGCCTTGCATTTGGAAGCACCACAAGACAAGTGCACTGGGTAAAAGATCCAAGTTAGCACATCTCAGCAATGACACTGCAAGGAAAGCTGCAGTGTGGCACTGCCCTACCTGCAGCACAGGAATGTAAAGCCACTTAATCAGGTGCTCTCAAGAGACATGCTCCATTACTGGCCACATCCTTGTTTCCTGGAGCTTAAACATGTAATGCAAAGGAGCAGGTCAGACTGGGGAACAGATCACCACATTTCAGGGCATGAAACTGCTGTAGGTCTACTTTGCAATCTCCATAAACGTAATTATCACAGCTACTTTCAGAGAGTTCCTGCTGCAGGAAAAGACATTCTGCAGTCTTTCACTGGACTGTCTCTTCAAATACACTGGCCTCTCCAAACATGCCTGTACACTGTCGAGGGGAGAAATTCCAAAGGCAGTGTTTTGAAAGAGAACCTCCTGAACTTGTGCATGGAAAGATTGAAGAGCAGGGAATAATTTATACTTGGTAACGGTACACTGGTTTCAGCACATACTGGATAAAATATTGGCCATATATCTTTTATGAGTGTTTCATTACAGTTTCTTATCTTCAAATGATTCTGTTTCTTAGAAAGACCTTTTTTTTTTTTCCTGGTGGAATGTATATGTGAATTATTCCTCTGCTAGCGTGGTTTGCATGAAAACAATGCTCTGGTGCTTGTAAAGTGCTCTTGTGATGGTTCTAGAAAAGCCCAGAAGGGCCTGCCAGTTGGATTTGCATCCAACAGACCATCCAAGAGGAGGTTCAGATGAAAATTAGCGCATTACAAAATTCTGATGTCGTGGTGAAACAACATCCTTTCCTGCACAAGAAATGGGATCACATGTGCGATGTGGAAACTCCAGGGCTGCACATCAACCAGCCCCTGCCTCCTCCTGGGCTGCTCTAAATAAATGATCACAGCATTGGGCTTCAAACAACCCAGCTTTGGAGAAGGGCAAAGCAAGGCAGGGTGATGCTGACACACAAACATTACAAAAGGCTCTTGCCTCAACTCAGATGCAGGTTTTTACTATTAAACCAAAATAACTCGTTAGTGGAGCACTGTTCCCTGGTGGCCACACAAGGCTCTTAGGGCTCTCTGAATAATTGATTTTTTCTTTGTGCTTCAGCTACCAAACTGAGGGAAATATAAATTCTGCTTGAATTGAACCTAAATAAAACTACTTTTTTTTTTTTTTTTGTTACCATGGAATACTGAAGGAAGAAAAAATGGTTTTATTTCCACCCATGACTGTTTGTTCAAGACTACTCAGGTGCAGGTTTTGAGTGCTTTAGTCTCTGCTCTGCCTGCAGGGCTGAGCATGGGGCAGGACACTGGCAAGGGGACAAAAAGGGGATTAAACACCCTGTGAAGGGGGTGTTGGAATGGGAAGGTGGGTCGAGGGGGACAGGTGAGCTGGGCCACCACACAGGTTCCCAGTGAGCTGCATGGAGCAGCAGCACTGCAGTGAATATTTTACTGTTCAATTCTGTATTTCGTTCTTGTTTTATCTTTCGAAGAGCATGGCTTTCCTGCAGAGGAGGCTGCTCTGTATTTGGATGCTGTAGCAGTTTGTTATCTATATTAACTTGCTAAAGCTGCTGTATTGATCCTGGGCCTGAGCTGATCCCAGGGCTAACACACCAGCCCTGACACTCTGGTGGTTGCCAAAAGTGGGGTGTTTTTGTGTACTCACAGCTATAGGCACTTCTTATAACCTGAAAACATCAATGCAACATCGAGGTGGAAAAGAGGATTGCAATCAAGTTATTGATTAATTTTCTATATAATTTTGAAGCCAAGTCTGAATAGACTTGACTCAGTTCATTATCTCAGGTAGAAACTATGACAAGAATATCAAACAGGTTTAGATGTGATTGATTTCTGAAAACTCCTCAATAAGCACATCACATGGCAAGCTGTTTCCTAGGACTCTCTAAAGAGCAGCAATGATGGCATTAGCAGGAGATCTGCATTTACTGCAAGTGCTTCATGATAGAAAATTTGCTCCCAGACAGTTTCTTTTAAGCAGGTGATCAGAAGTGTGTGGCCTTTGGTGTAGATTGTGAAAATGGCAATAACCATAATCACCTCTATCAGAGAACTCCATGTCCACAAGGCCATATTGTCATTTTGATGGTGCAGGAACAAAGCAGGAGTCGAGACAGAAAGGTCAGCAGAGGCAGGTTAAAGTAGCACTGGTTTGGGGCCAGCACAGGCAGGCTCTGATTGATCAGGCCCACGTTGCAGCTTCTGCCTGCAAGGCTCTTGTGTCCCCAGAAGACAGAAAGCCTCTTTATCCTTCAAAGGGTTGCTCTTCTGAAAAAGTGGCTCTGTAGGGAAAACTCTACCTTCTTGTTTGAGGAGTTCTGAACCTAGCTGAAAGGCAAAACATCTATGTCCTTCCTTTTTAATACTGGGTTTAAGAGAATATTAAATGGAAAAAGGCACATTTCTGAGCCAGCAAACAGAGCCAGCCAGATTATCAAGCTGGCCTGGTTTGATCTGAGTCATAAAAATGACAGTAGAGAATGACTTGCTGTTCACTGCCTTGCAGTGTTTACTTAATAATGTTTGCATGGTTAGGGATTTAGGAATTAATATCCAGCCTAGTATGGGATGTGACAGTACGGTCCTCCCTTCCTCTTCATCTCCCTCCCTCCCCCTGTTGACTCTTACAGTCCTGACAACTTCCAAGACACTCCTCCTCTAGATCAGCTCTCACCTTCCTCTTCTGTATGGAGAAACAAGGAAATAAGAAAAAAAACAGCACTTGAGTGAGAGTGGGACAAACCTTTGGGCTTTGGTGGCTCATTCCACACCTCTGACACAAAGCAAAGGACTGTTTCAAAGTTAGATATTTTACCCCACATAGAGTCTCTTTCCTTGAAATCCAGCTCTTCCCTTGCACTTCCCACACTGGAAGATCCACAGCAGGAACTGAGCATCAGCCACTCTGAAATTTGCTTTTCATCCTGCTGGTAGGAAGGTTTGCATGGTGGCCTTTCCATGACATAAATATTAAATGTTAATGTGTAAGCTCCATCTGGAAGGCTCTACATTCTCAAATTCACAGCTCTGTTTCCTCCCATAACAAGCAATATCAGAGATCATTAAATCAGAAGGTTTTTATTTAGGAACACTGAGAATGTAACCTAGAGTAGGAGCAATACGCAAAAAAAAATTAAGGAGTAATGTTTTGTTGCCCAATTTTTTTATTGCTGCTTATCTATGAAGAAACAAGAGATGAAATCATAGTAAAACAATTGCCATACCGAGTTCACACCACTACTCATAAGCACAATGATGCAAATAAGCCATTCCAAGGGATGCTGGTGCAGAATTCCAGTGCCAGAGTGGTTGGGGAGTGGCAGGATAACCAGAGTACACGTGGTGGCCTTATGAAAGAGGAATATTTATCATTTTTTGGTTGCTTGTGGAAAATACAGTTTTCTTGAGGGAGGAAACTGTCACCCTGAAGCAGATTTATGTTTTATCTTTGTAAAAAGTGAGTCTTCTGAAATTATTATAGAAAACTCCTGATTTTCCCATAGCCACATTTAGCTGACCAGCTGTGCCAGCTCTTCCCAGTATGAGATAAGATGTTCACATGAGCAGCCAGAACTCTGCAAATGAATGGAAATATAAATTGGACTAGTGGTAAAAAAGGAACATTTCTCAGGCCACAAGGGCTGAGACCTGGTCACATCCTGGATGTCAACCACCTTTTGCTCTTGGTTTTGGGAAGGGGCTTGAAAGATACTAAAAGCAATATTGTTTCCTCCTTGTTTATAAAACTATTATAACTCTGGAGATGTCTCCAAGTTGTCTTTCAAAACATTTGAATGTAAGTTACACACAAGCTAGAAAGAGTCTTTTTGAAAAAACTGAGGCTACACAGAGCATGTGTTAGCTGTGGTCACTGCTCTGCTGGGGAACCCAGTCCCACCACCCTTTTAATCCATGTATTTCTCATCTCTTATTACTTGCATTTAGAAGCAGAATCAATGTGGGGGGTTTTGCTCTTGTTTTAAGCCCTTCTCTTTACATGCACAGAGATTAAATAGGAAGCCTCTCCTGCTGCTTTTCCAGTGAATGGATTAGGAATGGCTCAGGCTGCTTTTTCCTGGAATTCCCTGGCCCAGCTGTTGTCTTTACCATACATCCCAATGCCATTAACACAAGCACAGTGCACCCATCAGGAGGATGTTTACCTGAAGGCCTGGGAATAGATTTTGTCAAGATCAAAAGTAATTACTTTGTAAAGTTCATTTCCCACCCCTCCTCTCTTTTCTGCAAAATAAATTTTGCAGGAGGATGAAATATGGATGGGCTGTTTGTATCCATCACTTTTAAATATTAGTGCTCGCCTTAGACAGCTCTTTGTTGGTTAAAGATCACTTGGGTACATTATTCCAAGCTGAACTGAAGGAAGACTCTTTTTGTCATCTTGTATTGACTGAAGCAAAGGGAAGGGACTATTAATTTTAGGGCTAATATATCTTCCCTCTAATGGCTGCACCTTGTAAACGTTTTTGCTAACAAATATTATTAAAGTGCATATCTGATTCAAGCATTGTTATGCTTTATTAAAGTAAATACACTAAATTACCTGCAAGGATACAGAATGGCACATCATTTCATGCAAGTAACAAACATTTTAAAATTGCACTCACCTTCCATTTAAAGACCACCTGGGAATGCAATTTTCCTCCAAATTTTTGGGGTGATCTCATTCCTAAAGGCACATGAAGGCATCAATGACCAGTCTCCAGTGAAGTTTTCTTCCTGCCATGCTCTGGAAAAGCAGAGAAAGGATTGGGGACGTTTAATTCCAGCCACCTTTTTTCCCCTCTTTTTGAAGTTTAAGTCAAGTGGAAAAGCATCTCAGGAGGAGTCATGACATGATCAGAAATTACACGGTAGAAAAACCTCCTCCCAAAACACTGGAAGGTGCTTTGACTTCGTTGTGCTGTTGTTTTGTTTCCTCTGACTTCTCTCATTCTCATAAGTCTGGAGTTGTTTTACTCTCTTCATGGAGCAGTATTTCTCTGTATTTGTAAAACAAAGGTGACATATCTGCTTTAGGATTTTCCATGCAGAATTCCAACATTTGGTTTTCACTTTAACAGAGATTCGGACGAAGGTACCACAGCAAACCCGACCCTACAGGGTTTGTAATGGCTTGTCCTTTTTCCCTTCCCTCCAAGTCAGACCCTGTTGTCTAAGATACAACCAAAAATGCCACTGAGGGAGGGCCAGGAGGGTATTTTATGTGTGAACCTCCTTCCCAAACAGTTTCAGAGAGACTTTCAAAACCACCCAGACCATGGAGGATTTTGCACACCTGTCTTATAACAAAAGGATCATCCAGAACATTTGTTAACCTGCCTTGGTGTGACAAATTCAAAGTGTTTGAAAGTCTCTCAGGACAGTTCTTTAAAGTGTGTTTTGCTCTCATTTTCATTAAAGAACAAGGCTGGTGTTTGAAGATGAATCCTCAGCTGGAAAGTTGATTTTAGTTTTAAATGGAGAATTGACAGATTTTCTTCAATTAGGTTTTGGCTGCAATCCATCCTCGTCTATCAACCTTTCCAGAACTGTGGTTGCCTCATCTCTGATCCTTTTCTCTTTGAATACAAGGGTTTGAAATAAAATAAACAATGTGTGACATTCACGAAAAGGTAGACAAATGTAAATTTTACAGCAAAGGGGGAGAGTTTTTTAACTGGAGAGTGAAGAGTGCTGAGGAATGGCCTGTCAGAGCACTCTGTGCTTCCAGGATCCAAATATCCTCAGGGAAATTTGAAGCCTTGCCATGCTAGCTATCCATACCCAGAAATACAATTTTGTTCCCACAAGCATTCATTAGCGATTTTGGGAAGGCTTTCAGCAAGGCCAGGGATCGACTGGCACACTGAATTCATCCCTTCCCAGTGAGGGCTCTGTCTGGGGAAAGCAAACACTCCGTGCACACTCTTTGCTGAGTTGAAAATTGCAGTC
Source organism: Margarornis squamiger (assembly GCA_035222235.1). Taxonomy (NCBI): domain Eukaryota; kingdom Metazoa; phylum Chordata; class Aves; order Passeriformes; family Furnariidae; genus Margarornis; species Margarornis squamiger. The sequence goes on from JAWWTY010000048.1 coordinate 10,753,815, forward strand.
TTCGGTGACCTCCAGTTTGGGGTGGGTTGCACTGGGGGTTGTGGTGGGACCTCAGTTATAGGAATTGAGCCCAAGCTCTAAGTGCCTTAGGCAGCCATTCCTTGCAGCTCAAGGTGTGGACACAACACATGTTGAATTGCCAGGAGAACCTGAGTCCTTCTTCAGCAAATCCTTTGTCCTCCCTTGTCTTTGTCTCTCATGAGCAGTAAACACTTGCCCAGGGATGAGGAGCAACACAGAGCTAAAACTGCCAATTCCATGCACTTCCCTCCTTGGTTGTTAAACAGTCCTGGAGCTGCTTGGCTGGTGCAGCTGTGGCTGAAGCTCCTGCAGGGAGCTCCTTGTCTCAGCTGCCTCCCTCTCTGCACGCCCATCCATCACCTCCTCTGTTTGCTGCTGACAGTCATGTGTCCAGCCTGAAGGGAAATGCTTTCCCCTCAGTCGTTACATGAATTCCTGTGGCAATAACGTTCCGAGGAGTCCTTTACTGGGAAATAAAAGGCAGGCTAAAATGTCACAGAACTTTATTAGACAATCTAGACTTAATTGCACATGAGTTGGTGCACTCATAAAAGATGATGCAATGTTTCTATTAACTCCAACATATGGTAACTATTCATGGGAGGACAGCAAATAGAGATATCACTAAATGTTACTCCAAAACGGGCAAATTAAGAAGATGGTTATTTTTTTTTAAATAGTAACTTCTAATTCATTAATTACTACTGAGAGTTTACGTACTACCAGAAGCTTTCAGAAGACACTCCTTATATAGAACTGTGATGGGAATTTGATTATTCCTTTGAAGGGATCTGATTATTTGGAATATTTGCCCATGCTCCGGGAGGGGAATGGGCAAAGAGCTCTGTTCCCTGAAGAGCTGCAGGTCTTGAACACCTTTCCCTCCTTTCACTGAGGTTCATGTGAGGTTTATTTAATTAATTAATCCTGCAGCAAACGATACTTGCTGGTAAAAGATATTGCAGATAGCACAGTTTAATTATTTGTGCCATTACTATCCCTATCTTTAGAAATTTTAGTGATAAGCCCTAACAATTAAATGAACTGTATTAATTACAGTGCAAACTTCATTCCGTCTCGTTCTCATGCTGATGAGTTCAGTACCATCCCACTTTGCCTGAAGTGCAGCTTGAATGTGCCTTGGTGACAGGGTAACTTCAGTGTGCTCGGAGTTAATCCCACGCTGCTGAGACCATTGCATACAGACAGGTCCTGTGCTGGCAATTCTCACAAAGCACAGTTATATTTGGGCTTGCCTCAGCTAAGATCCTGACTGCATAAAGACTGAGAACTAAAGCTAGCTCCAAAGGCTGCAATCAGTAGATGGTTAAGTAATTTCAGGGGGTTTTCTCTCATTGCCAAAAGTCAAGATGGTTTGCGAAGACATTTGAAGTCTCTAAAGACTTGGCTAAATTACAGTTGTGCTGCAGCAAGTGTAATGTGGAAGGGAGGGCTGGAAGGGATCCAGGGAGCCTGTTTTCACACCAAAGCTCCTCTAGAGGAGATGAAATCACACTGGAAGGGCAGCGTGCCCTGGAGGATCAGACACCCTGGTGTGAGTTCATATCTGACTCTGTGATTACTTTGACACTGCATAATATTTACAGAGCCACCTCTTCAGGAGTTCTGATTAAAGCTCCCAAATTATATCATCCATTTATTCAGCAGGGCTCACTATCCCCAGTCTGAACAGATTGTCACCATGACACACTTCCACTTCTCTCTTTGCTTACCCAAGGAGGCAAAGGACACCTTTCAAAGGTCTGACAGAGCACACCACTAATGTCACTATGGGAACATAATGTTTAGAAACTGCTCCTTTAACAAAGCACCATCTTCCCTCACCCAGCCAGGATGTACAAGTCTTGGCTGGAAATTCCCTGGAGTGCCAGTGAAAAGTGTAGGATTCAGGACTATCATAACTTACAGGGAAGGACAAGCTCCAGAAACAAGACATCAATGAAACAGAGGACTAAAGAGTGCTGTTTCTAGCTGAATTATCAAAATGGTTAAATAATAATAATACAAAAAGGTAGGTTGCTAATGTGCCAGCGGTATGGGGGTTGATACAAAACAACCAGTTCAAAGGGGGAAAGAAGAAAATTACCAGTTAATGGATGGTGCAGGAGGAATATCGTGAGTACTTGTGCTGAGAAAGAGCACTGGAATCCCCCAGGCAGATGGTCAGCACAGAGGCCAAGGAGCTCAGGGCAGGTGCTCCCTGAAAGATTTATGCCTCCTGCTCCACAGGCAGCCACACTGCCTGCCAGGGGCCAAAAATCCAATATCCACTTCCACTGCGTGGGGGTGTTGTCCCATGTTTGCTCTGTTCATCCTATTTATCATGTTTGGTAGATCCATGTTTCTGTCATGCATTTGGAAAGTTTTTGTGGCTCTGGAGAAGCACTTTCTGGACAACTTTTATTTTAATTGGTACAAATAAACCCCCTCAATATTCTGGGTCACTGTGGAAAGAGACTAGAATTTTGTAGCCACTTTTTAAAAAGTATTATCTTTGAATTTACAAAACAATGCCTGCTGTGTAATGTATGATAAAGTATTATGTGATCTGGAATATAAAGCTTGGAGATCCTCCTTGTATTCCCAGTGTGAGGGCTGGCTGAGGCTGCTCCTCCTGGTGTGATCCCATGAGATGCTTCCCCAAAGGACTTGGTGTGAAGGTTCTGAGGAGCAGCCCAGCTGCATTTTAGTGAGCCAGGCCAGTCTGGCCCACTCCACACTCATGTTGAGCTTAAGTAGGCTGTGGTTCATAAGCCACCATGACCACAGTGGTGTTGGATCAGGGGTTGGACTTGATGATCTTGGAGGTCTCTTCCAACCCAGCTGATTCTATGATTTAATGATTCTATGAGTCTATGGTTCTATGATTCTATGAGACTATGATTTGGTCAATCAATGCAGGTCAAAACCACTCAGGCTTGGGCTTGTTGTGTTAGTTGGGAACCAAATAAGGAGTTTTATCTGTTATAATTCCCTATGTAGCACTGGAGACAAACTCCAGGCAGGACACCTCTGTATAAAGCCCAGCACTAACAAACCCTTTCAGACAGGAAAGCCTGAGGCTGATCTACATGAGTAACAAGCCATTTTCCTGGTGGTGCAGCTGCATCTCTTCCAAGCAGTTGTTGTTCTTTACTCTGTGTGCTCCTGGGATGTGAAACTGTGCCTCACCATCCCTCAGAGAACATCAGGTTATGCTGTTGCCCCAAATTCTCAAACATCTCACATGAAACAAGTTGCTCAGCTGTTCAGAAAAAACAGGGACACAAATACAACTCGGTGACAAGTGATTAAAATCAGTGAAGCAGAGGAAAGGAGAAAAAAAATCAAGCTGTTACTTATTAATTTAAAGTGACTTCAAAAAGCAATTGCTAAACCTCTAGTGATTTTTCTGATACCTGTCCAGGCTGCAGGTGGTTGGTAAATGCTTAATAAAGCATCTGTTCAGCAACTCAATTTCTCATGATTTCAACTAAAAAAAAAAAATAAAAATTACTGCAATAATTTAAAACCAGCAACTTATTTTTTCAAATGTTGTCCCGGTTCCAGCTGGGATAGAGTTACTTTTCTCCCCAGTAGCTGGAACAGCGCTGTGGTTTGGATTTGGGATGACAATAATGTTGATAATGATGGTTTAGTTGTTGCTGAGCAGTGGCCAAGGAATTCTCAGCCTGCCCTCCCAGTGAGGAGTCTGGGGGACAGAGAAACTGGGATGGGACAGAGAAACTGGGAGGGGACACAGAAACTGGGAGGGGACACAGCCAGGACAGCTGACCCCAACAGAGCAAAGGGCTATCCCAGGCCCTTTCTTTTCTGTCCTATGAAATTGTCTCCGTCTCAACCCATGAATTTTACCTTTTTCCCCCACTTCTCTCCCCATCCCACTGGGGCAGGAGGGCAATGAGTGACTGTGTGTGAGGTTAAACCAGGCCAAGTGTCCTGCCAGGTGTTCCTGCACAGCACAGAAATGGTAATGGGCACATTTCCCTACTTTTCAGCTGTATTAGGAATTGATCCATCATTATAGACCTGGATGCTGTGAGTAAGCAACAAAAGTAATGGGTTTGGACCTTCCACTCTGAGACATGAGTCCCACATTGGCTCTGCTTAATATGCCAAACAGTGCCAGCAGGGTGAACACCTAAAAAAGGCTCTCATTAATACGAAAAAAATGTATCATTAGAGTTGGTCCATTTCTTTCAGGAGAAAAAAAGTGTTGCTTGTAACAAAAACATACATTGCAGAAACATTCTTTGTCAGATGTTGAAATTGGAAAAGCCCTTCAGGCACTTCCAATGTCTGCCTACTTTCCACTGCAAAAATGGGTAAACAAGCTTTTGGAATCAACAATTTTCATATCATTTTTAAAAACAATGTGAAGTTTTAAATTAAACAAAATCGGGATTGTTTAAAAGAAAATTACAGGGGAAAGAAATTTCAGCATTTCTTCCCATTATTAGTGCAAGTCTGGCTCTAAAATAAACCTTCTCTGATGCTGCTTTATATCCAAAGGGTAGAACAGTCAGGAGTCTCCACCAGCTGAAGAGCTGAGAGTTTGCTTTTCCCCCAGGAGAAGGGAAAGTGGAACAAATTATGACACAATCGCTGTATTCTCATTTTCTTCTCAACAGAACCATCCCCTTGCAGACCTGCACCTCAAACTTGTTTGTATTTATGCTGTTACCTTTTGTTGTATTTTAAAAGCAGAAACATTAGACGTGTGCTACTCAAACAAGTGCAGCTCGTGAAAGGTCCTTCCCTTGCTGTTGATACCAAAAAGTGAGGCAGTGGATGTTTGGACTGTGTTCTGTCTTGCTGAGGTGGCTGTGATGGGGGAATTGATAGAAACTAAGGAGAGCTGATGTAGTAAGAAATGACTATCCTGACAGGTTTGCCATATCCCCACCCATGTGCTGGAGGTGAGCTGGGAGCTGGGTGTGTGATTAACGTTGCTTCCATGGCTCGTGTCTGAATTAGCACATTGTGCTGGAGGCACTGGGAACTTCTATAGTTTGTAGCAATACCGAGCGATTAAAGTGCACTTACATCATCAGGGTACTCAGAACATGAGAGATGGTGTTCCTTTGAAAACTGGGAGACATTTTCCACACCTGGGAGACTGAGAAAATGCACAATGCTGACCATGAGCACCAAAGGGAGAGCTGCCAGAAAGACACTGAAATGCATGATTTTATAGTAATATATTTTTAGTAACAAATGTGGTTACAGAAGAGTGGTCTGGTTGAGAAGTTAATGTGCTGTAGGAAGAGCTGCTTATTTGTTCTAGTCTGAGGACTAATTCCTGCAAACACTGAGGTGTGTGCCTGGTTTAACTTTAAGCAGAGGATTCCTTCCATTGGATTCCCACAAATATGAACACGGATCAGGGAGAGAAAGAAATGTGGACTTCCTTTGGCCTTGATTCCTTTTGCCACTGGATGTGGCCCGTGGGAGCAGCCAGGGTGCCCTAACAGACACAGGGAGTGGGGGAATATTTTTTCCCTTCATATTAGTGTTTTTGGGGGGGATTGTTTGATCTTTTGGGGGTTCTGGTGACAAAGGAACCAGTGGACAGACCTGGAGTGATTCTAAATATATGAGAATCACAGGCCCTGCAGGAGCCCAGCCCTTCCCTCAGTTTGAGATCAGCTGCCTTTAACCCAGACCTATTTCTGACACAGTTTTAATAGCAGCAGTTACTCTAATAGATGACTCTGTTGCATTTTTTTCTTCACCATTGTTTCCTATTGTTTTCTTCAAAGAAACCTTTTTTTTTTGTGTAAGATTTACAAGAGAGAAACTGAAGTCCTTTGATCTCTACAATGTATGTACTATTTATACCAGAGATGGGGAAACTGCTTTTGTCTAATTATTTTTGACATCTTGCAAATATTTGCAAAATTCTTCACGGGGATTAAAAAGATCCACAGAGTTCAATCTCTCTGTGACAAAGAAACGGTGTTCTCAAAAGGAAAACAATTGTTTGTTTGTTTTCTCTTAGAGAGATCCCAGACATTTATCTTCCAACATGGCACATTTTATCTGAGAGCTCATGAGCACATCACATTTTCAGAATATCAGTAAGTTTCCATAAATAGAACTGTGCCTTGCAAGATCAAATAAAAAAGTGATAAAATGGAGTGCATTTGGATAGCATCAATTCCAGCTTTTTAGAATGTTTTACTTCAGCTTTGTAGAAATTGTTCTCTGCAGAATCTCCCATTTTAGAGTCCGGTGTCTTGGAGCTTCTGTTAAATTACTCATGAGAACAAAGTCTGTGAGGTTGTCGTCTCTGTGTTCCCCTCCACTGGCTAACAGAACAGCTATCAATTTATATTTATTTATTTGTCTGGTTGGTTTTGATGCAAAATAAATACCAGGCGAGTCATCACACTTCCATTTAAAAGAATAGCCAGCATTAACAACTCTTACTAAGACTCATCATTTTGTTTCTGGGGGTTTTCAGTGTCAAGTGAATATGAGTCAAGTTTTAGGTGAATCAAGTGAATTTGGAGTTTATCAGTTTGCACTGCAAAAAAACCCTAGTTTTCACAGATTCAGAATCTTGAGAATATGGTCCATATGGCCACAAAATGAGGAGCTGAAGTTTATTATTTAAAGCTCATTGGGTTTTTTTTTGTTTCCTCCTGGAATGTGGAACACTTGGCCCAGGCAGGCTGGGCAGGAGGTCTGGGGGGCCGAGGGAAGGTATCACATCCCAGCCAGGAAACTCCCCCAAAGCCAGGCAGGAACACCAGGGGATGCTGCCCTGGTTGAGAGGAATTCAACCCTTTTGGAGAATTCTGGGCACTTTCTCTAATAAAAATAGATAATTTCCACTTTGAGCTTTACTACTTGCTGAATTTTCTGAATTTTTATCCACTTAGACAAGAGTACACTGACAGTTCATAACAAAATAATAATATGCAGCCTCCCATTAGTTACCAAAATTGTCCTTTTTAAACTGATGTATGAAACGTGGAAAAATTGAGTCATAAGTGGTTCTGTACTCCAGAGTAGATACTTTTCTACCTTCTTTAAAATGTTTGTGTTTTGCACATGGAATTGAGAGCAGCACTATAAAGCTGAGACATGTCATGTCTTTAAGAATCCACACAGAGACATTATTTCCTCTGTAAATCTTTCTGGTCTCTTAGAGGAGTTGTATTTCTTAGCCATGACATGAGTCAGACAGCACGAACTGCAGCAAATCCCAGGCAATCCATTAAGGATGTCACAGCGTGTTCCTCATTCCATGTCCTTTCCAAGGTGAACACAAGTGTCATCAGCAAGTGGTTTGTGAAGGTGTCTGTGAGTGTTGGCAGGTAAATAATTTTTTTAAACCCAAGTTAACAGTGCATGTAATCATGGGCATCAATCTGATTTCTGTGGAGGCAGCTGTTCTGCGCAGTCTGCTCTGGTAGTGAGTCTAAAGTGGGCAAGACAAATGGGAGCACAAGGCTGGCAAAGAGCACAGTGAGAGTGGCCAGGGGAGCAGGATGCAGGGGTTATAAACCCCGAAATTGGGAGGGACAGAGGGGCTATGGATGAAACCAGGTTGGTGGGTGGCTCTTTAGATACCTCTGAGAATGTTGGAAGAGCGACAGTGCTCCTTTCAGAGAGGGAAAAAGGGCAAAATATGTAAGAAGTGAAAGTTGGGTGCAAGAAATGTGTGTAGCTGCAAATGCCCTTCAACCCTGTGGTATCTCCTGAGCTGGGTCATCTGAGCCTGGAGAGGTGTCTGCTGATGCTTTGGGGCACCTACAGGCTGGCCCTGCAGAGCAGGCTCAGCTCTGGTCTGCCTGGAAGGGTTTCTTGAGGCCCTCACTAACTTCCTTAGTGTCAGTCACTGAAGGGCAGCATAAACCACACAGCACACTCTGATATTTCTGTTCCAGTGAGATCTTGTGTCACGTCTTTCTAACAAAGGACAAGTCCCATCACTACTCTAAGATGCTGTTTGAGCACCAAGCAGAGATCAGTGTTATCTTCTGTGATCAGACAAGTCCTAATGGCCATGGATAAGTCCATTAGGTCTTCCAGTGCGTTTGTAAAATAAATAGGATTTTTAAAAAAATACAGTTTCTTATCTCCTACTGAGCCCTATTACATTTCTCTAAGGACCATTTATATTTAATTAAGGTCCTTTTTTCCTCTGTGCCACCTTTCAGAAGCAGAATCGTCCTGTGCTTATGCCTGGTGGCCAGAGACCATTGACATCTCATGTCTTTTGGGGGGATTTGAACATCTCCCACACCTTCTCCTGGTGGTCTCCATGAAGACCTGAAATCCTCACACTCTCAGAGGGTCTGTCCCTCTGTACCCCAGCTAACTTTTCCCTGCTTTTTCTCCAGCAGAATTTCAGTATTTCCATCTCCTCTGGCAGCCAGAGCTGCAGCTTGTGTGGCCTTTCCAAGTGAGTGATGGCCCAGTGCTGTCACTCCAAGGATGTATTACTCGCTCAGGATATTTACATCTTGAGCTGGACTGACAAGAAGATGAAAAGGAGGCTTGGTTGCTTGGCCAGCTTTTGTTTTATAATTTAAAAGAGTTTTTGTATTCATGCATTGCATCCCTGTTGCAGAGTGTCTCTATTTCACCCAGGAGCTGAAAGAAATTATAGCTCCGTCATCTCACATTTTCTTTAAAATACTGTGTAATAATCACACACAGGGCACTGATAAAGAATAATTAAAAATCTATTTTTTATTAACCATTTGTAGTTTAAAACTGTGTATTTCAATAGCAAGATAAACCAGGCATGTAGAAAATACAAGATAAATTAGTGATGCCACTTTGACTGTAAACCTTCCAGGGCAAATATTTCCCAGGATGCCAGAAGTCAGTAAAAGTTTTCACAGAGGTTTCTATTCTCTGCTTGGAAGACAGATCCCTAAAACCAGGCTGGATTCATGGTCTGGGGAAACCAGTGACTCCAGTTAGAGTTTGGAACATCTCCCACTAGTGAAGCATCAGGAGCCTGAAGATCATTTTGAAAGGCATCAGTTCAGTTTCAGGAGTCACTGAAGGAAACCCCCCAGTCAGTTATTCCTTGTCCTGCAGGAGCATTCCAAGGCTCTCCTAATACCTGGAATCCCATGGGCTGGGATACACAGGGAAACAGGATCCATGCAAAGCAAAGCTTGCTGTCAATTAAATATCCAAACCTGGCCCTTTGTGGTATGTTCTATGAGCAAGCTGCATGTTTTTGCAAACCCCCAAAGTGTCCTTGGCTCAGCCCATACAAACACGGGAGCCTCAGACAGCACCCAGCAGGTGTCTGCAGGAATTCCTGCTCCTGGAGAGAATTCCCAAAGCAATTGCACTGGTTTGATCTTTTCCCCAAGAAAAACATGTTGTTTTCTTTCCTTGTTTTCTTTTCTTTCATTTTTTTCCTCCTCTTACCATCCCATCCTCAGCCACAAATGTGTTCGACAGAATTTCTGCCCTGCATGTTTGTCAGCTGCCATGAAGTATTTGAAACCTGGCTGGCAAGGCTGAATATCTTCTTGCATTGTCTATAAACCAATTACTTGCAGGAATCTTCCATTCTTCAAATCATACCTCATGGCTCTGAATGTTACCACAAGACCTCAAGCACCTCCTCAACCTCCTGTGACTCAGTAGCAGAGCCTGGTTTAATTTAATCCTTTAAAAATTAGGTGAACAGTTGGAATTTAGAAATTTTTCCTCATGAATTAATAGGGATGCTGTGTCAGATCATCAGCTGACCAATATTCCTATATAGATCCTACTGACAAAACTAAATATACATCACTGTGTGCTGAAAATCTTCAAGTACTTACATAAAAACATATGTCTCGTGGGACACTTTGGGTGTGCCATCTGTCCTGCCACCTTGGCAGCAAATACAAAGATGCAATATCTGCTGCAAAACATTTGCCATCTGAAGTGACTACAGAAGCTCTGGTGGCAACGTGGAAGGAAAGCTTGTCCACACAGAAGGAATATCACATTGTGATCCCAAGGAATGAGGATGTTTCTCCCACCTCCCTCTCTTCCCACAGCGAGGGGGACCTGCCCGCCCGTGTTCCTGTAAGGACAATAACAGGGCTTAACCCACAACTGATGTTTATGTTTCAAATGAGCAGTACAGAGGTTCTCAAAGCCTGCTGGTATTATTTTACTTTGTTTCTGTGCACTTATATTTGTCATGGCAATGTGGAGACCATTCTCCAATTGAAATAAGTGGATTTAAGAGGCACCTTTTTGGCTGCTTTTAAAGCATCTGCTGTGATTGCCAGAGAGATCTGAATAGTGTCTTCCCAGGAGGAAGGGAAAATGGAGTCCATGCTGGGATAAAGAAAGAAATAAGTGGTCCATCAGAAGGTTTTCTAGTAAGAACTGAGCCATGGTACGAAAAATGTGACAGCACCCAGGATGGAAGGGAAGGCAACGTTCCAGATGACATGGCATGCAAATAAGTCACTCATGCTTGTAGGCACTATAGTAATTCTCATTTTTTAATCCAAAAAGAATAGTCACTCACATCATTTCCTTCCATGGCAAAGAGCTGCCTTGGTAACACGACCTCGTGCTGCTGCTCAGGGTCACAGACTGACACAGGCATGTCCTTGCCCTCCTGTCCAGCCCCCATGAGCAGGGTGCTTTCCAAGCCCTGCCCTGTCCTGTCCTGGAGCTGCCCAGGAGCCCTGCTCTGCTGCTCCTCTTCCACCCAATTAGTGCCTCTCCGAGCAGCATCTCCTGCCACTCACTGTCGTGCCAGGGGTGTTGCTCCCAGCAATGCCAGTCCAACAAAGGAGACACAAACAGCCTAATGGTTGCCAGCAGCTGCAGTGAGGCTGGGGCAGGGGGACACTTTCAAGTGTTTGAGGCATTGCTGAAATATTCACAGGCACAAGAACAAATCACCGTACATGTACACGGACGGCAGAGCGACATCTGAGCTCCCTCTTTGGTACCAGCTGTGGTTCATGCCTGTTGCCAGGGGCAGGGATGTTCTCTAATTGAATGGAAAGCTTCGGGACTTGCCTGTGCATCCTCTCCTGCCTGAGAGCCAGCACATTCCCACTGCACTGCCTTCCCCAGCTCCTCAGCTCAGCACGGGAGGGCACAGAGCAGGAGGAGCCTCTGCCCCAGTCTCACCCACAGACACTGCCATCATGTCACTACAGAGCAGGAGCAACAGCTTTTTTACATTTAAGAGGCAGAAATTAATGGTTCTTGGAAGGGAATAAGACTAAAAGCACGTCTGAAGAAGGCCACCTGCAGACTTTAAGTGCCTCACGCAGGCTCCCATTGCAGCAGCCTCCAAAGGGATGCTCCCTCTGTCCCCACTCCCACGAGCTGCAGCTCCACAGTGCCATTTAACTTGTCAACTTACAGTGCAGCACCAACTCTGCATTTCATTTGCTCAGAAGTGTCAAATGAGAAAAAACTGTCTCCTACCTTGCCAAGACTGACTTTGACTCCCTAACCTGGTATTTAAGGGCTGACACATTCATTTCTTCCTCCATTGTTTAGAATTTCCCATTCATAGACTGCCTAACTGGAACATAAATTCTGGAGATGGGGTGCTGGTGTCACACATCACACGCTGCTTAACTCTGACATGAAATCCTTCATCTTCAGGCATGCAAATTTCCTGCAGATATATATGATCCGATTTTTAGGTGTGCATGCTAAAACCATAGGAAAGAGTTGAGTCATTGCTTCAAAAATCCATTCCAAAAGTTGAAAAAAAAATAATCCCCATTTCCAGTTGCCCATTCTAACAAAAATTTCTGATTCCTACCATTTATTTAAGCTGTGTTGTAGGACTGTGTCATATGTGGTAAACTGTGTTCCAGTATCTAATGTTATAGTTCCAGCAGTATGATGGCTGCCACTCATGTACACTGAAGGACATCAAAAGTCCTCTTTGCTCTGGGATTCTCTATTTCCTTTGAGCCACCCGTAGTGGCCTTGCAGGTCCCAGTGGGTGACTGTGGGTTCCTGTCCATTGTCCCGTCCTGATGGCCAGCTATATTTTGACCATTCTCCCAGGCAGTCTGTTCCTATACTAACATTAGAAAACTGACCCTTTTCATTTTCCCTTAATGAAGGTGAGATGATACACTCCTTGTCTGTCCATACACAGGAAGGACAATCCCGTGGGAAATCTCGTTGTGCTCATCTCTCCCTCAGTGTCCTCTTTCCCTCAGCAAAGCAGCCCAGCTGTTCTGTTCACATCTGCTGCCACTTTAGTCCCTCTCCTTTGACTTCTCCTCATTTCATCAACAGTTTCCCCAAAGCAGGAATTTCAGATCCACAGATAATTTACTTCAGCTGAAGCAAATAAATCATTAGTACTTGTAATTTAAAAATATTGTCTCTATTTTATATTTCTCTATAATAACATGGCCTTATTGTCTGCCACAGAGTTTATGGTCCTTTCCCACAAACCTGCTGCATTATGATACCTTTCTGTCTACAGTACTTATAAATTATTTCATTGGATTTCATCTTGTATTTGTCTTGTATCTGGTTTGCCAGTTATTTGTGGAAAACCTCAGTCTCATGGTGAAAAGATATAGGATTTATAATATTTCACATGATCAGGTTTGCTAAGGACAGGAAATGGGTTCTGTAAAGCTGCACCTGACATCAAAGACTGGATTTGCATTCCAAACCTATTAATAATTTCCTATTAATATAAAACTTTAAACAAAGAAAACCATCAGTGTTAAATGCTAATAGAATGTGTTCCAATTTGCTCATAGAGCTGGTTAGATTTATAACCATGTCAATATATGAGGGATTTTTAAGCATCATTATATACTGTGTTCCTGTTGATGCCTCTCCACTTATTGCTCTGGTAATACATTTGGCACAAGGGACATATATAATGCTAACATTTCTGTGATATACATACCCAATAAAAGCTTTTTCAATTTCATTATTTTGACAGGCAGATTCCATTAATACATCCACAACAATAATGTTCCTTTTCTTCAGGATCTAAGAGAAGAGGATTATTAAAAATTACAGACAATAGCCCTATACACTTAATCTCTCCAAATTCACTTTACGATTGCTGTCAACATCAATAATGTCAGACAGTATAATCAGGTTTGTATAAAACATCAGAACTCGTATATTTTCCAAAGGGGATTTGTTTCCCCACCTAACAATGCAACTCTTTGGGGTTTGGGGATTTTTTTCAGTCAGAAAATGATGCTCCCCAGTGCCTGTGGAGAATAGATGTGCTGTATCACAGCGCACTGCAGCTCCTGCATCTCCTCCCCTTCTCCACATTGTAGCCCTACTCCACCTTTGCATTTCAAAAGCCATGTCATAAATAATGAGAGGAGCAGGGAGAGGAGGCAGCTCAGAGTATCCATCAGAATGTCCCTCCTTCAGTGGCCAGAGGGTGTGTGGGTAGCCAGGAGCACGAGGGCACCAGGCAGGGGGAAATCACTGTGGAACTCCTTTGGTTGTACCACTGGCTTGGTCCTCACTGCAAAATGCAAGGTGAAAGAATTTCTGTGGACAAACAATACAGCAAGTAGTTTTCCCCTGGATTTTAAAGAATGCTTTGTATTTGCTGAGCATGAGAATCAACTCATCACCATGTACACTGCATGTCCAGCTGCTCTGGGAGCGTTCTAAACACAGCTAGAGCTTGGGAAATCCAGCTCTGGCTCATTTCAATACATGGAGCAATTGAATCCTTTTGAAATCCACATTTTCATTAGGACATTCTGAAAAAACCCTCATATTATCTTCATATTACTCTTAAATCAAACGATGCCTAGTGATTTAATCTTTATTGATATTAGCTTGTCAATATTAGTATCCGCTCTCATTCTGACCAACTTTGTACAGAACATTTGTAAAATCAGTTTCTGTCATGCCACTGAACAAAATAACTGCACCTCCTTTCATATCAGATTTATCAGTTCATCTATCAAAAAACACAATTTATTTTTTCCATTAGTTTCCTGAGAAGCCGAGCTGAGTGTGAGCAACTGGAGTTGGTCACTGGACTCGGATGTTCCTCCAACAATTATCTGAGTTGTCAGGCAAGGATTGCAAAGATACAGAGGCATTTGGACCTTAAATCTGAAGTGCTACAAACTGGGAAGCGACTTAAATGTCTGTAGGACAGGTTTCCAAGAGCAGGTTGGGAAGTGGGGATTGCTCATTTTCACGCACTTTAGACTGAAGAAAGGGCTTTTCTTCTTTTCTATTTGTGTGTTGTCTGCATTTATTGCCAGTAGCTCTGAGAGGAGCCGGCACAGAGGGTGACTGCAGTGTGTGAGCAGCAACACCCCTCGAGCACAGCTGTTTCATAAGGGCCACTGGAGGGACGATCCCTGCATGATTCCAGCTGCAGGACCCCTGTCCTCTCCTCCTGCTGCCCACATGGTGAACGGAGCCAGATCCATGGGAGGTATGGATATGGGTACAGCTCAGGGGCTGAGTGCACACTGACAGGACACTGATTCCACTGATCCGCAGGCAGAGATTCCCTGTTGGCAGCAGCTCGTTTGGCACCTTGTAGGATGTGCTGCCTTCTCTCCTCTTCAGGAGCCCCAGCTCTGCCCCTGCTGCAGACAGCCAGTGCCACTGCTGTGCCCCCTCTGCCCCGGAGCTGCCACAGGTCAGAGCTGGCCCTGCACACAGCCAAGCAAAGAGAATCCTCTGCAGCAGCACAAAAAGGGCTTCTGCTTCTCTGCCAGGGGCTCAGCCCTGGCCCACACTCAGTAACACTTCTCACGGAACACATACACTGACATTTCTGTGCAAGTGTATGGAAATTTGGGGGAGTGGTGGTTCTTCCATCTTCTCACAAATCCTTTAATAATTCGAGTTTCAGGGAATCTAAAAGGCCCTGGTTATATATATATATATATTTTTTTTTTTTTTTGCTAAGGGCTCCATAAACATGCTATGGTCAAACCTTGATTAAGATTAGAAAGTTCAAATACTAAAGCAGTTGAGAGTGTTGATATTCTGCACAATAAAACCTGATTACATTTCTGATCATCATCTCAGCAGTCCAAAGCAAGAAAAAGAGTTTATAAAGGCACCTCTAAAATTCTCTTACCAAGAGAAACTTCATGAGTAATTCTCAGAAAACGTGCTTTGTGGGGGTGCAACAAACCCTTAAGTGACTGTGAGAAGACAAATACTAGAAGAAGCTGGATTTAATAATGGATTTAATATTCTGTAATATGCCAGACAGAGCTATCATTTTGCATCCTTAGAAACAGCACTGTTCTCTCGGGGAGACAGAGAACAATACAGGAATATCACTGAGTGTTCCTTGACAAACTGTTACCAAAGAGGTTATGCAAATGCACAGTGTTCTGCATGAAGTTCCTTTTTCCCAGCGAAAAGAAGACAGACAGGACCTCTCTGATGGGTGGGACAGGACAAAGGGATCCCAATCAAAAGGCAGAAATGCTGAAGTTTGACTAAAATCAGAACCAATTCAGGAAAGGAATTCTAGTCAGAGCATTGCCCTTGGAATTTCACTCCAGCAGGGGATTAGAGGCTGCAAATCTACTTCAAGTGACTGCACAGGAAACTTTGCAACTGTTCTACAAGAGGGATTTGCCTGTAAGCAAAAAGATACAGGCTTGTCTGCCTTGCTTAGAGACTGAGCCAGAATTAATAATATGATTTCTCTTACTCCAGAGAGCTTCAACTCAGATGGTCCCCAACAAAAAAATGAAACAAGCAAAATTAAGAAGAAAAAACAATTCAAGGTCAAAAGATTTTACAAGTGATGAGCTATCACACCAGCACTATGTATATTTAATACATATTGATCAGCATCTCATGAACGAAGGATTTAGGATGAATCTATCCTTTATTGCAAACCTTTTTTCCAATCTATAAGATTTTTGTGTTTCTAGAGCAGATTTGTATTTTAAGGGAAGGATTTAGGAGCCTAAAAGATGTAAGCACTGAGCTGTTTATGAAGTTCAATGGCATTTGAGTGCCTGAGTCCCTCAGGCTCCAGGTTGAATTCCAGCTGCAACTTATTGACAATAGTCTGTCAGTTCAGAAAGCACAAAATGCTTGCCCTTTACAATAACAGAATATTTGTTTGGTAGACACAAAAATAACCTAGTCTGTCTTCCAGGGACTGTTCTGTGGTCACATTCAGGGAAACTGACACAGTTTAACTCAGGGAAAATTCAGCTCTGTGCATATGGGAATGCTGACTTTGCTATAGGTTTCCAATCACGAGTTCCTGCATAAAGGATAATATCACCTGCTCCAGGTTCTCACACCCCAAAACACTTTTTGCTCCTCTTCTCCCTGGCCACATCTCTCCAGCAGACCTTCAGCCTAGGCCAGAAATGCCTCCTCAGCAACTCTAACCCAAGGTCTGATCCAAGGCTTTTTTCCCCAGCTCCCTTTCCCCAGGAATTGCTCTGATTCCAGAGAACACCCCAGTCCATCCTCTCAGTGGTGCTGTCCAGCTGAAAGAGTCTAAAGCGCACCTTGGCACATAAACCCAAGGGTGAGGTGGATGGAGGTGGATCTGCAGGGTGGGGCAAAGATCCACTTTGTCTGGTGGTCTTTATAGGGACATTTTGCAGGAGTAAATCCTGATAAATATCTGCATGTGCACAACAGAATCTCCCCCTCTGCCCTTGGGGTGAGGAATGGAGCAAACAGGGCTTGGAGACACATCGTGCTGTCCTGGGAGCTGGGCTGGCCGTGGGCAGGGAACAAAGGCTGAGTTTATGATGCTTCACGTTAGATAAAGGATATGAAAGTTCACAGCTGTCATTGCATAACATTCCTGGACTACCAAAATGCCTGTTAAAAGTGCAAGGAGACAGCAGGGAAATAGGATGCCTTTGCAACGGGGCCGAAATGAGGCTGGAGGGAGCTCTGATGGGAATATTTAGCAGTCTCTGGGTTGCTCTGGCAGCTAAGCACATCCCTTTGACACAATGCTACCAACAGTGATTACTGCTTGTCGGAGGGTGTGAGGAGGGAAATTCTAAGGCAAAGTTAATTTACATCTTAAAATAGTTTCCTCTTAAAAAACACACCATGGTAACAAAATTTCGGTATTGTAATGATTAATGTCACCACACTGCACTGACTCCACTGCCTCGTAATTAAATAGGAGATATTCAGTTGTATAGTGCTTGAATATGATAATGGTTTATGTATTAACTCATTCACCTTGCAATTTCTCGTCCTATTTTTCATTTTTAGAGGCACATAATGATGGAGTGTGTACAGCAACACAGCTCTGAGCACAGTCCCTGCGTCGTCCTGAGGGAAGGAGGGACACTGTTGCTCCTGGCTTTGTTTAATTCTCTCTGATAAACTAAAATCCAAACCTGGAAGTGCATTTGCTGAGGCTTTCTAAGCACTCCAATCTGAGTGAGGGACCAGATACTTCATTCCCAAAGTATGGTTATAAAAATTTGCCATGAACCAAACGGCAGCTGAAAAGGAAAAGTGGGAGCTCTGCCTTTGCTGTGAGTTGCCACTTGGTGATTGTAGGGTTGGAAGCAGAGAAAACACTTAAACTCCTGCTCAAACCCACCTTCCACCCCTCCCCTGGTGATCCAGAAATACTCAAGAATATAGTCTGCATTTTGAGCATTAAAACAAAATCTCAATAATGATATTCCTCTGCCATGTTAAACCCACCTACATTGAAAGATCTTGGGATTTCAGAGCGGGAGATGTTTGGGTTTGGGTTTTCCACCTCTTTCTGGGAATGTCTCACTCTGATGTTTGCCAAGCATCTTGCACAAACTATTCGAATGCCTAAAGTTACCTCTGCAAGTTCAAGGTACTGAAATAAATCTCAGTTTTTCAGAGGTGAAAAACTCCCACACTCTCCATTCAAGTCAAGCGCAGGATTGTTTCACCCTCATTATGGGCTTGTTAGCAAATACCCAGCAACCTCCTAGGGTGTCACTTTTCCTCCTCATTCCTCACAGAACTGGCTCCTCTACATGAAAGCACTGACTATAAATAATATTGGATCTTTAGCTTAAAAAATGCATATCCTGATGAATACTCTGATGAATATTTATTCAGCACATTAAAAATATCAGCCATGCCTGGCTTTCATTTGGCTCATAAACCTGAATATTGCAAAAAACCTAAAGACAATATTTATTCAGCACATCAGCAAAGCATCAGCTGAGGGAACTTCATATTTCTGTTTGGGATAAGTACACACATCCTATTCCTGTCCCGTGGAAATACTTCATAATCTTTGGAAGTATTTCTTTGAGACAGGAAGGGCTGTTCCTGTTTCACAGCTGGAGAGATGTAGTAGACAGATTTATGGCATTTAATTTCCACTAATTCCAATGGAGGTAGATGCTGAATAGTTTATTAAAATCTGGCTGCAAGTATCTTGCCCAGGGTCGCAGAGGAGTCTCCTGAAGGATGATTTTCAGGGTTGTGGATCAGCACTGAACCTGCTGGGACACCAGTTTTCCTGGTTTCCCCTCCTGCTGGGAGTACTTTATTTTCAGTACCATGACTAGGTGTACACAGCAGCATTACCTTGGGTGTTCAGTTCAGTCTTGAGCCAACCCTTCCCCAGTATCCATCACACCGGGCTGGGATTTGCTCTCTGGCTCTGCTTTGGAGCCACCTGGATCCTCAAGCAAGAAAACTGAAATCATTTCTTAATTATTAGACTTGGCAGCACTCCCCAGCTCCTGTGATGGATATGTGCTCCCCTTACCTTCTCCTGTTCATCTGAAACGAAATGCAAACACAAACTCTCTCCTCCACCTGAGCTCCTGATTTTTTTGGGAAGAAACACTGCTGTGTGGAGAGGGATTTTGCACTTTGAGCCCTCTTCCATGCATGGAGTTGCTCTGGAGACACAGCCCCTGCCTGGTACAGGGGGGTCTGTGTTTGCCCAGGACAGTGCTCTGTGAACATGCAGTATTAGGCCCTTTTAGCTTTAGTGCTGAGCCCCTCTAGAATTCTTTATTCTAGTTTTTTTTTTTTGTTGTTTATTTCAGTTTGGATTGGAAGAGGTAATTCTTTATACTCTGATTTCTAAGTTGCTCATATTCTACAGTCCAGACTTTCTCATCTTCTGACATCATTGGGAAAGTTTAGCTTGTTTTTTCCAAATTCCCTGTGTTTGTCTCCTATAAATAAATCCTTTTCAAAACAACCTCTCTTCAACAAGACATGGTTCCTTTTGAGTCCCGCCAGCATCTGTAGACAGAGTGTCCTGGTCACAGTCATGAATGCTCTGACACAGAAATATGTCCATTTACTTCATTTGATCACTTTGGCTTTGCCAGAACCACCCTTGATTTTCCCTAAAACAGCAAAAAAATGGAATCAGGCATTGGAGTGGGAAATTCTTGCCACTGTAGATGGAAATAGGAACTCACTTGTCACTCCTGCTTTCAAATGAATTTCTAAATGAAAACCCCGTTTATACTGTCAGCACTGGAAGAGGGAGATGACAGGTTGTCTTGGTTTCCCATCAGCCACAGCCTGTGTCAGCAGCTTTGCAGGATCCAGGATACACTCCACTTTCTCCCCTAAAAGCCATTTCTTTGTGTTGCCTTTTGCTAGGAACAACTGTGAGTGCTGCTGCCTTGGAATATGTTTGTTATTGGTTTTTTTACATCTAAAACTCTTTGACATGTTCTTTAGAGGATTTGTTGGAGCAGCTTCCACAATCATCCTGTATTGTTTTCCATATCCCTCCTAAATGCAATTCAGTTAAATAGGTTGGTGGTGTTTGTATGAATCCAAGCAGCATTCTTGGCCACATGACAAGCTGAACTGGACTGGTTTGGTGGGTTTCCGATAGTCCTGGCTAGAGCTGATGTTTTTTAAACAAAATGTTTGAAAACAAAACCATGGATGCTTTCAGATGTGAGGCTCCCATCTCCAGCTTTGTAGAAGGTGTTCTGGGCAGAAGGCAAATATAACAGGGTAAAAAATACCCTTTCACAGATATCCTGGAAAACAGGCTGAACAAAATCCAAAAGCACAAATGGTAGTTCTGTGTCTTTTAATGTTTTTCTGGTGGAAGCATCTTGAAGTCCTAATTAGGGACTAAAATCTCTTCTTTCAGGCTCTCTCAAGGACTAAAAGCTGCCCATACAACACATAGATGAGATCCACTGATGCTTGCTGGACATCGGGAAGGATGGTGAAGATCTAGTTCTGAAATCGGTGAGTTTAATATTTGTTCTATTTTTACACTAATATGCTCATCTCCCCTTCTCTGAGACATTTCTCCTCTATCACTTCCTTGGAATTAATTCAGAACATAGAAACGTGGTACTTGCCTTGCCAGCTGTTTACAAATCTTTACAAATGTTTGCCACAGGGAGCAGAGAGTCTGTTCTGGCTGTGGGGTTTATAGTTTGAACAGAGAATTCTGGCTACAGGATTTTTAAGTTTGGATAGTGAAAATATCTATCAGAACATGTCAAATACTTATATGGAAAGTTACATACTGAAGGCCAGTTGCAAGCATAAGTTCATTTGCTGGTGTAAATGGGTTCTACCATATGCCTTATACTTTCAGAAATTCTTTGAATAAAACCCTTTGGAAAAGCAAACAGGAGGAAATGAGCTGACAAAGCACAGTACAGATACAGACATAGAGATATATTTCTTATCAGTCACTGTTGCTGTCTCTTCACTGGAAAAAAACAGTGGACAAATAGAAAGATTTCTATATAATGAACATAGATAAGGGAAAAAAAAATCAGAATATCTGCTAAAGATTTTCATATTGGCCTCCCCACATCCCTCCTCCTCAGTACTGTTATACAGCTCATTTCCTTGCATGATGCTGATGAGGAAAGGGCTTTGCCCGGAGAAAGAAAACTCCTCTCCACTGACTGTATAAAAATACACGGGTTTGTAAGTAGCTCTGTTGTCAAACAGGGTATTTGTAATCCTTCCTTGGTTTTACTTCTTGGTACTGGCAGGTCCATAACTGGTCTGCTTATGCCATCTCCTGGGTAATCACAGAACTGCCCTTGCACAGGAAATGCCTCTATCAAGGAGCATTAATAATTATCAGTGCCTTGAAATAATTTACTAAATGAATCCCTGAAGTAATTCTCTTTCTTATTTTATAGAATTTAGAACAATTCCAAAACTACTGAATTGTTAATAGCATACCATATTCAGCTATTATGAATAATCAGTAGACTGTACAAAAAAGATCTTTGTAATTGAAGTCCCAACGATATTGAAATATTTAGTGATGTTTTATAAAAAATACTTTGTTATTATGATGTTTTGCTTATGAGAGCCCCATTTTCTCAAAAGACAGTGGTTTAATCTCTTGGGGATGATCAGCAAAAAGGAACAGATGTTGGCTGTGTTTCATAGTATGCTACTGGAGAGAACTGTGCTGTGTGACACTTCATTTCTGATGGCAGTGCTAGGAGAACCCACAAAGAGCAGATGAGGTTGCATGACCTTCTGGAAATTTTGGCTTTGCTATTCACTGAATCACTCTTGTAAAATCTCACATTGGGTAATTACACCTGTTTAGGGGACAAGGGAAAAGGCTGAAGGGCCTTCAGTGGCTCCTGGAACCCCGTTTTGCTTCATTGTCCATAGTATAGAATGGCAGACATTGTGAATTATGTCACTGGAGGCATCCAGAAAGCAGCTGGTCAGCCCTGGGTCAACAGGCCATGTTTCACTAACAGGGTCAGCACAGGTGTTTCCACTGTAAAGGCTTCTCATCCCTTTTGAAAAGCAGGAGACAATGGCAGTGTGGAGAGCAGGCACAGCACAGGGAAGGTGCTACAGCATCTGCTCACCTGTGCTTTGAGTTTGCCCTTCCTCAATTTGCCCCCACCACCAGTTTTCATCCAAGTGCTATTCCGGGCTAAAATTGAAAGCCACGTTGGAATGGCATAAAGCTCTCCTTTTTCTCAGCCTTCAGCAGCAGCACAAGGTAAGGAAGTAAAAGCCTATTTTCAGTTTCTTTGGAGGTGATCGTGGCCTTTGAGCTCAGCTGGGAAACTTTGCCACCACCACGCGTGCTCTATGCCTGTTCCCTGCTTGCTCTCACAAAAGCTTCAGAAAGGCCCCCAGCTTGGCATATGGGGTCTTCAAAACACTAATCCAACACTGTGCTACTAAGTGTTTAATTATTAGGATTGTGGAATACAACAACACCTAAGTCATTAATAGAAGGAACTAATTATAACCCTCTCAGCATGTGGTTTCCCCTTCACTGATAGAATCTCTTGTCATTTATTTGTCCTTTAAATGACTTCTTGTAATACGTTAATCGGGATAAATGGATCCTTCGGAGGGGAGGAAATGACCCCAAACCGGCACAGAAAGGTTTGATTAAAACTTGCCCTCCTCCTGTGGCAGCCCAAAGATCCCAGGGGATGCCATTGCTCAGCAGAGTGGAGGAAACAGCAGACAAAGCAGAGCTTTCTGTGTGAGACAAAGACTCGATCACTGCAGGAGCAGCCCATGATCAGTGCCTCTGCTTTCCTTTAAAACTCCCTGTCAGAAATTTGCTTCCAGAGTCATTCATTTCCCCTTTACTCATTGTGTGTCGTTTGCTTTTAAAGTAAGATCTTTATAAATGAGGCAAAGCAAAGACGGAGGTGGAGACTGTGCAGAGATAAACGTTTGTGCTGCTGGGACTCCCACTGGCCAGGGCACAGCAGGGACTGGGAGTAATGGGGGCTCCTGGGCACCTGATGAGAGCTGTCCCTGTGCACAGGGAACTGGAACACTGGGGCCACCACTGGAGTTAGGGCACAGCAAGCCATGGAGCTGCCTGCATTTTAAAGCAGGCCCTGAACAAACCAGAGGCTTCACACAGTCCCTCTGCCACTGAGGGAGCAAAGCACGAGCCCAGGCTGTCAATTAGTTGTGGTCGCACAGAGAGCACAGGTCATCCCTCAGCAGGGGCTGCTCCAGGGGGGTCCTGGGGGCACCAGGCACGAGCAGAGGGGCCTTGGATGGAAGGTCATATCCCTCAGGCCAGGTTTGCTGCCAGGCACTGGCAGGGAAGGGTGTATGTCCAGCAGGGACATCACACCAAGCTCCATGTGAAGCTTTGAGAGCTCCCTCAGGGACTGGGATTGAGATGGTTCGCTCTTACCCCTAGAGCAGACAGGGCAAGAGCAGCTTTGAGGACAAACCTGCCTGGGGTATCACCTCATCACAGCCTACAGCTTCCTGGGGAGGGGCAGGCACTCAGCTCTGCTCTCTGGGGACCAGGGACAGCTCCCAGGGAAGGGCTGGAGTTGGGTCAGGGCAGGGTTAGGTTGGATCTCAGCAAAAGGCTCTTCCCCCAGAGGGTGGTGGGCACTGACCAGGCTCCCCAGGGCAGTGGGCACAGCCCCAAGGCTGCCAGAGCTCCAGGAGGGTTTGGATGATGCTCTGGGGCACAGGGAATGACCCTTGGGGATGGTCCTGGCCAGGGCTAAGGGTTGGGCTGGATGATCCTTGTGGGTCCCTTCCAGCTCAGTCAATTCTGTGACAATATTCAGAGTGATGTGTGGCACAAGTAAAGCTGCTGCCTCCAACACCTACCTCTTGGTGTGGTTCCTGATAGAAGCCTCAGCCTCACGTGGTTAGAGCCATCCAAGAGCAGCTGCCTGCCAAAGTGTCTCTAAAAGCATGATTGACACAAATGTGTGATGCAGGGGAGAAATGCACTGATTTATGCCTCATTTTCCCTTCCTAGTAATCATTGTGTCTCATGAAAGTCTCTGAATAAACCTTTTAGATTGTAGTAATTTGGTAGTGAGGGTGTCCCTCGTCAGCCCAGGCCTCCCTTCTGCCAGGCTCCTCTGAAAAGTTAGTGGTGTCTCAAGCAGATGTTTCTAGTTTTTGAAACAGTGGGAGTTCAATAAGCTAATTTAGGTTTCCTTCACTCCCATTGGAGGGGAAATGTCAACTGAAACCTTATGTAAGGATGGAGAAAGAAGTAATTGTCATCTAGAGCTGAGACACATACCTACAACCCAGATTGATTTCTGGAGTTTTGCTGTTTTCCAGACCCCCCAGCTGATGCAGGACCTGTCCATATGCTGGCTCTCTGTATGACTGTGTCAGCTCTTTCAGCCTAAATTTCTGTTCTTTCAAGTGAGAACATTATATTTTTATCTCACAATGATGCTTGGAAGCTGTATTAGCTTAGTGTGTGTAAGTCTACTAAATCCTTGAAGCCACAGAAATAATGAACATAATTACCTGTATGGGCACAGGGTATATGATTGTAAGAACCTCCAACAAACATTCTCACTTGCCAAAAAATAGCTTTTCCTTAAAACAGTTCTTTTTGTTCCGTGCAAGAGAAAGAGAACTTTCTCTTTAGCAGCTGTGGGCCTGCTCACATCTAACCTTGGGGTGACTGCACCCACGGTGTGCTCCATCCCAACACAAGTTTACATGAGCAATAAGCACACAGAATACTTTCATTGTTATTTTTAATCTTGCATAATTTTCACAAGAAATAGCAAAACACAGCAACAGTTCTAATCTTAGAAATCTGGTTTTCATTTGCAATAAAAACATCACCTCAGTTATTAGCAGTGCTGCTAAATCACTGAGCAGACCTGAAGTCTTCCATCTGGAATTAGAGGTTAAGGACTGTTTATCACAGCAGTGATTTATTGTGCAAACACCTCTTGCTGCTGGCATTTAGGAAAATGTAGCTGCCTGCCACTCAGCCAAATTCTTTTATCACACTTGACTGAAGTTTCCAGCCCTGAATTATTAGATAATAACATCTGAGCAAAAGCACGATTTATTGTTTAAGTAAACTTTGAAACAGAAAAACAGAGCCTTACCTATCAGACTTGGTGCTTGCCTCAGGCAAAGCATTTTTCTCTCAAAGCACACAATTGTAGCAGGACTGAAGGAAGATTTGTGACTGATTCCATCACTCCCTGCGTGTGTAACTCCCCCAAAGGCAGGACACCCTGTCCTGAGCTGCCCCTCCCTGAGCCCTGCAGGGTCACACCGACAGCCCTGGTGCCATGGCCCGGGCTGGGCAGCCCCGCTCATTCCTGCCCAAAGCTCAGCATCCCAAAGGAACACCCCTGTGCTTTGCTAGGAGGGAAACTCCAGACCGTCCCTTCCTTATCCCTTCCCCTGTTTTATCAGGTCACTCGCGGCTCCTTTCGGGCAGGTGGTTGTAACCGGGTAAGCGGCGCTTGCAGCAGTGCCATGACGGCCGCAGCCAGCAGGTGCCAGCACAGCGCGGCAGCTCCCCCAGCGCCTCCGCTGCTCCAGGGAAGCATGTGCAGCCTCGGGCGCGCCTGGTCCTCCGTGTTTCACTGTCACATAGAGAGCAAACAGCTGATCACCAACTCACATCCACATGGCACTGTATGAGAGCTAGTACTGGATTTAAAGAGAGCATTTGCTGGAAGAAGGACTATATTACTGGCCCAACAGCCTTCTCTGTTCAAAACTGCCTTCTTTCCACACGGAACTTTGACTGGAATTTCAAGCCCTGCAGATCTGGGTTTTTTTCCTATGCATACGAAATTGAGGCTCCTTAATATCAGGTCTTGTATTTGTGTCAGTGTGCACAGAATATACCAGAATCTCTGCAGAGTACAGTGGACCCTCCAGACACATCACATTCTTGGCTGCCCATGTGCAAACAGTGCTGGCAAAAGGAATAAAAGGCCAGGTCCTTGTGGTGCAAACACACTGCAAAGCTTTTCAAGTACAGGTTCTTTTGTCTGAAATTGTCAGTGCTCCTGCCAGAAGCCCTTGCAACACCATGAAGTACCACAGCATTCTGAAATCAGTTGAGTGATGGAGATCCCTTCTGACAGATTTCTTCCAGAGCAGAAAAACTTGGCCCCAGAGTGTTCAAAAAGTCAACAGGCAAGTCTTCATTGCTGATGGAGATAGAGCAGAGGGAGTCACTATGCTCTAGTTCTCCTTCCTCAAAGTATCTGCAAGGCTCATCAACATCCCTGGAATCTTCCAGTGTGGTTTGGTAATCCAGCTTCTAAAGAAGGGAACAAACAAGGCAAGTCATCACGGAAGCTCCCACTGCCCTTCTGAAAAGTAAAGGAATTCCTGGTATGCAAACTAGACAGGTAAGGCAGGAAGTTACAGGGCAGAGTATGGGCTTTTCTCTGGCAAGGAAAAGTTTTACTGAAACTCTCAGCTGCACAAACTCCAGAGCCTGAACTTCCCCCAGGGTCCAAATGAAGCAGCAAAGGGCATTTGATTGTCAGAGAGCTGGCAAGGGAACCTGACTGGCATGGCATGGACTCTGGAGGCATGAAGGACAGGCCTGGAAAGATGCAGGGGTCAGACAGGACATGGCAAGAGGAATTAGAACTTCCCTGACAGCACAGAAGTGCAGGAGCAGGTGACTGAACTTTAACTGTGCCAGGGAAAGCATTTGAGCCCCACTTCTCCATTCTGAAGGACTTCTAAAGGTGACAGGTCCCAGCCTTGCAGGAATAGCTGGTGACCAGCCAGAAGTCTGGCAGACAAGGTATTTTCAGCAAGGAAGAGTCTTGAATGTTTCCCCATCAAAAAAATCCCTTGCTTTTGATGGCAGTGCTTCTGAGGTGTAGGCTGAGAGCAGCTGAAGCCATGGCAGCTCTCCAGTTTGGAAAGCCTTTTTTCTTATGCTTACAAGCCAACCTGACAAAGGAGGAGTTCAACAGTCATTTCTTACCTGAGCCAGTATTTTGTCCACTCTCTGCATGAAGTAATCCTGGTGTCTTGCTTGGAATGTCTCATAACCAGTGAAAAGGCAATTCTGGAAGACAGACACAGTGTGTCAGGTTTGACCTGCAGAAGGTCACCTTCTAAAGTTTCTTTCACACACAAATAATTATCGTTCTCGCTGTTAAATCCATTTCTCTGGTGCTGCTTCCTCCAGTCACATTGCAGCTTATTCTATTCAGGGATTATTTCTCCCTGAATACATGGAGTCACAACTCTCAGCATTCTTCACCTTCTCCAGTAATTAAACCTCTTTCTTCCTCTAAATCAATAGTTTCCATTTCATGCCACCAAACATGACCTCAGATCACATGGGCAATCCCAGCTCCTCACTGTGATCTTAAGGATTGTGAAATTGGCTTCTCACACATATAAAAAAGACTATTTTACATTTTCTTTGTCTGTCTGAAAGACAGAGATTGTTCTTGGAGTCTCTTGGTTATCCCTATGTACTTATGAACAGAACACATGGCAACCACCTACTGGTGGAGACCAGCATTTTCTTCAGGTATTTTTTGCAATAAAAAGAGAACATAGTACAAAAAACCTCAGAAGTCTTCAAACTCCAGAAGTACATCTTACAGTTCTGTAATACTCATAAATCCTGCCCATGCTTTTACAGTATGTTAGGTAGAAGTTCTTGACCAGAATGTTTTTCACAGTTATCTGAGGAAAGATGGGTCCATTTTACTTATACCAAGAACTGAATAAAATTTTGTGCATATCAATTCAGGTACTGTAGTAAGAACTTTGGAAGAAATTACACCTCCTGCTTTTCTAATTGAGTGATATTGTATCATCCTTCCTACTGTTAATAATACCAGAGCTCATTCCTAGGACACCAATTTCTGTGGTATAAAAAAGGGCATTCACAGGCAGTTACCTCAACAATCACTTCTTTTCCAGTGTCCACAAACGCAGGTGTTGGAGCAGCACGATGTGCAATATCCAGCTTAGCCTGCACACAGGGAGAGGGCAGGTGTTAATGAGGAAGTGAACTGGGTGGGAAGGATCACACATTTGCAGACTATTCCATTTTCCCCTTCCATTTCCTCCCTTGCTGAACACACTACTGAGTGTGTGTAGTAGTGTGAGCAGGGGTGCTCTGCTTCCCTTCTCCTGGATTCACCAGCAGGATGAGCCACTTAGGAAGGTGCTGCTGGTACTGAAAAATGGTAGGAGTGGTAAGAGTCTGTCACCAGCGTGGCATTCTCCAGTCCATGCAGAACACCCCTCCCCAGACATGCTTAGTGGCAAAAAAGCTTTATTTTTCTCAATACCAAACCCAGAGGAAACATAATTAAAGAGATGACTAGTAGCAGACTCAGCCACACAACACTAGGGTTATGTGAATATGTGCTTTCCCCCTTACCTCAGGAAAAGGATTCCTGCTCTCTTCATTATAGCTGATTAAAGTCTGTTCACCCTCCTGAGGAGGAACGATGGCTTTGCCTTTACATCCTGCCCCGTAACACTGGCAAAGCAGGATGCTGGAAACTGTGTAAACAAGGAAGGGAGAGGTGAAATGGATAGATGGGCATGGCTCACCACAGTGGGGCCCAGCCCAGCTCCAAAGGAGCTCCCTGGGAATCTCCAGCAACTCTGCTGGGCAGAGAGGGAATGCTTGGCTGGAGCAGGAGCCTGCTGCAGAGCACTGAGCA
The DNA here is from genome assembly GCA_035222235.1 of Margarornis squamiger. NCBI lineage: Eukaryota > Metazoa > Chordata > Aves > Passeriformes > Furnariidae > Margarornis > Margarornis squamiger. The sequence goes on from JAWWTY010000048.1 coordinate 10,782,230, forward strand.
GCACACAGGAGAACTCACACACAGGGAACCAGGGCAACAGGGCTCAGATATTCTTAAATTTTACTTCACATAAAGAATCAGTCATTCATCTCTTCAGCATTAGCCAACATGAGCTGGTACAGGGGAAGCAGCTCTGGAACAAGTGTAACCCCACAGAATTCATTAATTCCAGTTTGTCAGTACACAGCCAATGTCAAAAAAGTCAAGTACTCAATTTTATTCCATGCAAACAAGAGTATTTACTTGGTTGTACTGGAGTTCAGCTTAAGGACAGTTTGCATTTGCCAGTCACCATGCAGATGCAATATAACCCTGATTTTAGTGGATTTTAGTTCATGAGCTGCAGTTGCAATGAGATCCAATGGGCAGATGACAGACAAGCTGCACACCCGAGTTAGGAGGTTCCTTACCCAGCAGCAATAAGAAAGCCATCAGTACTATTGCAGTGGCACCACCTCCAAGCCCCACTGCTGCTTGGGGAATTGGTGGATCCTCACATGTGTGTCCATCTGGGCAAAAGCAGAGCCTGATGTGCTGCTCCTGCCTCGCAGAAAATCCTTGCATGTCCTGAATAATGATGGGCACCAAGTAGCTGCCCTGTGGGAGGCTTCTCAACATCAAGAGCTCAACTGACTGCCCTAAAAAGAAGACAAGCAAGTTACTTCAAGACTCATAGAAAGAAGTCTAATATTCTGTAGTCCCCTCTGTTGATAATCAAAGGGAAACTCATTTGCACCCCAATTTAAGATACTTTTTTCAGTCTCAATGAACCATAGTAAATAGGACAAAATTAGATCCCACTTTATCACCTCGCTGAGCCTTCTGGGCAGAGAACTGTCCCAGCCTTGCTGCATTCTGGCACAGCTGCCCTGACACTGGAATTCATTATGTAATTAATCAAATGCAGAAGTAGTTCCTCAGCTTCCTACCCCCCTTTCTGCACATTGCTTCTGGTCCTCTCCTCAGCAGAGGTCAAGACTAATGCAATTTTTTTTTTCAAAATGCTGTAACTTCATATTTTGAAAGTTGCTTCTCAACATCCTTTCAGTCCCATTGAGGCTCATCAGTGACAAACTATAAAGGCAAGAGACAGTGAAGTAACTAGAGGGCACACTGCTGGCAACAAACTTGTCCTGAAGTTCATGAAAGGAAGAACTCACCAAAGTTCCTTCCCAAAGTCCAGTTGTGCTTCACATCTTCAGAGTCCTCAGCCAGCTCAAATGCCAATGGCCCAGAGTGTGAATGGACCAGGGCAGGCTTAGCTTGTATAATGAGAAGTGTCCCTTCTTTTTTGTCACACACATCCACAGAGGGAGCCACTAGTGATGGCATATGATCATTAATGTCAGACAAGTAGAGCAGGATGGTGCCAGTAGCAGTCTGTGGTGGAAAGCCTAGACAACAGAAAAGGAAAGAGAAAAACCCTCACATTGACATATGCCATTCATTGGCAGGATCTCTGGATTACCCTGATACTCACTCACACAAAACACAGGTTTTAAACATTAGGGTGTTCTATTATCCATTAACCACTTAGATCCTTAATCTTACTATAATTTGGTATCCAACATGCAGCTCATCTCCAACAGTCCAAACACTGCTTGACTCTTTTCTTACTGGCTGCTTACCATGACCAGTAGCTTGGACAATAATGGTGTACAGGCTGTTGTTCACAAAAGGGGATTCTTTGTCAAATTCTTTTGCCACAGTAAGAACTCCAGAATTCTCATCCACCCTCAGCCAGCTGCCTGGGTCATGGGCTAGTTCATATCTGAACAGGAAAGGGAAAGTTACAGGTTATGATTTTAAATGGATTTTGGTTACTATATTAAACTTGCAAATATATATTACTAAACTATTTCCTATTCTGAGAGCTAGAACATCTCCACTTACTTTATCTTATTTGGCACATCATCTGGATATGTGGCAGGATATTTTCTAAATACCCTCCCAGGCTTCATTGAATCTTCTTTTTGGACAATAAGTAGGGGAGGATGGAACTCAGGAGCACGTTGTGACTGTATGACCTTGATGTTCACTGTTGTGGTGCTGGATTCTAAGCTTGAGCTCATCACAACACCATTTTTACACAAGAAGAAAGGTTCTTCATTTGCTACAGCAATGACAAGTCTCATCTCAGAGTCACCTTCGTAGTGGAGAGGCTGAAAACCCCGGAGAGAGTGTGATTAGCATTTATGACCTTTGGTTTGGCAGTCACGTCAGACCTTCCCTGGAACTCAGAGGAGAGCTGAGCTCGCCTGACTCAGCTAAAACACTAATTGATTGGCCTCATATTCACACTGGCCACTGTCATATCTTTCTGCTCCTTACCTTAATAATGCTCAAAACGCCTTCATTTGTCTCTGGATCCGTCTCAATGCTGAACTGCTCCCTCTCATTGCCCTTTACTACTCTGTATTTTGCTCTCCAAGCTGCAGTGCTGGGGGAGTCTTTATCTTCCACTTGGAGCCGTAACACAGCTGGATGTTCCTGTCCTGCTGAAACCTGTAGCTGGTACTGGGAGAGGCAAGGAAGGAAATAAGGATATTTGTTTGTTTGTTTTAAATAATCTCTTCACAATGGCTTAAGGTTTTGATGGTGTAATGTAGCCACCAGCTTGCCTAACTGGGACTCCAAAGACAGGCTGAGAAATTCCAATGAACTCCCCTAGGGAGTGATGAGGTCATAACAAAACATAATTTGTTTGTCTTTATTCTTAATATAAACTGGTCACTGGTTGAGAGCTGAAAATTCAGACTTAATAATGCAGTGAAGGATGATATATGTACTGAGACAGAGGGAACAAATCACAGCTGTGAGAAGGGGCAGAATTTTACTAGGCTGGAGTTAGTGCTGATTAAACACAGACTGCTTGTATAAGTCTGTTTTGGCAGATTATTCAACATTATTCCCTCAGGTCATCCAAACACTATTCTGCAGGCAGGAGACCCACCATAGTAACACATGGTGAACGTGTTTGCTCTCGTGGGTGACTTTGTACACACTGTTGTAACCTCGTATCTGTTCTTACCATTTACAACTCCAAATATTTACATATACCAGTTCTTGCCATGACAGCACTGTGGGTGCATTGCTGGCTTTGGCTGGGATAGCTAATCCAGGGCAGTCAGTAGATTGTAAAATAGAAAGTAGATTGTAATCATGGAATGGTTTGGGTTGAAAGGGACCTTAAAGGCCATTTAGTTCAACCCTCTGCCACAGGCAGGGACACCTTCCACTAGACAAAGTTGTTCAAAGCCCCAACTCGGTCTTGAGCACTTCCAGGGCTGGGGAGTCCACCACTTCTCTGGGTGACCAGCACCTTACCTTCCCAGATGTTAGACTAAGCTGCTCTGTCACCTTCCTTATGCTACCAGTGGGACAAAACCTTCTGGTGGTGGACAAGAAAACTAAAGAAATTTGCCACTGTCCACATTTTAAGAAACAGTTCTTCCAACACATAAATCTCATTTGCACATGTTTTGGCCTAATGCTGCAAGTGTCTGAGGGTTCCCATGCCCACTGCTGAGTGCATTCAGCAGTCTGAAGGACTGAACTGTATTCAGAAAGGCTCAGTGATGATGTGGTCCCTTACGTCAGCGCTGCCAAACACAGGGAGGTGGTTGTTTGCATCTTCAACTGCCACATTCACGGTTGCAGTAGATGACAGCTGGGGACTCCCATGGTCACTGGCTTTAATCAGCAGTTTGAAAGAGTTGGCAGTCTGAAAAACAGCAATGAGGAAGTTCCAGAATTAGTGCAGAAACTGCTTCTATATTTTGCCAGTCAGAGCTACAAAGCTGGATGGGAGGCTCTCCTCCTCCTTATAGCTGGTAACTGTGGAATGGACATGTGTCATGCATTAAATGACGACAGGCTGCCAAATATACATCACCTTATAATCCAGGCATCCTGAGAGAAGGATTGATCCTGTGGTAGGATCAATCTTAAATGTGATTCCATCTGGAATGGGCGTTTGCATAGTTATAGAATAGGACACCTGAGAGTTCACAGTGCCGACTTCATCTTTGTCCAAGGCTGTGACTTGGAAAACTGGCTCATCTAGGAAGAAGAATGGAGATATTACTAGAAGTGTTTAGTCTCAGCATGGACTATCTCAGGCCTCTCTGCAGGCTCTTAAACACACGAGTCCCAGGACGACCTCTGACTCCTCTTGTGGCTATGGTTATCCCTGGAAAGACTCTGGCCACTACTTCATTTGGGTGGCAAACCCATCTGAAATACTTAGTGCCACACTCCTGGATTTCCTTTATCAAAACCACTCACTAGCTTTTCATGCAGCTTCTGAGGAGCTGACACCGTGCCCACTACACACCCAGCCTGAGCCTCAGTGCTTCTAAACACTGCCTGAGCACCGTCTGGGAAGCAAGGGGCACCTGCAGGTTGCACATCCACAGCTCAGATCAAAGTCTTGGCTTGTAGCTAAGGAGAAATACCTTGGGAGTTTGTCCAGAATGTCTCCAACATTATGCTAATGTACACTGAGGTGAATCAGGCATAGGAGAAAGTCCTTAAATATAGAGTGTTTAAATAAAGGTAGGGAGAAGAACAGCTTTAGTAGGAAAGGGATAATAACAATGAAGGGATTCAGAAGGCATTCCGCAGTTTCAGACCCAAACTGCATCCTTTGGCTGGATGGCCCTTACCTTGACTGTGGTTCTCCCTGACTGTAATGCTGTATTCCTCCTTGGAAAACTCAGGAGCATTGTCATTTATATCCTGAACCTTTATCTTGACAAGGAAATGGCGGTCCAACAGCTTCCCACTTTCTCTGTTCTCAATATTGAACCGTATCTAAAGGAGGAGCAACCCAGATATCAGAATGGACTGAACAGTACCATTTAGGTATCGGGGTTGAACAAAAAACTTCCATTTTTAAGCTGTTTCAGTGAAATTTAGCCAACACTGGCTTTCAGTCACATGCCTAAGTTGTTATTTCACCTTTCAAAGGTAGCAGATTCATAATGGTCATCCTGGGCATCAAACAATACATTTAAAAGTAAAAAAATATTTCTAAAGGAGCTGGCTCTGGGTTATTAAAAAAGGTTGCCTAATATAAATTCCATAAATATCCTTGGGGCCAGACAGAAGAATGCTTCCACCTGTGCTTCCCAGTTCTGAAGTATTTATTTAAGTAGCACACTCAGTTTTGTTCAGCTGCATTTCTATGATATTTTGGCTTCAACTCCATGAATGTGCAGTGGATTCAAATCTGAATGCTGAATCCTCCTTTGCTAAACTTAGTTCTGCTTTAAAACCAAGCCCTGGAACAGTTGCGTTCAGTGAGAGGGATTACAAAGCTCTCCAGAATTTATCTTTTCATTATGGAAGGCAAGACCTTGCCCAGCAAACCACATGGAAAACTCTAATTTGGGTACAGTTAATCCCCAGAGACACAAATAGGAATAAAATAAAACAAAATAAACATAAGGAGACCACAACTGAAATTTTTTTGCAAGAGGAAAACAAACCCACACTCACATATTTCATTCATACACTCGTTATCACATTTCTTTCATTACAGTTACTGCTTATGAACACTTTTCTGCTTTTTAGGAGAACATATGCTTCCTCTTCTGTAAAGTTACAGTAATACAGCCTTGCAGCTCCTCCAGGATTATCTGGGCTTCTGTAATTTATGACTGTGTGTTTCCATTCTCCTGCTGAGGAGGTTCCCTGTTTACAACTCAGTGTTCTGGCCACTATAGCTGTAACACATTTGGGATTTCAGGACAACCTCTGAAGTTTTTAGGGGATGTTCAAGGGTCATACCAAAAAGAAAACAGAAAGGAAGTGCATGGATATTTATGGGAGCACAAACAATGAGGCTGATAATAAACAGTGATGACAAAGTTACTGGTCTCTGCTGAGCCACTCAACTTAATACCTATTTATAAGTTCAGGATAAGATATGGAGGTCAAAAAAACACAACATTATCATAATGTGATAATTCTTGTAAAGGATTTAGCCATAAAAAAGCAATTAACCTTTGCAAGCAGTTTAAAGTATTCTTTGAAAGTGCCTTACCAGGAAAGCTGGAGTCTTCTCCCTGTCGATGCTGCGATGTACGTACACATTGGCATCCTCTTCTATGGAAAACAGTCCAGCCTCTGGAGGTTCATCCACGCCAGGGCCACTGATTAAGTATTTTTGTGATGCATTAAGTGCTTTTTTACTGCCCAGCTTTGGAAAGGAGAAGTAGAACAATGCAGTGTGAGCAGGGAAGATGGAACAGGAATATAAAAGACTTCAGGCCAGTCCTCTGTCTGCCCCCCTTCCCCTTGCAGATGAGCCTTGCTGGCAGGCTTGGTCTCAGCCATGCCAAGAGCTTGCTGGGCTGCAGCACCACCACTCTGCCCTGCCATGACCCTCTTACCTGCCCCTGTCCATAGTCTTCCTCCCCCTGAGTGTCCCTGCAGCTTCCCAAAAGAGGGAGCAGAACCCCTCCCAGCCCACAGCCCTGCCCAGCTCTGAGTAAATAAGACAAGTTTGAACAAGTAAGTGTTTTAAAAAGTTGCTGTTCAATGGACGATTCCTGCCCTCTCCTCCTTGTAGTATTTTATTGTACATCCTGTGGCATATACTTAATGATTACTGAAGAAGAATTTCTCTGAAAAGGCTGTACCTGCCCGACATATTTGGGGAATGGTCCTTTGTCCTCCTCTTGGACAGCAATGGTGCTGATAATCCAGGCCCTTTTTGAGCGCTGGAGAGGATGCAGACTGTGCAACTGAGAAGAATCCGTGCACTGCTGGATAAAGAAGTGTGCTCAGTGCCAGAGTTCACACATCAGCTGGTGTGTATCTGTCATTACATAACATGGACTACAAACCTGAAAGCCCTTTCCTCGAATGGCCTGTTGAGAACTGGGATTTTCAATTTCCTGAGTGAAGCTGTTGGCAGCAGTAACCTTGTGAAACAAGAAAAGGGGATGTGACAAGTGTGGTTAGCTAGAAAACACTGATGTGTTGGCCGGGAGGAGTTTGTCTTCACACAAACATATTGATCCAGTTTTGACAGTATTGGATTGAATTGTACTTAACCCTGAAAACTCCACAAATGTCATCTATCTCATTCCAACTGAATGACATGAGAGCTGGGCTATAATTCCTCTGGTCAGGCGATGCCAGCCCCAGAAACATCAAATCACTACATCCATGCAGATACCAGCCCATGGTATCACCTCTCTGGCTTTTCTCAAACCAAGTATCTCCAGTTTTTAGGGCCTCTGTGCCTTGGGCTCCTTTAGAAGTTGTCTGGTATTGAAGGACATAAAGCTGCTTCTGGAAAAATGAGTTAAATCTGAGGAGTATTCCAGGATGTGACTCAAAGTGTTCCAAACAGCTGATTTACCAGGAAGTGAACACTGGACAAAACTCTCTAATGCAGATGAGTGAAATAAATTGATGAGAATGGTGTTTGCACCCATGTTAGCAGGATTTGTCCTTTCATAAACTCAAGCTCCAGACACTGCTTTATCCTGGAAATCTTTCACCTCAAAGGACTATGACTCCAATGACACTCTTGCCATTAGCTCACGGGTAACGTGGACACCTCTCTGCCTTTCCTCAGAAATCCTGGGCTTTGTGACTCATCCCATCAATTCTTTCCAAAACCAAACCAGATCTCTGCCTGCCCAGACTGGGACCAAGGTCAGGCCTTTACCCCATGATCTGTTTCTGAAGGAACAAAATACTTCTAAACTTATCATGCAAGGGGGTTCACCAGCAGTGCCTTGGAGCTACTCAGCAGAGCTCTTGTAAAGCCAGGGGAAAGCTCTGTGATGTAAAACCAGCAAGGTTCAACCCAGCCCTCAGCTTTGTTCCAGGTTCAGCTCTGCTGGACCCCTTGGAGAAGCTTTCCCCTTGTGTATGTGCAGCAATTTTAAATATTTTGGGAGCTTTAACTGTATATTTTATGGCCTCCCTCCTAGTGCTGTTTCCATTCCAGCTACAGGCACTGCTAGGAAGGAACAACCCAGGACAGGACCACGAATCCCACAAAAACACTTGTGGAAGTGCCACTGAATTACTGGGGGGATGATTAAGACAGCAGGGTCACCACTGGGCTCACCCTCCCCAGGAGTGAGTGCCCCGGTATCCCAAGCAGGAGGAGCGTTCCCATCCTTGGAAAACCCCTTCCCAGAGACCTGAGCACAGTTCCCCAGACAGAGGAGCCGCCTGTCTTGGAGGCACCACACGAGGACAAAGTGAACCACAATCACACAGAGTGATTAAGATCAGAAGGAACCACTGGAGCTCATCTAGTCCAACCTCTTTGCTCAAGCAGGTCCCCTCAAGCACATCCATGGAACTCCAGAATATGCTGAGCTGGAAGGGACCCACAAGGATCATTGAATCCAGCCCTTAGCCCCGCACAGGAGCATCCCCAAGGGTCACACCATGTGTCTGAGAGGATCATCCAAATGCTTCTTGAACCCTGTCAGGCTTGGTGTTTACTCAGGATTGTGTCCAGATGGAGCCCGAGTATCTCCAGGGAAGGAGACTCCCTCCATCACCTCTCTGGACAACCAGTTCTAGTGCTCAGCCTCCTGCACAGTAAAGTTCTTCCTCCTGTTCAGGTGGAATGTTCAATGGTCCACTTTCTGCCTGTTGCCTCCCATCCTGTCACACCCCCAGAAGATCCTGGCTCCATCCTGGCTCCATCCTCCCCCCATGCCCCCCATGCAGCCAGACCCCCTCCCCACAGCCCACACCCACCTGCAGGAGCAGCAGGATGAGGAGCAGCCCCATGGGGGCAGTGGGACCACGGAGAGCCAGGGAAGGTCCTGCTGGGGGCGGTGGGAGCACCCAGGTGCAGCAGAGCCAGCAATGTGGGATGCTGTGTGATGACTCCCTGCAGCCCAGGGCTTTTCTACCACCTGCTTCCAGCCCCGTGAGCTGTCCCAGACGACTACGAGTGTTTCCACCTCGTCAGACAAAGGGTGAAAAAATGAACTGTTGTTTCTGTAAAAGTGGCCTCAGAGAGAAGCTCGGTGCTCCTGTGGTGTTGGGTTTCTTCAATCAGTTTACACGTGCCACTTCTGTGGCCAATAAATGGGCCACGACTGCAATAAAGGTGAACACGTGGCTTCTTTTACCATTTCTTAGTAACTCCTCCATTATCTGCAAAAAGTAAACAGCTTTATATTCACTGCAAGCTGGTTTTATCTGCCGTGCCCAGGAGTGCTGCTCTTGTGTGATGTCAGACTTTGAAACAAGAGCAGCTTCTGGAGGAGCTTATTTGGCAGCTGATGTAAACACCAGTGGAGTGTCCTGTTCCACTGAAAAGCCATCACACCAGGATGAACTTGTGTACCTGAGGCTGAACTTCCCACCCTGTTACATAAAACTACATGAAGAAGCAGGAAATCAAAAAATTAGGTCTTGTAAAACCACATAAACGAACAAAAAAACCCAGAGTATGACAAAGGTCCTGGCTTTGGAAACACCTCTTAGAGCATTTTCCATTCTCCTCAATTGCTTTCACTGGGCACAAGGTTTATTCTCCTTTAGAACTGGAGAAGAATTAATTTAGTGTTCTGGAAGTTGTGAAAGGAAGACTTAGGGAAGAAGTGATCTCCTGCTCAGGCAAGAAGATCAGCAATAAACTGTGTCAAATAGGCCAGGAGGTTTAAAGCAGCAGTGAGTGTGGGGAGGAAGGGCAGGGATCTTCTGAGACCCACAAATACCAGCAAGAACTGGAGGGTTTAGGAACCTCAAAGAACCAGAAAAACCTCAAAGAGCAAGAATGTTCTGCTTGTAAAATTCTTGTGTGGGATCTCATAGAGGAGTTTTGTAAAGCTTAACATAAAGATTGCAGAACCAGCAAAGCAAAGGGATTTTTCAGCAAGAGGAAATGCTGTGCTGAGCTCCAGCTCCATCCTGCAGTACAGGAATGTTCTCAAAGAATGATCCCAAGATGCCACCTCGAGGATGATGGAAAAAATGCAACTCGGTACCAAACAGGCAGTATCTCACTTTTAATGTAGCAAATATACAGTAACTTTGAATTACAAGATCACCTTCCAATGAAATTACTAGCAAAAATATTCACAAAAATTTCAAATAAATAGGAATACATGATTACCAACATCAAAAGCTGGGCTGTAAACCCTCAGCTAATCGAGTTCAGTCCTTCCAGAGTGGTCTGTTTATTTTTCAGATGAAAAACCAATAATGCAAATGGGAGCAACAAAGGCTCAACACCTTGAAAATAAGGCAAAAAATAGTACATTCTAGGCAATTTCATCCTGTAGAAATTTCAGCTCCAAAACAGGTATCACAGCCTGACTGAAAAACTGTCAACATTCCCTCAAACTTCTAACCAGATCCCTTAAATAGCAAATGGAAGGTAAAATCACCTCAAAGAAGCAATGAAACACAGAAGGGACACGAGCAGCAATGGATTATGGTATTGCTCTAAGTTTCTTCAGTGACACAATAAAAACAGAGTTCAGCATTACTAAGGAAAAGTTGACACACATTGCAGTAAAATCCTCTTTGTTCACATCTTTGTAACAGGGTAATTTCATGGAAAGCAACTGAGTTGTTCCAAGTTTATAGGTGTGCAATTGAAGAACAACCTGGCTGTTTATCCAAAATGCAAACAGCACACTTATTCTGTAGGTAATACTGCAGAACTTTAAACCTTGACATTCCCCAGCCAAGAAATAAATCATTCTGTTTAAATATCTCACATCACAGCAACTTGTTCTTCAAGAGGCATCACCAATGCCAGGCTTAGACACACAGACTTTTTTTTATTGCTAAACATAGTAAAAAAAATATATAATAGCCACACAGACACTGTGCTGTGGATGTATTTTAATTAATTAACTTTCAACTGAATGTATTTGATGGAATAAACTTTTCTGCTATATTCAGAAGTGCTTCTAGCCACAGTATCCATCAATAGAAAATGAAGGAAACATAAACCATACTCCTCTCCACAAAAGAAGCTCTTTTTATCTGCAGCCCCAGAACACAGTCAAGTTAAAACAGAAACAGGGTAAAATCCAACCCTTGCAGGTCTGCTCAGGCCAAGAGCTGATTGTTGAGGCAAATACAGAATTTCTGTTTCTGTGACTGAACAAAGACAAGGGGAGAAATATCAAATCAATGAACAGTACTGAGCCTGGTGTGATTATCACGTGAGACAAACTTACTTGGCTAGATGACACTCAGAGCTGAATGATGAGCAAGTATTGAGAGTTATTAAAAATGGCATCACCATCTCCACCTGCTTCACTTTTTATCTCCAACAACAGCCTGATGTCCACCAGATCACAAGCACTACACCGAAACAAAACTTTCCCACCTCTGTGATAAGAAACTTTTCTCAATGCCAGTCACCCTGGTCTGGTTTCTGATTGAAATGTTGTTTATTCACTCTTCAAGCAGTGGCCATGCAACCTGTGCCTGGAACTGCATGCCCTCCTTAGAACCCAGGAAAGCATCAATGCAGAGTGAGGTTTCATAGCAAAGTTTAGCATTCACTCAGAGCTATAACATTCGAAATTACAGTAACATATAATAACATTCTAAATTAATTACTGCATCTAACAGAATTTGTTTCAAACAATGCTATTCTGATTATTGCCTGGATCCTGCTCACCTTACTTTTTGTGCTTGTAACAGTGAACTAGAACAGTGCACTAAAATCCTGCTTATGGCAAGAGAAGCTCTACTACCTTCCCCTCCTGTGAATGTGAATCAGGAAAACTTGACCAAGGCAGGCTTGCAGAATTTGGCCAGAGCTTGAAATACAAGCACTGGCTGCAGGAACCTTTCATCCAAAAAACCTGAAATAAGGGATGAGACTGAAGCAAAACAAAGGGGTGAAAGAGTGGCAATGGAATGTGCTGGTCCTCTGCAGCTGCTGGTGTTCAGTTCCATCCTCTGAGTCCATCACCCCTCTGAGACAGCCAATTTATTTGATTTTTGAGCATGTCAGGTTAAGTTTCACGTTAATTGCATAGAGCTGAATGTACATGCAACTACAATTCATTTTAACTGCAACTTCACAAATACTGAATCTGGAAACATGATACATTGGTTTCCTTTATCAATTTAAAATTTCACATTTAGTCTCCAATAGACTAGGAAAAAAACCCACTAAAAATATTTCTTAGACTATTCCTGAGCAATGTTTTTATGTACTGTAAAATACTCTATAGTTTATTACTACATTGATTAAGAGTCTCACATTTTAAACTACATATATATAAATCCATGCTTTGAAATTTTACAAAGCTGAAGATCTGGTAGGCACAATGAAAGATAGAAACAGCTAAGCATCTTAAAACCAAGATGAGCTCACCAAGAGAAGTGCAATTTAGCTATATACAGAAGGTACTCTTTAGTATTTGCTACTTTTTCATTTTCTCTCACAAGGTGAAGGATCCACTTGTAGAATCTGGTCCATCAGACCTCAGCTCACTTCTCATGACCACTGTGAGTGGTGGCTGAGGAGGAAGTTACTGCTCACCAGGATTCTGTTTTAAAATGAAAGTACAAAACATCCTCTAGAATTTAATCTAGACAAGGTCATGTCCCCAGCTGCTGTGATTGAGTTGGAATTGTAACAGATGAACTGACAATTGAATATTCTCTGAATTATCCTTTGTATTCCCTTGTGTCTCAGAGACACAAGAGAAGACAGAGGGTCCAAGGACAGGACCCAGTCCTGGTTGTACCATTTCCTTCTCCAGGGTATTTCCCCATGTCACCTCACTAGAGCTTGAAACAAGCCAAATTGGGCTGGATCCTGGGATAAGTAATATTCATCTGGGGTGACTGAAAATATGTATCTTCTGTACCAAAATGCATCTTTACCTGAACTTACAAAAGCCTTTAAATTCTTCCCCTAAGAGTCGATTTTTTAGGTTTTGAGAGGCCACCAGTTCTGCAAATTAGGCCACACAGTCTCTGGTAACGCCCTCATTTTGCATTACTCAAATATACCCATGTGCAATTTGAAATTTGGTCATTTCCTCTAATGACAAAATGCATTGAGGCTTATGAAATGAACTTCCAGGAAAGCCGTCTGTAAACACAGTGAAAATTCCAGGTATAAAAATACACATTCCATTTTCTTAATCTGTCACTATTGAAGCTGTCTGCTCCCTAATATTTTAAAAAGATCCTTTCTGCATTAAAATATTTCAAAACATTATCTCCATTCTTCTTCTTCTCCAAAAAAAATAGTATCTGTTTCATCAAAAAAATCCAATTCATCATCTTCTGTGAAGAATTAGAGTTGACTTTGCATAGATAGCAGGCTCCATTATTTTCTCTAAAATCAGAAACCACCACCATCAAACCTTTCCCATAGAACAGCAAGAAGAAAGAGCATGGGCCCTATTCCCTCAAATACCCATGGAACAGCACAGGCTTCAATAGACTGGTGCAAATAGGAACTTCACCCTGTGCCACTGTTATCTTCACTGAGCAACTGGAGATATTTTTGAGGAAGGACCAATGGAAGACACTTGCCTTCAGGGAAAAGATTTCCTGCTGGCCTTGCTGGCTTAAGATCAAATGGATAGAAATGAACAGTGCTGACTCAGAACGAAGAAAATACTTTTTTCTCGGGATCTTCCTATGAAGAAAACCCTTCTGCACTGGCCAAAAGCATCAACATTTACTAAGGAATTCTCTTTCACTTGAATTTGTGGGATGTTGGCTTCGTGCCATTTGTTTTCAGTTTCCTGTCCCCCGCTGGTTTTTTGGGAGGAACATGATTGCTGGCATTGCCATTTTTCTTTGGATTTGTACACGTGTATGTTTTTAAGCCTTTGATGGGAGCAGCTGCACCGTGGAACACCGGGCTTTGCTTGGGGGGTCTGATATTACCAACACTTTGGATTTTAGAGCCGTTCTCCGTGGGCTGCAGATGGAGAAGCTGCTGCTTTGCAGCTGGTTTCTTTTTCAGTTCACTCCTGGTGTCAGCCCCAGCCTGTCTCTGAGAAGGTGCTGCACAGCCCGTCCTCTCGGGCGCTTTGGAGTGACCCGTGTGAGAACGCAACTGGCGACTTTCCTCCCAGTGTGGCTCCCCCCTGGCACCCCAACAGCTCCTGGGCAGCTTGGCAGCACCGTCCTGGGGAGCCAGCTGCCTGCTGGGCAGGGGGCTGAGCAGTGCCTTGCCTTTGCCAGGGCTTTTGAGCGCCCGGCCGGGGCCGGGGGCAGTGTGGGGCCTGGCCTTGGCCGCCCGGCCCCGCTCGCTCTGCACGGTCTGCAGCTGCAGCCACTCCAGCTGCACCAGCCGCTCGATGTACTTCTCCAGAAAGCCCGTGGGCTTGGGTCGGAAATCTGCTCTCCCCTCCACGTGGACCAAGATGGCCAGCTGCTTCAAGTCCCATGAGTTGAAAGGGGGTGGGAGGAAGTCTGGGTAGTAGTATTCGGAGTCTTTAAAACCCATTTCAGGGACATGTTCCAAACAGTCTGGATCGATTTCTTCAGCTCTGAGAATGAGTTCTGGTGGAGTGCAGGGAGAGGGGGGAATGGGAATCCTTTCGGAATCAGAGAGGTCACTGGCACTATCATCTTCAGCGTCTTCTTTTATAATTTGTACTGATTCAAAATCCAGAAACATTTCACCTACAGATGCTTCTTGCCATTTAGAAGAGCCTGGACTAGCTCCAGCAACATGGTCTTCGTGATTCTTTTTGAACTGTTCTTTTTCCCTGCAATAAAAATGTTGCACTGGGACATCTTTAACCCTACAGAAGGTTCCTTGTGTGCTGCCCTTTGTGCTTGGAGGGATCCTGTGCAGAAAAGGTTCATTCTGCCTTCTCTCTGGGAGACTCCTCTTTGGTCCTTGTACACTGGGCAGGGACGGGCAGACACTCGGGGTCCTGTGTGGAAACAAAGATCATGTCCTGTCAGAATGGTTCCTTCCTTGAGCATCAGTTTGCAAAGGCCTTGCTACCCCCTCCAAGGACATGACTGCAGCTAAAACTGGCATGGAAACTTGGTAATGAGGCAAAATTAACACTTGATGGTAGAGATAACACTGCCTACTACTGCGTCTTTTGTCTTATTTTATTTTATTCTGATTCTTCTTAAGAACTCACTAAGGCAGGAGAGTAAGTTTCCATATTGATACCTTAAATTTGTTGTCCTCATAAATGCTGAACTCTGGGGCCAATGAAGTAAAAAGCATTACAGAGCAGCTGTGATTCCATCACAAGCATTTTATACACCAGTTTGAAATGACTACAAATTAAAGAGGGAATCTGAAAATAAACCTACCTTTTTGACTGAGTGTTGCTGTCCAGCTGGCTTCTTCCCTTCTTAAAAACATTTGGTTGGTTACCATCTTGAGTGTCATGGGAAATCTGAAGAGATATGACAGTATGTGACGTTATTAGGAAGTCGACTTAAACTAGATACTCTTTTTTATGTTAAAAATGGGATTATTTACCTTTTCAATGGCACTTGATACATTCTTGCCTAATCTTCCAGGAGAAGGTTTCACATGAGAAATTGGTTTATTCAGTCCTTTGGTGCTTGGATGGCTTTTTCCATTACTGTAACTAGCAAGGATTGAACAGAATATCACTTACAAATAGCAACATATATGACATATATATCATATGTCAGAAAGGACATATACATATCATATATATATATATATCAGAAAGGAAATACATTAAAAGCTTAGAAGGCAATTGAGTTTAGAAAAGAGAATTGATTGCAACTATTCTTAGACTTAAAGTTCATCAGACTTCTGCAATGGTCACTTTTTACTTTTATACTACTAATGCACTGCTGTATTCTTAACACTATTTTTAATGCAAAAGTGAATAATTCTATCAGATGATCTCATAATAGAATGTACCCCTTACATAGAATCCTCTGCCACAGTATTCCAAAATTACTTGGGGGATAATAAATAATAGATATTAGAGAGCAGATATTTAACTACAGATTTCTGTAGTACCTGAAACTGCAATTTAACAAAATTAATGATAACGAATACAATATAAAGGCCACAGCAAGTGAAATCGTGCTTGTCTTCCTCATTTGCATACTGTGAATAAAATTTAAATAATTATTCCTTTGAAGTTAGGGAATGGAAGTCAGCAGGGAGCATAATGTATATTCTGACATCAATACAAACTATTGCACAAAAGGCACAAACAAAACTCACTATTTCATGTTACAGTGGGGTTGGGAGAATATTTGTAGGAGAAAAAACTCCTGTGTAAGCAAAAGAATGGCATGGCTGATCTGGGCAGCTTAAAACTAAAACACATCTCTCTTCAATTAAAGCAGACACATTTCTGTGTAAGCACACGGCATAAATAAATCAGCATATTCTGTAAGAACCAGAAAACAGTGTTTGTTCTACAAAGAAATTTTGCTGATTTTAAAAAGGAAAGCTTTAAAATACGGTTTCAAAACAGGAACAAGCAAACTGTGCCCTCCCAGTCTAATTTAGCTTGACTGCAGTTCAGTTAATTTGCCAGCATGTACATCTGGGTTTCAGTTTTTATGTCAGTATAGTCAGATTTTGTTTTTTAAAAAGCCTGATTTCACCAGTTCATGAGCTTCTAAAAGAATGAAACTACGTGTCATGCCTCCAGCACTGCTGCAGTCACCTCTGTGACCTGCATGATCATCCTGCACAATCATTGCTGCTGCTGTGGCTCCGGGGAGAGCATGGCAATCTCAGCAGTTCAGCCAGGCACTTAGTAACTAATCTACAGCACTGTGACATTGCTGCAACTACAAAGAGAGAAATTAATTTCCTTACTTTACCATTCCTTTGTGGTTTTCATTGGTGTGGCTGTGGTTGCCCTTCTGCTGTGCCTCTCTGTGCAGTAATAAGGGATACTCTTGAATGCCTGGTCCCATTATTCCTCTCTGTCAAGGGTATCTGCACCTTTATTTTCACATGATCTTCAAACGTCCCCAGCCTTTTGGGTTTGCAGGACACAGAGTATCAAAGGCAGGCATCACCACCTCCTAGAGCTGCTGGGAACAAACAGAATCCTCCCAGTGTGATTCTATTTTTAAAGCAGGAAGATAAACACAATCAGCTACTGGAAAACGCTGTCCCCTCCTCCAGCACTCGCTTAATAGGAGCCAGCATCATTAACTACTATTCCCAGTCAAGGGAATTACCTGGGGGTTGGCAGTGCTACCAGAGCTGCTGGGCAGTGTCATGTGCCCACCGCACCCTCAGCACGCTCAGCATCCTCAGCACCCTCAGCACCCACAGCATCCTCAGCACCCTCAGCACCCTCAGCACCCACAGCACCCTCAGCACCCACAGCACCTTCAGCACCCACAGCATCCTCAGCATCCTCAGCACCCTCAGCATCCTCAGCACCCTCAGCACCCTCAGCACCCTCAGCACCCCACCTGGGCACGGGCACTGCCTGGCGCCGGTGTCACAGCGCAGCGGGGCGGATGTTCCCGCTCCCAAATTCCCGGCAGCAGATGCTCCTCCCGCCCCGTTCTGCGCCTGCCGAGCCGTCATTTTTTGTGTCACAAAAACGCGCTCTTGCAATATTCATGTATGCAAATTTTGCGCCAAATACTTAATTTTTCTTTCTTTTTTCTCTTCCCCAAAACAAGCGGCTCATCAACTCCTACTGCAAACACTCAGAGCGGGATCTGTGGCATTCTTTCATTTGCCAGGAGCTGCATTCCCCAGGCAGGGTAGCGCACTGGGGTGCACAGATGCGCTCTGCAAATGCGACAGGCGACCCAGAGCTCTCCTGACCCACCTTTGCTGTCACTGCTCTGCTGTTTGTGCATATTGATGGCCCTATCTATTTACACTGGATCACACGCCTCCCCCCGGCGTGTGCCCGGGGCAGGGAGGGCCCGCAGAGCCGCACCGGGATGGGGCAGATCGCGAAGAGGCAGCGCCAGGCAGGCTGTGCCCGGGGATGATGGCACCGGGGGCCCAGGGAGGATGGCAGCAGTGCCCGGGACAGATGGCAGCAGTGCCCGGGACAGATGGCAGCAGTGCCCGGGCTGGATGGATGGCACCAGTGCCCGGGCTGGATGGATGGCACCAGTGCCCGGGATGGAGGGATGGCACCAGTGCCCGGGATGGAGGGATGGATGACACGCCATGCCCGGGCTGGCCGGCCGGCCGTGCCCGCAGCAGCGCCGGGGCGGGCCCCGCTCGGCTCCGGCCGGTGCCGCCGCCGCTCCCGCCGCTGTCCCCGCACCGCGCACCTCCCGCGGGGGCCGCGCCAGCCCCGCGCCCCGGCCGGGCCCCGCCGGTACCTGCCGTGCCGAGCCGTGCCGTGCCGAGCCGAGCTCTCCTTGGCCGGGCCGGGCCTT
>JAWWTY010000048.1:10800659-11004295 GCA_035222235.1 Margarornis squamiger
GAGCCGAGCTCTCCTTGGCCGGGCCGGGCCTTGGCTCGGCCCCCGCGGCCTCCGCCGGGGGCGGGCCCGGCCGGGCGCAGAGCGGGGCGGGCCGAGGGCCCCGCGCCTGCGCTGCGGGAGCGGCTGCGGGGCCGGGCCGGGCTGTGCGAGGCTGTGCTCCTCCGGGCTGTGCGGGGCTGAGCCGGGCTCCTCGGAGCTCCTCCGGGCTGTGCCGCCCATGGGCGCTGTGGCGGCCCCGAGCGCCGATCACCCCCCCGAGCCCGGCTTGGCCGTCCCCCCCGGCAGCGCCCGCGCCCCCTCCAGCCCCGGCTCCGGCCCCGGCTCCAGCCCCGGCTCCAGCCCCGAGTCCGGCTCGCTGCCGCTCGACAGCCTGCAGGCGTTCCCCGGGCTGGACTCGCCCAGCACCCAGTGTGACAGCCTGGAGTGCCCGCCCCGCCGCTGCCCGGCCCGCCGCGGCTCGCCGGCGCTCAGCGCGGACAGCCTGCAGCCGCCTCTCGCCCGCTGCTGCGGCCGCTGCCACAGCCTCGAGTCCCTCCCGCAGCACGACAGCCTCCAGTCGCTCTCCAGCCTGGGCCACAGCTCCTCCAGCATCAGCGGGGACAGCCTCGAGTCCCTGTCCAGCCTGAGCGCCGGCGCCAGCAGCCCGCACAGCGATCCCGAGCTCCTGGGCCCCTGAGGCTGCCGCGGCCGCTCCTCCCGGCATCGCCTCCGGCTGCTCGGAGCCTTCCCCGGCCGTGCCCTTCCCTCGCCAGGTGAGCTTGCTCGAGTGGATCCTTGCTGCGTGCAGCGCACTAACTCACACCTTACTGACCGGCTCCCGTTCCCGAATTAAGCGCTTCAGAAGGGCAGCGTTCGTTAATTATTACCTGGTCCTTTGGCATCGGCCCAGAATGGAGGTGCGCGGTCCCCGGAGGAATCCCAGCTACCTCTCTGATCTCTATGAGAACATGCTAAGGGCTGAAGCAGCGGCGGGCCGAGGGCAGCAGCAGCAGCCCCCAGCAGTCCGTCCGAGCAGCAGCACGGCTTTTCGGAGCATCGGTCCAGGCAAGGAGAGCCCCCAGCCAAATCCCGCTCCGGGCAGCGCGTCCTCCAGCTGTGACCCAGCGCTGCGGCCCATCATGCGGCGCCGAGCGCGGTCCCTGCCCACCTCACCCGAGAGGAGGAGAGCGGCAGTGCACTGCCGGGTTCCCGGCTGCCAGAGCCGCATGAACCGCGTGAGGTTTGCCGATGCTTTGGGCTTGGAGCTCACTGAGGTGAAAGTCTTCCAGAGTGGGGAGGATCCGTCCATCCCCTTGCACGTCCTTTCCAGGCTCTCCATAAACTCAGACCTCTGGTACAGCAACTTGAACTTGGAGTTTACTATGCAGTGCTTGGTGCCTGACTTCCAGCAGCCTGCAGACTGTGTGGATTTCTGCTCCCGGCTGCAGGAGCAGCAGGTGTGTCTTGAGCGGGTGAGCAGCTCCGATCTGGGGCTCAGCGGCACCATCCAGGTTCGCAATGTGGCCTTTGAGAAGCGGGTGTCAGTGCGATACACCTTCAACCAGTGGGAAAGCCTGCACGAAGTGTGTGCCCGCTGGCACAGGAGCATCCCGGACAGAAACGGGCACGAGCAGGTCGATGTTTTCACGTTCTTTCTTCCCGTGCCTCCTTTCCTCCTTCAGCTGTGCTCCCTCGTCCAGTTTGCAGCAAGGTACCAAGTCAATGGCCAGGAGTACTGGGATAACAACAGAGGCAAAAACTACACTCTCACTTGCCGGACTCACCCCCTTAAGATGCCGAGGGAATGTGAGGAGAGCTGGATCCACTTCATCTGAGCACAGGCAGTGGGTGCAGAGCAGCTTGTCAGTAGTCTTGGTGCCACTCTGTTCCTTGGCATGGCTCTCTGCTCCTATGGCAACAGTCTCCTTTTTGAAAGCTGCCAAACCTGGCGAAGTGTCCCAGGGCTGGGGGACAGCCAGTGACCTGTACGAACTGTTCCAAACCTCTTGGGAAGTTAAAAGGGCCAAAATCTTTACTGAGATCCATTTGTAGAAAGCCCATGTGATTTCTTGTAGTGTGTGAGCAGAATGGTTCCAAGAAATGCTGTCAGGCTACCAGAGAGCAAAGCAATACGTTTCTTGTTCCTAGTAATACTCTAGGTTGCATACAATGTTTTGAACTGATCTCTTTTACCGTTTTGTACTATTTGTTTTTTAAATGGACAGTGTGGCTTTACTAGTTTTGTTTCTGATTTTATTTATAGTAGCTCACCAAGTCTGGGCACTATTCCATTTCTGCATAATTTAGATGGCAGACACTGTAGGGAGTACTTGTATTTATATATATATATGATTAAGCCTGTAACCACGTTAAATATTTCCATTAATATCTGGCTTGGAAATTAAATGTTAGTACGAGCAGAACATACATGAAAATGTACCATCAGCCCCTCTGTTTCCCTTAAAAAACCCAAAAGGTGCCTTATCTCCAGTGTTTGCAGCAGGAGTGATTGTTACCAAAGTGTGTGTAAGGCTCATCTTCCTGGGGAAGTTCTTGTCTTTTTCAGGCGATGCCCAAGTAGTTTTTCTCTAGGCAGTGGTGGAGAATTGGTCCTTTCCTGGTGCATCTCTATTTACTAAGGGAAACAAGGGCAATTTGGACTTGTGTTGCAATTGCAGTTGAAGATCTCAAAGCACTATGTGAATGCTCACGATTTTACCTCTGTTTCTGGTAAAATTATAAATCAAGAAATGGATATGATGTGTGTGTATATATATATATATATATATATAAGGGAAAAAAATGGACAGTACAGGGAGTAGGTTACAGAACCTTGGATAGTATGCCAGGACCCTGAATCCTGGCTCCCTGCCCCCCAGCCCAGTACTACTGCAGCAGTACCTTTGAATTCTTTATTTAACTACTTCTCATTATAAAACCCCAAGGCTGCAGCCTTTGCAGCACAAGCAGGAACTTCAAAGCAAAATTATGATTTTACTGATTTAACTAATACTTAACACAAACCCATAAACAGAATCCCTTCTGCTGCAGGGAGAGCACAGGAACACTTAAAACCCATCTTCCCATGATTCTTGCAGTATTACTTGCATTCTGTGGGTTTAGTGTGGTTTAGGATTGGCAACAGGCTTGAATCTAATAGGCAAAAGATTGTCCATAATTGTTTTCATACTTATTCATTACTGCATGGAAAGTTTAGCTTTATATGGTAGCATAAATTTTCAGAGCTGGCTGGAGGTATTAGAAGAGCTGCTTTTTAGGACTATGCTGTGAAAATCAGGCCACTTTTTCAGACATCTTAATTTGGATTAGTGCTAATTTTTCAAAATCACAAGTTTTTTTAAGAATCACAATTGTAAGCAACCCGTGGCCAATTATATATCAGTCCAGAAAGTCTGCTGAGGGATTCTGGAAGTGCAGAAACCCCGAGAAACTTAATTTGTCTGGCGACTTAATGTTGCTCCTTTGTTGTGGTACCCATTCAGCAAAGCTGGGATTTCAAGTAAGGAAGCTGCCTCGTTCCATTAGTCTTTGGCTTTCAGAGGAACCAAAGTCCTGAATGAGGATTCTGTGGGCTGAGAATTGACTGTGTTGTCTGCTTTCACTTTATGCTGGAGCACTGTGGGGTTGTACATTTAAGTGGAGATTGTTTTGGAGGAGGAGGTGAGGCTGAGGTGGGATTGCCACAAGATAAAGTGCTGCCTGCTTAAAAATCCACCTGTGTTGTTTTCTATATCTGGGTTAGAGCAGTGACCATTACCAATCTGGCAGCAACTCTTGTCTCTTAGAAAACTCAATGCAGGGAACTGTAAGTCTGGTTTTCTTCATATGGCACAGAAAACGAGAGCTCTGTGAGAAGGGGCTCTATCTAATTGTAAGGGATTTTGCCTCCTATGGTGGCCTTCCTATGACTAAGTGACATGACAGTATAGGACATATGATATCTGCACTACTCAGTCTATCTCCTCCCTAGAAATGGAGAGGTTTTCCTGTAGTTAGCAGACTGCCTGTGGTGTGACAAACTGTGTCACCTCTGCTGAGTGCAGAGAGAACACTGTGGGACTACTGCTGCCATTCTGCAACTCAGCATTAGTGCAGATTGTGCCAAATCGTGCCAGAGTCTGTAGGTGTCAAGTGAGATGAGCTGGAACACACCTTCACTGACTGCAGGAGGATCTTTATGGGAAGGAATTGGCATTGTGTACTTTTACTTAGATGAAACTTGCTGACTTAGGGAATTCCTTAGTTCATCCACTACTTTTAAAGTCCCTGGAGGCAAAGTTATGTATTTATCAGTGCACTGCACACACACAGAAGCAGCTATGCTAAATAAAAGGCACTGTTGTGAAGTATTGTTCCCCCATCCTTTTCCCTCCCAAATTACTGTGTTTCTTCCACCAGCAAACCCAGCACACCATAAAAATCCCTCTGGCATCTGACACGAGTTCACAATGGGTGTTGCTGGAGCTCAGAGCAATCCTTGGCTTCCTGGCAGAAAGATGCTGTTGCCATCTTCTGGGAGAGACTGTCTGTGCCAGCAAATGTCAGATCTGGCTGTTATCTCAGGCAAGGACAGATTATGTAAAGCTGAGGCTCTCAGGATAAAGGTTGATGCCAGATGTACCACAGTGTAGAGAGGGGTAAGAAATGAACGCCTCAGCAGTCTGAGTTGGGCTTGTATTGTCTTCCTTCTGTAACCTCTCAGGGTACTGGCATGTGCAAAGTCTTGAATACTAAATACTAAAGCATTATTCAAGTTTCCCTTTGCTCTCTTTGCTTGCCTTGCAGTGCTGGAGAAGCACTGGCAGTAGCAGTTCCTGACAGCACAGTCTCTGGCACTGCTGGCTGTCAGTGGAGCAGCTGAACTGAGAGGGATCTCCGGGTTAAGCTGTTAAACGTTCACACCAGTGCTGGCACCTGTCACATCAAGGAGGAAATGAGCACTTAGGTTTTCTTGCCGCATTTAGCAATGAACATCAAAAGGCTTCTGGTTGACAAAAATGGGATTAAGCCTTTTAAAAATGACCATATGCACATGTTGTGAAGGTAAACTTATAACCACCTTTCTATCCTCTCAGGACAACTCGGCTGCTTGCACTGTGTCCAAACCGAGCACTCCCCTTAGAATGAAGAGTTTGTAAAAGTGAACTCTTCACAAGGGTTATTGCAGTATAATGCACTTTTAAAAATGTATTTATTATTGTCATACAATACATGAATGTCTAGTAGCCCAGTTTCAAGGTTCTTCCAAGCATGTTTTCTAAAGAAACATACGAAATCCTTGTAAATGAAAAGGGGTTGTGTTTTGGGATTGCCTTGTCCAGAACTAAGTATATTACACAGGCTAGCAATAAAGCACATATGCTGGACAAAGGGTCCAGCAGTTGTAAAATGGCAAAGTTTTTAGTTAATTTTAAAAAGCAATAATAAAACTATGGCTATTGTAATACAAGAGATTGAAATAAAAGCTTTTCACAATTTTATGTTGTTTTTTGTCAATGGTACTCCCTTTAAAGCTCTTGAGGCAACTTAATGCTGAGTTGTCACAGAGCCACATCCTCAGGGAGGTCAGGTGGGTTTGAGTTGCTAAACAATGAACAGCAGCTGATAAATACAGGGGTTGTGTAGCTGCAGAGATGGTCAGGCTGCCACTTTGTACATGGAATTTGTTATCCTTTCACCTCAGAGCTCTGTGCATGCAGCACCTGCAGGATTAATACAGTCTTACAGGTTGCTAATGCTATTTTTAATATAGGTGTTATTTTTAAATTTAATTTCAAATTCATAGTTTGTTTTACAAAGAAAAAAATCCAACTTGTAATGATAATTACATGCTTACAGAATCAGTTGTAACTACAGCAGTTAAAGCAGTGTATTGTGAGTGCTCAGTACAAAGTTCTATGTACCTACAGCCGATAAAGACTCAGAACAGCAAGTGATTACCGAGTGTAACATTAGTCCTGACTTGACTTTCTCCTTGTGATCTCAGATCTGCAAGAATTTCAGCTGACACTTGATATTAAAGCTGTTGGTATCAATACTCCTGACCCTTGTGAGTTCTACACAAACTGTAGCTGTGCCAAAGACTGAGTATCTTGGCCAGCACAATGTTTTGCATTAACTGGAATAATAAACATTTCTGGTGCTGTACTGAAGAAGGGTCCCTGTACATAATGCTCCTCTACCCTGGAGAGTTTTGCTTCCATTTTCTCTAGAGTTTTTAAGTGTACTTGCCATGTCTGTGGCCCAAATAATTTGTTTGTTCTGTTTGATGCATAACTTAGTGAAACCTCTGCTCTCTGTTGACTTCCCTTCTGCTAAAGCAAACAAAATAGACTAATAAGTGAGGAATGAACTGAAGTAGTGTTAGTTTACCTACCATAGGAGGGAAAGTGTAGGATCCCCTTCTGGACTCTGCCTTACAGTGACATCTGCTGGTATTTTAAATACCTCGTGTACAGCTTCTTTTTATTATTTTTTCTTTTGGCCTTATATAGTATTGAGCTTTTATCTTCCTTTTATTTACTTACAATTTTATTTACAATTGCTGCAGGTTTTCCTGCTGCTCAAGGTGATTTTTCTCCTAGATGCTCCACTATTGCTGCTTATTCTAGGTACGACAGGAGACAATTCTTGATGCTCCACTGCAATGTGTGACATTCATGTTAAATTTGATCCCCTGCATTTGTGACACGGTGATGGATACACCAGTATCACCAGTGTCACACCTGTGCAGGTAAAGCCCCACCTTGGCACTGCTGGATTCTATTTAAGCACATTGTCCAGTGCACTGCTGGATTCTATTTAAGCACATTGTCCAGTGCACTGCTGGATTCCCTTTAAGCACATTACCCTGTTCCTTCTGGATAGTAAAGACCACAAGCGCCCTTTACCCACAGCACTTCTGTACCTCAGGCTGTTTGTACCTCCTCGGGCACTTGATGGCACTGAGAAGGTTTCTGAACGAAGCACACGAATGAATTACACTGGTTTAGCGAACAGATGCCGGTCGGTAGCTGCTGCCTGCGCGCTGGAACTGATGCTCTCACACACGACGTGCACTCGGGGGCAGCGCCCGCCGCTCTGAGCGCGCTCCCGCCGCCCGCCCCGAGGCCGCGCAGGGCCCGCCCCCCGCCGCGCGCCATTGGCCAGCGCGCCGCTCTGCCCGCCGCTGATTGGCTGGTGGCCGCGGGCGCCGGCAGCGATTGGCCGGGGGGGAGCGGCGCTCCGTGCGCGCGGGCGGTGAGGGGGCTGAGGGTGTGGGAGCTGTGTCCTCTGCGGGCTGAGGGAGCTGGGGCTGTGTCCTCTGGGGGCTGAGGGTGTTGGGGCTGTGTCCTCTGGGGGCTGAGGGTGTTGGGGCTGTGTCCTCTGGGGCTGAGGGTGTTGGGGCTGTGTCCTCTGGGGGCTGAGGGTGCCCGTGTCTGTCCCCTCTCCGGGCCGGGGGTGCCGGGGCCGTGTCCTCTCGGGGCCAGACCTCCTGAGGGACATTCCAGCGGTTTCCCCTGTTTTGGGGCCCGAGGTCCCCCCTGTCGGGAAGGGGGTTCTGTTTCATCCTCTGCCGGAGACACGAGCGCTGTGAGGTGCCAGCACAGGCCTCAGCAGAGGCTTCTGCTTTCCCTTCTCTTGGAAAAAGTAATGTAAAACCTCCCTGTATGGGTTAGTTCTGTGTTAGCAGTACATAAAAGGCTAGCCTGTGTTCCTGGGTGCTGTTCTACATAAGTCATTCCCTGTGTTTCATCGCTATTTCCTTTTACGTCCTCTGTGTAATTTCTGGGATGAGGAGACCAAAATTGCCCATTGTACAGGGATTGATGTAGATTAATTCGTACAAAACATGAACAAGTTTGTTGGGTTTTTTTACATGTTAAAGCAAAGAAAATACTTTGCCTGCTGTTGAGTACTAAGACGCTTGTTTTCAGAAAGCTTTTCCTGAGGTCTTGCTTTTTGCTGGAGACTCACCTTGGAGCTTGTCACTGTGTGTGTAATTCAGGAGGCTTTTTCCCTGTGTCATTTCTCATAGTTTTGTGAAATGATTTAATCTGCCATTTTTTAGAGAGGCCCTTATGGAGCTCTGCTGTTGACCCACGTGCCCTGAATAACCTGGTGTTGACCATCCTTGTGCCCTTTTCCCACTGGAATATCCTGAGAGGCCCCTCTGTGTCCCCAGCCACAAAACTGCTCATTCCTTCCACTCCTTTTAGTTTCAGCAATTGTTTATCCACGTAGGGAAGTTTCCTTATATCCCCAGTTAGTTAGTGCATTTATACCAGTGAGAAATGGTGGACTTTTGATGTGTTTTAGCTCATTTCTGATGTGTTTGTGAAATCTGCTTGAAGTCTAAGTGATGATTGTTCCATTGTTACACAGCTGAGTTGGTGACTTGCAAAAATGACAGCCAGGAGTGAGATGCAGGTATGTGCTGATGGACCTGAACATGAGTATTGATTGTTTTAATTACTAGCTTAAAACACCCCTTCAGGTGCTCAATTAGCAGAAAATCTGTAGTAGGCAATGCAATGTGATAGGAAGAAATTTTCCTTTGCCATAAATTAGTGTGAAGGGGGTGAGTAGAAAGCAAGAAAAACTGGAAGTTTTTATTGATGAAAATAAATGGTATGCATTTGACACAGATGTATCAGCTGAGGTGATACTTAAGATCAAAATGTTGACATCTGGGTATATAATTGATTTAGAAAGAATAGAGGGGCAAAATAGTTAACTTAGAAATGTAAAATATTAAATGTCCTAAGGAAGAGGCATTAACACAGTGAGCACTGATGTAGGAATGTAGTTTTAATACGGGGAAAGAAAGAACAGTTGAGGAAAACTAGCAAATAATTAAAATCCTGGTGCATAAGTATTTGCATGATTAAGGTATTAGATGTGATGTTTTGTTCTTTAGGTTTTACATCTATGATTATTTTGTGATTCAGGATATTTGCTTCCAATGCTGCAGATGAATGCATAAAACCTACTTCAAATCCTGTTAACTCTGTAGCAGTGCTAAGTATACAGTAATAGAGCTGCTTTGTTTTATTCTTTACAGTTTGAAAAGTTAATTGATGAAGCTACAAGAAAAAAAGATTCCCAGTTGTTAGAAAAATTTCTGGCCACAGAAGACTCTGACAATGTCTCTTACAAATGCAGCAAACAGTTTGTCAACAAATTAGACAAGCTTCTGTGTTGGGTAATGTAATCATTGCATCACAGTTGTCTACACTGGCATTGAAATGGTCTGAAAAAGATTTTTTCATTTGCCTTGGTTTAAATCAGCACTTGATTTGAAATCCCTCCTTCAATCTGCAATTAAGGTGCCTTTTCAGAACAAAAAAGGCATCTGCTTAATTAAAGAGGGGTTCTTCTAGAACTGTACACTAAAGTTTCTGTTGTAATTTCAATTTCAGGAGCTTGACAGACAAGAAATCAAAAGCATTTCTACTTTGCTAAACGTTCTCCAGAAATGTGGGGAGAAAATCAGCATAGCAGGAGAAGATGGGCTGCCAGCAATGATCAAATACGGTCTTGTTGGAAGGATAAGTAAAACCATAAAACATATATGAACTTCTACATAAAGATATAAAAGTTAATCAAGCGCATAAGTAATTCTTCAGCTCAGTGTTTGATTTGGTCCTTGATTGTTTCAGAAATAAGAATTTCCCATAACTTTGCAACAAGCATCACATAATTAATTTAGACACGCTTCCAACAATTGCAAGATGTATAGTTTTTCTTAAGTGTAATACAAACTGCTGTCCTTTTCCAGGCTATTAAAATAGTTTTATTTTCCCTTTACATGGTCAATTGGTTTGAAAAGTTAAAAGGAATTTTGATCCTCAGAGGAAATGAAAAGAGTGAAATGCTTACAAGTCTGACTGAGGATTTCTTCAACGTGTTGCTGGTAAAAATATATTGATAATAAAATTTGTCATAATGATTGCTATTAATTTAGCAACAAAAAGACTTTCAAATGTGTTTCTATTTAGTACCTCTCTAAAGTTTGTGTTTTGATGATTTCTGAAACAGATTATGAGTCTTTTAGAATAAACAATTTGTCTGTATTCATACTGGTTTTCTGTTCATAGTTTGCATCATGAAATAAAGTTAAAAAAATCCATCTTGATCAAATGTTGATTACATAAATTATTGGTGTGCTAATCCAGGGCCCCAAGTTTATAAGATCTCTGAGTTTTCTTCTTTTCATAAGAATTTTTGCCGTTGGTGAAATAATTTCAGTAAATTTAACAGAAATACAGTTTTGGGAAACTACACTTGGTAGTAGAACTCCTCTCTCATATTCTTTCTTAAGGATGAAATAATTTCAAACTCTGAATTGTGTTTGATGACTTCCTTCAGGTGCATGTTGCTTGATTTTTCTGCTGTTGTATTTGCTGTACCAAAGTGATGTTTTGTTTCTTATTGCAGGCTGTGTGTGATAGCAGACCTGAAGGTGAGCTCAAAAACACAGACACCAGATATGATGGTTTGAAATGTCTCTCTCAGGACACTTTATCAGTGATAAAGTAACATCTTGAGGCAAGGATGTTCAGGGGAGAACAGGTGTAATGAGGGTGGGACCGGTTATAATATAAATATTCACTATAAATTGAACTATTCTCTCTTACATTTAACCATGATGCTTAAGCTGCTTATTTTTAAATAGCAGTAATCCTGTAAGGAAAGAAAGACTCTTTTAGTTTTAAATGAAAAGGAATCTTCTCCCAAGTGTCTATGAGGGGGCACCCTAAAACACTCTTAACAACTCTTTAATTAATTTTTTTCCTGTTTATTAGGGAAAATGCAAATACTAGAAAACTTTGTTCTGAGAACATGTTCCCTCATCACGGATGTAAGAATTAGCATTTATGTTCAGCAGGAGGTAAACACTCTTCTTTCTAAGCAACAGTTTTCTGGTTCGTGTGTTAACAGACTTTGTGAAGGCAGATGCTACAAAAAAGAGAATATTGTAGTGCTTAAGGATCAGAAGGATTGTTTAATGTTTCTCTGGGAATGTTTGTTGTTATTTATATGCTGGGCCTTTTTCAGATTGCTGACCTCTGATTTTTTATTTGGAGAGTAAATTACAAAAGAGTAGTATGAAGATTCTGGTGAGAAAGGAAATAATGTGCTCGATTACAACTGCTATAAATAGGATTAAGGTTGTTGGTTGTAAATTCCTTAGACTCTTGCAGGAAATCTGCATCCCTTCTAGTACACTCCAAATTTCTGCCATTTGTTTTAGTAACCTCAGTTTGTCAGATTTTCTTTTCCCTCTGAAGAAAGGGAAAGGAACATGAAAGTCTTCTGTAAAGGCTAAAGCCCCAAAAGTAAGGCTTTTTAATGCAAATGTAAGGTACACTTTAGCTCAGCAATCAACTGCAGACAGAACTCTAGCTTTGCAAGTTTGTTTTTTCTAAATTAAACCTGCAAATAAGAAACATAACCCTTTAAGAACTAATGTTCACATTAAAACTAATGTGGGCTATTGAAATTGAGGTAGTTGTGTGAAGATAAATACCCTTTCAGGTCAGATAGAACTCATTGTCTTGCCTTGTGTTGCAGTTTTTTAAGCATATTGCTTTCTTCAGTGGTATGAAATATATTACAAGGGCCCAAAATAAGAATAACTCTAACAAACTTACTTTATATTTCATCTTATTCCCTTTTTTCCACTCTTCTTTCTTAGGTAGTAAGAAAACTGAATTTAATGCTTGACAACATACCTCGAGATGCCAAGAAAAAGATATTTTCTACAAAGGAGATGTTACTTGTCATGTAAATAATCCTCAGTGTCATTTTTATCTCATTGCATCATTTGCAGGGCTGGGAGGGCAGTTCATAGTTCGTGTGGATTGGTTGGTCCCTGTTTGACTCACTTTTGCATTTGCTGTTGGGTTGTTTGGGGCAGTGACTGTGGGCAGATATTCTCAATACAAATCTGAATTTTCCTCTTTCCCAGTCTGGGTCAAGCTTCTTCTCAGCCCAGTTGTCATAAAAGAATTAAACTCTTTCGTATAAAAATGTGCAAAAAGCACAGTGGATCAGTCACAGTCAGGCTGTTCACACTGGGAAATGGTTTTACAGCACTTCAAAAAAGGCAAATAGAATAAAAATTGTGTGTATCAGGTGGTTCTGTTCCCCAGTAGTACTTCCAGACTTACACCCTTAGGACAGCAGACTTACCCCTTTGAAATCTCATAATTTGGTGCAGTCAGGGTTTTGTCTCCTGCACTGAAAGTTTGTAATTTAACCTTTCCTGTGCTTTGTGTTGCTGTCATGTTCTGATGCAATGGTTCTTTGTTTGGCAGGAGTGAAATGGGGAGGAGAATTTTGGATGCTGGAGGTGAGCATGGGACTTATTTTAGTGTTGTGCTTCTTACAAATTAGATGCAGAACCATTAAAAACCCAGGGAAGACATTTGGAAGCTGCAGAATGTGGTGGTTGAGTCATCTGAAAAATACAAATATTGCATGGAGACAGTCTGCAAACTGGAATGTTCCAGTGTGTTCAGTGTAGGAGTAACTCACTGAAGTTTTCAGTTCTTCTCTGGAATCTAAGTTTTAAAATAGCTAAAGATGATAAGAAGTCAATCTTTGAGGCTGGTGAGCTGCTGACCATGTGCAGCACCACTGTAACTTCTCTAAGGATCATTTTGGTATCCAACAATTTCCCAGCTCAGACAGGGCAAAGTTGAAAACTTCCTTCCTTTGCTTATCCACCTGGTGTGGCTCTGACAGCCCTGGAAAGTTTGGCTGAAGTTCCATTTGGAAAAATAAGTCATTAACTTATCATTATTCCCATACTTCTTTATCTGGTTATCCTTGGTGTGTCACCTCTTTGGGTATAACATGATTTAGAATGTGAAGTGTTCAGCAGTGCTTTTAGCAGTTCCCTCCTAGTGTTCTGCACCGCAGTGCTGTGTGTAAACGCCCTGCTCGTGTCCACTGTGTCGTGCTGCAGACTATGACATGCAGGTAGCCATCACAGAAGCTTTGTGCAGGATGATCTCGGAGAAGCAACGAGGAGAGCTGGCCCGCCAGTGGTTTTCCATGGAGTTTGTGTCCAGTGCCTTTAAAGAAATTAAAGATTCGGAGTTTGAGACAGTAAGTCCTGTGAAAAATAGTGTCAGGGAGGTGACCATCCATTTTACGATTCCTTTACGAAATGTCTGTGTTTTAATAGGATTGCAGGAAGTTTCTTAACCAGGTGAATGGCATGCTTGGAGACAAAAGAAGGTAAACCTGATTTTTTTACAGCTAATAAATGTTCTTGTTTTGCATTTTCTGTTGTGATTCAATTTCATGTTACCTCCTTGGGGAAAAACTGCCTCTTTTTTGATTGCTGGGATCTCTTGGTCTCCAAAGTCTCTAAAGTTTGTGAAAACACAATCCAGTTGCTATGTTCACATATGCAAAGTTTGTTTATAGTGTTGTAGAATACTAGAAAAAGTATCCTTTTCTTGCAGGGTTTTTACATATCCATGTTTATCAGCAGCTCTTGATAAGTATGAGGTAAGTTCCTTTGCCTTCTAGGTAAGAAAAAATAGGGGTAAGGTAAGAAAGTTCTTTTTTCTAGAAGCATTCAGGTGGGCACACGCTGAAAGTTGTGACACACAAAGCTTTTGGCTGGTCTAAATCAGTGCTCTCTGCTCTTACTCTTTTATCCACTTTGTTTGTTTTAGCTCCAGATCCCCCAGGATGAAAATCTGGAAGAGTTTTGGGTTGATTTCAATGTCGGGAGCAGGAGTATCTCTTTCTACGTGGCAGCAGATGACGCAGTAAGTGACTGTTGCCTCTCACACTGGATTGTTCTGAGGCAGCAGATCTATGTTCTCTCAAGTGCATCAGATTTGTTCCCTACATCAACATGCTGAACTTATTCCATTGTGGAGGGGGCGAAAAATCCAGATCTGCTGTACATATTTATATGCAATAACTTCAAAGTAATGAG
Organism: Margarornis squamiger; assembly: GCA_035222235.1. NCBI lineage: Eukaryota > Metazoa > Chordata > Aves > Passeriformes > Furnariidae > Margarornis > Margarornis squamiger. Next base: position 10,814,605 of record JAWWTY010000048.1, read on the forward strand.
TTTCTAATGCTGTTTGGAAACAGTTTAACATATGCACAAATGAACAATAGCGAAGCATTTGTTCCCTGTCACTCCTTGTGACCGAGATTTAAAAAGCTGAAAGTTTGTCCTCCCTGCATGACTTTCTGATCACTGCATTTCATTCAGTTGTCATACAACAATCTTCTATCTCTAAAAATGTGTTTTTCCTGTAAGGGTCAGCAGTGGGAAACTGTGATTATCCCAGAAGAAGAGGTAGACGTGTACAGCCTCGAAGGTATTTGACTCAGAAACGGGACCATTTGTTACTCACTGACTTGGCTTTTCAAAGGCATTAGTCCTGAAGTGCTGCCTCAATTCTCAGCAAAGCAAAATCTCACTTAAAATATTGTAGGAACTGTGTTTACCAGGGATAAAATTGCACTGCAGTCACATTTGCATTTTGGATGTGCAGATGTGATTTTTATGAAAATAATTTAAAAATAATGTTAATATAAAATCATGCAAAAAGCAATGACAGTTAATATTTCTTTTAAACTAGTTAGAGTAATAAATACCTGTAATTTGTCTGCAGTTATAGTAAATGACCCTCAAAGAACTTTCTGGGGAATAGTATACAGAATAAGTATTTATGGAAGATTGAATCTTGAATTGTTTCACTAATAAAATTTACTGTAGGTTAGAGTGAATTAAAATATACATTTTAGTAGCTGAACATAAGCACAAGTGTCATGTGTTTACAAACATTATATAAGATGCTGTTAAACTGTAATGAAGAAACTTTCCAAATTTTGTTTTTGTCCAGAAAAAGATTCCAAGAATTTATTAACAATAGATCTGAAAAGCCCAATGAATGTGGGTGATATGGAAGGAGAGAAATTTTCCTTATATTTTGATTCCATCTTGGAAATCAAAGACGTAACCAGAAAGATTTATGGATTTAGTAAATGTAAGGTAAGATTGAAACATCTTTTTGAATAGTTTTAATTAATTCAAAATAGATGTAGTTAATGCACTTCACACTCAGGAATTTACTCATTTAGGAAAAAATTGTTAGCAAGCCATAGCTTAGTCCTTACTGCTTATAAAGACTGAAATCTGACTGGCTGAGGATTTCAACTGCCCTGAATTTGTAGCATTTCTTCTCCTCTATAATCTGAGTTCAGACACATGTTCTCTCACCGAAGCATTTTCTGTTTCTTGTTTAAAAAAAGAGCAGAAGTCTGTTTTGATGAGGCTGGTTCCTCCCTTTGTAGGATGTGGGGAAGAAGCAGACTGCATCAGTTGCCAAAACAGCTGTACACGTCCTCTTTGATGAAAGTGGCTCGCAGGTATTTGATGTCACTCAGCTTGCCTTTGTATATTTGGTCAGATTATTGGCGAATTTATGGTAGAAACAGGGACTTTGGAAAGATCTCTAAGTATAGATAAGTGTAAAGCCAGCAAGTGATGTCTAGTATGTATATATGTATTTTGGGGAGATATTAATATCCAAATCATAGGAAAAATCAGACAAATATGCACAGGGGAAATTCTTTTATGTGAACTGTGACTTGGAAACCCATCCTTCTTAGTGAAAATAGCAATTAAGGTGGAGGTTTTTAAACTAAAAGTCTGTAACCTCTGAAGTTTGTCAAAATCTACAGTGAGGAATGTGTTACTGAGGGTAAAGAAGTTGCTCTGTGTGTTTGTATAAATATAAACCAAATTCCAAATGTTGTCTGCAATCAAAAAAAATGAAAATATTGTATAGGTTCTGGTGCCAGAAAGCCAGTTGTCACCAGGTTTGAAAGAAAAATCTGAAGAGAAGGAGAAACTCAATAAGAACAAAACTCAGCAACTTCCTGGAAGTTTGAGGACTCAGAATAAAGATAACGGTCAAGAAAAACCCAGAGGTGATTCCTCCAAAGTAAGTGAGATTCTCAAAACAAAAAGGATTAGAGAAAACATACCAATTAATTTAAATATTCATGATATTTAATAATATAAACCCCTTCTTATTTGATAGTTGGAATATAGTTAATATGGGGTTTGATTGGGACTCGACACAGCTATAAAAATTCTTTGGCAAAAAAATCTCTCATTTGTATTTTGAAAGTCTAATAATGTGACAAAAATGAGAAGGAATTGTTGGAGAATACTGGGGAGGGGGAAGAGGTGGAACACGGAGTGTCCTGCCAGCAGTGCTCCAGTAAACCTGTGTCTGTTCAGCTTGTTACAGAATCCCTAGGGAATTCCTTTGTGAACAAGGGACAGCATTTGTCCATAATTCATTCATAATTTAGAAAACTGATCTCAGTTGAAAAATACTCTGTTCGAGCATTATGCAATGCAAGTATTTGGGGGAATTTTCTTCAGAAGGGAACTGCATCAAAATCACATTACATTGATGTCTGCAGCAACAGCAGCTGACATTGCAGTAATGGAAAGTGTCGAGAGACTCTTGGAAATAGATTTCCTAAATTCTTGTGCTGTCATCCTTAAGTCAGTGTATGATGGTCCAGTTCTTTCTGTCCCTCAAGATCACCCCCTCTCGTACAAGGAAAGTGTCCGAAGCCTCTCTGCTCGTTCCTGGAACCACAAGTATTTCCACAAGGAGTCCACTGACCTTTGTTAACACATGTAAGTTTGCAAGTCCCAGCAGGGTAAAAATATACTGTAACTTGTCTTTTAAACACAAGCATGAACTGTGATCCTTGGCAGAGCTGGAAATGAAAAGCAGAACTTGTAAAATCTCCGGAGCAGATCTTTATACTTGGAATTTTTAAAGTGGGCTGCTTGGGCCTGGTCCATAGACATGGTACAGGGCAGTGGCTGCCTGAGGGTTCCCTATTGTTTGTCCTGCAGCTCTCAGGCAGCTGCTCAGGCTGAGCAAGCAAAAATATCTCACAGTAAAGTCCTCAAATAGTGACCAACTCTTAGAGCCAGCCTGTAGCAGGCATTACTTTGCCTCCAGACATCCACACTCTGTGGGCTCTGAATCTTCATGTAATGTAGATGAAATCAAGAAAAATAATGTGTTGGTATCAACACTAACCAACTTGTGTTGTGCTCAGGGGCAAAAACTCTTGCTACTGATGTCCAGACAGGACAGGAATAGTAATGGAAGCAGTGGTGGAATTCTAACATGTCTTTGCTTTGTTCCAGCCACTCCTTTTAAAGGGAGGTTTAAATTGCCTTTGGAAATGACAAGCTCCACTAAAAGGTCTGACAGTAGTGCCACAACTGAGACCAGAACAAAGGAACCTTCTGGAGTATGCATGTCATCTGTAGCTAAGTCTTTTACTTAGAGTAACATTAATATCTGTTCTAATTTGTTCCTAATTGAGATTTTAAAGAGCTAGAGTTCTACAGTCAGCAACTTGCTTTTAGAAAATGGTGGGGTTTACATTGTTGTGTAATGTTTTCTTGTCCTCTGGATTTCAGGTTTAGTATGTCTAAAGTCAGACTGAACTCTTAATTAGCTAAAATTTGCCTTCACTCATCAGTTCTGACTCCAGAATTGCTTCTACTGGACCCTCAGTTCTCCCTTTGTGTATAATAGGAGAAAGGTGTCATGCACAGAATCTCAGCTTGATTAAGCAGCATGGCAGTACTCAGAAAGCATGCAATACCTCCAGCTACAGCTGTGAAATGTGAACTCTTCAGCTTATAGCATTTATAGCAGTAGTTTTAGTGCTTTTTTGATCAGACATTCACTAGGATGAAAAAAACACTACACAGGTGTCACTGAAGTGCACTTCAAGTATGTTTTGAGCATTTTTGCTTCTGTTCCAGTTGAACAATGACTATAAAGTAACTTTTTTTTTTTTTTTGGTGGTTCTAAATGGTCAGAGTCAGGTCAGGCCCCACACCGTGGGATTCTCATGCATTTTTGATCTAGCCATGCTTTAGAGAATGTTTTGTTTAGAATATTTCAAGTGTCAGTTTCTAGGAGAATTTTACTTCTTTGGCTTTTATGGACTGTAACTGTCAGTGTTACTTCCTGTGCTTTTTTAGAGGTGGCAAAGATTCACATTAGACGATGAATTTTTTGAAACAGAACACTTTGGGAGGTCAAATACCACAAATGAGACAAAAGTGCATGAAAAGGTACTGCAGCAGCACTGCCATGAAATAAAAAAGAATTTCATGTTTTATTAGGGAAAGTATGAGTTATGAAGTTATACTGCTTATAGTTCTATGCTAATACTTCCTTTTGGGTGTTATTCCACTATAGCAAAAAGGTGCTGGAGAAGTTTTAAAACATATACAAGAGGCCCCAGAAGAGCAAACTTTGGGCAAGTAATTCTACAAGCATTGCTAATCCTTACTTTTAACATTATTTTAATTTTGTCCACTTCTTTTGTCATAATAACTGACACCAAATTAACGTCTCATTTAGATGAAGTGTTTGATATTGTTCCTGATTCTCAGCCAGTTGGGAAAACCAAGAAACCTTTGTAAGTATAAGGAAAGAATTCAGTGCTGTCACTCCCTTGGAAGGGAGTATTTTCAAGTGTTACCAGAACTGAAAGTTTGTTGCAGTGTAAAATGCTTTGATATGTGTAAGATACCACTATTTTTCTATTTTATGAAGCTTGTTTGCTATAATTGAGAGTGACTTTCTGCAGTGCAGTGACAGTAAGATGGTGTTGTCTTTAGGCTGCCTGGTCTTTTGGAGAGTTCTTTTGACAAAACTCAAACATGGAAGAAAAGACCCTGTCCTCTCCCTGAGAAGACTGGAAACCGTGGGGACAAGCAAAAGCCAAATCCACCTTTGGCACATACATTCTATCCAGGTTATGTTCACATGTGTTAACTGTTACTCTTCAGAATAGATCACATAAACTGTTCCCTCTCAGCTGGGCTGCTTTTGTCCTGTCTTCCTTTCTGTTGTTAGTGAAAGAGCTGGGAAACAAAAAGCATTTATTAGCTTTCTGAAGTGTCTCTCCAGATAAATTCAAAAAAGATAAGAGAGGCAAGAAAGTGAAATTGATACCACACCGAGTGGACAGTCAGAGTGTTAATCATTTGGAACAGAAACTGTGAAGTACAGAAGGGAAAAATACTGAAACTGTACTGAAATACTGTTTAAAACATTTCTTTCAGCTCAAGTGGCCGAGACATCTTTGCATGCTGAGCTGGCCAAAGGGGAAGCTAAAGTTCTCCTCAGAAAAGACACTGCAAATCCAAAACCATCCAAGGCTGTGAGAGTTTCTTGCCTTCCTTTCTTTGTCTTGCAATTAAGAGAATTGCCAAGTAATTCTTAAATAAGCACCAACCAGTGTTTCTGATGCATTTCTTTGCTCACTTTTGAATGTTCCAGTTCCCAACCCCACAACAGTTAAAGGAAAATATCTGCTAAACTCATGTTTCCTTGCTCACTGTTTGAGCAATGCAGGAGGAAATGGTTTGCCAAGGAATGTAATTTAGTACATCTAGAAGGCATTTAATGTAGTTTAGGGGGTTGTCTGGAACCTGAAGTTCTGCTTGCAGCTTTGTTCTCCTGTTGGATGGGTTCAAAGTTGTCTTGAACTGTTCTTATAGAAACCAAAGTCTAAAGAAATGGCAGAGGCAGCCAAATCACTGATTAGTAAAATCAGTGACAGATACAAAGAGAAGAGTGAGGAGAAAAGCAGAGCGAGAGAGTCGCTGGGTTTGAGCAGGTATGATGGGGAGTGCCTGCTGCTGTGCTGATCCTGTGTGTGTGTGGGGGGGGCTGTGGCAGGGAGGCACTGCTGCATGGGGAGGAGGGCAAGGGGCTGAGCTCTGAATCCTTTTCATCTCGTCATTGAGGTTCTGTTGAAATGCAGGAACAGCTTTGCTGCCTTTGAGAAGGCTTTTATTTATATAGGCAGCATTCTAATGCATATATTCTAATTAGCATTTAATAAAATGTGTGTTTATTTTCAGGACACATTTCAAGAAATCCTGGGTCTCCAAGGTAACATATTACTGCTTTTGTTGGAATTGTTTTCCTTATCACCTGTATGTGCATATATGGTGGCAGGCACTACGTGTAAAGGGCAAGTTCACAAATACCCTTGAATGTTAAATATCTGGAGACGTCAATGTTAATTTTTCACTTAAAATACTTGCATAGAATAATATTTTTACAGGCAACTATCAGCTAGTGAGAGCCAAATTGATTTCTGCTTGCATACTTTGTATTTAATCTATGCCTTTTGTACATGTCAGTGCTAAATATTTAGAATAAAAATATAATCATAAATGCGATTATGGAATCCTTGAATATAGCCAGGACACAAAAATGAGTCATAATGTTTGGGGGGCAAAACAATTCTGAGGTTTTGCTGATATTCTTAGAATATAAAGATTTAGTTCCTTCTAGCTCTTGTCCCCTTTGTTGCTAATCAACGTGAGTTATCATTGTGATGAACTTGCTTTTTGAGATGACTGTCTATGAATGCATAGTTCAAATTTGAAATAACAGTGAATTTTCAATTTCTGTATAGGAAGAAGTTCAGGACAGAACCCTGAAAACAACTTCTTTTCTTAATATAACTACTGGTCATATAAGGTAAGTAGTTACAACATTTTCAGGCACAAGTTCTGACTACCCACACCTGACTTTGTGAAATGTTCACTAATTCAGTCACAACACTGATCTCTGTGTCTCTTTGACAGGGATGATGTCTACAACTTTAACTTCAGTGGGTTTGATGAGCCTACAATAAAGCTTGGAGTAAGAATATAACTGAGACCTGTATTTTATGAAGAGAATATAAAGGAAATCAGTCACGTTTTGTCTACTGAAAGTATAGTTAAGATCTAAAAATTGAAATTATAGCAGTGAATTAAGTGGGGAAAAATGTTTGCCATGTAAATACCTCCAGCACTCTCAAATGTATGATGTATAAATATAAAACTGGCCTCAGGTTCTGGCCACTTCAGGCTATTATGATTGTCCTGAATGAGGAATTAAACAGTTTTTTAGGAGTATCGTTATTTTAAATTATCCTAGTATCCTGAAAATGTTATTGCCATCTTCAAATCTCCATTTAAAAGACATCTTTGTCCAGATGTTTGAGTAAAAGAGAATCTAATGATGATAAAAGCAGGAGACAACAGAAGGTGGTTTTGGTTCTTATGGCTCAGAGGAGCCTTTTGAACTGGGGAAGGTGGTGGAGCAAGTGGAGCTTCAGTCAGTTCCAGCTGGTTTTAACCATCAGCTCTGTTCAATAAATTCTGAGATAGAAATTAATCACTCTTAATTACTGAGTGTAATAACTGAGAAGAAAAGCCCTTAGCAGTTACAATCTAGTGGCCTGTTTAATTTTGTTCTTATTTATTTACATTTTTAGGTCCAAGAATTGCGTGTTACTGAACTGAGTGTTCATACAGAGACAACCAAAAAAGGGTAGGATGTTCTGTAGCTGGTTATCTGCACTCTCCAGTATCCTGGGACAGAATTCCAGGGAATGTGTTTCAGGAGCAAAACAGTTCTCCTCCTGGAATACTGCAGGGATAGAAACCCCTGTGCAGAAGGGCTGCTTTTGTGTCAGTGGGCACCCTGCAAAGGGATGTGTTGTTGCTGTGAGCTCTCACTGCTCCTTGGGAAACACACACATCCTGTAGTGCTTAAAGTGAACAGGCATTTCCAAAATGAGATGAAAACAAAAGTGGATACATTATTTAAGTCATTAATCCACATATCACATGAATAGTGGAAAGATTTACAAGTGGTTTTTAATGTCTTATTAAAGGTGGTTTTTATTTTTCTGATTAAGGAATGCAAATGTCAGTAAATCCAGCACTGAAGCGAAAGAAAGGAAAAAGGTAAGGGTCAGATTTTTGTGGATCAGTAGCTTGTCTTCATGCCTTTAAATGCCAACTCTGTGAGCAGAATGTATGTACAAGTAAACCAATAACCTAAGAACTTTTTTGGGTTTTGTAGACTAGAAACAATGAAGACAAGAAACATCTCTTTAGTGACTCAGACCGAGAGAGCAGAGGGAATGACAGCAAGACAGATATTAGTTGGCTGCAGGAATCCAAGAGACAACCTAAAGCCCAGATAGTTGATTACACTAGAAATAAAAAATTAGGGAAACAAATAAGCACAGACAAAAGTAAGAAACTTTTTTCCTATTTCTGAAGAATGCTGCAATAAGTTTGTCCTTAGATACCGAGTGCACAGCATGCCATGTGCTGTCGTGCAGATATCATATGTTTCTGCTGGTTTGTTTTCAAATGAGTTCTAATCATTTATAAAAGTTGAATTACATAAAGTCTGTATTTTAATGTGGAAAACTATTGCAGGAGGGACAGGTGGAAGGTCTTGTCAATAAAAAAAAAAAAGGCTTTTTAAAACAATGGGTTGAAAGCAGTTACTGAGTCAGTTTGTGGGCATGAAAGTGACTCATTTACAGCTAAAAACAATGGCAAACATTTGAACATTGATTTTTCAGATGGTATTTTAACAGCAGATGAATCCCCTGAACCTGCTTTCCATGTGGATAAACCTAAAGGCAAAAATGCAAATAAGAAAAAGGTAAATGTAAATTTGCACCTAGAATTGTAGTATATATTTGAAATATCTTCACTCCCCCCAGAAACTGTTTTAAAATCATTTTTTGTAAATATGTGGTATTTCTCCATGCTTATTTCCAGATCTTTTGTTAAATATTGTTTATTCTTTTCAGTACTATATTCTTTTTATGTAGTATTTAGCTGATATTTCAGGCATAATACTCCCTGTAAGTTAGAATGATTATTATACATTATACTTATTGTACTCTTGTTAGTAGACTGTTGGTTAAATTCTTTGAGCTTTGGTAAAGTGAGACTTTTTTAGCTGTTTTGAAATAATAGATTTCAAGTAATTAAGCCAACTTGTCTGCTTTTTTTCTTATATATTTATTTATTAATCGTGCTTGGAAACTGAAGAGGGTTTTATTCTTCCAAAGGTAAACAAATGTAAAAAACAGAATTCAAGAAGTGCTGAGAAGGCAGAACAAACCTCCAGGACAAAACTACCTCGGAGAGCAGCAGTAGCCAAAAATTACAAAGAGCCTTCCAGTTCTGAGTCAGAGGGTGAAGGGCAAATCCCAGCATGCACCTCTAAGGAGAAGAAATCAAAAATACAGGTAGCCAGTTGCACTTTCTTATTAAAAATCCACTCCTGCCATATTTTTCCAAATAAACTCTGCTGTGTACTTGGTCCTCCTGAATTTTGTTCTTTGAGTTAATGTGATGCTGGTAATGCTGTGCCAGTTCTGTGTACAGCAGGAAATGTTGGCCTCATGGAGGGTGTGTCAGTCCATTTGCTGAATATCCAAATGGGATTTTTAGGAAATGAACTTTGGACACCCAATGTCCTTATGGTCCTGCTAATGATGTTCCTTCTGCTTGATCAGTGGCACGTATAGATAATGTGCTCTTTCCCTCCTTTTGTGTACATTTCCCTGTGTTTACAGAAAGGTTTATATAACGTTTTTCTTCTAACAGAAACTTACCAATGGGGCAATCAAGGATTACAAACAGCAAAAGGCACCCCAGGCTGTGTCTGTGGAGCCAAAGACAGGAGAGAACTTTGTGCAGAAACCACCTGACAAATCCAAGCATTCTGCAGAACAAAAGGAAATGGAGATCTCTTCAGCTGAGAGTCCTGCATCTCTTGAGACAATGAGATGTAGGTGTTTTGGCTTTGAATTTCTAGCAATACTGAATCAAAAGCTGGAGCTTCAACGAAGATTAGCACAGCAATATAATTTTCCAATTATGTCATCCTTTCAAAGGAAGAGAGAGCCCCTAATTCAGGGTGTTCCACATGAGCTAAGGAAGTGTATTCATATGTCACTAACACTTTTAGAGGTTGGTGCAGTTATTTGACATCAGCATAAAATAGAAGAGCAATATGTAAGTGTTGGAATGAATTTGGTAACTGCTAAAACAGTGGGAGAGAGCAAGAAGAGAAGTGTGGCAAGTCCTGTGCCAGCACTTAAAATAAAATTCCACACATCTGACACTTAAAAATACCTGGAAAAAATAACTGGAACAGGGAGCAGTTTGGGCCTTTGGATTACCTTTTTTAACTGCCATTCCTCATGCTGACAGGGAAGTAACTCTTTTTTAGGTGCCGAAAGGATCTCAGAAGGAGATGTCACTCCAGGGCAAACTTCTAGTGAGAGATCTCTTGATCTTCAGGTGTCACCACCACAAAACAGGGAGATGTTAAACTCTGAGAAGGGAATCTCTCCTGAGGATTTCTCTCTCCCAAATAAGAGTGTTCAAAGTGCACGTGTAAATCAGTCTCCTGAGGCAACAAAGCCAACATTTGGAAAGAGAAGTTTCTCACCAGTTTTAACTGAAACATCTTTGGTAAGAATGTTAACATCTCTCTAGAGTTGTTGTAATTGGTTCATCTACCAACTGTTTGGTGCTTCTCTACATCTCCCTTTAATAATGATTATTTCTTTGTTAATGTGTAGTTCAGCTTAACAACATACAAAACTGCCAGTGCAAAGAATTCCAAGGGATTGGAAACTTGTAATAATAATGAAGATTCGAGTTTCCAGCAGTGCTTTTCAGACACACTTAAAGGAAAACTGAAAGACACCACTAAAGCTGCCACCAAAAATAAAGAAGAGGTATGTTACTAAAGTCTTTGCTTTTTGTCTATTTTATCTACTTTACAGGTGGTGAGGTTTAAGGGCCACCTTTCAATAATGATTTTTTTGTTAATGTGTAGCTCAGCTTAACAACGTATAAAAGTGACAGTGGAAAACATGCAAAGAGAGCTGTGTCAGAAACAGGGAGTAATAATGGAGATCCCAGTTTCCAGTACTGCTTTTCAGACACACTTCCTGTCAAAGGGAAACTGCAAGATACCACTCACCTTGTCACCAAAAGTAAAGAGGTAAATTCATGCGTTCTCTGCTCTCCAGAAGGGAGCTCCAGTTTGTCATCCATTTGACCTCCTTTCCAGGTCTAAGGGAAATGCCTCTCTCAATATTAAATACTATATAATGTCTACTTGGAGCCTGCTTGGAAAATTCTAGGAGTTATTTTTTTAAATAGTTGAGCTAAATTAGAGGATTTTTTTTTTTAATCATATGGATACAATGAAAGAATTGTATCCCAACGAGATGAGTTTGAATTGATATTTTAAAAAGTAACAGGAGTAAATGTTTTCCTGTTGACCTTCAATAAAAAGTAAGTTACTTTTCACAACATAAATGTGAATTTTTGATGGCGACTTCTAAAAGTGATTTCATTTAGAAGCTAATCAATGAGTGACTTTTCTTTTAGGATTGTGAACCACCATCTCCATTGTCTGCTTCCAGTGGGAGTAAAGCACAGTCTTCAATTGAAGAACCTTTTGCCCCCATAAATGAGTCAGGTACGTGCCCTCTATAAACATAATGGTTATTAATTTTGATATAGTTCTGTCTTAAAGCCAGGACACATATTCCAAGAGTTTGGATCCAAGAGGTGAATGAAATCATCTTTATCTTCCCATCTCATTGTTCTAAATAATCCTAAAATGAAGCTTTGTTTTCGTGTTGCTTCAAGGACCGACAGTGCAGCCATTCCTCAAACGAACATACCACAGTGCCACAGAAAGCAGCTCTGATGAGGCAGGAACAAGCAGAGAGGAGCAAAAGAAAGGAAGGAGGAGGAGAAGTTTACAGCCCAGAAAATTATTTAAAAGAGATGATGCTGTTACTTGCAGAGGTTGGTCATGGAGTGGCGGTTGAATGTGGTTGTGCAAAAGTTTAAAGTAATGTGACAAAGTGTTAACAAGGAAATATCCCCAGAAAAGCATTTTTCATGTTAAGGAAAAAACAGAAAAAGTAAAAAGCTTTATATGAAACTGGAAACTGGATCCAGCCATGTAGTTGGTGAAATGAATTTCCATAGAACAGAAGATGCCCCAGGCCCTTTGCTGACCTTGGAGAGGTGCTTTGTCATCCTGAATTTGACATGATCCTTTTGTGCTTCCATTCAGTGTCTGAAAGCATTTCCACTCGCTCTGTGAACGATCTGTCTGCTTTGGATGGGGAGTTCTGGGAGCCTGGCTGTTCAACTCTCAACATATGTCAGAAGCTGCAGAAAGAATTTGCCAAGAAAATGGAGGCAAGCCCCTTCATACCCAGTATCAGTTGTGGCAGGGCACGTGGCCATGGAGCTTGGCTTCCACCAGTTGGCTTTTCATGGCCCTGGAAGCCAGGAAATGACACAACTCCCATTTCCTTTTAAGCCTTTTTCAATTCCTCTGTGTACTGAACTCTCCAAGTCTCCCATGTCTGGTTTTTTTTTCATTCCATGTGTACTTTCTCTGTTTTGTAGAAGTATATTTTTCAAACCATTACATTAGGTAGAATTTCATCAAAAACTTAACCCCGTGTTTGTTTAAATGTCACTAACAGAAAGCTTTTCCTTAAAGGGCAGGGGGAACATATTAAAAAAGGAGCTTTGCTGTGATATTAAGTAATTACAGTACTAACCATATTGCAGTTTTTTCCCTGAAGTGAAAATAATCTGAATTTAATGTTAAAACATCCTCCTAGAACCGCTCACGGAAAATGGATCATTTTAATAAGCAAACATTAAAAGCTGCCCATCAGCACTTGACAACAATGAGTTACCAACTCCATGAATGCAGGTCAGTAATGAAAGGTGTGTTTAAAACATCTTTCAAATGCAAGGAATACCATCTGAAAGTAACCTGGTTTGTTTTGGTAGGATCAGGCAGCTGGAGAAATTTCATTTTACTCTCACTGAGGAACTGGAGAATTTTGAAAAGGATTCTCAGTGCCTGAAAAACATGGAGAAAGAGTTCTCGGTTGGTATTTTAACTGCTTGATCATGGGGAAAAATTAATTCGTATGGAATCTGTAGGTTATTCATGTCATCTTTAACTTTAGAGCATTAATTTTGGTTTTAAAAGCCCTTATCATTTTCCTTCAAGTTGGTTGAGATATCAGACATTGAATTTGGGTTGTATTGGCCAGTGGTCTTGGAGTTCCTCAGTCACTCCATGTTTTCCCAATATATATTCACTATAGGAATTCCTACATGATTTTCCTCCTAGAATAAACCACTTACCAGTACTTTGCTGGGCCGTTTATTCAGCTTTTGGGGGACTGTGTAACTCCTGTGTAACTGTTGAGTCTGTGGTTGTGGGTTATTTTAGTCATATTAGATATTAATTTTAGTTGGAAAAATCAGTTCCTAATGATTAGCATCTATTAATATTTTCCTTTGCAGACCTTTTGGAAAAAGCAGACAAGCACTTTTAGTACATACATGAAAAATGAGCAGCAGAGGTTAGTGAGCTTTTTTACTCCTGGGGTGAGGTCTGTGCTCTGCTCCTCTCTGTGCAGTCTCTGCCATGAAATAAAGATGGTACATGAGATGAGAAAATCAGATTAAAATATCACATTCCAGGAAAAGTGTAATTATTCTCCATCTGAATTTCCCCACATACCTGAGGGACTGTTCAGCAACGATGGTGATATTTATCCATGCTTTAAAGTGCAAATGGACTACCAATAATGGCTGTATTTGTGGTCCGTGTGGAAGGTTCATACATAGCAAAGCTGTTTGAACTATCTTTTCTTTCTTTAGAATTCAGATTCTCAAAACTTCGTTTGAAAAGAATATCTACCATTCTGTTGACTATGAAGAACGTGTCTTTACTTCAGAGGTAGGAGGAACTCTTGTTTTGTATGAGGAACTCTTGTTTCACCCCTGTTTAAGTCATTCTTCAACTGCGCCAACAGATACCAGCACTGACTTTTGGTTCTGGGGAAAGACTTTATCCCCAGCATTGTATTGATGTTACATCAGTATTCTTGTAGTTTTTAATTTTCACAAAATGTTCCTTAATGTAACAATATTCAGTGATTTAGATTTCACCCACTAGAAGGTGTGTGCAGTTACCCAGATTTCTTCTGGATTCTGTGGCTTTGTTCCCTGGTTTTATTCATGCCAGAAAGAACAAATTTAAACCACCCCCGCTTTCCACGGGCAGGTGGATGTATGTGCATCTGTATCTCCTGCTTATAAAACACTGGGGAGATGTAATTGTTTGCTTGAAAACATGTTACCACTTGTGAGCAGAGCAAATACATCCAGCATCTTTTGGCAGATGCACCTGATGAAAGAAGACATAAAAGGACTCCAGGAGAAACTTCTAAGAGAAATGGTAAATGAAGTTGTCTTGTCCTCGTTTTTATTTATTTTTTTGCTGTTTGAACACTAAAATACTAAAATTTTAAATCCAGTTATCACTGACATATTACACTTCAAACCTTACCAGGGTGATAAAAGCCACAGGTAGGTGTGAATGTATTGGTTTAGTTCTGAGTCTTAAGATGTGGAATGTTGACATGGAAAAGTAGCATATTTGATATATTAGAAACAGCATATTCTATGCTCTAGGAGTACAATACATTAAAGAACTTCTTCCTTTTTTCTGCAATATGTGGTAAGTGTAATGTTTTTTGCACAGCAAGAAGAGGAACTGTGCAATGTTCGCAAAGGATTGCAGACCTTGTTCCAATCAAAGACAGAATTCTGAAGGGAGATTTTTCAGATTCCTTCCTGAAATTCGAGGTGAATATAAACACTCTTTTACAAGGGTAAATTTGACACCTTTTTTTTTACACTCAAGGAAACTATTGTAGTGAAACCATATTTTCCTTAATAATACTAAAATCTTTGTGGATAAGACTTCTCCACTTATCTGTGAGACTTGGAATGATTTTGCTGAATCTGCTAAAATGTAATATGTCATTTTATTTTTAGCACATGCTCCTTTTAAATGTCTTTAACGATTTTTATAGGTTATCTAAATGACTGTCAGAGAAATCACTTTGAATTTCCCTTGGAATGTTTTGGGTCTATATGTACAGAATACCCACTTTGTCTGATCCAGAATGCTGTCAGAAATTATTTGGGGGTTGAATCACCTGGTTTGATCTCAGTCTTGTTTGTGGTGTTAGACTTCAGCAGGAGTTTCGAAGAGAAAACAACACTAAACACTTGTGTTTGAATATGTTGCAAATAGTTGTATTAAACAAGTCAAGAAAAATATATGCTGTCTCTGGTTTTTTTCACAATGATGTCATTGCTACTTTGCTTTACATCAATAATATCCTCTTGCACATCAGTGAGATAAAGCTGCTGCACAAATATTTCATGCACAATTTGAAAAACACGAGGCTGTGTTGTGTGTGTGAATCATCATACTGAAATTGCCAGTAAATAATGTGATCCACTCATCCCATCTCTGGAAGTGCACTAATGCTTTGCTCATGTTTCTGAGCCTCGGGGTTGTGTGTGAGTTGGGGTTTTTCTGAGCCTGTGCTCACCGTGCTCTCCACTAGGTGGACCTCCTGAGATGTTGCACTTTTCTTTCCACTGCTCTAATTGAATGTTATCTGCATGAAACAGGATTTCCCTCTGAATTTACAAGGTTTTTTAAAAAGTGCAGCTCCAATAAAGCACAGCCAGCTTCCCCCATCTGGTTACCACCCCTGCCCCTGGGTCCTGAGTCCCTTCTCTCTGCAGTCAGAGCCAGATATCTGAGGTGGGGCTGTTCTTACCTTCCATCCTGCCCTGGCAGTGTCTCCAGAGCAGCCCTGGGGTTGTGGCTCTTTGTGAACTCACAGTGTGCAGTGACTGCTCCCACCTCGCAGCAACTCAGTCGTAGTCTGTACAAAGCATTTGAAATACTGCATTTTATTGTTTTCACACTTCATGGAGATCATCTCAATGAAGCTACAAGACCAAGAATGCCTTTTTCAAGTTTTTAACATGGAATGACTCCCTAAAGTTATAGCACTGAAGAGTCTTGCAGGGCAATGTTTGTCTTGTGGGTGTATTCACCATTTTGTTCTTGGCTCACCAGGTGTGTTTTCCAGCTATTCACTGTATTACTTTTTTCCCAAGTATTTTTTTTAATAGTAATTTGAGTAATTTCTCAGATGCTCCTCCATGTCAGGCATTATCAGCATGTCTGGCTTTACATTTTCCTCAACCAGTTCTATTGGCTTTGTCATCAGCATTTAGGAACTTTTTTCCTTCTTACTGTCCAGAAAGCAGTAAAATCGTTTGTTTGCCAAACATAAAAGTACATCATTACATTTTTACCTGTGGTTGTCCAATTTAGTAATTTTGAGTGCGAATAACAATGTACTTTGTCATTCTTTAGAAGGTCAGAGCCCCAACTAGTGTAGGATGACAATCAGGTTCTGCTATTCCATGACATGGAAAACCTTAGTTGGGATCATCCTTTTGCAGACTCCATGGAGATGAAGAAGTGAAATGATCTGGTGCATAAGAATTATAATCTCTTCCCTTCCCAACTGTCCCTGGGAAAAAAAGCTTTAGGAAACATGTTCATTTCCTGCAATAAGTAATCATTTAATTAAAGAACAAAAGTAACAGGAATCAAAAATGCTTGCAGCTGTGATTCTGTTAGACATTATATAAAAAAGAATGAAATTATAATACATTAAATTAGTTTTTAGAACATGAACTTAAGTGTTTTACAAACTAACTGTGGTAAGTTCAAAATGTCTTGTCAACGAAATACTGGATGACAGTGTGTCATGTCCATTTATGTCGGAGGCCTTGGAATGGTAAAGCCTGTACATGCACAACATCTCCTCTTGCAGCCAGGCTGCAGAACAGTTCCAAACACGGCAAAGGAGAGGAGGAGGCTCTTCCAAGTAGCTTTGCTTCAGTCTTTGTCAGCAGCTCGTCCCACTGCCAGGCCCCGGCTCTGCTGCCCCAGGGCCAGGGGCAGCCCTGGGCTCTCTGTCCGTGAGTGCTGCAGAGACTCAGCTGAGAGTCCTTCCTTCACTCAGACATCAGGGGCTCCTGGACTGAGCCTTAGGGAAACACTGAGATATTCCCTGATGCGTGTCCAGCAGCAATAGCAAAAAGTAAAGACAGATTCTTCTCAGAAGAAAATTTCTATGGCCTGTGAAATCTAGGAGAGAGCAAAATGAAAAACAGAAAGTAATTAAATTCTATGTTAGATTAACATTTTTTAAAGCCCACATAACTATTCCTTCTGTACAGTAACAGCATTGAAGAATATTAGCACCTCTAATTTTCCCCGTGTGCCAGGACTGTACTGCAGGTATGATCCTCCAAGGCCTAGTGAACCTCGTTTCCATTTATTTAGGAGTGTAAATGCAAATATAGGTGTGGGGTTAACTTGAGGGTGGGGTTTTTTTTTAGTAAATGAAGCCACAGGTTGTCATTGGTGGCAATATTTATTGTGCAGTGATCTTGTTCTTTTGTAAGAGTTAAACAGTGTTGATCTGATTAGTAAAGTATAAGGAGCTACTGTTGGTGTATTGTGTGAGAGTCTTACAACTCTCTTGCTCTGTAGGCTTGTTCTTTAGGCTGAGATACATAATTAAAGTCCCAGTCATTTGAAATGCCTTAGCACTAACTGTAAATTGGGAGCCTGTTTACTTCTCATATCCTGAACAAATTCCAAAATCCATCATTATCATCTCCTTACACTCCCCACGTAGCTTCAGTCAGAGGATGCATATCACTCTCACACTGCCACTCCTGCCATCCCCTCTGCCCTCCCCTCTTTCATTCCAGTGATGATTTTTGCCCTAAACATTGAATCTGAGTCCTGTCACACTAAAAGGGCCCTAAATTGCCTGAACAGCCTGGAATTCTATAAATACCACACTATACATTGCATTTACAGCTGAAGTGTGTTTGCCTGGACATCTGCTCATTGAGCTGCCCAAGCTCAGTTAAGCTGGAATTCACTGTGAGTTCAGGAATAAGCATGGGAATGTGGGCCCAGGCTGTGCTGAAACGAGCCTTCCACAGCTGCAAACACACTTAGGACACTGCCAGGAACTGATTTTAGCAGCAATCACACCTGAGAATGGTCCCAGGCATGGCAAGAGCACACTGTGCTCCCAGCAACTCCCCAGCTGTGCTTTAACAGCAAGTGCACTTACTGGGAATTGGGCAAATAACATTGTGATTTCAGTTTCCCTCTAATAAGATCTTTTAGCAAGTATCAATGGCTGTGGAATCAGCCTCTCTCATGTTTTTTCTCCACTTAAAAAAGGGAAATGAATATTTTCATGTGTGTTTAAACATCCTACCCTCATCAGTGCTGGCATGTGGAGCAAGCCCTGACCAGGTTCACACTGTCACAGAGGGACAACAGTCCCAGCCTGTACCCTCTGCTGACCTGCTCCAGGAAGTTCCCTGGGGGTTGCACCCCTTCCAACAGCAACTGGCCTGCCAGGGAACCCTGAAATCCCCAGGCTGAATCCATCAGAACAAATCCAATTAGAACAAGGGCATTACCCAGGGGCATTAGGGGGGTGTGTTACTGCAGGGAGAATTTTCTGTTTCTTAGCAGGGAAGTCTCAGTGTTTGTGAGAAGGTTGCAGACTAAAGTACATTTAATTCAGAGATCTTTATAAAGTGTATTACATTGTTCTACTTTTGAAAAATCATATTGTTTTCTGCATTTTACCCTACATTTAATTTTTTGTTCTCTTTTTTGAATCTTTGGTGCAAGGAATGCTAGCTGAGGGGATGCTCTGGAGCAGGTCTGCAGGATTCTGGATATGTGCTAATAAAAGCCCCCCAAAAAATCAGAAAATCTAGAACAGGAAGAGAAATATTTTCATTTTCTTTTAAAATAAATCTCCCTTTGCATATTGTTCTCCCATGTCCAGCATGTAAGAATAAAATCTACAAGTTCAGGACTCAAGCAGACTGTTTTTAGCAGGCAATGGAAATAAAGAGGCGGGAAACTGACCTTGTCAAATGTTTGCTGGATGCATGTACCTCCATTTCATTGCTTTTGTATTCATTCAGCTCTTTCCGAATTGCTGCCTAGGGATTGAAAACAGAAACACAAATAATTACATATCAACAAATGGTTTTATCTTTGGGAGCATTGCAAAGTGCCAGAGTTGCAGAGCAGTTTGCCAGAGCAGAAGCAGCAGGTATTGGGTAGAGCAGAGCACACTGTGCTGCCAGAGACACTGAATATTTAGGTGCTGTGGGTATGGATTGGTGACACAACACTTCCCATTCATTATTGATTGCTCACAGGGCCACTGCTGTCTAGAGGCAATTCTGAGAGAGTAACACCTCAGGACTTATTGTCGCACATTTAATAGGATTCCAGTTAAAATTTATTAAAGATAGGAGAAGTTGCCAAGAAATTGATCCTTTTTTTCAGTCTCAATGCAAGTCAGCTCCTGACCCTGACTCCCCGATGGGAGCCACCAGCATGTGCAGTTGAAGTGCCACTTTCTTTTTGCTTATAAACCTGCCTTGTTAACAATACTGAAACCAGGAAAAACCTAATTTAATAAAAGCTGAGTGCATACAAGGAAAATGCAAAATCATTATTCCACCGCTTACTATTGAATAGTTTATTCACCACTTTAGTGAGCTCAGAGCAGCTACTGTAGGATAAATTCTCTGCTCCTTTTCCAGAGGAGTCCTCTAAACCCACTGGTTTTTTTTTCCCTGAGAAGACACTGGGATGGAGACTGAAGTGTTTCATCTCCACATCTCAGAACAAAGCCATCAGTAACAGTCCTGTGTTTGCCATTTTGCCAGTAAATCTCAGCCTCCTGCTCCTCCTGCAGCCCTGACACCTCCAAAGGTATCCAGCAGCAGTTCCAGCTGGAATCTGGAGCTGAACTGCTCTTACTGCTCAAGGACCTCAATGTGCCAGTTCAGTTGGGATGTAAATCAGTGACCTGGCAGGTATGTGACACAAAATGAGTGTTTGTTTATGCTCCTGAGAATGTGGGTCAAGTGACATCTTGAGCTTTCAGAGGAAAGAGGAGAGGAAATCTTTGCATGTTTAGAAACACGGTGGAGGATATTTACATGTCTGGGGCAAAACTTCCAGTCTGAGAAGAAATGTTAATGTTATGTTGGTTGGAAAGGGGTTTGAGTTGGAGTCCAGTGATTGCATCCACCTTTTTGGGTGGGCTGGGTGTATTTCCAGTACTAAACAGGCATTTTCGTAAATAGCACTGTTGTAACAGGATGCACTGGTCTCTCTGATCTCAGCATAAAACAAACACAATGGTAAACTTTACAGAGATTAAATGTCCCAGAGGTTAAATGTCTGTGCAGAACGTGCTGTATCAATGCAGACAAAGCAAGCAGAGAGCAGCTGTGTGCGATTTTAGCTCTGGCAGTACCTTATCTGCTGCTGAGAGTCGTGTCCATGGTTTGTCTGCTCTCCTGTCGTAGTCCTGTGCTTTTGCGACTTCCACATAATCACTGAATCGAATCAGGATCTTTCTGTCTCTCAGTTCATCAACTGTAGGTCTCTGGTTAAGCTGTATTCAGTAGTTTTGTAAAATAAAAGCAGGGTTAATAACAAATGCATTAGTAAAATATGCAGTATTTTCTGCTTCCCATCTTAGCTTAGTATGCATTTATGTGTATGGAAAACCACCCAACCCTTGGAGATTCCAGGGGAATCCTAATAATTTGGAGGACTGTTAACAGAGTAATAATGGTTTAAATGGACAAAAGAGAATATATTTTAACCAGGATAGTGATCAAATGCACTTCCAAATGCAAAGGAACCCTGGTGGATTTGTTATGATCTCTGGATGACACTGGCTGCTGTTCGGGTGTTCTGCTACAGGCAGATTGTCTGTGCAAGAGTCTCATGACCGGACCATTGTAAGAATTTCAGTTTGGCTTTAATGAGTTATCAGCATATTTGGTTTATAATTCCAGTAGGGATTCCCAGGAACAGAACAACAAGATCTAGTTCTGATTCTGAGAAGACTAAATGCAAAGAGGAATGTTCCACGGGAGGACACCTGGTGCTCAGTAGAGACTCAGTTCCAAAGAATGTGTCCTTTTCTAGCAATAGAATTGACAAATACACAATGTGCAAGCAAATACCTGTTTTCTGGCTTACACTTTATATGCAAGTATTCTACTAAGTCTCATGGGGCTGAGAAAAAGAAGGTATTTTCATAATTCATTTTACTAAACACTATTAAATTCTGTTGAGGAGGTTCTGTGTAATAACAACCTCTATATGTGGTTGATGTTACAGTAGCTTTGCTAAATTTCTAAAAGCTAATAGCAGGTATTGCAAGATTTTACCTTTCTCGTCAGTCTCTGTTTGATTTCCCTTCTTTCTTCCTGCTCCGTTTGATCATTCCGTTCTGCAGAGATTATAAAAAAGAAGATGACTTTCCTCATGAGGGAGTTTGGTGTTTTCCCAAGTCCCAGCACAGAAAAATGAGGAGCTGGTTCGTGGTTGTGTTAATTCAGTGCATGCCTCTGTCCTGTGTCAGAACATGGAGTTACCTCTCTGTAAGGACAAGGCACTGCTTCCAGTGGCAGGTTCCCTGGGCTCTGACCTCCACCCCAGGGAGATTTAATAAAACAACAGCAGCCACACTAATTCTCCACTTGTAGGAACTTGAGAAGGAAAACCAAAATATCCCATAGCTGGTTAATGATCATGTTTTACTCTCCATATTGCTGGGGCCATTCATTCAGTGCTCTTGGATGCTGAGCAGCCTTATTGCAGCAGCTCCAGGGAAAGCATGTTCTGTCCTCTCTCCTGGTTTTTCCAGCCTACATCATCACGGTGGCAGTGCTGCAGTACTTGGCTGTGACCTGCACGTTTTGCTTTCCATGCCACTCCTGACAGGAGAAGCTCTTTATCCTCCCGGGGGTTCCTTCGCAGCGTCCTGTCCTACCCTGAGCCAGCCTGGCTTTGTGTGTTGTGCCTATTAACATTCAAGCCGTGAGAACTCCTACACACTGGCTCTAAAAATAGCCTGGAGTGCTGTAATGCTGCTGAAATCTATCCCATGCCTTAGGAAACAAGTTAATGGCGTTTCTATTTCCAGTACTATCTGTTACTAAATTAGGAGGGAGCCCATGACCTGAACAAAGCTGCACACCCAGGGAAAAAGGTTGAATCATTCTGGGATTCTCCCAATACTCCTGTGAAGTTTTACACCACTTGCATTAGATATTTTCACTGTTAAAACACACACGTGAATTCTAATATTGCCTCAAAAAGCCACCAGCACTGCAGATGAGTTTCCAGAAATATATTTTTAATAATGAAGTGTTCTCCCTGGTTTTTATGCTCATTAGATCCCACTGAAATGCAGTCACAAGGATCTCTTTAAAGTAACATTGTGATGCATAACTACAAGTGGCTATAGTAGAAATGTAAATCCAGTAATTTCAAATGCTGTAATGTGCAATGTTACAGTTCAGTGGCAAGGCATGAAATGTAAAGAGAACAGGTCAGCTAAAATTAGTGCTGTGTCAGGGATGAGCAGCTATTTCAGTGGGGAATGTTTAAAAAGAGAACAGGCTTTAAAAAGTGGAGGGTATTCTTAGATGTAGAGATACCTGCAAGAGGTTATTCATTCAGCTTTAATTCACCCCTTTCAGAGTAGATTTTTCTCTATATATATTTTCATGCAAAAAAGAGAATTTTCCATGGCATGATGCCTTTCTAAGATATGGTGTGATAGGCAGTGAGAGAATTGCCCTGAGAAGCTGTGGCTGCCCCATCCCTGGGAGTGTCCAATGCCCAGCTTGGATGGGGCTTGGAGCAACCTGGGCTCGTGGAAGGTGTCCCTGCCTGTGGCAGAGGGTGGAATGATAAGAGCTTTAAGGTTCCTTCCAACCCAAACCATTCCATGATTCTATAATTCTAATTCCTAAAAAAAGCCAAAAATACACATTTCTGATCAAAAAAATGCTTTTCTAAATACACTTGATGTGTAGTGACCCATTTCTATTTGACATTCACTCAGGTCCAGTGCTTATTCCCAGCTCCAAGAAATGAAAGAAATCATTTTGATAGGATTTGATAGGAAGTGCTGGCAAGGGCATTTTAGAACTCAGGCATTATTCCTGAGACAAACCAGATAGGCTTTTCCCATCCCCATCACTCTGCCCACACAGATCCGTTCATTACCGAGGGCTGGGTTTGTAAGTCTCAGCAGAGAGATGCTCCCAATCCTCAGGGGGCCTGAGCAGTGCTGCCACTGGGACTCATTCTGCTGCTCTGCCACTTCTTCAGGGAACTCTCAGCTCTGCGTGACACTGAAACCATTGCTGGAGTTAAGAATGCAATGGGAATTGGACAGGGTGGCTCATGAGATGCTCCCTGAATGTGAAGTTCAGCTCTCGAGTGCACAGCACACATCTGACACCTGGGCTGGGATTTGAGTGGAAGCTTTTCATGCTTGGTGGGAAACCAGCAGTGTTTCTAGAGATAAAGGACTTGGAAGATGAACAGTATTTTAAGAAAGTGTTGGCTTTGAGCTTGCTTTTCATGTATTAATCCCAGAAAGATCTCTCTAAGGAAGATAAGAAATCACTTCTTGAAATCTTGCTGAGATTTGCTTTAAATAACAGCAGTTGCACTTAGACATGTGCAATATGCTTCTCTTTTTGCCAGAGTTGTACAAATGGGAATTATGAGTCCTTAGAAGAGCTTTGGGGGTAGCATTGCTTCTGTCAGCAGAACATCAAAGAGGCTGGGAAACTCAGAGCTTACAAGTGTGCAACCCTTTCCACCTGCAGGAGGTTGTGGTGATTTCACTGAAGGGCATCTACACTGCTCCAGCTTTTCATGGCACACCCAATCCACAGGGTTTTAATCAAATCCATAAGAAGAAGGCTATTAAAGTCTATTTTAAAAGCTATTTTACAGTCCAGAGCAAGAATCCCTGTTAATAAAAGGAGCCTTTACTAATTCCTCAGTTCACACAAAGCAGACCAGGGTTGTTGCACCTGTCCTGCAGTTCAAGCTCACATCTGGCACAGCTCCTGGTGACTGTAGCTCTTCACAGGATGCTCAGCTTTTTATATAATGGCAGAGGTAAATAAATTGGAAGTGGTTCTGATCTCAGCTGAACCTGTATAAAGCCTGAGCAACTCAACAGAAGTCAATAAATTTGCTCCATGCTGGAAGCTCTTTAAATGAGATACAAATCTAGCCCAGTATGTTTAGCTGGAATTCAGGAACTATC
Organism: Margarornis squamiger; assembly: GCA_035222235.1. Taxonomy (NCBI): domain Eukaryota; kingdom Metazoa; phylum Chordata; class Aves; order Passeriformes; family Furnariidae; genus Margarornis; species Margarornis squamiger. The sequence continues at coordinate 10,838,607 of JAWWTY010000048.1, forward strand.
TTTAATTCTGCTTTATCTTCTTTCTGCTTTATCTCTCTCTAAGCTCATTATATGAATGTATTCAAACTTTTTTATTATTAAAGCTGGTCAGTTTAACCCAGATTAAGGATGTAACCAGCACACTTCAAAAAGTAAACACAAAAGAACAGATTTTTCAGTGGAGATCAGCTTTTCCTTAGCCAGGAAAAAACCCAAAGAAACAGACTTTCAGGGATCTCTGTTACTGACCCTTGAAAATCTGGCCCAGCATATTTCAGCATCTTGGGGCTGCTGCTTTTTCTTGCCTCTTGTGGTGGATGGCAGGTGAACTTTGGCCAAGTTCATCCCTCCCTTTGCAATGAGGGTCTCCCTTTCTCATCTAGCTATGCACGTGGTAAATACAGCTAAGTTTACTGTGTGTGATCTTTGCATTGGAACAGTACAGAAAATACTGGTAAATACATGTTGACTGTGCAACTCTTTTGTGTTAAAACTGAAATGAAAGCGCCAGTAACTTCCATGACAAGAGCACAAGGCTTTTTTCTAGGAACCACTAAGAAAGTTCTGAGACATTAAATTTCAAGTAACACAATGTAGGGAACCTTTTTAGTAACAAATTAAATAGTATGGTCAGCACTGCTTGTAGGACAAATTTATGCTTGTTTAGTGAGAAACTATAGTTCACATCATTCTGGTTTTTGTCTTCTAACATTAAACAGACCATGAAAATCCAAGCAATAAACTTTTCCTTCAAGCAGATGGATTCCCCCTTTCTCACGTGTGAGACAGTTTCAAAGCTCTCTCTCACCTTCCCCTGACTTAGAGGACTCTCAGTAAGGAAAGGGATTATGTCCATCACTTGTCTGGTTGCCTGGTCAGAACACTAGCCCTTAGGAAAAGAGTTGCAAGTTTTGCCTTGAGAATTTGAGAGATGCTGAGAACACTCCCCTGTGGGAACACCTGTAACAGGGCTGGCACTGTCCCTCTAATAACCCTGACAGCCCAGAATGATCTTTCACCTGGCTCTGGGAAGATCTCCAGTGACATAACAAATGTATTTTAGGAGAACCACACCTCTGTAAGGATGTTCCCCCTCCCACTGCAGCCTCAGGGTACCCAGTGTGTGGATATTTTCAGATAATTTTGGATATTGGGGATAATTTGCCTTGATAATCCCTGTCTTGAGAAATGTCAGTCCAATTCTCATGGCACTGAGGGGATTGTATTCCCCTTTTGGACACCCATAGCAGTGTAATCAGAATGAAAATTACTTGAAAGCCTGAGTCTGAACAGTTCTTCTCTGTCTCAAATTGCATGTCTTTGTGAAAAATTACAACTTTTATGTACCGAAAATAATCCCAGCAAATGAATTTGTCTATTTAAAAATGACATGCTCTGGAAATGCAACCACTGATTTCACATATAAAAATCACAAACGCATAGAAAATACTTCAGGAAAAAAAAAATACTCACGTTTAAGTATATTCCGTCTTTCTAGCTCCTCAACTGCGGGTCTTTGGCTGAGTCGCCTGCGGAAAAACACCAAAATCACATTTTGTACCATGCCTGTTCTTTGGCAAGTCTGCAGTGTTCTGAGTTCTGGTTGGTGTTTCCCTCAGGAGGGGGCTACAAAATCTCTCTCCAGGACTAATGAAGCCACAAAAAAAAAGAAGAATCCTGGCACCAGAATTCTTTCTTGTATTATTTTCCCCAAATGCCAGCAATGCAGGTGAAAGTTCTCCTCTAGTTTGCTCTGCTGTCAGTGAAAGGCTTCCTCGGAACGTGCATCCTTCCCATCACGCCTTCCAGAGAGTCAGCTGGAACCAGTGCTGTCCAAGGGGAAAAGTCCCTCCCGGGAGGGTGTTTAGGGTGGTTATCAAATGAGTTGCACAGTGACCTTCTGTAGCGATCACTGCCTTCCCCTGAGCCCCAGGAGCAGCGGGTTTCCTTCGCTCTGCTATGCCCAGTGGTGCCCCCTGAGCAGAGGCAGAGTGGGCAGCAGTGAAGCTCTGCTGTGGTTTCCCAGCCCAGCCCAGCTCTGCTCTGCCTGCTGGATGCAGCCCGTGTGCCGCTCGCAGCCTTGCGCTGCCTGAACACAATGTCTTGGTTCCACCTCCCCTTTTCAGTAGTGCTGCCTCAGGATTGAGTCTTGCAATCATATGATCAGTGCCACAGCGATTTGATTCCGCATACTAAATGAGAGTTCCCCACGAGACACGGCTCGTATCTGCAGAGATCTCAGGTACGGGGAGCCTCCCCTAGGCAGGCACACACACAGGCTGCCTCGGCTGCCTCTCGGGGAATAATCCAGCCGGCACACCGGGAAGGGTTTCCGATGCTTGTGTTCTGGCAGCCTTAAGGATTCTCCTCGCCTGCTCTCAGCAGATGTTGCCAAGCCGGAGATGAAGTTACAGAGACAAAGAACCACTGAGAGCAGGGCAGGGACCACACTGCAAACTGCAGCAGCAGTTATTCCTCTGTGCAGCAGAGGAAATGAATGAGTGGTTAGGAAGTCAGGATGTAACAAGATCTACAGTTAATCAAACATAGAAGTGATGGGAAAAGGAAGTAACTGTTACCAGACTATAAAACAACTGGTCAGAGTACCTGATTCCCATTTCTCCTTGTTTTGTAAGCCTTACCCTATATGCCTTTAAAATCAGCTCTGTAGTCACTTGTTATCAGACCAGCTCCTTGCCCTTTTTTAATTAAACTCTCTGGAAAAACCTTTGGCAACAGGAAGGCACCACCACTACTACTCCAGACTCAGACAGAAAACTTGAGGTCTTTAGCTTAGAAACACCTACAGCCTAACTCTCATCCTTCTTACCCATCACTTTGTATGCCCTAAGCTTCTCCTGGCCTCTGGGTTCTGTCTGAAGTAATAAGCCAGATAGCCCAGCAGTGCAAGCTGCAATAATCCAGACTGAAACAGGAGTGATGCTGAAATGCCCTGCTCAAGAATTAAACATGCATTTTTAGTTCCTGTTACCCTTGGACTCCCCTGCCCTCACCCTTTTCTGTACATCTCAGAAATTACACAACTCTGGCTATGTTATGCTTGAAACAGATTAAAGTGCATTTTATAATACAAATCAGAGAAGAATGACTTACTCAGAGAGCTTATCTGCAAATGAAAGGTCCACCCAACCTGCTGCTCACATGCCTCTCACTCAACCCTTCTTAATTACAGCCCTGCCAGGCAAGATTGATAGATTCCCCTGATTCTGTACATTAGGTTTCAGAGGCCCCTTTTAAACTGGGGAATTAAAAGCCTAACAGAAATTATTAAAGCAGTATGAGAATGCAAATGCATATGAATGCTCTGAGATTATTTCAAACCCCGTTCCCCTTTTGGCTTTGACAAGCACAAGGTAAGTGCCCAAATTTCCATGCATACCCTCAGCTTTACCCACAGCAGAAGGAGGAGGCGCAGACAGACTCAGGCATGTGCACGTGAGAACATTATACGGTTTTTCCTGAGTTTCTCAGAGATATGGACCGTACTTCTAAGCTTTGTATCACAGACACAAAACTAGATGTGGATTTTGCTTCAAAACAAAGTTCTAGCAGGATTTCAGGAAGCTGGGACTGGAGTGAGAACACCAAGCAGAGCAAGAGTCACGATCCAAGGAGAAGTGACACCAACCACTGACACTGCTGCTACCAAAGTACAGGGACATTTTGTGTCTACGTGTCATTTTTTCTGTCCAGGAGAAGCCTCTCTCTGCCCAGACACAGCTTTCGCTTCCTTTCTGTGCTGCCAGAGCTGCTGTGGGGTGGCTGGGCTTGGGGGGAAGGGGAAATGGGGGGAGTCAGGGAAGGTCTCCAGATGCCCCACCACGGGCTGTAATGGGGGCAGCACGACCAGGGGAGCCGCAGCCCCCTGAGCTGTGCTGGGGTGAGGGCACAACACACCCTTTCTGCTGGGGCTATGCTGTGCCCGCTTGGAGAGTGAAGCCACTGCCCTGTGTGAGAGAACACCCACCTTCCTCAGGACTCCTGGCAGGGCAGGGGGAGCCGCTGGCAAAAGTGCCCAGCCCTCCTGAGGGGAGCTTTTCCCTCAGAAACCGTGTCAGAAGGGTTGTGCCCCTGCCTGGGTGAGCTGCTCTCGGCGTGCTGGGCAGCACCGAGCAACAAGGGCTCTGCTTTGGGGACCTATTTCATATTTTCTCTGAAGCCCCTCCAATACGAAATCCTGCCCCTGGCAGAACCAGGAACACACCGCACACACTGAGCTCGCCACGGTCCCTCGGAAGGGACCGTCCATCCCTGCAAAGGGCCAGCACCGTGGCCTCGGAACCTCAGGGACACCTGGCCTGGGGAAATGGCTGCTGGCTCCCCTGGGGGGAATTCAGGCCAGGAGACGGGGGCTGAGGGGCAGGAGACCTGGAGAGGGGATGCTCAAATCCCATTTAATGGAAACAAGCTCCAGCTGAACAGCAATGACCACAGTCTGCTCCAGAGAGTGGCGCAGGCACCTGCCAGAAGCAGCCTTTGGGAGGGCTGGGAACTGCCCCCTCGTGCCTCTGGATGCTCCCCAGGCTGTGCCAAAGCAGGGGTGGATCACACAGGTGCAGGCCATTTGCAATCAGCGCTGGCTCCTTTCCTGTGGGGCCAGCCGAGCCCCCTCACCTGAGGGCAGGTGGCTGCGGGGCTTGCTCTGCCCTCAGCCTGGCACTGCAGCTCCAGAGGAGCCACGGAAGCTCTGAGGGGGACACGAGGCTCCAGCACTGCTGCAACGCAGAAGTGGCCGTGGCTTGGTGAGTTCTGTGCTTTTATTTGTGTTGTTTTTTCACCCAGGGACTCAGAGCCCCACACGGACTCAGAGCCCCACACGGATTCCCCTCAGTGAGGGGACCGCGAGCTCTGTGGGGAGCACTCACACAGTCCACCCCTCCTGTCGTGTCACAGTAATGATTTCCTTTCAGTTGATTTAGATCCCCGTTTCTTGTTTCTGGGAAAAACATCTAATTAATGCTGTTGTGTTCTTGGATGTTATTAAAAGCTGGGTTTGGGTGTTTTTGTACTGTCTGCTGAGGCAGGACTGCTCCCTCAGAGCATCTCTGCAGGGCCAGCTGTTTGGGGGAAGCTCTTGGAACTTTATTGAGAACTCTCAAGTAACTCATCAGTGCAGATCCCCCCCAGTGTCACGGGTATTGCCATGGTCTCATGTTAAGAGTACCCAGTGCAGGAATTTGCTTCCTTGTTAAAACAAGGGGTGCCAAGAGCAGCACTGAGTGGGGCTGCGTGGGCAGCTCCTCAGAGGCCACCTCAGCTGCCTCAGGAGCAGCAGAACTGGAGGCACCAGTGTCACTGCCCTGGAAATGGTGTCTGGACACAGCTCAGAGCTTGCTCTGTGTGTGTCAGTGAAGCTCTAAGTTTGGATAAACACAACAATCGGAATACTTTCTCCTAATGCTGAAGTAGCCATGTAAATGTGTGAGGGTAAAAGGGGATGGGCACACAACATTGTATTGCAGGTATTTTTTAAGTTCAGAGAAATTACAAAGGTTCTGTGTTGTCGTTCTGTGCAAAGTGAGCAAAACCCTCCAAGCACCAGGTGTTTTGCAGCTTTTGAAGCTTGGGGAGTGTTCTGGGTGTATTTTCAGACTATTTTAGAATGTTTGCTCGAGTAATTCAGGCCCAGAAAGGTAACTGGATAAATGCATGTACTGCCATCTCAGAAGGCTTTGCTTGCTCCTGTGTCCTCTGCACTGTTACTTCTGTGGGTGAGAGGAGCAGGGCAGGTGGAGCTCAGTCACCTGGTTCACCCCAGGAACACCCTGCAGGTACAACCACGTGTACTGGGGGTCTCAAAGCACTGCAGGGACTGAGAGTTTGCACATGGCCTCGAGGTGTTTGTGTGCACGTGGGAACCCTGTGAGGTTCATGAGGGCTCCACACTGCCTCTCTGAGGGGCACTAAATCCGCGCAGCCTGGCTGTTGCCCTCGATGGGCATGTGTGGTGTATAATTGGAGGAAAACAGGCTGCCCAGAGGGATGAGAGGAGAGTGCTGCCCCACCAGCACACAGGTGGGAGGTTTCTGTGAGGGTTTGCTGCAGCCCCTCACCAGGAGAGTCCAGTGTGAGGTCCCGCTAACAACCACGTCTGACACGTGCACAACTGCAGATGCTGGAATCGGAGTCAAGGGGAAAACCACAAACTGCTTGTCCCCTCTGGAGCAAGGTCACATGTTTGTGAGCCCAGTGACTGCCACATGTGCCTGTGACTGCTGATCAGCAGATCAATACTGACTTCACACAGCCAGATTGCCTCCTTCACATTGAAGGGAATGGGACCAGCATTACACCAAGGTTGATGCTATTGGGTTGTTGCAGGTGAACAGTCTGTGGGTTTGCATGCACCAGGACCCTGGGTTGGTGTCAGGTGGGTGATGCATCAATATGTCCTACGAGCAGGAGATGCTGCCAAGTTCTCTGTCCTCACAGTTACCCTCAGCAGTGTCTGCCTCATCCCTTGTGGAACTGCTTGCCAGCAAAGCCACAGCAAGCTGTGTGCTTGCAGGTATGGGCACAGAATAGCTGATGAGAGATAAAGTCGGAACAGGTACAGCCCACCTGTGTGCATGGGGAGCTATGCTGACTTCCCATACCTCTGACAGTCCTTTTCTAGCTCTTCTTACTGGTCTGCACTCACCTGCCTAACAAACATTCAGCAGAATCCAGTGAAAAAGAGCTCAGGTTCTTGGTTTGTGTGGTTTCTTATCTGTCCTCAAAATATTTTCCTCTGTTTCCCGTAAACATTTTCGCATAGCATCTGTTGCACAGTATCTGTATGAATGATTATCACAAAACTGAATTTCTTTTGGATTTGTAGCTGAAGCCAAAAGATGTACTTTGGAATTCTGCTGCTGCTCTTAGTTAGATCCATGTGATTCTGAGAATCTTCTCCAAAGGGAGCGTTAAACTGGGTAGACTTGGACACGTGCATGTGCCTGTGGACTCTGGACTGACAAGTGAGCAATCAATCCAGCCATCAGTAAATGAGCTGTAGCCAGAAGCAATCGCATTGATTTTCTTTTGTGTCAGGTGGTTTTGCAGAGGAGTTGGGAAGGGAGGTGGTGGGAAAGATCCCTCTCACAGGAGAGCTCTGGTCCAGGCAAAGGGAGGAGAAATGGGAGTGCCCTGTGCTTCCTTCTCCATAAAGCTGCTTGTGTCTGCTGCCCATCAAGAGGGAAAGGCTCTGCCTCTTAAACTGGCATCTCTGTTACCAGAACATCATGTTCAATTCATCAAGAAGTTTATTTTCATCCCTCCTATAAGTAGCTGTGAAGAGGACGTGTGCCAGGGCTTTGAGTCACCCACGCACTGCACTGTGGCAGTGCAGTACTGCTGGCAATGTACAATTATGGGTAGTAGTAAATCCATGGGAGGAGGGACTTCTCTCTTACTGTCTGTACAAAATTAGAAGACAGGCACTGAGACAAAAACTTGTTTTCATCCCAAGGTAATTCTGCAGTGTATAAAAAGCATGAGCTGAGTGATGTGCCAGCATTTCCCATAACAGGAGAATCATAGAACAGTTTGGGTTGAAAAAGGGAACTTTAAAGGTTCATCTAGTTCAACCCCCCTGCAATGCGCAGTGCCACCTCAAATAGATCAGGTTGCTCAGAGCCCTGTCCACCCTGACCCTGGATGTTTCCAGGGATGGGACATCCACCACCTCTCTGAGTAACTTGTTCCAGTGTTTTACCACCCTCACTGTAAAAATCTTCCTTATACCTAATGTAACCCAACCTTCCTTCAGTTTAAAACTGTTTCCTCTTGACCTGTCATTATCTGCCCATGTAAAAGGTCATTCTCCCTCGTTTTTTCTAAGCCCCCTTTAAGTTCTGGAAGGTCACAACGTCTCCCCAGAGCCTTCTCCTCCCCAAGCTGAACAACCCCAACTCTCTCAGCCTGTCTCCATAGCAGAGGTGCTCCAGCCCTTGGAACAGCCAAGAGTATCATCCTAGGAATAGTTGCTGCCATTCCCTGGTAGCAGGGAGCTCAGAGCAGTATGAAAAGGGTGAGTTGATGTGGTAGATACTGTGAGTTGCATGCTTTAAAACTGCCCGATATTTGTCTATGTTCCTTCATGAACTATTTTTGCATCCAAATAAGAAAACTGGGGACAAACACAGAGGCTGTATACATTGCTTTAATTACATATGTTCCTTATTTGTTTGGCCTTTAGTTCTGTCTGGATTTTCAAGGCTGCGAATCAGCACGAGTTCACTTAATTATGTTGTCACTCATCTCCCAGGCAATTACTGTTGTCCATCATGATAATTTCTGTGATATAGGCCCTGCAATGAGGAGTTCAGATTTCAGTTGGAATAAAAACCACATACTTGCCCAGCATGACCCTTGTATCATAACCCACTGTCCCCGAGTGACCTACATCCTGTGCCAGGCTTGTTCTTGCACAGTGCTACTTAGTGATAAGCACTGTGTGGGCTGAGATACCTCAAGAGAGCCAGATCTAATTACGGCAGAGGATTCAGATGGAGAAGGCTTTATGGTAATCACTGTTTTCCCCACCTGTGAAAGCCCTGCTGCATTTGACCTTTGGGTCCCTGGTTTTCCCAAAGCGTGAGGAAGAAAGGCCAGGCACAGCTGGGGAGCAGAGCCTGTCTTAGTTCAAAGGCCTGCTGGAAAGCTCAGTGTAGATGCTGAGCATCCTTCCATCACCTTCAGCAGGCTTTTGCTTTCATGCCTCTCTCAACACACCAGTAAGGACTCTTGGAGGATGCTGTGGCCCATTACGGGACTGGCATAACATAATGGGTTTAATTTAATGCAGAAGAACTAATGCTCTGGCACTGGGGTGAAAATGTAATAGAACAGGAGCTTTCTTCTCTCCCTTCCATCTGATCCCCACTCTGGTTTAACAGAGCTGCTGTGTGGTGGATCCGTCCCGTTTGCAGTAGAGTTACAATATTTAGTCACTCAGGTGACAAAAGTACAACAGATTATTCAGTCAAAGCCGTGTTCTGAGTCTGTGGTTTGATGAGTGCTTTGTTCAGTAGCAATGTCAGCAGGAGCTGCACCACTGCTTGTTCTTACTTCTGCTTCGCCTTGCATCTGGGCAAAGGGCTGCTTTGGGGAATACATTCAGGCTAAAAATAGCTCAGCAAGAAAGAGTGCTGAAAGAACATGCTCTTCAAACAACAGCGTGAGTGCTGCAGCCTCCCAGTGCACCTTCCTGCTGAAGGCTGTGTGTCAAAATGTATGTTGGAGAGTTTTCCAATGGAAACCACATGGTGGTTATGACCTGGGTCACGTTGTGCAGGTCACTGAAAATAGTTAATAATATTTCATGGAAAAGCAATAGTTTTCTCTTTCTCTACCTTTTTTTCCCCCTCTAAAACAGGAATAAGTCTCTGGAGCCCTGTGTTCCCAGAGAATGAAAAAGAAAAAAGCAAATGTTACATGTCTCAAATTTGGGCAAACTGAGAACATGGTGGGTTCAATGCTTCAGGACAGGCAAACAAAAGGAATCATATAATCCCAGGGCTTTAGTTCTATCCCACTACTGATGTATTACCATTATATTATTTTAAATAAAGACATCTGCCACTGCTCAAGTGATACCAAAATCATCTCTGGTAGCAACTGCTTGAGCAGCAGTAGGGAGTCTGCAAGTCAATCATTAGTAGACCAGAAGCAAATCTCAGCCCAGTGGTGAGGACTGGCACTGTCCTGAGACTTCCCAATGTCCTACTGAACCAGTTCCATACTCCTGGGTGCTTACTGGGCAATTTTATGTACAAAAAGAAAAGGAAAGGGGGAAAAAAAAGGAAGTTAGGTTTTAACTTTATATGAGGCATCATTTATTTGATAAAATGTTTGTGCTTCCAGGAAGGCTGAGGCTGGTTTGCCAGCCACCCTTGAGCCCCACGAAAAATGAAATGTCTGTAGCATCGTGACTCAATTTTCTGGGCAGCCAGGAATGCAATTTCAGCTGCTGCAGTGGAAGGAAACAGGGGCAGGAAGACAAAAAGACATGTCAGTTTGGACAGTAGCACTAGCTGTGTTTGAGTGCATCAAATACATACAGGACATGGATGGAAGTGTGCCAAAATGTCCTGGATTCAGCCAGGATGCTGCACAGCCAGCAGTAAGATCCTGCAATACCATCCCTTTAACCTCTGAACAGCTGCCCCTCCCAGCAGATGCCACTGCAATGTGCAGCTGTGGGATTTGGGTCACTGGAAGAAACCACAGCTGGATTTGCAGAGAGCAGACAAAGAAATCTCGGTGTGCGTGACCTGTCAGCCTGTCTCTGCTGAGTGCATGTCAGTGCTCTGCTCCCCCTCATTTAATGCAGGGTGGTTTGAGAATGGCCACTCTCACCATGGATAGGAGCTGCTGGGAGCTCCCCATGCACTGGGGGTTCTGGAGAATGTCCTTCCCACTGCCCTGAAAGCTGCACTTGTACATAAAGGACCCCTCTGCAACCTGCACAGTGACAAAGAAACCTCTGCAGGTGTATTTGCCTTTGTGAGATGTTGCAGAAAGCAGCAGCCAGGGTTTCCCTGAGCTGGGGGGATCGAGCTCTGTGAACCTACTAACCCAGTGGCTCTGAGCCCTGGCAGGGTGGATGTGCTGGGGCACCTTCAAACCCTTGTAAATGCCAGGCTCTGTGCCAAGGGACGGTGTTCTTGATTACCGAAGTACATCAAGGAAAATGCAGTACCTTCCAAGCACTTTATAAAGAAAAAATTCTAAATTATAGGGATTCCTAAAGTTGCAAATGCTGCTGGGACAGGCAGTCCCTGCTGGGGCCACACACCTGCTCCCCAGTTGCGGGAATCCCTCTGGGAGCATTCCCCCTGGCGAGGCAAGTACTCTCCAGTTCTCGCCTGTCACTCACCCACACGGCGTCTCCAAAGGGATGGGATATCCCTGCCTTCAGACAGCGTTTCACCATCTGCTCTACTATTTGCTGTCTGCCTCGTGCACACCGTGGTTGGCCCAGTGTCTGGCAGGACAGTGTTAGACCAACAGCTTGCCCTTACCCTGTCGTGAGCCTCGGCTGGCCAGAGCCACAGAGCCTGTGCCCACGGCTGGCTCTGATCCTGCTGCTTTACTGCATTCCCATTTGGCTTCAGTATTTTGGGGTTTTGCAGAATTTCTCTTGAGAGTACCTTGATTTTTAATGCAAAGAGTGTTCCCACTATGGGAAATTCCATTGACAGCTCAAAGATGTGACCCAAACTCTCTGTGGAAGTGCGAGTCCCCTGGTCTCAGTAACCATGTAGTTTGTGCTCTGCAAAGCTGGTCTGTATGGCTATCTCTGCTGAACAGAACAGGAAAGTGTGGCAGAGGGTCTTGTCTGGAAAACCAGATTTTCAGACCCTGCAGGGATTTATTCACTTCCCACTGCAAATGGTATTTCAGTAATTCTGTTCTTCTTTGTTTTTCAATTGGACTGGGTGAGTAGTGTGAGTTGTCACTTGATGCCACAAAGTGTGACACTGAGCATTGCAGGCAGGCTAGCTTAAAGGGAAATGCAGAGAGGATTTGGACTTTAAAATGTTATCCTCATTTTCTGTGTGCTCTTCCCCAAAGCTTTTTGGGACCCTCTCTAGTTTTGTTTAGAATCCTGTGTTTACTCATGGCCATGTAAATCTGAACAGAATATGCTGGCAAATTTCAGGTAGAACATAATATTCTGAGCTTTTGAAACCTGAGTTCTTGAATAGAATAAATGTAAGAATTTAATTATGCAACATTCCCTATTGACCTGAGCACTTAGTTTTGACATTACAGCTATGATTTGTTGTGGTACAACACGCACTGTCTCTTACTGTCAAAGCACAAGGCTGTGAGGAAAACATTTGTGAGGCCTCTGTGTTCTGATCCTGTTTTCCCACCTCCGTGTCTCCTTAGAGCTGTTCCCTGCCTGCAGAGTGACTGCTGGGATGGGATGAGCTGGCAGTGCCTTCTCAGGGCTGGAATAGGCCTTGACTCTGCAAACCCCCTCCACCATACCCTGCTTTTCTAGGCTTTTGTAGCCTGTTTTCTCACTGCAGCTGATGCACAGCAAGTCACAGCACTTGAGTGCTGCGCCTCTGGTCCACCCAGAGTCCCTGCTGACCTGAGCTCCCGTGGCCCCATACACCTCAGCTTGCCGTTTCCATATGCCCATCAGTCCGTTACCTTTTTCCTTTATGTTGTAAACAGGCTGCTAAAGGGATTTCTTTAAGCTTAATTGTATGATGCCTATAAATATAACTTTCCTCACCATGTTAGTCCTGCCTTGTTAAACCTTTTCTTGAGAAGGAGGGTTTTTCCCCGGTTAGGTGGTACTCCAAGGATAATTACAACAACAGGGTGCAGTGTGGCCTGGCCAGAATGTGGCTTTTGCAGACACCCCTCAAATTAGCCTGATCTTTGCAACAGGCCAGCTGCTCTCTGCAGACACTGCTGGGAGAGTCTGGCTTTTCCCTTTTTTTAATATTATTTTAAACATGATTTCTGAGAAGCTAATGAGGTATTAATTCAGAATTTAATTTGCTTAATGAATATGATCATTTCAAGCAAATGACACTGGTCCTTCATCTGTGTGCCATGCAGTCTTGAGTTTGAGAGCTTTTTTCCAACAGGGAGGCACTCATGGTTGGTTCTGCTCTTTGTCTCTTGGCCCAGTAGTATTTTGTATAGTATTAACAAAATAAAGGAATTGACACATCTTTGACACAACAATGGATTCACTACATAAAGTACCTGTTTCTAATGTGATTTAAGACTCAGATTTTGCCATCTTGCTGGTTCTTGTTTCTAGTTGCCTGTATACAGTCCTCTGCATAAGTGGATTTTCAAGAAAAGGAGATCTTCAACCTCCAAAGGTGTCATCTGTTTCTTATTAAATTCCCTGGATCAATATTTGAGCATGAAGTGATAAATCTGAGAGTCCTTTTTTTTTTGTCTTTTGGTGTGTTACATGTGACAGCTAAAGAAAAAGACTGAAAATAAGAGTGCTTTTCTGGGAAGAAAAACACTCTCCAGAGTCTGGAAAGGTCAAGGAAGTGTGCTGGCCATTTGGATGAGTTAATTATCCTGAGAAACAGATACTGAAGGAAACTTGCAGTGCTCTGTGTGACACAGGTAGCTCCCAAATGATGGGAAAGCCCCCACAAAACCTGATCATAGAGCTGCAGCGTGCCAGGTGGGCACAGGCAATGGAATCAAAAAGATTTAGCTAGGGCTGTGTGTTAATAATTGGTATGACTGTACGATATCTATTGAGTAGTAGTTGACTGAAATCAATGACCTTCTGTTCTGACCTGTTTTCTCTCCTTCCCTCCCTGCTATTTTCTAAATATTTATTTCCTTAATTTTTCACCTCCTTTGCCTTCTCTGAAGTTTTCTCAGAAAGGTGGAAACTCTGCCAGGCTGACCCAGTTTTTCTGTATGAAAGCAGCAAGCCCAAGCCTCCAGTTCCTGGAGGAATTAAGATCCTGAATGAACCAGGCACAGAAGTTGTGCTCAGAGCCACAGGAGGAGGAAACTGTAGTAACTCTCACAGAATTTGGGGAGGCAGCAACTGCTCTGTATGAATTAGTCTCCTTGGATCAGAAGTGCCGAGACACTTCTTGGAAGAGGATCCAAAAACACGACAGAGTTTCTCATGTGAAGGTGCAGATGATTCATCTGCCAATGCTGCCCGTAAATCAGTGATAGCTCTGAGTGGGACAAGCCTTGTGCCTCCCAGGTATGGTGTGTGCAGATATGACACCCCACAGTAAGGCAGTTTTGTCTTTTCCCTTTTCCAAACTAAAAGCCATGCTTCAAATTTAGTGGGAGAGGTTTCTGTCCACTTAGGTATTCTGCAGGCAATTCCCAGCAACACTGACAGGGACACTCATTTATATCCAGTCTGCATTTAAATTTGCTTGGGTTTAAAGGGCAAGGAGGGGGAGAACGAACTCAACACCAAAACTTCCTCTTTTGGTCTTACATGATTTCAAGTGGCACGTCTGAAATGGAGTTGTCAAAACTGAAAAAAACATGCAGCCAAACCCCTTTCTGGCTGAGGTTTTGCTCATGCCAGTTCAGCCTTTCAGGTACACGCTGTCCTTTCTATCTGGCTTCTGTTCCAACTGAGTGAAGTAAGCGCTTGGCTTTAAGTGCATGAAACATTTTTCCTGAATTCCATTAACAGGTCTAGGAAAAAAAATCCCTAATCCTAGATAATCTCAGTAACACAGTGACAATCCCCACAAAGGGATGGATGAAGGAATGCCTGAATCCCTCCCTTCTCAACCCTTGGGTTATCAGGAGCTCACAAGTGTTACAGCACCATGTCCTGGTCAGGTTTTCATCATAAAGCAGCACAAATCACTGTGACAACCAGAGCAGCTTACTTTGGTCTCTATCGATTAAGCTCTGCAAATTAAATTAAAGTAATTTCTGTCTGTAATTACTTGTGCTGTGAACTCCAACTAACTTAAGGACCTGAATCATAATCCAGTGCAAGGTGAAGCGTTACAGAGTATTACTGGCTTTCTGTGCATTTCCATTTTGGTTTATGACTGCTTGTCCCTTGACAGGGTTAGAGCCCAGCTCTCCAGAAGTGTGTGGGTGCCCAGTCTGTGAGGGAGGATCTGAGCCTGAACACACGCTGCTCTTTGTAGGCGGTTTGGCAAAGCAAGTGCACTATTTTTCACCCCTAAAATGTTGGTTTTTTCCTTATTTGCTTACACTTGCTTTAGCAGTTTTCCTGTAAGTTTATTTACGTAATTAAGCTCCCCTCTGATTCTTTGCAGCTTTGAGAACTCTGATTTGTTTTATTTCTAGTTTCACATGTGCCACTTATGCCAGAAGATCTATTCAAGGAATTGACTCAGTGTCCCAGAAAAGGCCCTGTGTATTCCTCTCCGTGTTTATACCTGCTGCTCTGCTCTCCCCTTGCCTGCTGTGCTCTGACCTGCTGCCCTTGCCTTCACTGTGCTGTGGAAAACATGTTTGATTATGAATTCCCGGCACTGCCAGAGAAGTAGAACAGAGCAGTGTGAGGAGATTGTCTTCTGGGAAGACAATCTTTCATCAGCTGTGACCTGGGAATTTGGAATTTTATTTTGTCCCCTGCCAGAAGTTCCTGCCTTTGCAGGGACACTGCCCTGTGTTTGCACAAACACCCACCACTGTCAGCAGGAGGTGTGTGCTGAATCCTTAGCAACACACACCTGCCCTGAGAGCAGCCTTGGGTCCTGTGCAAGCATTCCAGTCGAAAAATAACATAGGACTAAGCCCTCCCTGTTTCAACCCTTTATAAATGAATTAGTGTGCTCAAAAATTCTTGCCAGACAAGCTGTGGGCTGGTCTGAGACAGCAAATTGCTCTTTGTGGTTCAGCTGCAGATTGCGGCTCTTGCCCAGGGTGCTCCATAATTAATTGTGCAAGCACAGCTTCATTGCTGGGACTTGCAAGTGCCTCTGGTTAAAGAGCCTCTGTCCAGAGGGCCCGGTGTGCTCACACACTTGGGGTGGGTTAGGTTTACTTGCTAACCAGGCATTCATTGCAGTGAAGCCCATTCTATTTTTGTGACTATAATATCTGAAAGGGAACAAACCTTTAGAAAGGACTCTTCAGCCCTTAAGACAAGGGAACAGCGTAGGCAAGGTACAGCATGTACAGATGTACTTGAACTTCCTCTAATGCTCGAGTTTGAACTGCTCCGCAGCTCCCTTGGACCTGAAAAGCCCTGTAAACAGGAGGCTGAACTCACTCATTGCTTGGAGATGATAAAACCGCTCGAGCCTTCTCCTTTTTCTCCTGATTTTATCACTGAAGGCTGTCTCAGTCACTCTGGCAGCAGACACTAAACCACAGCCCTCTTGACCAGGCTGGTGCCACCTGTCACTGTGCCCACAGCAGGAATTTCAGCTGTGTGCCACTGCCTGACCCCAGGGAAGGGCACAGGGAGTATTAATGCCTGTGGGATCTGGACATCTAAACCCAAGCACCAAAAAAATCACAGCATCACTTTCACGTCCTCTATTCCCAACGATATTTTTCTTTTCCATATCCTGAAAGGCAGAGACCATGACATGTTTTGTCCCCCTGAAAAGGGACAAAACATTTTAAAATCCCCCAGATCCTCACACAGCACCCAGGCACTGTGCAAGCTCTCAATAAAACACTGCAGCCACGCACTGCCAGCAGCCCCCAGCTGGTCTGCCCACCACCATCACGTCTTTGTCTGGTGCAGAGGAGTCGGGAGACTCCCTGGGCTTCCACACACGCCCCCAGAATTAAGCTGGCTCTATATATAGCTCGTGTCTCATGTGAGAGCTGAGGCTGCACAGCCGCCCACGCTGCGCTCCGGGGTTATTTTTAGCACGAGGGAGATGTTACCTGGCTGCCAAATGAGAAGGAAAGGCATTAAACTGTACACAGCTAATTAGTGGTGACAGCTGAGCTGTTCTTTGTGCCTGCCCCTGCCTTTGTGTCTCTGCAATAATCTGTGTCAAGTCTTCCCAGCCTTCTGAAATCAGGGCACTTCCCTGGTTTTTAGAGCAGTGACTGAGAGTTGGAGCTTCATTGAAAAACATCGCTAAGCTCCAGGTGAGTTTAGACTCTAAACTGGGCTCAGTCCAGTAGCTTCTGAAATTCTGAGTTAGGGCTACTCATAGTTTGCACACACACATACCCTTTTTGGTCAAACTTTAAAAAAACATTCCTCAAAGTTCTGTGGATTCAGCCCAGTTTCCTGCTGAATCTGTCAGCCTGGAGGGCTGATGCCTTTTCAGTGAGCAAAGCTGCACAGAGACATTTCTGGGAGCAAGTGGCACTGGATGTGCTGTCCTTGGGAAACAGGGGACAGCTTTTGTGTCGTCAATAGGTAACATTTCCTTTGTGATGGCTCTGTGTTGAACTGTCAGGCTGTATTTTAGGCTGCAAATCTGAACTGTTCTTGCTTGGTTTTGTTCTGTCTCAAACAGCACTGCAAACTTCACGCTCTGTTACCTGAGGCTGAGGTACAAACCAGGCTCTAATCTGGATGTACATTTAGCCACATCTGCAGTTTCTGGGCAAGTCAACTCGAAAATGTCTCTGCAAGAACCTCAGGGCAGCACTAGAACTACAGATTCCAGATGTGATAAAGTACTGAATAAAGATACTTCCTTTTCACTTCCAGTGATCTTGCCCCAGCATGATCCTTTCACCCAGGCCAAGATTTTCCATGTAGTAAAGATCAGTTTTAGGTGTTTAAGCTTTGGTTCTGCTCTGTGTCCACAAACCTGTCATTCTTCCTGTCTGACTCCTTTGATGCCCACGTTTCTGAATCTGAATTCCTGTCTCCGTAATCTAAGTTCCACTTAACACATCGTGTCTACTTATGCAAGCACCCAAAGAGGTGAAACAGAACATGAAGTGAAAATTACAAGTATAATCCTTTCCAGGAATTCATGTGTTCATTGAAACATTACATAATAGCAGAGTGTCTTTAACTGTGGCTGCATGAGGCATTCTTGAGAAGTACCAGCCACCCAGGCAGTTCAAACATCAACTTTTCTATACAGTCAGATATCAAATCTAATTAAGCAACCTTTTCCTGCATCACTCTTCAGTCTAGCAACCATTTTACTCCCCCAGGTTTCAGCTTAAACCCCCTGTAGAACAAAATGAGTCTGTAAGACAGAAAGCAGATATTGCAAATAATTGTGCTTGCTAATGTCTTTTCTGCCTCGTGACACAAAGAGCTCCAAATTCACTGAATTCCACTGAGGGCTTATTATCTGTGCTCCAAGCACATAATAATGGGATCCAAGACCTGTTGGGAGCCTTGTTGCCTAATGCACAGTCGGATATTGCAAGTGCTCACCACGGTCCGGGGCACTGGGGATGCATGAATTAGAGAAGCACTGCAGCACAGGGAAAGCTGGGAAAAATGGATTCCTGCCATCTTGGATGGAGAAGCAGGGAGAAGTGCATGTTTCCACGGCAACAAGTGGTACATTAAATTGGCTGGGAGCACGAAATACAGGAAATACACTTCTCCAAGGCAGCAATGCGCATAAAATGACTCCTGGAATCCATCCTCATGCTGCTGTCAGTCAATAATAGATCTGAAGTCTGGATTTGCACTGCTGTTAAAGTAGAATCTGGCTCAAAAGATAGAACTCCTCAATCTCTCTTTTGAGATGGAATAAGTGGGAAAGTGAGGAAAAATAGAGATTTTAGCTTTGACTTCATACACACTCACCAGAGTGAGAGCAGAGTTGGTTTGCTCAGCAGGTTCACAGCTACTGTCAAAACGTGTTACAACCAGAACCATTTAAAAATACAGTGGTTTTGAGAAGATGTTATTCTTTTGTCTCCCCATTTTTGGAGTTGCATAAACACTATTATTTGGTATATTTTGCACATCAGGTGTGTCAGCACAGCTTTTCCTCCAGAGTACAGAGCTAGGCTGTGTTAGGTGTGGGACTGAGGCAATTTGCTAGACAGATATAGACCATCAAATCTCTACAGCTGTGCTGAAAAACACCCATCTTGTAAACAACTGCCTGTTTTCTTGCCATTTTTAAGCCAACAGCTATGGAAAAACTACTTTCTAATCTGCCCATACACTGTTTTTTTGTGCTAAAGTGCAGGTCCATAGCCTGATGGGACACGTGGATTCATGATTTGCTCTTATGGAAGTGTTGTTAGTCCAGCAGCAGCAACAACATGCTCTTATCTGCACAAAACCCTACAGAGAACAGACACTTCTACTGGCTCCCATTTCCTGGTCAGTACTTCCCACCTCAGCACTCAGCTTTCAGGTTGTCACAAAGAGACTGTACTGTACAAGTACCAGTGAAATGAATGAATGTAAAGTCCTCAAAATCTCATCCAAGAATTTCACACTCCCCAGTGTGGTTTCATTTCCCTGCTACTGCCAGGTTGGGTTCTGGGGTGATCTGGGTTTTGTGGGATCAGAAACTCCAGAGGGATATCTCTGGGCTTAGTCTCTTTGGCCTTTACCAGTACCCATTTTCACTTCATTGGTTGGTTGGTTGTTGGGGTTTTTTTGAACACTCCTTGCTCTTCCTGGTGTAAATATTTTCCTGGATGCATCCACCACCTGAGCTTGTCTGCACGGTCATGTTCTATTCTGGTGGATGAGTTCAGAGCTGAGCTGAGCTCTGCCAGCTCCCATATGTGCTGGAAGTTGTGTGGGAGATGGCTCCCAATCTGTTTTGCCATTCCTGGCTATTCCCGCAATCTCTGTACCGTCTGTTCCCCGAAATGTGCTCAATCTTCCACATTCCAGGAAGAAGGAGCTAAATGAAAGCCTGTTTTCCAGCCCTTGGAACAAAAATGGCTTTTAGCCAACCTCCAGACATCACCAGTGAGATCAGTGGGCTGCACCCCAGATTGTTCCATAAGACCAGAGCAGACAGTGTGGAGGGTCCCTTCACTGTGTTCACCTACAGACACCTCCTGGTCACGACCAGCCCTTGCCTTCTCCTGTACAGCAGTTTCCTTTGGAAGTCCTTGTACTGACCCCTGACTTCAGGTGTGCATCCTTTAAAGTAATTCTTTAGGCTCATTACTAAGCAAGCTAAATGGGAAATGAAAAGGAAGGGGTAAAGCCTGTAGTTACAGCACCTGAAGCTGCAACTCCATTAGACCTTTCACACCAATAGAAGTCAGGCTGGACTGAAGGGAGATGCATTTCAGCAGTATGAAATATTGCTGGATATGACATAATCTTCTCATTCAGTGAACACTTGATGATGGTTGAACTTGGTTTTAGGGATGCAGTGGGGTGAAAGCCATTTTTGTGTATTTTAGAGAAATAAAACTAGGCTCCTAACCTGGGAAGAGATCTCCTGAGCAACTGACTGGCCATAATACTGGAATTAGCATTATTGGGGTGTAGCTTGAAGTGTTTCCCTGAAATGAATACGTGAGGCTTGCAAGGTGCAGATGGTCCAGGTCCATAATGCTTTCCTTCCTATGGGTATTAGTGTGACACACCTATGATTTGCTCTGTCTGTAACTCTGGGAACTGAATGTAAATTGCAATAGGATCTTTTCTACTGGTATGGGATGTACCTGTTTTTTGTGACAGGGCCTGTCATCTGCACTGTCTTGTGCAGTCACTGGCACGATGCACCATTTTCCTTTGGGAGTAAAGTAAAGTGGTGCCATGCAATCACTGAGACTGGAGGGAGAAAATAACTCCAGGCAGGGGCAGGGGCACCATGAAGGGCACCCCAAATCTCACATGTGTTCAGTGAGCAGCACGCTCCTTAGCTGAGGGCAAGCACGGTGCTGGCAGTGAGGTTTTCCCCCATAAACTCTGGTCCCTCAGGACTCGTGCTCTGATCCATGAGTGTTCTTCTCTTTCCCTGTCCCCCGAGGTAGAGTTTAATCAAAAGCACACACATGAATGAGCTAGTCTAAATATCAATAAATGTTTCTTTCAGGAGAGGCTTGAGATATTTAATATTTAATAAGCCTTGAAAATGAATTTCTATTCATGTTTCTCAATTTGATTCCAAGTATTTTGGCGGCGAGCAGCGCTCACTGTCCCAGTGTGGGCAGGCATAGCACAGATTATTTAACAATCCACTTTGTCTCATCTAAAATATTCATGTTTGCAGATATCCAAATGTAGCTCTTAAAATCACACACACACACAAACCAAATGGTGCAGTTTGAGCCTCACAGTCCCCTTAAATCTTTGCTTTAGGCTACAAGGCACAGTGATGCTTTTTCTCTCCCAGCACTACCCTGTTGCCCTGGTTACTGCTCAAACCACACCATCCCTGCTGTGCCTGCAGCTGGACTGACACAGGCACCTTCCCCAGGTGAGGGCAATGCTGCCCCTTCCTTAAAGCACCAGTGCAGCCACCAATACAGCAGCTTTCCCTTGGGCAAGTAAATATGCAGCTAGTGATTGCCTTTATCCCCAAATTCAGCTAGTGCTGACAGAGCCAGATCAGTGTCATAAATAATCATATTACTATTTTTGTTAAAGCAGGACCTCAAAATCTTGATTACATCAGTGGAGCTGCAGGTAGATTTGGCAGAATTTTGTCTCCAACATTGACTTGTTTTCTACTGGAATCAAGGCAATCCTGACTGAAGAGGGAGTTAAGATTTTTTTTTTAATCTCCAGCTAACTGACAGCTGAAAATGTGCTGTATTGGTTTGTGTATGGGCTTGTAGGTAGGTGACAGTGTCTCATGTGACAGGACTCAGAGGATGTTCCCCTGCAAAGGGAGGTTCCTCCCTGTCCTCATTCACAGCACTTACTTTGAGAGTTTCATTTCAATTTGCTGCCGGATTTCCTGTCTTTCCTCATCTGTCCTCCTTGGGAAAATATTCCTGTCTTCCAGCTCCTGCTTACTTGGTCTGTTTCGTAGTTTTACTGCCAGCAGTTCTTTCTTGCATTTTCTTGGCAAAGTACCTGCGACATGCATTGAAAAGGAGGTTATTAGAAGGACAGGTCCTGAGAATGAAATGGGAGTGTTTGAAGAGCAGGAATATCACAGAGTGACAGTGTGCAGGGAGCAGTTGTACACATTAATGTAAGAGAGGAGCACTAGAGCTCAGCAGGGCTCAGACACAAAGCCCCTGTAAATGCAGGATCATACTCCTCTGCTTTCTTTCTTATCTGTGATAAGCAAGCAGTGCTCTCTGGTGAAAATCATTTGTAGCTGAGACATGATTCATGTTACTAGTTTAGAAGTCAGACTGTGCATCTTGCCACAGTCCTCTGAGCATCTCTGCAACCCAGAGCAATCCCTATTTTCTGAACCATTTAGTTGTTCCTTTGCCAAAGGACTGGATTGCTCAGTGGCAGGAGTGGCTGGGACAAGTACACCTTCCTCTCTGAGTCACCAGTGTAGCCTGCAATAGGTATTGGTAACCTTTGCTTGACCCGTGTGTGTGTGTGTGTATTAAATGTCATTCTGGTTTTCTGACACTAGAAATTGGAAAATCTGAATTGTGGTCAGACACAGTGTGTAGTTCTAGCACTAAATTCAGCCACTATGTACACCCATACCCTGTCCAGTATGCCAATGTGTCATAACAGAATTTCATTTAGTGGCCAATACTACACTGTTGACATTAGGCCTTTCCCTCTGAAGACAGCAGGGGCAAATATTCCAAGGAATGAAAGAAAAGACCGGGTTTTATGATGATTTGCAGAATGCTGGCAACTTAATTGGACATTTGGGCAATAAGAGACATAAATACTTACTGTGATTGCATGACCTGCTGTGCTTATTGTAAAAATATAAGACATTGTTTCCATCAAACCAGACAACCTAAAATATTGCCATGACAAAGGAATTGTTCACAGCAGAAAATACAGCAGCTGTTTGGAGTAGAGTGTGCTGGATGTGGAGTCCTTGATGCTGCCCCTCTGATGACGTTTGAAACATCCTTTCATGCTCACTGAGAATAGGTGTTTGTGTCTCTGGTGTAACTCTTTAGTTACAGAGGGCCTAAGAAATGAGAACTGGGCTCCTGAGCTTATAAAACCATTTTGCCATGTGCTGGGAAGGGTATGCAGATAAGTGGCTGGAAAATAGAAAGGCAGTTTTAGTTCCAAAGGCAATTGCAAGTCTGGGGTGATGCCCATCTTTGAGCTTGTTTGTGATGGGGAGAAGAGAAGAGGGCAGTGCTGTGAACCCAGTGAGCTGCTGGGTTGTACTGGCCCTTCAGCAGTTGTGTCTCACGTGGGTTGTAGGCAAGTAAATTGACACCAGACCCTCCACACCTGCACTGCTGTCCTGTCAGGGCTGCAGCAGAGTCTGACAATTGTGCCTGCAGAGCAGCACCAGTCACACAGGGCTTGGTGCACTGTCAGGAGCTACACTTAAATCTTTGTCTTGGCCTCATCTGGGGAGCACCGTGTGGAATAGGAGGTTAATTTGTTTGGGTTCCTTTTAACTTTAAAGGTTTGTTGTGTTTTTTAATTTAATGCTTCGCCTTTTCTACAAAAGGTCACCTCATTTTTAAAGAAAATGACATTTAATTGGTATTTTTGTTTGGCATTTGAGATGGAATTAAAGTCTATTTTTAAAGGATGCTCTGGAGGTTGGCAAGATTCTAAATCCTAAACAGATCCTCATTACCAAATATTGGGGTTTTGTTTGCTAGGGATATGTGGACCTATATTATCACTCCTGATCTTGAATTTCTTTATGCAGAGGGGAGGAGTCTATACCACCTCCTTCCCACATATAGCTGTTGGGAAGATGGGACAGAGAAGCTCTGATCTCCCTGTGTGAACAGCAACAAGTCTCTTGACTGGTCTAAAATTAAACTTTTTAGAAGCCATAATCAGCTAAAATCCCCTTTTAGAGTTTGTGCCCTTGCTTAGCACCTTCCTTCGAGTGCTTTCAAAGTCTGTTGGAAACACTAATTAAATAAAACCCCCAGCCCTCTCTGAAGTAGTAGGTATGTATTTAACAGATGGATAAGAAATGAAATGATTTGGCTGATGCCATGCAGAGCCTTCTGCTGACTGAATGTATAACTCCATCAGGAACATTTGGCTCACAGAGCCACAGACTTGGGACTCAGTCAAGGTTTTTGAAGCCTCAACCATGCTGGGAGTGGGTGCAGAGTGAGTGTTTGCAGTGCACGGGAACCACCAGGATTCCTTCTGACAAAATCCGAAGGACATTTGGGGCTAGAAAACTCTTGGGTATCCCTGAACATGTTTTCAGGTTTGACTGTTCCCAGGCTGCTCTGCTGCACGCTGAGTCTGCTGCTTTGGGAAATTAAAAACACAAATCATATCTGGAAACCCTCAACTTTAACCCAAGTGCTGCTGTTGTATTTGAGTAATGGAGAGCGTATAACCCACTGAGGACAAGCTGTGCTAATTCCATCCAGAGGTCTGCATTTCTAAAAGGCTCATGCTACAGCCACTGCCATGGGCCACGTGCTCTGGGCACTGATTAATCTGGAGGGTGTTTCACCAAATCAAAATGCAAGAGATTGGATTAGGCTGATCTGGCAGACTAAGGAGCCGTTCCCATTGCCTGATCAATTGGGTTAATTCCTCAAAAATAATGCTTGCCCAACAACGGGGGAAGAGAGAGATGATGTTCCCCCCTTGAGGAACACTGTGCCATTCATGTGGTTTCACTCTGACCAGCCCTCAGATGGCCAGGTCTGTTATTCCACCCTCTGCAGAAACTCAGAGCTGATGTTGCAGAATAAACAAATAAATAAATTTAAACCAGAGAACAAAGAGAAAATAAAGCCCCAAACTAGTTTTCCCCATATCCATTTTCAGCACCCTGAGGCAAATTCCCTCCTGATCCCTATCTCAGTAGAAAGTGAACCTGCAAATACCCCTATTTTAAGTATTTTTTCCCAAGGGTTGCTTTTCCTGGGCAATCAGGCAGGTTCAGTGCCAGTCTGTCCCATGACCAAGCTATCTCAGGCAGGATCTTGGCTGTGCCTTGTTCCCTGATTTATGGCAGCTCCACTAGGTCAACAAGGAATGCTTGGAAAATTCATACTGTTTCATGTTTGGCCTGCAAGTTCTTGAAAAAAGCTCCTGTTTTAATTCAGGTGGATCATGACATTTAATTTCCTGTATCTTTACTGTCCTTTCTATCATATTTGCTGTTCTTTCTATCAAGCAAAAAGCAAATCCTAACACTGCAAGATGCTGGAAAGACTTGGATTACAGTTGTGGGCTAAATTCTAGTTACATTGATTTTTAAGCTTGTGCATTAGACTGTCTTGCCTTGTGTTTTTAGATGTTCCAAATAATGATTCATTGAGTAGGATGGTGATGGAAAGCCAAGGTAAAAGTCCTCACCTGCCTGTAGCATGTCCTGGAGCCACAGGGCTGTGTCATGGCTCTGCATTGTGGTGGCAGTGGCAAAGTGGGTGGCGTGCTAAGGCAGGGCACTGACAACACAGCAGCTCTGGATTCAGGGATGGTTTTACTCCCTGGCTTGGAAACCAGCCCAGATTGTTTCAAACTAGAAGCAATCTGGAGATTGTTCGGGAATTGTTCTGGTGCTATCCCTGTCACTACCACAGCTCTCCCTCCACTCTGAAGTGAACTCCAGCCAGCGCTGGCACCACCAGTGCCGCCCAGCGTCCACACCAGGAATGCCTTGGGAATGGTCCAGCTTGCACGGGTAACTGAGAGTAAAGCACACTGATATACTGACTTACCAGCACAACCCTAACCCTCAGTGTAGTGTGCAGTACCTGGCAAGACAAACATGATCACAATCATTATAACTCAAATTTAGGTCCAGCTTTCCACCAAGATTCCATGAAGAAGTTGACATGACAATAGAGGGATTTGTACTCCCCAATACATTGTTGCATGCTGCCTTGTTTAGAGCACTCCCTTGGGCTACTATAGTGTATCCTTATAACAAGTGACTTTTCTTACCAGAAATAATGGAGTCATTCAAAACTTCCTCATCCTGATAAAAAACAGAGTCTTCCTTGAGCTCTGAGTTCATGATCATGTTTTCTTTGTTCTCATCCGACTCCTTAACTGAGTTCCTCTTGTTTTCCGAATCGCTGCTGTAACTCAGGGAGTTCTCCTTCTCCTTGTTGCGCTCCATGCTCGATGTTCTGGATGGACGGACGTCCACTCTTTTTTTTGGAGAGCCTTTGCTTTCTCTTCCATGGAAGCTGTGGGTGGAAGATGCACAGCCCATCTTTTACAAAGACTCTTTTATTGCCACAGTAGAAACTTACTGCTCTGTGAGAATGAGCAGAATGTCTGGTAGCTCGTAAAGGCCAGGACAGAGAGTTCAACATGGGCCAGCACAGGATGGCATTCACAACACTGTGCTGAGAATGGCTAATGTAGAGCTACTTTCCTGTCTCTGTCATTAAAATAAAGTATGGAAAGGTAGCGACTGATGTTTTTCTTTTATATATAGTCACAAGATATAATGTACTGATTAAAAAAGCCATAACAAGCACGTCCTCCTAATGTAAAACATACATGGCATGAAATATTACCACTCTGATATTTTATGATCATGGCGAAGGTTTAGCAGGGCCTGGAAATAATGTACAAATCTGTCCCAAGCAGCGACATCACGGGGAAGGCAAACCCACGCTGCAGGAGTAATTAAACTGCTAATAACAAGATAGGATCATGGACCAAGCAAAATGATTGCATGGAATGAGTGTCCCCATGCCCCCCTGGAGCCAGGAGGCTGTAGGTACCTGTCCTGCCGGTGTTTGGTGGCCAGAGCCCTGTGGAGCTCCTCGATGACTCTGCTGGGGGGTAAAGGCAGGTGAACAGCAGCCAGGTGAGGGGAACCGGTTGGTGTCGTCACCTGGGCCCTGCCATGCGGGTCTGAGCTTTTCTGGCCAGAGGGATGGAAGAGGGCAGCTTGTCCTGAGATTTGGGAGGGACCAACAATGACATAATTCTTCAGGATGGTGGAAGGAGGAGATTTCATGGCTGGGTCATCTACTTCGCTTCCTGCTGTCAAAACACGAGAGGGTAAAAGTCGTGTGTGATGCTTTTATTTGTTTTGCACACAGAGTCTGCACTAAAATGAATTTGTTGTGTTGAACAGAGGGAAATGGGGATGTTTTGCTCTTGTCACGAGGTAACTGGCCAGGCTAAGTAACTATTTAAGTTCAAAAGGCTCTTCCTACACAAATCCAGATCTTTGCTCTAGCAAAATAGATACCTCCCCCATTTCCCCTCTTTCCCACAATATCAAGTTCTCCTTTTTCCCAGCACACCAATGCTTTCTTGATTCCCCACACCATTGTTCCTAACCACCAATGGCTTGGCCTCTGGTGGCTTTCCAGCCCAGCACTTTTCCTGCTGGACTCTGGCAGACTGTATTAAAATTTATGCACTGTGGTTCTCAGTCTGGACAGAACGTCCCACTGTCTGTTATTGCTCCTCTGTGGATGCTGCAAAGCTCAGACCTCTGTCTTTCATATGTCCGTTGAGAAAATGCCAAAATCACTCTAATGTGAGGATAAAGTTTGCATAACAAAACCAGCCAAATGACATCCAAGTGCAAGGTGTGGTATTGAGCATTAACATGGAAAAAAAGAAGGGTGAGGAAATCCCATCTCTTTTTACGCCCAGATTCAGCTGGTTTCGGTGTAATGTAAGCATTTGGTTGAAATTACACTTGGTATGTACATTTAGACTGATCTCTACATTTCTCTAGCAGCTGAATCACATCATAGTGGACGCTTCCCTGTGTAGTACTTTCCCACCCTTAGGACAACTGAACATCTGGTCTGAAAAAGATGATGACGAGTTTCTCTGTTCTGCAGTTCTCTTCCCCTTTCTCTTATATCTGTGTCCCAAGCCTCTGGCACATGGCGTTGTTTACACCAGCAGCTCGGGTGGGGTGTAAAAAGGCAGTGCAAGGGCCTCATAGGAGGGTATTTCTTGTCTCTTGTTGCCACCTAGTGCTTCAACGGGGAATTTAAACTGACACGGCTTGGACAGCTTTTGTACAAACTTGTTTACACGAGTAATTTTTACTTTTTTTTCCACTTCATTGTGAGATAAATCCTGCAATTCATAGCAGAGAAAAACTTCTGCTTAGGCCAGGATTACTCTGAAATAGACAATGCAAGAAAGGACTTGGTTCCTAATAGCAGGGAACTTACTAGAAAACGGGAGAGGGAGAAATCAGGTTTGAATATTAACTTCAGTTATTAAATATTTCCTCCAAAAAAGCACAAGGACGAGGAAGAGCTCCTGTAGTCATAACCAAAGTCAAACTTTGAAAATTTGAGAGTGACAACACTAAGCCTGGTCTTTTTTTCAGTTTCTGGAGTGGTTCTTGTGTTACAGGATGGTTGTTGTGGCCAGGAAACAGCCAACCTCTCTAAGGAAAGATGGGTTTGGTACTCAAGGGGATTCTGATTATGTGCTACTGTGGAGATGCACAGAGGACATTTATGATCAATCAGGGCCTGAGGGGATGAACAAAACCACCTCCTGAGCCACTTTATCGGGCTGCACAGTGAGAGAGGGTGTCTGTGTTTCCTCAGCAAGAACCACGGGCTCAGCTCAGCCCTAAAGCAGCAAGGGAGGAGACCTTGTTTCGCCTTTTTACCAGCTTGTTCCTGGAACAGGTCAAGGGCCAATCTTGTCCTCATGGCAGCTTGGGACAATATTGAGAGTTTCCTTACATCACACCTTGTTTGTCCTCATGACAGCCGCTCAGTGAACAATCTTGCAAAGTGATGTCTGGGCACCTTGCCTCGTTCCTCCTCTCTCTGATTAATTGATGCTTGCCTTACTCCTCACTCCTCTGCTAACAGCATCCCTAACATTGTTAAGGGGAAAAATATAACCACACAAGAGCTTTTCAACCTCTTCATCTTCCTTTTCTTTCATAATTGCCCTTTCTCTCTCCCTACACTTTTGTCTTCCCTTTCATTCACTGACGGGATTTGTTTAATTTTAACTTAGCACTGCCTCCACATCTCCACAAAAATAAACATGTATAATCACTGCTGAAAAAGGGTCTACAGTTACTGGAGTCGTTGAGGAAATTAAAAGTTGTCCTTTGTGGAAAGTGTAGGTGAGAATGAAATACCAAAGCTCAGAATGTTTTAGATGCTACAGGAAATATTTTGGTTAAGCAGCCAAATATCTAAACTGGAAATGCTGTGAAGTGCCTGGTGGGGGTGTAATCTCAGTACTCTCCATGGCCAGGTTTCCAAATCCTTCTGATGAAGAGCATGGCCTTCTCCTCAGCTGAGCAAAGTCACAGAGGGGCCTGGGTGGAAGGGACAGGCTCCAGCCTGACCCATGGCACAGAAATGTGAAGCAACCTGAACAGTAGCTCCCAAGGAGCACTAAGATACCATTCTGAATCCAGCTCCCACTTAAATTCTTACAGCTTTTAGGCATAGACAAAGCATGGACAATTTCCATGGAAAACAAATACTTGTGATTCTCTCCTAAAAGACTGAAAACCTCAGTACTTTCTGCGGTCAGGTCACAGTGCCTCTCTGATGTTTTGTTTCCTGGTGACATTGAAAACCCTGTTCATTGTGCCAGTAGATGAGTGTGGATGCAAATCAGGGCTGAGATAATGGCTGTCATTTCAAAGTCTAAATATCCAACAGGTCTGACATTTAGATGTCAGGACTTGAGTCTAATTTGCAATAAGGCCCTTTTAACGGCTTTTACCATATGTAGGGGCCCTAAAATTGGATCCAACCAAAATCATATTCATTTTAACACCCTTTCTGCCATGCCAGAATGTTGGAAAACGTAACTTTGGCAATACATTAAAAAATCAGGTCCAGAGGAGTCACTTTTGAAGTGTTCAGTGAAGTCTGGCATGGAGGACTGATTTGTGGGAGCCAGGGGTACCACTTCTGTGTGCTCTGGTAACCAGACCACGTTTCACAGCTCTAGTTTAGACCTACCCTAGAGAGCCACCCCTTCAGACAGGAGCCTCTGCAGAACCTTTGACTTTAACTAATCTTGGCTGTTGTACTGCTGTCCACTGGGAGTCTAGGTAAGGCAAACATCGAAATCTTCCCTGGGTTTTATGGCATATCAATATGAGCATGTGATTCAGCAGAGGTTTGCAGTTGGTTTGATTTGTTTTACTTGTGTTTAGGGCAATAGAAACACCACAAATAATCCCCTGTGAGATTCAGATAAATATGTGAAGTACAAAGATCAGTGGTTGTTATCAGGCAATCAGACAGGGAAATCATTGGTGTTCTGTTCACTCAGTATAACTACCCTGATTCACAGAAGGCTTAAAAATGGCCAGAAGAAAAAAAATTAGAAACTGCTGTGCAGGTGAACAACACACCAGGGCTGGGAAGGTCTTTACTGAGCAGTGATGACTGACCTGTTATGCTCTTTGTGATTTTGGAAATTGCCTTAGGTGGTGGAGCCGGGAGCAATGGAGGGCTGGGAAGCTGTGCTGGGTTTCTTTCCATCTGTTTCTGGGGGGAATCTGTGGATTCAGGTACAAGTAAGGCTTGTGGACTGTCTTCAGATGCTGGCAGGCTGGCATCTTCTGGTTCTTCTGTGGGTGCTGAAGGTTTCTTGGCTGGGAGGAAGATGAGGAAAATTAATGGAACATGAAGTTAATAATGATAGGCCAGGGGACAATGCCAGGAACATTCAGAGAAACAGAACACATGGCACACAACTAGAAGCACTTTTTTCCTTAGTGAAAGTAATTATGGTGTGAAATAGCCAACCAGGCAAGGCAGGAGAAGAATAAAATATATGAGGATATTGAAGAAATGTTAGTTTTGATGTTCCTGAAAAAACTGCTGAGCTTCCCTTACTTCCCTAAAGACCTTTCCCCTCTCCTTTTTTTTTTTTTTTTTTTTTTTTTTTTTTAATAATGAAGAGAGCAAGGCAAAGCAACTTTTGAGGACTGCAATGAATTTTCTCACAGCACACAGGTTCTGTGCTAGGAACCATAGCCAAAGGGCAGAGAGTATCAAACCAATAATATTCAAAAAAAGCTGACTTTCCAATAGTTTGATGTGCATGTTTGTTTTCACAATTTAATTTTTATCTTATTTAATACATGACTTCAACTTGCTTCCCAAGTCTTCTTTTACTGGACCTGACTCCAAAACCATTGAGGTTAAATTTGATAAGAAAGGAAAACTTGCCATAAAAGAGACTTCCAATTGGATCTCAGCAGAGAGTGTGGAACAGGGAATTGGTGAAGTACTTAAGAAAAAAAATCACTCTGCAAGGCCTTAATTTGAGGTAGTGAAGCAGTGCTCATTTCAGAAGTGTCTCCACAAAGATGGCAAAAGCACTTAGCTCTTAGAGTTAGTGCAGGCTGAATCACTGAGCAGTTCATCAAATTGACTGGGCTGTGATGAGGGCACAGGGGAAAAGATCCAGAGAGGCATGAAGTTGAGGCAGGATAGAGGTGGAATTTCAGCTATGGAGTCCAAAATTAGCATCCTTGAATTCTGCTCAGATACCAAGTGGCTCTGGCAGTGCTCAGGCTCCTGCAGGGTCTCACTGCTGGAGTTCACACTCTGTTACGTGTCCTGAGCTCTGCCTTGGCATATGTGGGGACCCACAGCAGGGCTTGGGGCACCTAGCCAAGGCCAGGCCCTCTCCAAACTGCATTTCCAGCCACTGTGTGCTCAGTAGAATCCATGAGGGCTGTTCTTCCTGCCCTAGCAGGTGAAGTACAGAATAGTGTGAGTTGGAAGGGGCCTTTAAAGGCAGTCCAGTCTAACTTCCCCCTGCAATGAGCAGGGACATCTTCAAGGAGATAAAGTAGCTCAGATCCCTGTCCAACCTGACCTTGACTGTTTCCAGGGATGAGGCATCTCCCACCTCTCTGGGCAACCTGTCCCAGCATTTTACCACACTCACTGGAAAACAAGTCTTCCTTATGTCTAGTCCAAATTTACCTTCTTTTACTTTAAAAGCATTACTCCCTGTCCTGTCACAACAGGCTTGTCCCTATCTTTCTTATAAGTCCTCTTTAAGTACTGAAAGGCTGCAATAAGATCTCCCTGGAGCCTTCTCTTCTCCATACTGGATGACCCCAGCTGTCTCAGACTGCCTTCACAGGAGATGTGTTCCATCCCTCTAATCCTTTGTGTGGCCCTCTGGACCTGCTCCAACAGGTCCATGTCCTGAGGGCTCCAGAGCTGGGTGCAGCACTCCAAGTGGGCTCTCACAAAAGCAGAGCATGAGTGAGGTCCAACCTACTTGGCAAATCCCACTCCTTTTGGCATTCTGGATTGTCTAAACAGAGTACCTTTCCCTCCAAACTATTCCAGGGCACCTCCTGAAATCTGGCTGCAGGGGGCACCCACAGCACCCACAGCTGCAGCATCACAAATCCCTCTTGGCTCTTTTCTGTCTCATTGGGAACACAAACTCTGTATTAATGAACATTCAGCAGCCTCGTGTTCAGAGTGCATGGGGAGGCACCAAAGCACTTAGGCAATTGGAAACAATAGCATTGGCAAGATAATAGCATTTAATTTGTTGACAAACAGATTAATGAGTATGCCTAGAAGAGGAGGAATGAGCATTTCTCACTCAAAAAAGACAGGAAAGCAGAATAAATACACGTCATTAACAGGAATTCTTGTGAAATTTGGCTCCATGGGAAAGCTGCCATATGTGGTAATTGTGTGAATTATAGAAGGAAATCATTTTCTTTTAAATGTGCTTCTAGGGAAATGCCTTGTTTCAGGCTGACATCACTGTGTGTTCGTGCCCACTGCACCCAAGACAAAATGCAGAACAGAGGAAGAGGTAAAAAACCATCAATAATATGTTACATTACAGAAAGATCAAGAGCCCCAGTGGATGTCAGGAGCGTGATGGGAAAATTAGTCAGATTGGAGTGCATTCCCCTGAGTGCAGCAACAGTCTCTGGCAGCAACTTCGTGAATCAGTGGGTCTCCCTTGGACAAGCAGTGCTGGTTGCACAGGTGCAGAGCAGCAGCCACAGTGAGACCTTTGCTGTGGAGAAGTGCATCTGACACACACACAGCCTCAGCCAGACTGTTTTGGTTCTGAACCCCATCCTGTCCTGAATGGTACCCTGAAACAAACTCACACTGTGAGCTGATGGCTAAAGAATGTCCACTTTGTGTTCCCGGCAAAGAGCTCTTTGCTTCCAGGTTATTTTGTGGTTGTTTCTGGTAACAACAGCATGTTTGACTCAGTCTGAAGGCACACAAACCTATTAACAGATTTTATACTGCAGAGTGAATATTATCCTGCTGAAAATATTCCAAGTGCTCAGCACTAGACTCCCGTTGGAGGAGGGAATTATTCATGGAGTGCCACTTGTCAAAATGCCATCTCGTTACTAGGTAGAAATCCTGCCCTTGGGACTGCCCCCAAGCCTGCTGGGTAGGTTAGGTGGGAAAAACTGCCCTCTTTGTGCCTGGGCTGTTCTTCTTGTGTATTAACTGAACATGAAGGCTACAAATATTTTCTTGTCTGGACTGGATCCCAGAGAGAGCAGGGCATGAGAGGGTGGGACAGAGAACAAAGGGCAGCCAGGGCAGATGGAGGTGGTGTAAAGATTGACCAAAGGCCAGGAAGATCCATAATGACTCCATGACAGTCCTCACAAACTAGGATAAAGTGTTATCTCTGCAGCTTAGCACTTCTTGGTTGTCAGGAAGTGAATGGAAACCCTCCAGCTGCTGGGCTGTGCCAGGCTGCTCCAGTCCCAAGGAACTGCTGTCATGGATAAGCTCTGCCAGAGCAGAACTGCACGAAAGGAGCTTGGTTTAGCTTATCTGTGCTCCTGGTGTTGAACTTCACTTGTATTTGCAGCATGTTGTGGACGGGGGGGTGATATGGACAGTGTGGATGGACATTGTCCTCCTAAGCCACAACAAACAATCTCAGCCTTAGCACAGAAGTTTAAGAAATGGTTTTAAGACAAGCTTGTTTCCTCTTCACAGCAGCCACTGCTAATACCAAAGGGGCACCACACCAAGACTGGATCCTCTCATAATCCAACTAATCCCATCATGCCAAGCTTTGTGTGGTTCCTTAGTTCGGTAGAAGTCTCAAAAATCACTGTTTTTAAGTACCCATTGTTAACCTAGAATGGGCTGAGCTGAACAAGGTCCTCTGACCCTTTAATGCACTGACAAATCTGACTCCTCATAAAACAGTTTGGCAGAAATATTTTTATAACATTTTACAGTCTTTTTGAAAACATCTTGTATCCAATACCTGCATCTTCTTTGAGCTCCTCCAAATGCAGCTCCTCACCAAACGAGGTCACATCTGTTGTAGCTGCTGTTGGGGTCTCTTGCTGCTCCTCTTCTGGGGCAAGTGCCTGGCACACGGGGGCAGGAGGGTCGCCCTGCGTCGCTCTTGCGGCATCGTCACCAGCGCAAGCTTTGCCTTCAGAATCTGAAACAACAAATCATGTCATCTTCACTAAACTGTGAGCAGGGAAAGCTGAAACTCCCTCAAGAGTGGGTCTCAAAGCTCCTGCGCTCAGGGGACTGAGACTTCTCTTGGAGCAGCACCTGATCTCTGACAGTGTCAACCATCTGGAACGCAAAACCTGTGGACACCAGCCCATCTGGATAATAAAACCCACTCGGTTTTCTCAACGGGGCACCTCTTTCTCTGGGCATCCAGCGGCCTCAGCAAATGGCCCTGTCCTCTGGAAGCACCTGCCATGTGGGGGATGAGCACAAGCCTGGGGAACCAGCAGTCTCTGGGAGGAGACAATTCCTTGCATGGGCAGAGCTGGTGGTGCAGCACATTCACAGGTCGGTCTGACACGTCTGAGCCGGGCCAGGCTCGTGCCACGCTGCCATCCTGCTGCCCCAGCAGCAATGCTGGAGGAACATTCCCTCCCAAGCTGTAGGTTTGGAACACAGTTTTAGTTACTCAGTTTTGAAAAGCGTGTCCTGTGTGATTGAGCTGATCAGAAATTCAAATCCCTCTTTGAGCAGACCTAGAAACTGCTCCCTTTGCTTACTCCGAGAGATTTCTGTGCCAGTGATCCCTGCAGCTGTCGCATCTTGATGACTGAGGCTTTTCTACTATTCTGCTATTCAGGCAAGAGTCCTCAGAATACAAACTCTCCTTTTACTCTCTCAGAATCTAGAAGATGTACATCACTGTTACAAACCATAGAAAGCAATTCCTCCCCACCCTGGGCAGTGTTCCACACTGATGGACATGCCTGCTGTCCACCCCTCACCTCCCACCTTGTATTTCTCAGCTCTGGACTCTCCTTTCTGGAAGCTCCTGACAGGACTAGGTTTTCTTGCAATGATACCATGACAGGTTTCTTGAACATTGATTTAAAATTTACATTTACAGCTACCCCTTTTTAACACCATTTGGACAATCTGCAGAGTAATTTCTTGTGCTTTTGGGCAAGGGTATCAGATTTTGGCCCAGAGATGCTGTGGAAGGGATGCAGTATTTTTGCACATTGAGCTCACTCAGTCTGCCTCATAATCACGTTTGGTGAAAAGTTACTGTTCTTAAAATAGCCCTTGCAGTAGCACAGTTGCTATGATACAGGGAAGGGGAGGGGGAAAAAGTTCATTGCCTACATTTCAGCTCATTGTGAAGGCAGCCTAGACATAATCGGGGTGTATTAACAGCTGCCACCACTGTTTGACAGCAGCCCTTACCCTGGTGCTGTAAGCCCTGATAGACCTGACCACTTGGTGCTCACAGTGGGGAGAAATATCGGGGGAAGCTCCCAGAATGTTCAAGGTAACTCTGCCTTGCACGCTCCTCGCATCCCTGGGGAAGGCAGGCTGCTGACAGCTGTGCCAGAGTGAAGCTGCACTCAGACACACGAGCTCCTTCAGATCCCAGCGCGTGGAAAGCGCCAGGACTAAGGAAGTAACGACAAGCAGAAGACAGTCCTGCTGGAGGATTTCTGCTGAGGAGCATCTGAGACTCACAGCAATGATGCTCTTGGGCAGGGATGATCAGCTTGTGCTTAGATGGAAGTGGGTGTGCTGTGAGTAGCAGGGGGTCCCAATGCTGTATTTCAGAGATCAGCTGGGGACAGCAGAAAGCACAGACCGTAGATCTTAGGTGGGTAAGGAAAGTGCCCCAAAGTAACCTGAAGTAGGGCTGTGATTCTGTCGGGAATTAATCCCCCTGTATGCCAGACCCTGCAGCATGTAACCTCTCCCAGAGTGCCAGCTGGTTGCCCAGAGCAAAGCTGTATTTCCAGCAGTTTTGGGGGGCAGGTTGGCATTGCCCTGTGAGAGCAGAGCTGGGGAGGCCAGAAGGACAGAAGGACAGTCGGGGAGCAGGCAGTGGCGCAGCGTGGCCAGGCAGCTGGTGTGGGGTTGTGTGAGGAGGCAGGGTGACAGAACCTGGCAGGATGACTCATCACCAAGGCAAGGACGGGCAGTTTCCCCCTGGGCTGCTCCCAGCCCGATGCAGACCCCGTGCCAGCCTCGTGGTGTGCCCTGAGCCTGACAGGCCAGTGCAAAATGCTGCTGACAGACCGTGTGCCACCGCCCTGAGTGGCACGCAGCCTTTGGAAAGGGATGAGGCTGCTCAGGCTGCAGCATCAGCCCAGTCTGGCTATCTATAAAAGGAAGTGGGAATTAGGTCCCTGGAAGTGGAGTGGAGCCTGATGAAATAGAGGGATTTTAGGATTTACTGTAGTCTTTTAGCACAATATTGCTGCTTTGACAATTGCAACTTACTGCATAAGCAAGGACTTAGCCTGCAAACTGCTACCACTTCAGCTCAGTCCAAGTAGGGCAATAATCATTTACCGAGAATTATTTAGGTCAATTTTTTATTCCAGTTAATAAGCTGCTTCTCCTAATAATATAATACAATAACCCTGGAGATTCACAACACTCTGTAAGGAAAAATAACTTGCAAGCAGCTGCAGTGTCCTTCAGGTGCCTGTCAGCCATTGTCCCCTTGCTGGGCTCAGGGAGGTCCTGGCAATTCGTTTGATGTTTAGAGGAGCTCTAGGCAACTTTCCTGCACACAGGTAAGCAGCCTGCTTGCAGCTGTCTAGTTAAAAGCACAGCTTGTCATCACTCCTCACTAAACTATACGTATTTATTTAACCTATTTTAATTTTGTTAAAATGATCTTGCCACTTGGCATCATGTTTTCCTCCTGACCAGTTTATTATGTGTGCAAGAGGTTTATTGATTCATCATTATTACCTTTTAATGTGCTCTACAGAAGTTTTATTTTACTGTTCTTTTGCAAAGCTGTAGATATGCAAGTATTCAAATGTGTGGATTATGGAGAACTTTCTACTCCTGGCAGGGATAGGTTATATTTTTCTATCCAATAGTACTAATAAGCTAATAAGGCAACTAATTATCTAGAATGATGACACAAC
Source organism: Margarornis squamiger (assembly GCA_035222235.1). Lineage (NCBI taxonomy): Eukaryota > Metazoa > Chordata > Aves > Passeriformes > Furnariidae > Margarornis > Margarornis squamiger. Next base: position 10,875,407 of record JAWWTY010000048.1, read on the forward strand.
GAGTTAAATGGACAAGAACTAAAAAGGAGCTTTCTAAGAACTTCCATTTTAGAATAAGCTAATGGTTTGACAGATTATTTTCTGACTTGAACATAAACTCATCTTAAAATATATCCAATAAAATAATATGAAAACTGCTCTAGTGCAATGAAAAAAAGAAAATGTCTTGTTTAAAGTGCTCTTTTTCTGACTCTTCATTTGCTCAGTTCCACTCCAGCATGGCATCACTGAGTATTGTCCCACAGGCTATTTATGGACATTTGTTTTACACAAATAAAGTCAGTTACTGCTTTAAAAGAACAGAACTTCTACCTCTGAGATTGATCAAACTCAAAAGGCCAGTCCTTCTTCACTGACAGCACTTTCTGCTGTAAAGTTTTCAAAGTAAAGATGGATTTATGGTTTTTATATCAGTTTAGGTGGAAGTGGCAATTGGGATGTTGTTGTGACATTGGGAACTCACTTGATCTCACAGAGTAGTCACCCAGATCTCTGTGTCCCTTGAGCATCTGTCAGAGCTTTGGAGCAGAGGTGTGTAAGAACCATGGTCCTTTGTGCATGTTTCTGACACTTCATCATCTTTCCTTCAATGAACTGAGCTGGTTTGTACCCAGGGAAGCTTTAAATTGATGCTCCCAAAAGCTTCACTTTTCCACGTGAATGAAAAGCCAGCACAATGGTAACATGTCTTGTCATAAACTTGGTTTACTGGAAAGGCAGCTGAAAACACCAGATTAGCATCATTTGAAGAGATTTGGATCCATGGGTTGTACATGTTAGCTGGCTGCATCTCTGTGTTGAAGTTTGTATTTATCCAGCTTCAGCTGGCTTTCTTGGCAGTAGGATTTAATTGGGTTTAGAGCAATTACATAAGTATAGGTACCAGCTCAGACTGCACCATGTATAAATCAAGTGAAGATGGAGTTGTATCCAAGATGGGAAAGCATCAGAAATTAAACTACATGGATTGATTGCAGCAGGGAGGAGTTTGAAGAAAGCTAAGTCTTAATTCAGACACACTGAGTTTTCCTCTCTGTTTGGATTGCAGGTTTGCCTTTTTCTTCATTTGCTTGTTAGGTTTCTGCTTTGGCAATTATGTGTTTCCTTACCTTGTTCCATCATCTCCAGAAGGCCTTTCTTAATGAGTTCATCCCGGCCTTGCCGTGCTGTCATCTTCTTCTCCAGCACTGCACAGAGGAGTAGTAGAACACAGCACAGGTGAGAACAGAGTATTCATGTCATGGAGTGAGGGAGATGCACTAGGGACATTCCCTCTGGCCTCAACCACTGCATGCTTGGAAAGATCTGCAAGGACTTTGTTTTGGGGACCATGGACTGGTCAGCCTGTCTGTGCCTTTTCCTTTGTTAAACAGCTGTAAACCCACCCACACGTAGAGCTGAGGTTTATGATGGGACCTGGTTTGGATCACCCTGAGTGTAGAGTAAGGGGGATATCAGAGCCTGTTTAATGTGGCACTTGGAGCTGCCCCAGGAAACGGAGTTCTTTGCAGTGATGCTCCCACAGGATATCAGAGCAAGCAGAGGGAGCTGCCCCATCCTGCCTCAGGAAAAGGCAAGTGAGTTTGTCTCCTCGCTGATCTCCTGGGACATCCCAGGAGGCACACGCTGTGCTGTGTGCTGGGCTCCTTCCTTTCCCCCGAGGCAGCTGCTGGAGGGAAGGTTTCTCACATGCTGTGGCTCCCTCCTGTCACTTTTCATAATGTTACTGTGACCTATATAATCTTCACCCCAAATAAAAGGGGTGATGATACTTGGGGCCATAAATGTGCAGCCTATTTGGAGAAGGGACAGCCCGTGGAAAACAGTCTGTGACAAGGCTTGTGCTTCACTCACATTTTGACCCTTTCTTCTAAACGTACTGTACTCTATTATATAGGAAGTCAGCAAATATGGGCTCTTTCTAGCCCTAAGTGTTATTAATGTGTTGAATGCTGAAATCCCCCAACTGGATTTAGATCAGGCCACCTTTAACACATCCCGTGTAAGCAAATTCCACCCAAGCCAAGCTTTGCTCTGCACAGATCCCTCTCTCCTTCCCACCTACCTGCAGATGTCTGCTTTAGCTTCTCGTTTTTCTTTTTCCGCCACTTCCATGGTTTGAAGATCCTGCCCAGTGTCGCCAGTTTGCTGTTCCTCCTCACTGGGGGAGTTCGAATCCCTGAGACCAAGTAGTCTGAGCGCACTGCAGGGGATTGCTCCATCTCATCTGAGGGGGAAGAGAGGGCAGAGGCTGTGGCACAGAGAGCTTCCAAAGGGGAGACAAGTGGAGGCTCAGCAGATAACTGGTTGGGTCTAGTCATCCACATAAGCAGTGCAAGGCAGTCTTTGCCCTGCTGGAACCAGTGGCCAGGCTGAGGGACACCAGCCAGAGGTGTTCAACCTCCCTGTGCCAGCCCAGAGCTTCCTACAGCTGCTCCCTTCACTCCACCCCTGCACAGAACCTCTCTGGAGGTCAAATATTTCAGTATCTCCATTACTGCCATCACTCCTAGGGCCCAGAGACAGGGGGATGTGCTGAATTTGTACACCTGATGTTTCTTTCCATCACTTTCCTACCTTTGTCCGTGCCTGGTACTCACCAAAGCAATGGTGTCACTCTCTCTTCCAAGAGCTGCATCACAGCCTTGGGAAACTTGGAGAGCTGAGACCTCTCCGTGGCTTTAATGGGAGCAGGAGGGATTTAACACATCTGTAAATCAGGCCCATGTGGCCTCCAGTTGATCCCATAAATGTAATGTTCATTTAGGAAAACACAGACCTTCCTGAAAAGCTGAGAGGAAGTGTGAGAAAGCTCAGGTCCCTTTGGAATTCCCAGCTTCCAGTTGTGCTCTCAGGCCACAGGATATTCCTGTCTTTTAAATGAACTCTTCACATAAGCTAACACAGAACACAGACTTTTGTGCGCTAATGCAAATCTTTTATATAAGAACAGTTGGTTTGATATGTGCTACATAAGTAAAATCTTAGAATTATGATGAAAATTTATTCCTTGAGGAAGCTAAGGGAAAAAATCTTTCCCTTGTGTCCAGCCAAGCCACAGGAACTCAGAGATAATGCTTCAGCTGGAAAATCAATTTAGGTATGTTTAATATTTTGTCTTGCAAATACACTCTAAGTTTTGCTTATAGACAAGTCTTGCACAAAACAATACACACTGACCATTCAGAGCTGAGTTCTAACCAGTACCATGGAGGAAACCAGCACAGTCCCATAAATGGGGTTATTGATGCCTTTGCTGAGCCCCAACACAGTAATTGTTAAAAGAAAAGCTGCCATCAGCCATGTTACACGAATAAAAACTAACAACAGTTTGTTGGGTTTTATTCAACAATCAGTTATGATTTAAACAAGCAATGCGAAGCTGTGAACTTATGCACATTTCCAAGTAATTTTTCTCTGTAACATCAAAATTATCATAAATTGCTTTATGACTGCAAGGTAAAAACTATACAGCGTCTTCTCGGCTTTGTTTTCCAGTTAACAGGGTGAAAATGTCTAAATCACAGCACGGAGGTGGGGATTTCCAAGTAAACAGGAAACAATTTTTGGAAGATTATTAAACACAGCAGGGGAATGAACACATCCCTCCTCTCCCATTTAATTTTGAAAATACTGGTAATAGAGATGAATCATTCAGTGGAGACAAACTAAAACCTTGGCCACTTGAACTATGAGAGCAGAGCAAAGCTGCAAAATCCCCCCACACTCATTTTGTGTGCCCAGTGAAGTTCTCTTCCTTTGTACTCAATTTAGAGCACCTTTTGTCTCATCCCACCGAGTTTATCTTGGGGTCTGATTTGCAAGAGATTTAAAACGTACATAAAAACATTTTTTTGCCTTTGAAAGCATGGTGTCTACCCAAGGTGATATTTATAATTTACAGTTTGGAGGTCAGTATTAAGCTGAGAGCAGAAAATAGCACAGAAGAAAGGCAGTAGCCTACAGACCACAGCTGGAGTGCCAAGATATCATTCCCCTTCCCTAACAGTGTATTCAAAAATGAGAAGTACCACAGAAATAAGCTTTGAAGGAGAGCTACTCTTGATTACAGCAATGGCAATGGGAATGGAAAATGGCAGAGTAGATCTATTAATTTCCTATTATGATCACTTCAAAGCTGTAATAGAAGCCTCAGAAAATAGCATTTGGCCATTTCTTGTGACATCTCTTGAGTGGGAATAGAAATGTTCACAGAATTAGCTCATCTCAAAAGAGCTGTAAATCAGACTGTAAATCAGAGCCTTGTCCCTGGAAGCTACAGAGGAGCAGGACAGTCTGAGCTCAGCTGTCCCTGGTCCCTGCTTGTGGCACTGCACTGCTGCTCCATTCCAGGAGTTTCTCAAGCATGGAAGAGAAGATTAAATAGGAGGCTGATTGAAAGGAGTACCTTGGCAAGTCACTGCACTCCGTTCAGGACATAGGTGTCTGCAAAGTGGTTTAGGCATCATCCACGTGCCTTGTTTAACACTGGTGGCATGAGATCATTTTACCTTTTTGCCACATAGCAGGAGATGTACAAGACAAAGTCGTCCTTGAAGCCCAAACCTGTGTCTCTAACAATGCTAATTATCCCAGATATTCCCATAAAAATTAGAGAATGGGGAGATATTCCAAGCATTCCCTATGTGCCCTGTGGTCCTTCTGTGGTTTTCCAGCCATGTCAACTGGGTTTCTTCCATCCCCTTCTGCCCTCTTGGTTGTGGAAATGTAAGGATTTTGTGCATTAGACTTTGACTACAGATGAAGCACAGATAGAAATCAAATGTCAAGGAAGGAATAGTAGCTAAAACAAATGTTCCAGTGAAGGTTTTTGTGGGCTTTTTGACTTTATTAATGCTTCTCTTATGGTACAAACAGTTCTTAAGCAAATGGATTTATCACCTGGTACATTCTCACCATATGCAGTCCCTATACTGTACATTTGGAGAGATGGACACAAATAAAAATAGATAGAGACACAGCAAGACAGATGTCCTGAAGTCATAAATAACAAGGAAATGGTTTCACTGGCAATAAGAATCACAAGAAAGCCCTTGGAGCGCCTCATTCCCAGTCAGTTCATTTCTCCCTGGTTGTGGGTTGGCTGTTTGGGAGATAAGAAGTTGACAGCACAAAAAGCAGTTCCCACGTACAGCAGTGAATGCTGAAGCCAGATCCTGCAGCCAACAAGCTGCCAAGGCTTGCCAACCCTCCAACCACTCTGGGAAATATTCAGCACATTTTTTTAATCTGCAGTCAATATTTTAATTATGCTAACTGTTCTGTGGAATAATGTGGTTATTCCTCCCAGAGCCTGAGAGCCTGGGGCCAGGCCATGCAATTACAGGGGATGTCTGCAAAATATAAACAGCCAGGAGCCAAATCCTGACTCCAAACTGGGAGGGGAAACGAGCAACAGCTTAACTCCTGTGCAGTGGGGAAGGATGGGGAAGGAAGTCACTATCAGGGCCCAGTGAGCACACCCTTAACCCACAGCACAGGCACCTGACCCTCCCCAGCACAGGACCAGTTGGTCCCACACACTGTCCCACAGTCACCAGCCCTGCAGCGCCAGAAGAATTCGCTCTGACTGAAGCTTATTGGCTGTTTATGTCAAAATTACTTCAAATTCTCTGCAAAGGCTTCTGTGCAGGAGCTCCAGCTCCAAAACAAACCCCTCACATGTCACACGCTTGTTCTCTGCTTTGTGTGTGTCAAAGGGGTGGAAGTGAGTGTGGCTATGCCTCTCTGATGATGCTGGGAATGGTTTCAGGTCTGAGACATCCCAAATCAGATGAGGGGAAAGGCTCCAAACTGATGGGTGCTGCTCTGCAGTGCAGCTCTGAGCTGCACAAGCAACCAGGCAACAGAGAAGAAGCAAACAAACCATAATATTCATTACATTTGGCTGCAGGGTCCGACCCTCAGAAAGTCTGAGCATCTGCAGCTTCTGTTCACATCAGCAGCAGTTGTGGCGATTGTTGCTTCTGAAAAACACCCCCTTGCTTTCTTCTTTAAAATGCTGTGGTGACATAAATAGACCACTCTTCCTGTTAATCCCTTCTCTGGAGGAATCGTGCCATAATTGTGAAGGTTTTCTGCTCACAGGAGCTCTCCCATTTACACATGTCAAATCCTGACTCTATTCCAGAAGTGGGGCAGGTTTGCTGGGAGTTCTGTGACCCGTGTCCTGGGTGTGTGATGGAAAAGTGCCCCGTGCCTGCACACAGCCCTCATTTGTACAGCAGCTGGTGCTGAGATGATCACGTCTGAGTGCTGTTAAATTGAGCACTGGGTTCAGTGAGTTGGGTCCATCTTCTTGGCTTTTTCATGATGAGCCAAATTTCTGGGTTGCTGATGACAGCAACTGCAGGCTGATGTATGGCAGCTGGGAACATCAGGAATGCAGAGCTGAGTTACACTGACCTTGCCACAGAGAGAGGCTGTCAGAGGCATGGGATGTCCTCTTGTGAATACACAAATTGCAGCAAAAAGTTTGTGGGGGAGATGAAGGATGCTGAATTTTAATGTGCTGGGAATTTTGGTTAACTTAAATTCATGGTAATGAAACTTGTGCCTTGCTAAATCCTGTGTGTACACTGGTAGGAGAAGGACCACTGAAAAATCTGCAACCTGCAGGCAGTTTAAAAATAACACAGCAGACAAGAGCTGCAGGCAAATTTGTAAGGCAGGCGTGCTCTGTTTGCTGATGAATTGGTTTGTGATGCAGCTCTGCATGTTTTCCCCTTTCCTGTCATTGCATCTGTCTTTGCAACTCAGACACCAAGTGAAAAAAGGTTCCCTTTGGCCCATTGCAGAGGGGAGAGACAGGGAGTGCAATCAAAATGACCTTTTGGCTTTGGCAGAAAGGTGCCTTTACCACTAACTTTCAGTTATTCCCACATTTTATTATTTCCACAATTCTCTGCCTAGAATTCCTATCTGCCCCTAAGAAGGATGTGAGGGGGATGTCACTGAGGATGTCACCGTGCCAGACACGTGTCAGGGGTGCTCCTTACAGAGACTACTTGTTACCTAGGGAGAGAAACCTGTAGGGCAAAGGCAGAAAGGTGGTCTTGGTCTCAGAGTAAGGACCATCCTGAGCATTGTGAAAGAGAATTACCAGCAGGAACAATCCTCCTTTCCCTTAGTTTAGCATCCTAAAAGAATTAATCTCAGGGACTGAATATGCAGGATAGGGGTCTGGGAGCCTTTGAACACTTTTTTATGTCCCAGCAAAGCAGAATTCAAACTGAGGAGCTCTTCTATCGCACTAGTTAGATGTTTCCTGGGATGGAGCTCTTCCTTGTTCTAAAAATGTTTTCTGTCACCTGCACTTCTGCAGACACACTCTCTTTCTTGACTCTCTTTGAAAGAAAACTGCAGTGGAATGTTCCAGTTTGAAGTTTCCATTTCAGTTTCTTTGAATATATAGGATTTTCATTTTCCCAAATCTGAATGACTGTTAGGAATTAGAAATTAAAATTAGAAAGGAGAAAAAAAGCTTTTTTTATGAACCTGAAATTTATTTAATATTTGAAGGGACTTTGTATTTGAAGCTGTGAACATTTCAATATTGTTCTGGGTTGGGTTGGAAAAAATTTACACAGAATCCTTTGTAAAACAGAAAACCTAGTTTCTACCAGTTTAGCTCTTCAGAAAAGAAAAGGTACCTGCAGCACATTATTGAATGTAATCATAAGCTGATTTTGGATGTGCAGCTGCTTACATGACACAGATTGTCACTCTGACACATCGTATTTGTTACACCAGGAAAATATTGAAACAGAGCAGGGAAAATTGCAGGACTGAGGTGCAAATTCAGGCATTTATCTATCCAAATTTGTAGAGTTTGTATGGTCAGTGGTGCAGGTTCTCCCATTGTAACCCTTCATGTTCTTGATTTCCCACCTTGGATTTCATCCCAGCCAACAGTTTAAGCTCCTAAGGAAGCAGATGGACAGTGGGCCAGGTTCATCCACGTGGTAATTACGTCAACTCCAGTTACCTTGGGGGGAAAATCTGGCACAGTAAATTTGGGCAGACTTCAGACTTGTGGAGACACATGAAGGCAGGGGGAAAGGGAAAGATAAATGGCAGAAAGGGGAATGCAGAAACAGTTCTGGGTTCAGCTTTCCCCGAGTAAAGGCTGTTCTTGGGCTCAAGCACTTTTCTTTTTGCTGGGTGGGAAGAATCCTTATTAGGTTTTCATACTTCCCTGCATGAAAATTCAAGTTTACTGTGTGGTCTCCAGAGTCTGGGCTCCCATTTTCACTTCATATTCAAACATTTGCCATGTCCTTGTTCTATAATTTCCACTGCTCTTTAGCGTGTTAAATTATGATTTAACATTTTTCTTTAATTGAAGAAAAAAAAGCCCCGAAACATAATTTGTGGGTGGTAGGAGGGGGCTGTGCTTCCAGGGAAGTTTATTTCCATTCTGTCATGCTGAGCCTCCCTTCAAAGTATTTGGATTTTAAAACCAGCTTTCACAGAAAGGAACGGGGAACCAGATTATGCTTATCAAAGGAAAGAGAGCGGGGAAGTGGCAACTCCAGCTAAATCTCTCAGATAAAAATACTCTTTGTATGCTTGAGATCTGTGATGTCTTCCAGAAAACGTTCCTTTTGGAAGTTGACATATCACCTAACAGCATTACCACCATGTGAGCCAAGGTGCAAAGACATTAATCAGGAACCTTTCATGCTTTTGGATCATTGTGTCAGTCCCGGTACCACTTGCTGTGATTTACAATGCATGGTGTGACATTAACAGTTCATTAACAAAATAAGTTTGTCGGTGTTTGGATAAAGGAACACACAACATGCTTTGCCTTGGTAAGAAAGAGCTAAGTAACAATAAGAAAATGAAGCTAATTAAGGATTGCTGTGTAATTCAGTTACCTGGGCCTGTACAATATCTTCTTTTGAGAGGGGACACTTGCCATTTGCATGCCTGTCACCCAGGGAGAGCTGGCTCAGGCAGCAGAGCAGCATCTCCTGAGATGCACAAAAAATCCATTCAAATCAAATAAAAATCCATTGAAATGGGCACTGCCTCTGCAGAGGGCTGGGAGCCAGAGCGTGCCAAGTGTGTCCCTCGTGCAGCTGCAAGGGGTTTGTGCCACAGACATGGACCAAATTCCCAGTGCCAGGCAGTGTCCCAAAGCCTCTCGGGGAGATGCTGCTCTGCAGGACACAGCGAGCCGGACCCGGGGAGCACAGCAAGGCTTGCATCAGGCTTGCCATGTCCTCAGAGTAGTCAAGCTGTTGTCTGCACTGCAGGAGCAGTGTTTCATCACCTGCACTTGTTTAATTAGCTGTAGCCTTGCTGCAAACCTGTTGAAAGGATGTTTTTTTATAGCTTCCTCGGGGAGTCTGCAGGCTGAAACACACCCTGTGCTGTCTCCAAGAGGCACCTTCAGATCCGTGCACTGCAGCTCCTCCCCGACAGCAGCTACCTTTAGAGGGACACGGGACAGCCAGGGACGCCAAGGGTGTAGGAGCACCATGTCAGCTAACAGGGACACAAGCACGGCTTCTTTCTGGGATTCATGGCCCACGACTGACCTGCTTTGAGCTTCTTCAGCTTGTGGCAGTCTATGTCTCCCAGACATACAATCAGCTCTCCCTTTATATCCATCCCAAACTTGTCTATTCGAGAAATAATCAAATCCTCATGTCCTATGCACTTTTATGCCTTTGTAATTTAATGCATAATTTCCTTCTTCCCTCAAACACAACACAGCTCTCTTGGTGCTCTGTCACTGTTCAGTGCCACTGCTGCAGATGGAAAACACTCCTTCTGCTCTCTGAAATGCAAGAGCATCTGCCTTTTGTTTTCTCTTCTTCTTTATCACCCCTGCTGCTTTGCACTTTCACTTCCCTGGCACCCATTGACAACAAATCCACAGTTATTCAACAGTCTCTGGTGCATACTCCATAATGGGACAGATTTGGAAGAAGAAATACTCAGACAACAAAAATACGACACAAACCAGAACAGCTACAGGGGAAGGTAGATAGAAAACAGGCACAGTGACTGAATTCAACTTTTGTCTAAGGTTATGCATCCAGTTTGGCTCCTTGTAAAATTGTTTTAAAGCTACCAATTATTTATACACTTGGTTGGTACGTAAATTGTAATGAACCCCTCCTTGGGAGGTCATCTTACCAGAATCCATGGTTAAATGCTTTCTAGGAATGGTTTGCTCTGCTGCACACAACATTCTGTAAATATGAGACACATGTAGGAAATACTTTGAGGGCAGCATTGTTTTTAAGATTGGTATTTTTCAGAAGCAATAATACCCAATACTCAGAAGTTCCCCAAAGACAGCAAGATACTACAAACCCCCTGGTGACCTCAGCACCTCTGAAAAGACACACATGGGCACACAGAGCAGAGAGTCAGAGGTGCCACGTCCCCAAGGGCAATGGCACTTCTCACCTGTTCAATGCTGCATTAAAGTTAACATGAGCCTCAGCATGGAACTACCTCAAGGCTTGGGTAAGGGCTTTAAAACACTGATCTAACCAAACTGCAACATGCCTTCTAAAATTAAATTCTTCACTGGTCGAGGGCCAAGAGAAATAATTGCTTATCAAATTTACTGCAGTGATTATCACTGTCTGAACCAAGACCACAATCTACTCCTAATGGGAATGGCAGGACCTTCAGAGGAAGAACAAACATGGAAATTACTCAGAATGTATGAAGCTGTCTCCTCTGCGGCTCGTGGAATTACTCCTTTCCAGGTTGTTTCCTTCTTCTCTTATAAGACAAGGAAAACCAAACTACTGAGTTGTAATCCTTCCCCCCTGTAAGAAACAGAAAATTAGGGAGACAATGTCCCATGTGGAACAGCAAAATGAGAATTTGGCAGGAGCACAGCAATCCCTGCCCATTAACTCCCCCTGTCACCCAGCAGCCAAGCAGGGAGAACAGTATGGAAGTGACTGCAATTCCTTCTGTTAACGTGATCCATCGGTGTGCCTGCATTGGGAAGAAAGCAGGGAGAGAAGTGGGTCTGTGAGCAGCTGGTGCTGAGGACTCACCACCTCCTGCTGCATTTGTTAAGCACTGTGATCTTGTGACTCGAGAGAATGAGCTCTTGCCTTACAAAGTGCAAAGCAAACAAGGTCCTTCACTGGAACAAAAATACCAACCAAACTAAACCATCTTTCCAAAAACAAACGAAGAATTCCTGTTTTCCTTCCAGTGCAAAGATAAAGATCATTATTTCTCTTACTAAACTACAACAGTCAAAAGCCCCTAATCCCACGTGCAAATTCCTGTGAGTTGTTGGTACCAAAAGTCACTAACTTGCATCAAGACTTTGGTCAGTTTTTGGGGAAGTTGTGTTTTAGCCCATACTAAAGCTTATTTGAAATGTCCTTATACTCCACTTGTCTGTTCTACATCCCTGTGTCCAGAGTGGCAGGTACCTTCCTAGAGCCTTTCAGCAACACATTTTAGGATCAATGAAATTGCTGTGCATAAATCCACACATAAGGGCAATTTCAAACTTGCTAGAATGATGTTGTGGCTGTGACAGAAAAAGCCAATTTACTCTAATTTCTAAGGTTTATAACACACTGAAATACAGAAGTAGCAAGGAGGGAGCACACAAACATATTCAAAGCAGGTACAAAGAATGCCATGAGCTAAACTGAGATGTAAACCATGACTGCTGAGAAATGGCTTTTTTGGATATTTTAAAAGTCTCCTGGCAGCATTTGCATTTAAAAGCCTACAAGAGCATGGGTAGAAGTTCTCCACACCTCCTCTGAAGTGCTGGGAGGTTTCCCAAAGTGTCTCCAGGGGGCTGATGCGTCAGGCCTTGTCCCAATCCCCCTGGCTGTGGATCCAACAGGAGGGGCTGGAGTCACAAGACTTTCCTACCAAGGCTATTTTCTCTAATATTGAGAGGCCAGGGAGCACGATTACACTTCTTCTGGTCAGGGCTTATGCAAAAGAACACAAAATAAGTATCATTTCCCAAACTAGAGATGTTGGGGGGCTCTCTCTTTGTACAGACAAGTTTTGTTCATTTTACTGGCCATGAGTTTTAAATTCACATTCTTTTAAACTAACAGTCCAAGGCAGTTCTTTGGTCTCCAGCTCTTGATTTTCACTCAGAACATGTTTTTCATATGGAAACCTCTAATGAATGTTTTTCTAACATTTGCCTTTCATCAGCAAGAATATTTGATTTTCTCCTCATTTTCTTATGTTTTTAATTTTTAATTTATTATTTTTACGCAAAAGGGATAACCAGATCTGTGACAAAACTATCATTTTAAAACCACCACAGAACATGAACTGAATTTCTATTTCAATGCATGAGGTTTTTATTAAACAAGTAAATAATAGTCTTGCTCACTTCAACCGTATCCTGGGCCTGTTTTTGTAAGTCTCACAAAGCCCAAATAGCATGGAAGGAAAACCAGCATGGAATATTTTTACCCTGTCTGACCTAAATTTATGTATTTTTTAGTTCTTCCAAGAGAAAGAGAAGTGGAATAACTACTCCCTCTTCTCAGTTTCTTCTCAGCTCTCAGATTTTAACTGTGTTCTCAGCTGCTTGCATGAGTCACGGAGAGCTGGAAAAGAACCCCCCACCATACTGTAATAACTGCTTCCCTAGGAGGGAGCCTGGGTGTGTTTGGGGCTATACCACTAAAAAGCCACAAAAATCTCCTGAAAGCCTCTTTAGTGCCAGAAACCTACATGGGAATTACTAGAGGAAGTGCCAATATCTTTGCTGCAAAAAGAGATTACTTATGAGTGTAATAAAAATGAAGATATTTGAGGATTTCCATCTCACTGTCTTGAAATTCATGTCATTGTTCTTCAGCATTTGCAGAGATTTCAGGCTGCTTTGACTCTGGGGATTGTTTGGTGTAATGATGGTATTGAATTTCACTGGTCTAGGCATAATTTGGATTTGGTCCTGTGATGTTCCAAGAAACTCTGAAATCCACAGGCTTTTTTTATAAGAACTGGAAGGGTGTTCAGTGCCTGCCACAGTGATCCATGCAATTCCAAGCTAATGTGTTCATCCCCTGCCTCTTCCTTCCTATGCAGTGTAAGATACATCCGACCTAAATCTCTGCTCGAAGCTACCTCTGAAATATTTAGAAACAATGGGGGAAGCTCCTGCAGAAACCCATCCTTCATTCTGAAATGCCATAACTTTGCTGAGAACAAGCCAGATCCCTCATACTCTGGCACAGGTCTAGACTGAGCAGAGCAAACCAGGTCAAGGATCTTGTGCAGGGAGAGAGGAAACAGAAAGAAAGGTCAGCTTCATCATAGACCAAATTCACTGGCAGGTCAGATGACATCACACAGCAAACACAAAACTAAAAGAAATGTTGTGGATATTGGTATCAAATGTACCTGTGAGCTCCATGGCACTTAGAGCAGGTATCACTCTGCCTCCCCTTGCCCTGTTTCAGTAGAGCTTATCTGTCTCTAACACAGAGCTTCAGTCCTGAATTCCTGCACATCAGCTCAGACACTGAAGTCACCTCTCCCTGTCAGAGACTGTTCTCCTCACCATCCCTCCTCTCCTCAAAACACATTCTGCTTTCACAGCCCAGTTTTTGCTGTCATTTCACCACTTGTACAGGTCTGAGTGCCCATCCTTCTCTCCCTGCTCAGTGCAGTTTCAGGAACAGTCTGACTTTGATCAAGACCATGCAATAAAAGCCTTTCTTCTCCCAGAAAGCTTTTAGATGTTACAAGTATTCAGGATTCATCTACAACATCAGGTAATGAAGCAGAGCTAAAAATACCATATGTTCCTTTGACATTGCCCATTCATTGCTATAAATGACTGGAATTTCTGTGACTGCAGAACAAAACATGTTTTATGTTTTTGATTTTTTAGGGAAGGTGTGTATAAAGCTCTTTGCAACTTGGAATATCTTTGTGTTTTACATAAGAGGATAGCAAAGTTTATTTGGAAAAGGCAGTGAAGCCTACATGGCTTGTTTTCCTCTCATTTCCTTAAATGAACGAGGAGAGATCTTAGAATGTGAGATCAGGGGAGTGGAACTGGCCAAATTCTCTCAGTTATGAGAAAATACAGCGAGGAGATTTGCTGAGACTGCCCTGCAGAACATCACCTCTTATTGGCAATTCAGTGCCCTGGGTAAGCAGAAGGCTTTTCCATCAGCTTCAGGCCTCCTGTGCAATCTGTGTAAGGCTCTTGCAACAGCAGAGATGAGATTATCAAAGCATGAGAAAGAACTGACACGTAGGGCCAGATTGTTTGAAGATGTTTATTTTAAGTCATTGCACATATTCTTATTCACTATTTTTATTTTTTGAACTCAGAGAATTTTTTTCCCTAGTAATTAAAACTCTGAAGGCGGATGCTCTTGCCTGCACAATAAAAGGGCTTATGATATTTTAAAAAGTATTAAAAAAACCCCTATGAAAAACTCAACTAATTTCTTCCTTTCAAGTGCTGAAATGATCTAATGCTATTAATAGAAGATTCTTTCTCCATGGAAAATTTATTCTTCTATTTAAAGCTACTGGGGAAGGCTTGAAAGAACAAAAACTTATGATTCTGACATCTGGCTATCAGTATAGCCTTTGGATGCTCCGTTCAGATATGGCTCTAAAATGCAGACATTTATGTGGGGACAAGGCAGGATGGCAGACAAGGCATCACGTCCCCACCCAGTTGCATGTTGTCCCCATATTCTTGCTAAAAGCCCACCCAGCTTGTGCTGAGGGAACCAAATCTAAGGATACCAGATTTAGAGCCCCAAAACCCTACAGGTTTGTCTTGCTGCCCAGAAACAGCTCCAGCTAAAGCAGCAGCAGAGCTGCCCCAAATCCATGAGTAGCAGAGCAGGTGTTGCTGTGTCCCCATGATCTTCCTGCACAGGCATGAAACTGATACTGCTGCAATGACATTTCATGTGGGCACTGGGCTAAGAACTCCTGTCACAATAAATCAGCAAACAAAACACCTCCCCAGGACTTTAAAGGAACATTTTATACCTCATAGCTCATATCCTGCTTCCAGGCACCTGATCCATGAGGCTGCTCTTGGCATGTGCTGGCTCCTGGTGATTCCCTCACATGCTGACCACATGCCCAGGTGCCCTTCTAGGAATTCACTCCAGGGTTATGGGAGTTGGGTGTCTTGTGCCTTCCTGGTGGGATCACCCAGAGATCCCATTTGCAAAAACACATGGCCATGTCACCCAGGACATGTGCTTCACAATAAACCTTCTAAAACCCAAACAGAATGCTTAAAACCGAAAATCAAATACATCTTATGATTTTGTTCTTTGTTTAATGAGGAAACAGAGACAAGATATTTGTAAAGTGAACAGGGAACGCTGTGCTAGAGATCTGTGAGCAGCCCAAACCCAATTCTGCAGGATTTGTATGGCTGTGAGCTCTGAAATGGAGAGCTGCTGGATGGGAGGAGGTTTGTGTTTCCGTGGGGTGTGCGTGGCATGGAATTAGATACTGCAGCTCAGATTCCCTAACACAACTTTTCTTCCATGAGGTAGAAGACTCAGACACAAGTAGGCCTTGCTTTACAAAGTCTTGGGCTGGTATCTAATAAATCAAGTTTTAGGGCATTTAGGATCAGATCAAAAAGATCACGGTCCCAGTGGTACAAAATGCATATCCAGTAGAAATTCATTCTGTCTTTCCAAACGTGTTTGAAATGCACTTATCACCAACCTGGTTCCTGCAAGCCTTTTGCTGGATCAGGTATCATTTGCCTGCACCACTTGCACTTATCAAGCTTTGTCTGTCATCCCACAGTTGGCATAAAAGCACAGAGCTGGCATAAAGTGTATCACAGCTCTGGCTGATTTGACAGAAATATGGTCCTTTGCCCATGCCTGATGTGCAGGAAACCTGCCCTGCTGTTACCAGCACTCGTGCACAGAGCTGGTGTGAACGTCACCCCTCGGGCACAGCCTGGCGGGGCCAGAAGGGGATGTGACACAAACGGGAGCCCCAGCCTGAGCCCCAGCCTCAGGTGTGGGTGGCAGGAACCAAAATGAGACATCACATGGTGGCTCCAGCCTCTGTACACATCATTTCTGCTCAGTGACCTCAACAGCAGCTCCTGCTGCCTGAGCAGCAAGGAGAGGATTTTCGCAGGGCAGGAGCCTGTGCAGCCTCAGCCAGCGAGGCTGGTGCAGAACAGCTCTGCTTTCAGAGCAAATCACACCACCCTTTCCTCAGGTTGGCTTTCCTTTGGACTTATGGCTTATGCACTACAGCATGTATGCTCCACCCTCCCCAAATCTGGCAGGTATTCTATAGTCTGTATCTACATATTATATCTATGCTGTATATAAGTATACAGGCAGTATTATACACTGCATTACATAACTACATCTTGAAAATCCAAAAAACAAATGCCAAAGAGTCTGCTGGCAATATAGATTTGCATCATAAAATAGCTACTTCTCCTGTAGGTCAGAGTGAGAGAGGGTTTGGGAGCTGGATTTTAGGGTGGCACAGTGGGCATCAGAGACCTAATAAAGCCATGTCCCAGCAGAGCCCAGTGCCTGGCTCAGCCAGGCTGGTCCTAACCCCTGCTCAATAATACATCTAACTCAGACAGGAACATGGAGGATGACTTTCAAAGCAAACAAGAGAAGGCACAAGCTACAAGTTAAATTTGGGCATCCATTACAGCACTGTCTTGAACATTCATATTTCTAACACTCGAGTGCCCAAATGCACAGTTGGTGGGACTGTAAAGAAGAGGCAGCTGCAGCTCCCAGGAAAGGGTTCTTTAGCTTTCCTCACCTCTCCTGGAAGTTTCCTCCTCTGCTTTTAATCTTGTTTGCTCTCTTTTTTTCCTTTATTTTTGTTTCCCTCAGCCCAGAGTTGGCAGAAGGGCAAGGGGAGAAGGGCAGTGCTGCTTTGGATTTAGGCAACATTGAAAGTGAAAAGCTTTGACAGTTAAGCATCTCCCAAGCCAAAATTGGCAAAGCCAGATGAAAAATAAAAAACAACCCAAACGTTGCTGTTTCAAATTGCAAACTTTTTTTATTTGTTAAGAATGTTCCAGGGTGGCTTCAGGATACACTGAGCCTGCCTCAAGGCAGGTTTAACTTATGTTTTGACCATTTATGAAGGAAAACAACTCTCTTCTTCCACGATGTCCTTTGGCACTCAGCAAATAAATTTTCCCATGGCAACTGTAAAGCCACTCGAGACATACAAACTCTTCAGTCAAGTGGTCCTGGGCATCTTGTCCTCCACAACCTGGATGCTCCATGGTCATTAAGGATTACAGAAACCCACAGGAAATGGCTCAGTATCATGTATGAGTATCATGTTTGCCAGTTGTTATTTTAACATAACAGCTGAGTCTTACATAATACTGTTTTGTAATGATACACCCCAGTGCTTTACAGAGGAGGAAAGCTAAAACACAACTGTCTCAGGCTGATCCGGTGCTGGAAAGAACCTTCCCCTCTGAATACTGGCCCAGCACTTTGCCTTTTGGCTTGTGCAGCTCAGTCCTGGAGCCCAGCAAATTCTCTTTGCGGTCACAGGCTGAGCAGGTTCCCCAGAGCTGCCCCGTGACACAATCCCTTATCTCACTCAGAATTCAGAGGTGCTGAACAGGTCACATCACTGGGGTTTTTAACACAGCTGCCTAATGGCTGCACTGGCTGCCAGAAACACACCTTCAGGGGCTGCAGTGTGCAGCTGCACACCAAGGATGTGCACACTCAGTCCTGATCTGAGCTGGTGTTGCCACAGCTGTAGGAAGGAATCACGGAGTGGCTGTTCCTGGGCAGCTCTCACCACTCTCACTTGGGTAACCACACCAAGGATTGCCATCCACGCCTCTGTGCAGGCTCAGTGAATGGTCCCCTTTGGCACCGTGGCCTTAAATTAGCACAGACAGGACAACTCCACAGTTCTACAATTTGCTGAACGAGACCTCACTAAACAAGCATAATTTCTTGCCATGATTCTTCTCAAAATAGATTCATCTTCGTAGAAAATGAGAGCAGAGGCTAATGAGGGTTGAGGCACAGATGGGACGGCACCAGCAGCTACTTCCCACTAACACAGCAAAGTAATAGTTTCTAGCACGACATTTAATAAAATTAAGCCCTACTAGGATGCACAACTACAGGGGAATTCAGTTTGAAGTCAAATAAGATGCAGCCTGGCTATCTTCAGTGCAAATACGTGACACATGCTCTACCTTATCTCCCCTTCTCCATTTAATCATACTTTTAATGAGCAGAAACATAAAAAGTAAACAGTTCCTTTCTCTTCTTACTATACTAATTTTCTCTCTGTGCTGTTTGCTTTGAATAACCAAAGTTCATTTTTAGACCCCTGTTCAATATTTCATTCAAAGAATTTCACAAGCACCTTCGAAGTGCTGTTTTCAGCACTGTTCAGTTCAAATTTCCTGGGATTTTCTGCCCTCTCAAACTGGGCTCTGTCTTTCAGGGCAGGGGGAGGGCTATTTCTTGGTTTGCTTATGAATCCAGCTCCATTCCCAGCTGAGAGAAAAGTGAGAACTATGTAGACCAAATCTGTGTAGGCCAAATCTGTGTAGACCAGAATACAGATGCACTGTGGGCTATTTATATATTAGCCCCCCATTTATAGATGGTCCCTAAAATCTAAATGTTAGTCAGGGATGTGAACTATTAAAAGGAAAAAGTAGCCCAGTGAAACAGGCATCAGATTGTGTCTCAGCAACTATGGGATGGCAGATAAATCTTTGTATCTGCATTGCCAATGGTATTGGGGAAGTTGCCGTGCAATTGTACACTCAGAAGAAAATAATCTGGTGTGTCTTTGGGGACAAATTGCCTCCTCTGGCTTTGCAGATTGTGGCAGTTGCTGTTTTGGGGGTTTCACTGTGCTAATCTCTCTGAAGTATTGCATTTATCACCTTCCAGATGATTGTTAAATGCTGTATTGAAAGGGAGTTATTGCACTAAGAACAAGGGAGAAGACTTTTGACTTGCAGACACGGAGTGAAAGACTCTTCTGGCTTTATTACCATTGTCAGAGGTCGGAACTGGAACGTCACCCTGAAAATTCCATATATCTCCGTCTTTTTTATGTTTTTTTACAGTGGGAGAGGGCCAAGGGAAAGGGATGGATCTCCTTGGTTGCATGTGGATTAAATTTTCAAGGCTTATTCTCCAAAAGGAAAAATCAGGAATTCTGAAAGCTTCTGACACCTGAATATATTTGTTATATATTGTTATATATAGTGGTGCCTGGTGATTCTGTCTGGATAATCTTGTAATAATGGACTGAGATCTAATTTGGGCAAAAAATATAGTGCTGCAAAAATAACATTGGGGTCTGATAGCTGAGATTTCTGTGAGTGACAGAGCTCATTTCTTCTTGGAGAACATTAATAGATTTTGCAAATAGACAATAGAAACTAATTAAATTTTCTGGCCCACATGGTTATTCAGCAGAGCTTGGTAAAGTGAGTCATAAGGGTTCAATAACCCATGGTTTAATTTAAGTGACATGATTTGTTAGAAAATCTCAAGATTTTCTGGGGAGGGACAACTGTCTTTAGAGAGAATTAAAGAACAGAGAAGGACCAGGGGGTAAATCTGAAAGACTTTGGTGCACAAATCTGGAGAAATTTGGCACAAGTAGCCTCAAGGGAACACAGGATGGAGAGCCCCATCCTTCCTAGGGATCAACCCTGCCCTTTGTTTTAAAGTAATAATTGGTAGCAAAGTTATTTATAAGTAGATTAATCAGAAGCAGAAGGTTGAGAGGGGCTGGTTGCATTAAATATTACAAGAACTGTGAGATTGGTTACATGAGGCATTTTCCTCTTCAACCTCTGCAAGGGGTGAAGTCAAGCATTTGTTGTATATTTAACAAATCATGGGATAGTCAAACAAATTACTACTTTCATCAGGTCAAGCTTCTACCATTTCATCACACTCCTTTTGAAATGGATTTTATATTGTAGGCCTATATATTCCCTGAAATACATCCCTCTGCACATGTGGAGCATGAAAAATTAATCCATTAACAGGTATTTTTTAACTAGGTCTCCAGAGTGCTGTGAGCCTGAATTATGCTGCATTTTCCAGTATCTTTTTAATTTTGCATGTTCTAGATAAAAAACAGTTTCCTTCAAAAATCATTGCCCTCTTCTCTGTAATGGTGACAAGAGGGGAAGAGGATATTGAAAAGTTCCTCATCAGCATAAATAAATTAAAATCCCCACTTCATGGAAGCCAAGAGGAATGAGGCTCTATTAAATGTTTTAAGAGGAAGCTAGAGGCAGAGATGACCAAAATTAAGCTCCCCAGTCTAAATATATCAGCAACTCTCTCCACACTTGTGTTTTCAAATGTCAGATAATGTATTAAAACTGAAACATCTTTGAAGGTAGCACGGCTAGAGAAGGGATTGTGGTTCATGTATTTAAATAATGGGAGATCACCTTTGCAGTTTTTAAACCTGCATTTGCAGGGTAAAATTCATCTTTCTGTTAATAAGGACAGTCTCATTCCTGTCTCTGCCCAGGCTCCTCCTCTCTTTGTCATCTCTTTCTATGCTGCCTGATGATGCCTCATTTTGCAGGATTTCAATGAGTTGCAAAGATTTCCCAGCAGTAATCCTGTGTCATCCAGCAGGGGAGATCCATGCACACTATTTATAAACTGATACAGTTCTACTTGCTGCAGAACTGAAGTTTAATTAGATATTTTTGGGGGGGTTTTATTGCCCAGTTTGCATAATGGTCCTAAGTGTGCCCGTGGGGCAGGTTCACAGCTTACACACGCACTGGGCTGAGGCCTCTGCTTGCACAGCTCCTCTGCAAACTGGGAGCTGGCCGTGGCAGAGCAGGGGCTCAGGCTAACAAAGCACCTCGTGCACCTTCCGTGCAGAATGGAGAGCAGGAACTCCTGGGCCCTGGCCCTGCTGGGACCGGGGTGACACTGAGGAACAGAATGGCACTGCGAGGCCAGCGCAGAAGCAAAGAGCGCTTCCAGGAGCACCTCGGTGCCCTTGGTCCCCTTCCTCACCCCTGTCCCATTGCACAACGGGCAGAAAGGATGTGGTGACACTGCCCATGGCCCCTCAGCGACTTCTCATGAATTCATTAGGGGATTAACTAGTAGGTGTGTGTTGTTTGGCTGCTGCGAGGCAAAAGCGCTGTGCCAAAGTTCATTCCCATTTGAGCCGACGGCTCAAAGTGCACCCTCGCCCAGGCTGGGTCACTGCTGAGCAGGGGAAAGGATTCTCACCTCTCCTCACTCACCACTCCCACACCTGCCACTCCAAAGGTGCATCATTTATTTACTCTGACAGGGGCAACACAGTTGGCAAATGCTCAGCAAAAATCCTTGTGGTGTTGGTGAGGATGAGAGTGGTTCAGGGCAACCACTGGTGGATGTGGATGAAAGGGGCAGCTCACTTATTTTTGAGTAAATCCTTATCAGGGAAAATTAATTAATCTTCTCACACACCCACTGTTGCCAGCTCAGTATTCAAACTGGTTTATGGTATTTATGCTTCAGTGTGGGTTTCTTTCAGACAATAATCTATAAATTGGACATTATTTACATTTCTGGCGTCACTTTTTGTAAAGACTGTCTTGTGCATGGGCCAAGAGATCCCAAACCTGAGAGAACTGCTGATTTTTCCTTTGTGCAGTCCTGCCACTGACTTGTCTGGTAGCCTTGAGCAACCTCTTCTTTCCCTCTGGGCTTCAGTTATCCTCTTTGAGTGGAAGGGATAGAAGAAATTTAATTTGCTTTGAAAGGTATGCCTATCACTTGCAATGTCCATTGGAGTCTGAGGATAAGGGATGGATGTGTGTTTAACAGAGAGGACATTCCTGGCAGCAGCTTTGGCAGGAGGAGCCTTCCCTGTGACAGGAGCTATTCAGCACCATTTTAGTGCTGGGAGGGGGCCATGAGAGAGATGCACAGAGTTTCCACCTTCATTCTGGTAAACTTTGATTTTTGAATACCCACCTTTTCCCTACAGTATCTCCTTAACTTTCCCATTGCCATTCATAATATTTTATGACAGCTCTATCCTGAGTTATGGGCATATATTTCACCTGGGTTTCAAATACACTCTATTTTTATCATCTTAGAGGTATCTTGTAGGCATCTTGCTTTTTGGTCTATTTTAGGCATTCCTTTTTTACCTAATAAGCTCATTTTGACATAGTTCTTTTTCTAGAAATTCAGCACATTAGTGCACTGGGCCTCCTATCCCCCCAAAATACAATTGTGTTTTGGCTGTTACCCACCTAAACCCTTTTGAACTGAGCCCTGGGCCCCACTCCAGATGAAATTCAGAATGGTATCTTTTCTTGTGGGCTCTAAGGTTGCTGTTTGATAAAGCAGTCACTTACTGAGTCCAAAATGATTTACCCCTACATCTTGTCCTGGAGAAACAGTGATCAGGCTATATGAGGGAATTGTAATCTTCTACTATTGGTATAGTCTGCAAGTTACAGCTTTTCCTTAAAATGGGTTTTTTATAGTGAAAACTGAAATTTCCAGAGTCACATTTCGGTCTATTTTATTCACTTGACATATTTTTTCACTGAGCTGGTTATGCAAATATTAACAACCTCTGTAAACAAGACCAAACCACACAGGGGGAAACTCCTCCTTAACCTGGTCCCTGAAGAGCCATTTGGAACAAATGGCTTTGCATAATACAGCCTTTTCCAATTACCATCTCTGGCAATAAGCCACTGGGGTATATTTGATATGCTTTTATCTTAAGATTAAATTTACACTTGCTGCTAGGTAGCTCTGACATCTTCACTCTTGTTTTACATCTCTGTCATAACATGGTTATGTGTGATCACTACTCACAGCAAACCAGCCCCTCTTTGGATGTGGCTCAGCTTTATCTACACTGATGGTAAATAAGAAAGTTGAGGGTTTTTTTTTGCAACTTGCCTCTTAGAATTCAACAAATATTGTTGTAAAAGCTGCAGGGCAGGTTTGGGGGATTTTTACAGCTTCAAGATATAAGCTGGAAAAAACCCCACAAAAATAATTGATACATAAGAATGGTTTTCTGAAGAAATTGCAATTTAAATATTCTAAAAGAGGTTAGTCAAACTTTAGAAGACAGACAAGCACAGATTTTAATGATTTTTCCAAAGTTTTGAAGAACTGGATAAAGAACAGACCCTTTCCTTAGTCCAGTATTTTAACCACAAAACTTTTTCCTACCACAGACAACCAAGCACTTTGGAAACTAATTTTTCAAGGGCAGATTCACCATCAGTGTTATAAATTGTTCCAGCTCTTGTGAAATCACTGGACCTATTATTGATTATATCAACTGAGGATCTGCCACAAGACTCTACAGTACAAATTAAGTTAAAAAATACACAACAAATGAAAGTGCTTTCATAAATATTCACAAATTTCCTTGTGTCATGAAAAAATTTCATGATTTTCAGAAATTTTATGTTGAAATAGAATCTTTTGGTTCAGTTCTTGAAAACAATGAGAATGTTTTCCCAGGTCACAGTAGGAACTCTTGTGTAGATCAGATCAGTCACTCACCTAAGTCAGTTAAAGCTGTTTCACTATTAGGTTCCCTCCAGCTGCTTTAGTGAAAAATGAGTCTTTATTCTAAAGTGTACAAAAGGATAGAAAATGTCCTCCCCTTGCAAAGTTCCCTCTCCCAGACATTCCTTCTGGAGATGAGAAAGAGCAAGAGCCAAGTGCAGTGCTGAGGTAGAGTGGCTGCTCCCAATCAACCAGCAGGTCTAACTCAGCTCACCACATGGGCCTTTGGGATTCTCATCCTTTATGTGCTCAATCAGATTTCAGATGATGCCCGTTCATTAAGAAAAACATTCCTGTTTCCCCAGGTAAGGAGATTTCTTCCTCCCTACAGCTTTGGGCTCCACTCTCTCGCTTCACCACAAGAGCCTGTTAAGTGTTCAGGTCAAAACCACAGAGCAGGAAAACACTAACACAAAACTGGAAATCTTTTACTTATTCTCAGTTGAGGTTTGCTCACCTCAGGCAGCACAAGGAGAGTGAGGAAAAGTGTTCCAGCCACACGAGTCTGGGGTTGGACTGGGCAGTTTTCACTGGGACAAAACCATGTAAATACAATAATGGTGCCCCGTGAGGTTTTCTACAAATCAACTCCTTTTTAACCGTATAAAATTTATACAAATCACATTCTGTTAGCTCAGGGTTGCTTTATAATTGCAAATAGTGCTGAATTTCCAGCAGAAACCAGGGGTTGGTGGTGGACAAGCTATTTGCAGCCTGATGGGTGCTGGGAAAGGTCTCCCTCATTCCCACCTGCTGGTTCAGTTGGTCACTCTCTGCAGTAGACCTGACAAAACAGATGTTGATCTTCGTGGCAGAAGGTCTGGGGCTGTTTTAATTTATATTCTGAAGACTTTACTAGAACTCTTATGTGCCTGTTGTGAGCTACATAATCCTAGACCATTGTTCTATAGGCATTCCCTGAGAATTTGTACAATGGCTTTGCTGCAAGAGTTGTGAAAGGGTCAGAAAACTGTGGGAGAAGGAGGATGGAGATGGCCCTGGAGAACTGGGGTCTGTCTCCTTCCCCTGCCAGACTACTTTGGGGTGGAAGAGAAAATCACTTAAACAAGGTGCTCATCCTCAACCTCCAGCTGACACGTCAGTCTTCAGGTAGTTAACTCTTTGGAGAATTCAGTAAGACATTATTGTCTAAGCACAGAAAGTGCTGCCTTATCTGGCGAGTCTAGGAAACCACAGGCAACACCTCTCAAGTGAGGCAGTCCAAATTAGCAATTAAATGCCTCTCATGCTCTGCACCCTCCTGCAGGGTGGGAGGGGACACAGCAGCCCCACACTACCTGGAGCTTTTGTGGAGCAGGCACTGCAGTGATGGGCACTCCAGAAAAGCTTCTGAATACACAAATACCTTCTGCCTTCACAGACTCCTGGAGATGTGCACTTGAAGGCTGCAGCACAACGCACAAGCAGCCAAGGGAAGATTGCACAGACAACCATAATTCTGGCATTTCTGAAGTGTTTAGGGCTTGCCTTTAACATCTTAATAATGTGCTCTTAACATAGTGCCTTTCTGGTATACAGCATGTGATTACCTGAAAGTACCTATATATTTGCACAATATCTGGAGAACATTTTGTTTTGTGCTTTAGAAGGATCCTGAAAATAATCGTTATTTAACTAAAGCATCTCTGGCTTTCTTTTTACTTGGCTTTTGTGTGGAAGCCACAGAACAGCTTTTCACATACCAGATGAATAATGTGTAGGAAGAGTGAGAGGGGAAGAGAACTGAGGGCTTCTTTTTAAGTATGTGAATTTAATTTCACCAGGCACTTTATTTTAATCATAATGCAGATGCAAATTTATAGAAAAAAAAGAATCTCCTGAATGCTTGAATATGTTGGTTTATACATTACTGAAAAAGTTTGTATTTTATAAAATAATACATTTCTGATTTTTTCAACTGGAGGTTGAAAATGAATGTATATCAGTATCTATGTACTCAGTAGCATAAAAACATCCTGCATCTTCCAACTAGACAGCAAAAAGCAGCCACAGGCATGCCAGACAACAGTTTACTTGACCACATTTAAAGGTTTCATAGAAATAAACTTTCCTGCACTGTTGGATCTTTTAGCAAAACTCCTTTTCTCATCAGTGCCAGGAGGAAAGAGTCCAGCTATTCAATACACACCTAAACTCCAAACTATTGTGGCACTGGCACTGGGAAAATCCTTTTTATTGCCCCCCAGCTTCTCTGCAATATAACTGCAGAAGAAATCCCTCTCCCTATTGGAAAAGTGTATCTATCAATACTGAAATGAGTAGCAGAGTTATGCAATTCACCTGCCAGCACCAGCACTGATTCCACTTTGGGAGGAACACATTCGTGGTTATGAAATGTATGATTTGCAGAGCACAAAGTATGAAAGAATAATCGACTTCCTCAGGTGAAAGAGAGCCAATGGAATTGTTTTTTCTGTATTCCAAATGATCACAGACATATCACATCCTTGCATATTGTATCACATGCAGAACACCCTGGGAGTCCTAATTCCTTCCCGTGAAAAGCAGCACACCCTCAATAGAGAATTACAGAAACATACTTCAAATACCTTCTGTTCACTCACCTCAGTTCAAACTCCAAGTAGACGCGATGGATCAGTTTACCAAAACAAAGTCTCCGTAGGAAGGAAGCATTTCTCCATGTTTCTGTTCCTGTCTTCTGTTCCTTCTCCTCACCCCCGAGTGCTGCTGCTCGGAGCACACGGAGCGCGCCAGCTCAATCCCAGCAAGAAAAGCCTGGTTTCCTTTCCCCCTGCTCCTGCTCTCCCTGGAAACTCCTCCACTTCCCCAAGTTGCACAGGAATACCAGGATGGCCCCTCTGGGCTCTCTCCAGGGCTGTGGATGTTACGTAAAGCAGAGGAAGGCATTGCCTGTTTTACCCACGACAGTCATGACTGCACCGCCAGCGCCAGCTCATTAATTGGGTGAGAACCCACGGAACGCTCAGCCTTGGGCTCAGCTTTCTAAATGAAGAACCAGATGAAAATCTGCAAAGCAGCTTCTCTTTGTTGCAAAAGTTTCTCTTTTCCTGTCCTGTAGAAGCTGGGAGTCACTGCTCAACCAATCTATGCTGGAGGAGAGCTCTAGACTTGGTGTGACACCAGAAATAAACACACTGGAGATGTTTTGGCCATTAAAATGCCTCTAACCCCGCTGTAACTTTTGGTCAGCTACCACATCAAACCTCTGGTTCCTTCCTCCCAAGGCAATTTTGTCTTCTAGCCCTGTCAGCAAACTGTTCCAGCACTGCTTGAAAAGATTCCAGCCTAAATTACAGTAGTGAAATCCTGTCCTGGCCTTTTCCCTTACTGTTTTTTTTTCTAGAATATTTAAATTTCATATTACTCCCCACCCAGTCTTAGCCATATTTCCCAGCATGCAGGAAAAGAGTCTTTCCTTCCTGCAATCCTAATGCCTTCATTAGGGAGCCTTAAGAGGGAAGTGTTTTGGAAAGGCAGATGCTCCAGATTTCAAAGAAACACGAGAGGACTCAGAGAACAGCTGCACCGCTCTCAGCTCCGAGCGAGCCGTGTGGCAGGAGGCTTTGGGACATTATTTTGTCACTGGGAACATATTATTACCATCTAAATTTAAAAACACTGCCTTTCCTGCACCAAGGCTTAAAACCACAGTGACTGTTCTTGGGCAAGTATGCCATGCCAATGATGCAGAAAATGAGATCAAAGTGAAAAACAATTCTTGTTTTCGACAGTCTTTGCTCCCAAGGTGTGTGTGCAGAACTGGCCAGAGGCCACAGGTACAGGAATTCCTCCAAATGAATCACTGCTCACAGTTCTTTGCTGAAATTTCATTCCGTGGATGCTTCAGCTCAGAAGCACCTTGTCCCCTCTAATAAGCACTGCTGTATTCCAGCTGTAGTACACTCAAATGTTGGGTATCAACCCCATGTTCTCAAGTTCTAATTTTTCTGTTCTAAAGGAAAATATTTTTAAATAAACTGAACACTGTCTGCTTCTGGGGATATTAGGTCGTGTAATTCCTGAAACAGGGTTCTGGCAAACAATGCCATGCTGGAACACTGAGCACAGAGAAAATCTAAACAAATTTTCACTAAAATCTTACACATTTCATGTAAATCACAATCTATTTTTTAAGCCCCAGGAAATACATACTAACAGTTTTTTCTCTTAGTGAGTCTTCCTGTGCATCATCTACAACCACCCACGTGTGTTTTCCAGAATAGTGTAGTGGGTGACTAAAGGATCCATTGCAGCTCAGGTAAAGTGCTGCTCCTGAAAAAAGTGCACTGATCATATGGAAAATAGAAAATGGATGTGTTTTAATTGGATGAACAGATATAAAACAGAGGCATGGACTTCTAATCATCAACAGCACTTCAGCAGGCAGCCCCTGAGGGATATTTTAGGGAACAAAGTTAATGAAAGATTGTTTTAATGACTGTTATCATTGGGAGTCTTGTAATTAATGGCAATAGCATAACCTAGGTCAGTTTTGTATACACCTATATTAGATATATATATATACATGTGTGTGTATGTTCTGGGAAAGGACCTCCTTATATTTCCTGACTATGACTTCAGCATTACAGAAGAATCAGATTCTCTCTAGAGGGAAATCCAGCCCAGAAATCTGGGAACTTCTTTGATAAGTCTGAGTTTCCTGGATGTGTTTATGTCATTCCATCTGTAATGTCACACGAGATGAATATCCTAGAGAACTAAATGCAATGACAAGTTCAAAAAACCCACTTTTTATAGAAATTTGCTAGTGAGCCTTATCCTGACCCATCAATCAGTATCTGGCCAGTAATCTAATCATTATTCAGTAAGTTCTTCCTATTGCTGCACAGTCAAGGGATCTTTCTGTTGTATCATAAGACAGAGAAGGATGTTCAGTCGTCTCGTCTCTTACCTTGTTGCTGGCAGCACTAACCTTTCCCTGAATTATTCCTGAATGGAGCAAGCCTAAGCCTGGACAGGTAAATAACATAAAGTAGGGAAAATGGAAGATAAAGTTGAACAAAGAAAAGGACAAGCATTTTTGTATCTAAAAGTGCTTCCTTGGTTGTGTTGAAGTCCTCAGTTAGTTAAAAAAAAAAAAAAAAGACAATGACTATCTCTCCAATCTGTGCACAAAATTCATCCCTTCTACTTACTGAAATTCTGGAAAACACTATGACAACCAAAGGCCCAACTTTCTAGTGTAAATAAAAAGTATTAAGCAAAATCTGTATTAAAAATTAAAGACTGACCCAGCAAAGTTCCCAAACATGTGCTTCAATTTAAATACTTAGTCTTGACAAGGTTAATAGGATTCATCTGTCAGGGAGATGCCTTATGTGCAAACAGGCTTCGAGTTCTAAACCCATGTTTGCTAAGCTTCTGAACACTTAGAATTTAGGCACCCAAGTTTGAAAATCTGGCAAAAGCTTCTTAATTGTAAGAGAAAAATAAACAGATCTTTACTGGGTAGAAGTTTCTGTGAATCACTGGTTGGTAACCAGTGGAGGAGTTGTGTCACAGCCACAGAAAATGCTGGAGGGCTCCTGAGGGTGCAGCAACCAAGGCAAGGTTGATACAGGACTGAGCTACCAAGTGAATAAACACAGGGAGATAGCTGATGTTTTGTGCTCTTGCTGATGGGCAAAATCCCCCAAAAGCTTAGAATGGCCTAACTTCAGATTCAGATTTTTCAGTGCCATAAATAAAATAGAACTTTTCCTCCTTAACAGGACCCAGAGTTTAATCTTCCCTTTTCGCCTGAGACTCAGAACCTGCATTTTAATATTTCCATATAGGAAGCACCTCTGGCTACTTACACTGCAGGCATAAATAATCTCTGCAGTGAATACAGGCCTTTTTAAAATATCTGTTTAAAAACCTGAACTCCCCTCAGACACTTTGATTCTCTATGTAGTGGAGAATTAAGCTTTTGGGAAGCTTTTATTAGCAAACATGCTTTAAGAATGTGAACTTTATAAAGCATCCTGAATGTCTCATGTTCAATTCTGTGCTTGTGGCGAGGCTTTTGGATAGAACAGTCTACATTTCAGCTGCCAGTGTATTTCTGGTTTAGAAGATATTATTTTTTTAATGAGATCACAGATCTTTGGATTACAGCTAAAATATAATCCATTTGCTGGTAATAAATGGTGACTCCTTTCAATGAAGCTGGGCAATATTCCATCTGCCAGTGTTTTATTGTTCAAAAGTCTTCCAGTAAAAAGGTTCAATTGTTGATGTTACCAGGTAATAATGAGCAGCTGACACAGGATGAGCTTGGGATACAAAACATGTGGCTACTGCAAAGCTGTTTCCTCTTTGAGGAAGGGGTCAGTGGTGCAAACTGGCTGTTACCTCTTGAAAATCCAAGGTGGTTTTTCCTTCTGATTCCTGTTTTGCAGGGGAAAAATGATCAGGAGAAAATCTGTCTGTGTATCAGAATGCTGAGTGCCAATTTTAGAACTCTTCAAATAGAATCAGAAGACTCTATAAAACACTCACACTGCAGAAAAATTGGCATTTGAGGAATCCTTCTTAACAGGTTTTTAATTAGGTGAAATTAAGACTGTAACAGTCAGTGTTTCTGAAATATTCCCAAACTGTGTTTGGACTCAGCTTTGAAACTTTTTTTTAATCAGGTTTAATGAATACCTATACAAGAGGCATACTCATAAAATTGTAAACAACTACTCTTCAAACCAGAACCTTTAAGATTAGACTTAGAAATACTGTAGAATGAAGCATTTTTTCTCTTGTCATGAACCTGAGGAATCCCTCTTTTTTTAAAGTATTTTTCGTTTGAATACACTTAACATGCTTGGAGTACTTTGTTCCTACTTCAGTACATAACATTTGTAACCTTTGTGGAATTAGTGTTATATTCCGTAGAAAAAGAGAGAGCAGATATTCCAATATTTTCCTGGAAGAACCTTTAAAATGTCCTACAAATTATTTTCAAAAGCTAGAAAACCCATATACCATTAGCCCTGTGTGTCTTGATCAGTCTTAATTAGGATATGTTGGGGTTTTAAATGTGGCAATAAGTTCCTTTTATTTTCTCAGTAAGGCCTTTTCCAATTTTTATTTTTATCATCTGTCACAGAAATCTGTTGTATGTGTAAGCAATTTAATGGTTCACTGAAAGGTTGTTATGCAACTGAGTTGTATAAAATGCTGTCCAAACCCAGAAATTACTGAGGGGGGAAACAGTGAAATGGGGAAAGGCTGAGGATTTCAATCCCTTTTCTGTTGGTGTTTGTATCTCCTGCACGTGGTTTTGTAAAGCTCCTCTCCTCGATGTCCTGTGAGTGCAAGAGGGAAGAGATTCTGTACCTCATGTTGGGATGTCACTCATGGCACCAGATCCCACCCATCCCTGCTGACCACTGCCTGATTATCCACTGCTCTGGGAGCGAGGGCTGCATAACTGGACTCTAAAGTGATTGTACATTAAGTACTTATAAAAGACCCAGCATTGTGGGGTTTATTTCACTGAGTTCCACAGGAATAAGAGTTTGTCTTAAGGTATGTGATAGAATAGAGGAAGATAATCCTGCTGTGCACTTATTTCTGCAATAACAGGACATCACTTCGTAATTCAGTTTATTTTCTAGTTCTAGTGTCCTTGAGAAACTAGAAACTCGTCCTTGCAAAGAATCTTTGTATTGGACTAGATGATCTTCTGTGATCCCTGCCAACCTGAATCACCCTGTGATCCTGTGAGCTGTTTATGTAACCCTTATAAATAAAATCCACGTCCACATCCATCAATTATTTACCTATAATTCTAGAGATGCCCCAAATACATATTTTTGACCTTCAGGCAGAGACACTGAGGAACAACAGAAAATTCCACTTGACCAAAGGTGGAAAAGCTTAGAAGTCTATAAATTACCTACTCTTCTGGACTGCAAGAGAAACTTTGGTAAAATAAGAAACATGTTCATTTTAGCTCAGTCCAAAAAAAACAACCAGCAAAAATGGACCAAGTGTTGGTAACAAACACCCGATATTGTCTGAATTCTTGGGATGAGTTTCTATACTTGCAATTGAAACTTTGAGCTCTAAAGAAATTTTTGAGGGAAGCTTTTCAGACATTACCTAATATCACACACTCTGTGTACTTCTCTTCTCACTTGTTAAAATAAGATCCTTGTAGCTTCTGACATTCCTCACTGCAGAGCATATCACTTGAAACAGGGATGGCCATTTCTTCACCAGCCAACATAAAAGAAAGTGAAGAGACTGGTGTCATAAAGTGGGAACACTGAACTGTAATTCCCTTCAGGATTTTCTCTTATCTCTTCTCACATTTTATGAGCCTTACTACACAATCTCTCTTGCCTTTTCACTGGAAATTGTGATGGTCTTTCAAGAGAATAATCAATGAGAGGGCAATTCCCACACTGTGTAAAAGCAGCTATTTTGTTTGTAGTCAGTTCTGAAAACATGGGTTTCTGTCCTCCCTGTACAGGATAAAGCATGAAAAACCTGAATATAAGCCCAGTGTACAGGGCACAGCCCATAGCCTTGAAACTGCATTTCCCTTGCTCTGAGGACTAAACCTGGCTAATATTTGCATCCATATCCACAGACCCAAATCAGTGTGTCATGAATTGTTGACTTTTCTGTCCAGTAATTCTTTCATGGACCGCACTTATGGGCCTGTCTTCATCAGCCTCCTTAAAATCTGCTCTCAGAGTTTCGACTGGCCCTACATTAATCAGCCAGTAAGAGATCCCAACATGAAATATGTCCTCATGAGCACACATATCTCTCACATTGAGATGCCAGTGATGCAGCAATGCAGAGCAGGGAGCACCAGGCCACTGTTCAGCACCAAGGCCAGCTCAGGGCTCTGAACAGCCCAGACAAAAGGGCCTTGAGTCATTAACTCAGAACTCCCAACACACAGAGAAATCTTGAATTAATAAAACACTTGTTGAAATAGAGAAGATTTAAAAAAAAAAAATCTAAACCTTATATTTTATTCATTAACTGCATTCTTTATAGAGCGTTCTATGTGGAATATAACACAAATAGATAGAGTTTGGAGCACTATTCCTTTCAGTGGTGCACAATGAGCTGCAGCTGAAGATCTGCCAGATGAATTGTGCAGCACCTCCACGTGCTTTCCTTTGAACTCCATGTACAATATATGGGCTAAATCGTGCCTTTAGGCACAGTCTTGAACAAAGATCATAAATTGCACAATCTCCAAAGACATGAGACTGTAGCCCAACTCCCTCTTTGCTTCATGATAGGCCAGCCACAAATTGACTTTTCCCAAGCAGTTTACAGTGTGTGTGCAACCACCAACCCACCGACCAGGGCACTGCAGGGGCACAGAAAAGCCTATTTCTCTTTGCCCTTCTTGTCTACTCCTCAACTACATCCCCCAGGTCACAGGAGGCAGATTTTCCTTGTGTGGAGACAGAGACAGACACATTTCAGTCCCTTAAACAGATGTATGGATCTACTTAAGAGATTATTTTTGCTTAAGTTTAGCTGACTCATATTCCCTTTGAGTGTGGACTTGAAACATGCAGATTTATTGGGTAGACTGAGATTAATCTATTCCTGACCTTAAACTGATCTAGATACATGTGAGACACTCACTCAGAAGGCCTCTTAATATATTTTATACATTAAAAAGGCAAATGAGGCCCTGCTGGATTTATTATGGATCATGCCAATGAGTGCTTTTGGATTTAGAGACCAAATTGTCATAGATTCTGAACAAGTTCTTTGGCCATCCACTAGTGACAACAAAGCCACGCTGACAAAACCTTCCAGGTGTTGTGGGTTTAGGCAATTCTGTACACAGTTCAAAAATACAAAACTGCAGCAAGGCTGGAATATCTTCCCAATGAAACAACGTGGAATGTGGCAGCTCTAGAAAGAACATGGCAAATCCCACAACAAAGAGAAAGGTCAGTCACTGCACATTTGCTGAAGTGAGCACACTGATACTGCCCACAAGGACATTGTAGCCTAAAAGTTGTCCTTTACATGAATCCTCAGGGCTTTTTGACATGGAAATGCTTACAAAATCTAATCCAAATTACCTAAATGTGTGTGATTGGAGTAGCTTAATTAAACCAGACTGAATTTGTATGAACACTCTATCGTAGAATTAAAGTGATCTTAATTCAATTTAGGTTCATTTACCTTGGAACAGAATAAAGCTAAATTAAATTGAGCTCACTTTAATTCTCAACATGAGTGTCCAAACAGATTTTAATAGTTAATTAATCCACTGTACTTTTATAAGTGAAACTCCACGGAATTTCATAGTCCATGTTTATGTAAACAAGCTTTAAACACACTCTTCTGTTATTTCAGGACTGTTCTATTTTCTATTACACTCCATATGGGCTAATTTAACAGTCACTAGGAGGAGCCAAGTATTAGCAGATTGTTCTTAACCAAGGCTGTATTTTCCATCACTGTATTTAACAGACAATTTTTTACATATTCTCTGAATATCAGTCCTTAATGTAGCCTCTTAGGCCCTAAAATCTACTGATAATGAACAAAAGAAGCTAGATGTGATTCATTAGAAAAAAGAGCCTTTAAATTCCAACTCTAAAAATTATATGCTTAAAGATGTCCCTCTGCAAAATAGATTATAGCATAAGAATTGGATTTTCTAGATAACAGATGCACTAAAACCACAACTTGAAACAATTTTTGGACTCTGTCCCAGCACAAATCAATCTTACGGATTCTGAAAATGCTAAGAGAGATCCTGAAATGGTAATTAATTTGATATCATGATTTTGATGTCAAAGAAGAAACTCTGATCTATAGCTGTTAAGGCTCTAACTCAACAATTATAAACAAGGTTTTCCCAAGTTTCACTGTTTCCAAAGTTGTTGGGTCTCCTCATTAGTTTCAATTTTTAAAATGTTCTCCTGTTCATGGGGTGAGAAACTATCTTTGGCTGCAACTCTATTCAAATCACAGCTTGCTGGGCACGGCTCGTGTTAACTGTGATTTCACTTGGCAGGGCATTGGATTAGCTGTTGACATCAAGCCAACATTTAATTTTGTTTTCTTGAGTCATCTGTTGCCAGTTCCCATGACAACTGATCTTCTAGCCTTCAGATTTACTCGAGAAAGCCATTAAAATGGCCAGGAGTGTGGATAGAGAGATTCTTTGATGTACGGGGAAGTTCAACTCTTTTCTTCAATGGAAACGGAAAGATCTTTTCCGCTGTTACTTCAGCAACAGGGAACTTCTGCTCATGAAAACACAGATGTTCTTGTATTAATAAAACAGACTGAAGAGTAGTTTTTAAGAGGAAACCTATTTTAGCATCTTTCTACTACAGAATGAAGGTCTTTGTGTCTAAAAATCACATGGTGCAGAGGACAGACAAAAATATTTTTCTGTTCTTCCATAGCAGTAAGGAAAGATGAAATTTCAGCTATGGATTCTTTTGATCTTCACTAGAGTCCCTGGGCATTTCCACCTCTTTTTTCAGAAGTGTGTGACTTAGGTAAAGTACCTCAGGAAGACATCATTAGTGTGCTAAGTCAGCCCAGAGGTGGTAACAGAGCAGAGGGAAAGGCCAATCACGATGCTGTGAGACCCTGAATCAAAAATACCTTTGGCTAAAAATAGGACTCAGCATATATAAAATATGCACAACGCATGTAGCCCCAAGTTATGGAAGCAGAAGAAAAAATTAAATAGCATAATGGATTACAAGCAGTCCTTCGAGTTAACACTCAGTGGTTATTTCTAAGACCATCTCCTGGTGACCTTCACAGGATCTTGCAAATTCCTCTTATACACCGTGTTTAAAACAACGTGAAGCACTGAGTACCCCCAAATCCCTTTGAAATAAAAGGAAGTACAAATGTAATAGAAAAAGGTGCCCCACTGGTTCAAACACTGTTAGAAACTTCAGAGAAAAAGCCAGGTTGTCTCTGTAGCTCCTCATTAGGTAAACACTTGCCTCCAGGACATGGGAAGGAAACAAGCAGCTGGACAACTCCATCCTTTGGTGTGGGCATCCCCCACTGCCCAGAGCTTGTTGTAACAAGCCCTATTTGCAGGGAGATGACCCCAGAGCTGCCCAGAAAGTGCAGGAGGCACTGCAAAGCTTTCAGGCTCAGGTGTGGGGCCAACACTCCTGTCTGTGTCCTAAGAATTGATGGCAATTGCTAAGGGCAACACACCACAGGGTTTGATGCACTGCACTTGGTTTAGGTTTCATTAGATGGATCTGGGTGACTTTTTCAGGCTGGTTCTTCAACAGCAATTCGAGATTGCTTTTCTAAATGTGAGGATGCAGAGGCCTGCCATCTCAATTAAAACTGAGACAATGAGGCAATCACAAGAGAAGCTACCTTGCTTCCCTTCTCCTCTGCCCAGTTGAAGCAGTTAAAGCATTTAAAGATAGCGGGGGTGGATGTGGGGGAAAGTGCAAGATGAGGAAAGAGAGCACACCAGTTCCCCAGCTTGAGTTAACTCTCCTGATCCCATTGAAGACAGACATTTCCACCAGCGGAAAATCCCTCCCATTACAGATCACAGATCACAGGAGGTCAGGTATGTTTGGTCCCAGTCACCTGCATGGACTGAGGGGCTTCTCCTTAGATATGTCCCCCAAACCGAGTATAAACCAGCCTTGGTTTATAGATTGTTGTGATTGGTAAACACTGGTGTGAATTAATGACAAAAGGAAGCACTCTTGATTGTCACCTCCCAGTGCTACAAGAGAGATGAAACCACCCCCCTCACTGAATCCGGCAGGTTTTGCTGTTCAGGTTCAGGCCGTGGATTCGGGCTCTGTGGGATTGTTTTAGATGCAGTTGGCTCGTGAATGCCATTGATGCAGATTCAAAATGCAGCATTTCATGTCTTGCTTTTATCTTTAAATACATTTGAGCAGGTTTTTCTCTCTTCTAAAACAGCTCACATAATAGGTAGAACTAAAAATGATCTAATAGCTCCAGTGCCTTAGAGCTACTGCCATGCATGAAATTCAAACTGTGACTATAAAAAGAAGCAAGGAGGACTTTCACTCCAGCTCACATTTGTAGCTATTTCTGTATTTTCTGAGGATAGAACTTGTTCATGTTTCAAGTCAGCATCAGTTAAATAAAATGCAATCTGAAAGTTATTACAGGTCATCTGGGGAACTGGAGGCAAAAGTCTGGAGGTTTTTGGACTGGTGGAGAAGGCAGTAAGTTTAGCAAGATCACTAATTACTAATTAAGCTGATAGTATGACCCAAATTTGCTTTTACAGCCCTTCCTGTTTTAGTCAGATGCAATGAGAGCCATTAGAGCTGAGCAAGCTGAGCTGCACCTTCTTACTTTCTATCTGCACATTGCCTTGGACTGTGTGTTTGAAATGTGCATTGCCTGAGTTCAGCAGCCAAACACAAGTGGTATTGCTCTGTCCTAGTCCAATCCCTCATGTCAGTTCACTCTAGGACTGAGTGCAACTCTTAATTAAGTTTATTTGCATGTGTGCAAAACATATGCTTGGCTATTCAAACCTTGCTTTGCACAGATGTTGCCTAATTTTGTTAAATGGGAGAGACCACTATAATTTTTAGGAGAAATTAGCCAAATTAAAATAGATTGAACCATCTGAGTGTGTTCCCAGACTAACGTGACCATTTGGTACCTTGTTTGTGAGACTCTAAATACTTCATCCATTTTCAAATGCTCTGAGAGAAGTATTTGTGTTTTAATAAACACAGATTGTTACTGGGTTTTACCACGGGCTTCATCCCAGCCCAGGCTGACTCAGGGAGTTCTGAGACACACACACAGTGAGGCTCTCCTGGAGGAGAGTGTATTTTGAGACACTCCTGGAGACCGATTTTAGGTGGAATCATAACCCTTATGACTTTGGACGAGCCCACTGAGGCTGCACACTGGGTAACTGGTCTGCCCACTGGAGCATGCTTGAATCCTGTCACCAGAGCCTGGGGTCATGCTGGGAAGAGGTAGACAATGTCATATCCTCTAAACATGTTCTGACCATTCAGGCATTTAATCAGAGACTGACATATTTATTATGAATCAAAGGAAAACGAGGATACCATGAATTTCTTTAGAGCGGCTTCATTGACTGCATTGGGTAATGAATGTCTAATTAATAAAATGAAGGCAGAATATAATGGATTTGTACTTTGTTTGTACACAAAACGCATCATTAGGACTCTTCAGCCATCATTAGCTCTGTGTCTTCTGCAGTGAGTCATTGTGCCCCCTGAAAGAAGTCTAAGCTGCATTACAGGACTGCCAAACCACACCAGTGACAGAGCTAAAGCTTTCTGAAATGCCCTCCTGTGCAAGCTGGTTCTCTGAATTTAGGGGATTCCTTCCCATTCCTTTTCTTCCATTTCATGGTGAAATGGGTTATGGAGATTCCTCCAGGCTAATTTCATCAGAATTTTCCAAAAGGGAAGATATCCAGAGAAAATCCCTTACCTACCAAAGAGTCACAGCAGCTGTGGGCTCGTGGGGGACTCTACTTGGCTCCCTCTTGGCACCATCTTAGGTGTGGAGAAACCAGGAGTAAGTGAAAGGGGATTAGCTCAGTGACATGCAGTAGCATGATTTATTCAGTCTTAAAAAAATAAATAAAAAAAAATAGAAAAGGAACATTGAAGTAATGAAACAAAACCAAAGGAAGAAAAGCATCTGGCCAATTCTGGCCTCTGTGCTATCAACTCTAGAAAGGTCTTCCACTCTCAAGAAGGTCCCAAAGACACATAAAGGGATTTCCTCAAAGTTCAGTTAGAATTTGTGTATTTCTAGTAAATAAGACAGCCCTTGATCTACCAGAGAACTAGACAAACACATAAGAATCAGCCTTTGACTAAAAAAAGCATTATTCACCCAATCCAGCCAAGCAGTCAGTCAATGATAACATCTAGATCAGTGCTAACTGTGGGCTTGAGTTCTGTGAATGTTTAGTATAAAAGCCTGTGCAAAATGAGAGAGGCAACAACATACAAGGGAGGTCCTTTCCATACAATGAAGAGAATTTGTACAAAATACACAAATCATCTGCATGCACACAACTCCCATGAGTGCATATGCAAAGCACTTCATTATGCCTGTTAGTTATTGTAATTGCCATTAACGTGCAATTACTTGCTCTGCATCACAATTCCAGGTGAATGGTTAAATCAGCTGCAAAATTCTGAGAGCTGAAAAGTTCTGGTTCAAACCCCAGACCATTTCATTGATCTCTTATTGTAGAGTAAACAAAGGGCATACCATGAACTAACAAACTGCAAACCCTGTTATTTCCTGAAGTGACTGCAGCATTGCCAGAAGAACGGAGGGGGCTGTTTATGGAAAGAGAATTCCCCGGGCAATAGCACTGAAAAAGTCCTTCCAGTCCTTTCCAGCAGGACTCAGTCACATCATCAGGATGGGGGTTTGGGCCCTGCCAAACCCTGGGAGTTCTGTAGGGCTGTTATATCCTTATTTTTCACGGTGTCTGTGACCTGAGCATTTGAACACCTTCTGCATAAACCCATTAGCAGTAATTTCCTTCCTTACATACATAATTCCCTGGCTTTTCTCTTTTTGGGGGGAACCAAACTTTGGTTGGGGTTGGGTTTTCTGGACTCTTTTCTGCTGAGAGGAGGACAAGAATACTACAACTGTAAATGTAATTTCTGGTGGAAAAAAGTAGGAAAATGAGGATGGTTATGCAGTATTTCTTAAGGACTATCAGAGTAGATGTGTCCAAGCACTTCTACAAGAATGTTCCACAGTTAAATCCTCTTGAATCTAAAAGCTTTGTTCTCATCTCTTATGATGACCAAATGGCTGCATTCTTGGCTCTGCCTTCTAAACGGAGAGAAACAGCTCTTACAGCAGTACTTCAGCAGCTGAAATTCCATCCGAAATGTAGCTGAAGTTTGAGCAACATCTTATATATGGATATTAGAGGCAAAATCAGGGCTCTTGGTTGGCCTCTCAGAAGCTCCCTCTGAGCTAGTGTGAGGATGTGACTGCAGGGATGACAGATTTAGAGTGACAAGAGCCAGGAAGAAAGAAAATGTCGGAAATCCAGACTAGGTTGTGCTTTTCACCTAATAAGTTGGCAGGAAAACACACCAAATATAAAGTTAAACAGTGATAGCTGCCACCCCCTCCTTACCTCTTCTTTTCCTACCTCCCTCCATCAATAAAAGCTGCAATTATTATTATTTTTTCTCAGCAACAGTGGTGAAAAATGAAAAATTAATAAAACCTGATGGCTCCTCTCCCTTATCCTAGAGATTATCCTAAAGCTTGTCCACAGCTGCAGTGCAGAAAAATCCAGCCACGTACTTTTAAAATTCAGATTCAAGCAACAACATCAACAGCAAAACTCCAAAACCCAGCCCCTTGCTCTCCCAGACCTGGAGCACATGTAGGCTGTAATTAGCAGAGGAGAGAACACACAGAATGCAATTATTCTATTAGGACAGGGTAATCAGAACAACTTGCTTATTAGAGAAAACCATCTACTTGTTCTATGCTATTATCTTCACCTCTATAAAATAGCCTTCGTAGGAGATATTACAATTAAACAGTGATTATGGATGTCAAATCAATTTTCAATGGATATGGATTATATGACAGCACAAGACCTGAAAGGTCTTGGTAGTTTAGTGTCCAGGCATTTAAATTGTACAAATATTTTTACAGTGATGCACTGGTTTAGATGTGAGTTCCCATTATCCTCAAACTGATGGTCAGTGGTATCAAACACAGGCGGTAAATGCCTATTAAAACACATAATTAGAACTGTTAAATTTCACATAAAACCCTAAAAAATATGCAAGTACTATTAAAATGTCAATGTTATTGGAATCCAATGTTGGAGCCACTCTGAATTCACTGACTTGCAGACAAATGGATGAGACTAAAGAAATCCATGTGATACTCAGGATCCCAAAGCTGGCCACAATTCATGAAAATGATACTCTGTACACCTTTGGGATACAATTGCTGTAAATAACCCATCTGTCAGGAGAAATAATCCGAAACAAGGAGGCTGTCACCTCCAGCAGACTTAGATGGCAGTGGGACACACAGAGCTTTCTTCACATCTCAGAAGGCAGAGCGTGTTTTGGGCAGAGCAACAATGAAATAAAACAGCTACTTAAAACCACTCCAGACATACTATTTTGGTGGAGCTGCTTTGAAGTCCTGCCTCCTGAAAGCTCTGCTAATGACGAGATGAGAGCAGGAGCACTGGGTCAGGCTGGCTTGCTGCAAAGCGAAAATGCCTACAAAGGAGTCTCAGGGCTTTTTCTGGAGGTTACAAAACACCCCAGTTATCAAGGGGTTTGTTTTTGCACAGATCTATGTTCCGTGGGAAATGAGGCAACAAAACATGGGGCTTTAGAAGGTATTATTAAAAAATTCACAAGAACAGGCATGAATTTAAAGTCTGGAACATGCCTTGGATGTTTGGTGACCCCTCTGAGATGGGATTAGTGATAGCTGGTGTCGAGAGACTGGAAGATTTGACTTGGAAACTGTAAGGCACGAAACACAGCACTGCCACTGGCAGCACACATGTGCCAAATGTTACAGATTTCAGCATGTAGTATTTGTTATTCTCAGAAGATTCTTCCAATACCAGTTTTTGACCTCTTCTACACAACTTCCTTTAGCTGCAAGACCTGAGCACGCTTGAACTTTGGCTCTGTGGCTTATCAGTCTGCCCATGTTATCAGCTGGGAGACTCCCAGTGCCCGGACTGCAGGGGACATGAGCCCTCGGAGCAACTACCCAACATCTTCATGACTCAACACCAACACCTGGAGAGCCACTAGAGGCTCCTTGGGAAAGCCTTTGAGAGCAGGACTGCTGTGGCAAAACAGCTCCCGAAAAGCTGCCGACCACAGCAATGTGAAGCGAAAAGGCAGCCACTCACCCCGGCTATAGAGACCTTGCCTGGAGCCTCTTTCAGCAACTCCGAGATGCAATTACACATCTATTCACCACCACTGCAGGTGCCAGATGAGCAACAGCACGTGTAGAAATGTGTGTGGGTGTGCAAATGGCTCATTATGGGATTTGTTAGCCCAGCGAGTGAGCTTTGTGCCCGATGAATGCGTGAATTAGGTGCTCGGCTCACTTGAGGGGAAAAACATTTCACTTTGCCTCCTTAGCCCGTCCCTCTCAAGAGACCTTGGAAAAGAAAGTAGCTGCATTCCTTGTCAAAGTAGCAGCTTCCATCTCAAACCTAATCCTGCTTTCTTGTGCTGTCCTTGGGTTTCTAACAATGAAGAGAAGTGAATCTTGAGGAATTAGTCGTGTTGAATCACATCTTAATCATATGCATGAGATGCTCTTCTGTAGCATTAGAGTAAGAGGCGTCACATCTTGTGTTGTCATTTCTGGGGCAGAAAACTGGGCCTGTTAGCTGGGCTTAAATCACTCCTGGCATTAACGAGATTCTGGCCAGAGGCTTTATTTCATGTTCAGGAAATGCACTGCGTTATTCCCTATTATATCACAATACTCTGCAAAGGAACTGCTAAGTTACCAAGACTAATCCTTTAAGTCTTTCTTTCTTTACAATGTCAGACAAAATAAGACTATGCCATATTTCTGTAATCTCTGTTGTATTATGAGAATATTATGATCTATAACAACGACAAAATCTCTAAACTGCACGATTCCTGTTGGCTCTGATATGCTCAGTCTCATCTCTTTGTGTCAGAAAAGATATTTCTAAGTCTGTGTGATTTCATTTTAACAGACGCTATCCGGCTAAAATCAGATTATTATTGTAAAGCAGGCAACAAAGTTTTCTTGTGTTTAAAAACTAGTCATCTTGAAAATCCATGATGTAATACCCAAAGTTCTCCTCTTTCTTCAAGAAACTACTTAAAATGAAAGTTAGTTTTGAAAATCCAGGGGATGCACTTGCCACTTTTTTTCTACTTGGATATGCACATTTAGATCAATCTGTTCAAAAGCAGTTTTTGTTCTCAGAGCTCTGCAATGCTCTGCTGGAACACTGGAGCGGAATTTCTTGAGGGAGAATGGGAATTCCAAGTAAAAACTAATTAATTAAACCCACCAGAAGTAGACTTTCA
Source organism: Margarornis squamiger (assembly GCA_035222235.1). Lineage (NCBI taxonomy): Eukaryota > Metazoa > Chordata > Aves > Passeriformes > Furnariidae > Margarornis > Margarornis squamiger. The sequence continues at coordinate 10,918,086 of JAWWTY010000048.1, forward strand.
TTGCTTCTAATATGATGAGAAAATAAATGTTAAAATATCTCTAAAGGTGTATCCACCTTCTGAGAGACCTGTCCTTTTGCAGTGAGCGAAAACATCATCCCATACATACCTATCCTGTAATTTGGGGTGTGCTTCTCTGCTGATATTTTATAATTACTCCTTTAGAGCAGCCAAACCAACCATGATCGCAAAACTCAAACCTCAGAAAGCTCTTGGCACTGTTTTTGTTTGGGTTGAGGTGGTTGGGGTTTTTTCTTGTTGTTGTTTTTTTAATAAGTTACAGCAAAATATGTCTAAAATTCAAAAAAAATTAGATGAGTAGACAAATATTAAATTCCAGGATGGGAAAGAGAATAGATTTTCTGCAGGTGCAAGACACAAAATAGTCGATTATATAAAATCTCATCTCCCAAATAAGATAGCTGAGTAATGCTTCGGGTCACAGTGCAGTTTTTTAGAAGAGGTTGGTAGAACTGGAGACCTTTGATGTGTTGGAATAAAGCCTAAACACATCCTAAAAGTTGTGTTAGGAGAGCAAGAGTGAGAGAAAAACATAAATGGAACAGCAAGTTACTCAAAGCAGCTCCTTGGTTTTGCTCATGGGTTCTTCTTTCAGAAACCAGGTTTATTTTACCACTTTTCATCTCATGTCACCCACAATAACGTTGGAGCTTGTTGGCAACATTCAGCCAAGGATTTAGTTCATGAAAAATGACACCAGTGACCCTCTGAAGTGTTACCTGTGGGGAAAACCTCAGTGTGAGGGCAGTTCTGCTGGCACACCAAAGCACCCAGCCAGGAGAGATGCTGGGAGTGCCCTCAAGGGAAGGCTGTTCAGTCAGCCTGACACTTCATTAGACAAGAGAGAGCCAATCTCAAGTCATAAGTCATAAATGAGATTTTTAACAGTTTATGATCACACTGAGGATTGAAAACGCTGCAACTGTAGGAAGACAGGCTTTGTTGGCTTCTCTGCTGTTGCAGTAGTAACACCCACCCTATTTCCAGCAGAATAATTTGGGAGAAAGGGCTCTGGAACAGGGAGCTCCTGCATTTGCCAAGAAGAAAAGTGATAGCTAATAGAATGAACTCAGACTAGATGGCAGAAAAGTGAAAAAACTGTAGAGAAAACAGACTGAAAAGTAAAAAGTTGCAACAAGCTCTACTCTGTCACAAGGGAACAAGAGAATGCAGGAAGCCCTAACTCAGCTGGGGGGGTGGGGAGGAATGCCAATTTTCCAGATCAGCCTGTGTTGTCTCCAGTGATACTGCCTTGGACTAAAGAAGAGAGATACAGGACGAATTTCTGTCACAAGTTAGGGTCCCTTCTTAAACCATTTTCATTCACACACAGTATTCTGGATTTTTGAAGGACACTTCTTTGTACTTCCACATGTTACTTGGCTCCCTTTCAGTTTCTTCTTCTGGTTGAATTACAGCACAAAATGTACACCATAACACTAAGAAGTCCCTTTGCTATCCATCTTGACAGCTGCTGTTCACATTGCCTCTGTTTGCCTTAAGAAAATACGGCTCTGCTCATGTCATCTGTTAAGTTACCCACTACTGTGAGGGTTCCAGGCACCCAGCCTCGGGCAAGGACTGATATTTGCTATTAGAGAGCGAGCAGAATCAGGGCTTTATTCAAGATTTACATTTTTTGGATCATGCCATTCCGTTCTGAATTAGTAGCAGCAGTTTACAGTAAAATAGCACGTTCTCAGGGCCTCTCATGTTCCTGAATGCAGAGGATTCCCAGATGGCAGCAGGTCACTGATGTTCCCCATGTGCAGGTAGAGGTGTTACAGGGTGTTGGGTGCTCTGCAGTGAAGATTGTCATGGGAACTCTGAACACATTGTTTACCTCACTTATCATTGTTCCATTATTTTTCTTGAGTTAAACAAGAAAGGAGGCATTTAAAACTTAGGGTGGACAAGTGGAGAATTTGTAGGAGTGAAGGACTGGGCTCCATTTTCTGTTTTCTAGAGCTTTCTCTGCATAGTTAGTCTAATATGAGTGCTTATTCTCTGCTTCTAGGCATGGAACATGGGGCAAAGTCAAATGAGCAACTGTCAGGGAAGGAAACATTTAAGCTGAAGTTAAGCTGAACTGCTGCATCTGAAAATAGGATGCTTTTCTCCTTGAAACCTCTGCAATCCCAGAAAGTGGCTCCCAGTCTACATAGCTGCTATAATTCAAAAAGGAAAAAAAATTACATTTTTTTCTTCCATCATAAATGCAGAGCTTACCAAATTACAGAAGTCCCATCTGCAAAGCATAAACTTCAGAGAAACCCAATTAAGTCAGTGTTGCATACACTATCATGTTTGCTCTATTTAAATATTCCACCCAGATTCATCTCATTCATGATGAAACAATTAAAAAGTACTTGCAGGAGCCAAGAAACTCTCTTGGAGACTGATTTCTACTCATGTTTTGTCTGAGCTCCCCCAAGAAAGCAGGACTGGTTGTAGACACTGAGCAAACTTGCCCAAAGCATCAGCACTTGTGTGTGTTATTTGAAGGCAGACACAGGAGGCTGAGCCTGACTATTCCTTTGGAGTCCACTTGTGTTCATTCACCCCCCCTTTCCCTTTGCTCCCAGCCTGGCTCAAGCTTCAAGGCTGGGCAGGTACCCACTCCCCAAAGAGCACCTTCCACTCCCCTGCCAAGAACAGCCCTAGACAGGACAGACCACAGTCCTGAGCCAGTGGAGCATTTCTTCTGTTCCTCTGAGGGTCAAAGCCCGAGCCTTGGTGCAGGCTGGTTAGTGAAGAGACAAGATGCAGATTTCTGTGAGCAGCTGAATGAAATGTGACAGCCATTCCCTGGAGATCAATAGGGGCAAGGCAAGGCACAGGGAATGCTGCATGGCCTGAGGGATGGAGCAGCCCTGGGAAAACAGTGAAGGCTTCACTGCTCTGAAGAAATGCAGTGATCTATGTCCAGTTGCTGGTTATGCAGCAACACAACAGTTTGAGGACGTTAAAGGAAAAATTAGATTAAGGAAGTTAACACATGAACTGGCTCTTCATTATATGAGCAGTCCTGAAATGCTTCATGCACAAGGCCAGGCCTTTCTTCAGTTCTAATCCCAGGCCCCCATTCCTGAGCATGGGGCATTCCAGAGTGCTACAGACTGCAGGGAGCAGAGCAAGATCCCTTTGATTCACATCAGCTCACTGAAACGTTCAGGCAGACTCAAGCATGAGGCTCCTGACCTGCATCAAGCAGGTGTGTGACGTTCTCTCTAGGGCATGTATAAATTGTGTATACATTAGACCATAAATCAACTTGAATTTCAAACACAAGCATGGGATTTAATGGGCACAAAGAATCCATTGTACTGACATACAAACTCTACCTGCATTTCAAAGCAAAACCAAGGTATCACATTTAGCTTTACTTACTCTTGGTATTTATAGATCTGACCTGCTTAGCTGAGTCAGGGTAATTAATTCTACGTATTAGGTTTTAAAAATACAAGGCCATAAAGTTGGTTAAGAAACACCATGTTGTAAATAAAAAAATGGTATAGCATGTACATTACAGCACAAATTGGGCAGTGTTGAAACAAGAGATCCCAAACTACCGCTCGTGAAAGATTATGTAACTCATTCCATTTTCAAAGTATGGTGCAAACATTAACTGAATGAATAATCTCAAACCATCTCCATTCACAGCTAAAGAGTGATGTTTCACTATTTGACAGATATGAACTTGTTTGCACAGAGAAACAACTACTTGTGTGCACAAGTTCTTCCCTGTGTAAATTAAGTCTGAGTATTTGTACTTAAGGTAGGCAAACAAATTTGGGGTTTACTTTTGTTTTGAAATAGAGCCTGTAGTCAAGAGAGAAAGACAAACATAAAACAACGCCAGGTATTTCTGATATGGTGACCTCACTCCCATAAATCCAGGCTAGGTTATGATGGTGTATAATCAGTATTTCCACTTCTTGGACAAAGAGGTTTCAATGGTTTGAGTCTCTTCTCATCAACATTCAAACTACCTGCCAACTTGGGACTTAGGAGAAAAGACAACTTAAAAGACTTTTTTTCCCAATTAAAGGTCTGTATTTCCTTTAGAGAACTCTCAGATTTGTATTTAGCCAAATCTCCAAACACTGGGTACAGTCAAACCTTGGAAAAGCCTAAAACCAACTCTCAACATGAGTAGCATACTTATTAACTGACCTCATTTAATTTCTGCAAAGAAGCATTAAAATATAACTTCCCCAAGCTCTCTCTTGAATCCCAAAAAACCACACTAAGGAGAGTTTCAGTAAGTAAAATACTCGGGCAAGCAGCATAAAGCATTTTGTGTGAAGTGTGCACAGAGTAATGACACCCCAGCCCTGTCACAAATCCAAGTGTGTGCAGGACCAAAATTAGGCATTTGGAGTAACATAATCCACAGGTAGCAAGTCCCACCTCTGCAGGCTGCCTGAGTACACTGTGCCTGTTCTCCTCCCCAGAAATGAGAGATTCCTCTCTCCCCTCCTGGAAAATGCTGGAGCAGAAGTGCCAAGTGCATGAGTGCTGGGGCAGGAGGAGGGGTGCTGGGGCAGCAGGACATTCTCTGCTGCAGGACACAGAGACAAAGGGAGTGCTGTGCTTCCAGGGAAGTTTCTCTGCATCACTTGGGGTCCAGTTAGCTCAGAGCAGTAAGGGGCTGGGAATTTGATGAGAAAGAAAAACACCTTCCCAAAAGAATGGACCATTTGTTAAAATAGAACTCCCACTGTAGTCCTTGATAATATGGTGCTGATTTTTCAGGTGCTGTGTCATAAAAAAAACCTCTGCATTCACACAAATAATAAATGTTTTGGGAAGTCTTATAGGATTTCAATGTAACAGCAAATAGGATATTAACCAATATCCTGCATGTATCTAGTCTCTACTGAGTATTCCTGAGTATATTCCCCAAACAAAGTTTCTACAGAAAGCACTTAGGTTGGATTTGAACAGAAACATTCTGACTTTGGGTGAGAGAATATCACGAAGTTTCATATATATGGAACATAAGGTTCAGTTATAAACTGGAGCAAAAGCACTGACCAGCTAATTTAATATTGTTCATAAATTAATAGGGGAAAGGATGTAGGAGACCCGGTACACTTCTTGTTTCAGAAGAAAATATGATGCAGGCAAAACAAACTCTTAACAGAACAGACTTGTTGATACAGGAAAATTAAATGGAAACCAAACCTTTCTGATGTAAGAAAGCCCAAACAACTTCTTATAGGTGGCCTGGCTCGAGCGTTAGGATCAAATTTGAAAATTTATGCAACCACTAAAGACATCCCAGATAAGCCCTTAAGTCCCTGATTTAAGTTGCAGTCATCCAAATGACTGCCAAAGGATGAGAGCACCAGCCAGCTGACAGGCAGGGCACCAACTGCATCCTTTCCTGTCCCTCTCCTATCAATTCCCCTGCATCTTAAGCACACGTTTGGAGTTAAGCACACACAGTTAGACGATTTGCTGAATTATGGGCCTGGGATGAATAGATTTGAAGCAAAGCTGGCACTGATCCATCTGCACTCCACTTGTATTCCTGTTCCTCTTTGCCTTCCCTTTGCTCCCTACAAGCACCTGCAGCCCAAAGCTCCCATGCTTTACTTTAAATAAGCTTTGGAGTTTCCAAACCTCCCCTGCCAGTAGCTTCCAACATCTCTGCATTTACCAGTGTCCTGATGGTTAAGGGGGAAAAGTCCAGCTTTCCAACTGCTCACTAATACCACACACAAGACTCAAACTGAGCAAACCTGTTGAAGGAACAACTATGTCAGTAACAAGAGTCAATTCAAATCTTTAGTAGCATCAATTAACCCTAAAAAGTTAAGAGAAAACAATGATAGGCATATGGAGTGGCACAGCCTATCCAGGGTAGGTTACAGCTTTAAAAGAGAAGAAAGAAAAAGCTGTAGAAGAGAATATTCCTCTACCTGCCGTTTATTGACTCAGGATTTTCCTTGGCCATTACTGAGATGGCTGAGTCCTTGCCCTGCTTGTGAGGCTCTGCTGGTTCAGTCAGCCTTCAGCCCAGAGAGACATGATGTAAAAGGAACATAACACTGCAATACTCTTCTTTGCATCCTTGAAAAATACTTACAAGAATGTTTCCTGCTACAGAACTTTGGAATTATGGTAACTAGAAACAGCGAGGAAGAAGGTTTAAGTCCTATGCAGTTGCTCCCTCCTTGAGTGAGTTCAGAGCAGTGTGGTGATTACACGTGGTATCAAGAGAAATAAAAGGGGACTTAGTGTCTGGCACAGACATAGTCGTACATCTCTGGAACAACTATAAAGTAGCTTTAACTTATCAGGTCTTGAAGTACACCACACCAAACAGTGGAGAGGCTGAGGAGCCCCCTCCATCAGTCTTCTCCAAGGAGAACAGTCAGAAATCATGATGGCAGAGCTGTTAAAATATCTAACACTCCTGCTTGCACCACATCAGCTCCTTGCCTTGATACAGACCCTGCACTGGAGGAGAAGGAACACACAGCAGCCCATTGGCAAGGTCTGCTGGAGAACTCAGAAATGCCCTCCCTGAAAAAGCATTCTTTAATTGCGTGGTGCCAGGAGGGAAAAGCAGCACCACAGAGAGCAAAACATGATGGCACTGATGTATACCCATACAGATCCAAATGGATTATCCCCAAATTAAGGGGGGAGGGGGGTGACATTTTCACACGTTGTCATGGTTGTCTGTATCTCCTCAAGTAATACAGAGTTTTGACATGGTGTTCTTCTCCAGTCTGTGCAGCCCTCTCTTTTATGACTACAAATCAAATGAGATTGTCAATCTTTCCTATGCCCTGAGACTGCTGGAAGGATGTAATGAGAGCAATATTTTGGCTTTGTGCAACTGTCTCTCAATTAGATGGTGATACTGAAATCTGTTCTCTTTAGACTCTCCTTTCTCTCTTGATCCTTATCTGGAAAGATGGAGGAGGGGAAAGACATAGGAGGTATAAGATATATATAAGGAAATTCTTGACATCCCTGCAAGAGTTCAAGGCCAGGCTGGACAGGGCTTGGAGCAACCTGGTCTAGCAGAAGGGCGCTGGAACAAGATGATCTGCAAGGTTTCTTCCAACCCAAAGCATTCTATGATTCTATGAATAAGAAAGATGAAATTCATTTTCTTAACCACAACTTGGTCTAGAGACAGTCTATAGTTAAGCAAGACATAAGTATTTTGATGTCTGATTCTCAGCCTGAGAATATATTCCTTTGTTGAGGCTTGCACTCAGTGTGACAGTGAACTTGAACAGACTCAAATCTGAAGTCCAGTCATAAAATACTGCTCAGTGGCCACTTCAATCACAGGCTGAAACGCATGATTTTATCTTAAAGGAGAAAAGGGCTGACCCAATTAAAACAAAGAAACATTATTCCTTCTTATCTTTCTTACAGTATTTCCAGTATTCTCCACACCACCAATAGGACCATTTCTCAGAGTATAGGCTGGCTTCATTTCTTACCACATTTTCTACCTCAATATGCCTTCTCCAGTAGACACAGTCAAATGAATTGGTGCAGAATAATCCCTGATCACATCATGCACTCAACAAAATGTTGCAAAACAAGAGTGCACCTCCAGCATGAATTTGGCATCATTCAAATGCCAGGTAAAAGTAGGAACGGTTTTTGTAGTGATCTTCCAGTTTTATCCATATTTTGGTATAGGTTTATTTGTCTGTATAATTTAAATGCATTACTTAAATGGTAACAAAAATTAATTTATTTTTCAAACTAAAAAAGAATCCTGCATGCTCACACTTACTTCTCTACATGGTTTGTCTGGGATGTAAACACAAACTTTGTCCTAATCCTTTACACTCCTAAGTCTGTCTTTTGATTTGGAGTCCATGCATGGTTATGATGGTTCTATGATGATCATGATAAAATTATTTTCCAGGATAATAAGATAAATTACAAATATGTCATCTAGCATGCTTAATTCTTACAATAGTATAAATTATATTAGAGGTTATGAAATTGCTCATAATGATTGCTCACAACACTGTAGGGTAACATTTTATTTAAATTAGGCAATTTACGTTCATTTTATTATCATTTTCAAGAGTACACATTCAATACTATCTGATAAACAAATTTCAAACCTGAAAAGCTCACCAAATGTGCTAATTCTACTACTGATAATTTACACCTACCTGAACAAAAAACATATGTATTTATCACCTTTTGTTTCTATCCATATATTGTCTGTATAACATAATACCATAAAAGACATCCTTTCTAGTATTTTAGTTTGGCTTCTGCCATGCAGTGGGACACTGACTAATCTCATGAAGTCTGTATCAGGGAAAAACACCCTACTTAGTGTTGACAGTTCTTTCTCCTGACACAAAGCATAATAATATTTATATCTTTGTCTATTGTCGGACATGTTGTGTACTTTCTTTGTTGTACAATTCACAAAGGCCAAAATAAATAATTAGCAGAAAATAATATAGAGGGATTAAAACTGGGATTGGATATGCCTGCCTTTCATTAGTCACTTCTGCATCCAGAAATCAAATGGCAGAAACATACATTCCTCTCTCAGTCAAGATTGCCCCTTTGGGAGTGAGTCGAGCAGTTCATGTTAGAAGAGTCCTTTGTTCCCTTCACTTGGGGTATTGGAACAGTTGGTAATCAGAGATAAATCATCTGCTGTTTCCCTTAATTTAATTTGTATTTCACTCCAGAGCAAGGTGCTCAGAATTGTTTGATAAGGCAAATAAATAGAAGACCTTAAAATAGATACCAATATTAATATCCTCGTTGGCTCAGGAAGCAATATAGCAGGTGTATGAACAGAGCCTGGAATATTTTGTTTACTCAGTAATCTGAAAAAGGCCGGAACAAAGTTCAACCCGAAACTGATTCGGAGACTGTCTCTTGCAGGCTGATAGTGCCTGACCCAAAGCCCAGAATTCCAGGCTCAGAATTCCACGTAGTGGGCAGTGATGATCAACACCCCATTCATTGTCTTTACGCTGTTTTGGTTACTCCTTTTCTCATAAAGAAACCCGCCAGGTCTTGTATGACCATCATCTGTTCTGAGGAACTGAGAGCAAACCGGCTCTTCCCCTTTGCTTCAGCTTGTTGTTGTGCCTTCCCGTGCAATCACATCACATCAAAGTGATGGAGCTATTTAATGGGGGTTTTTTCTAAAGGTCTCATCATTGCTTAGATTCTGACAATCTGAAATTACTGAGTCACCACCAACAGACATTTAGAATTACTCCTCAAAGTGAAGTTAAATTGAAAACACCATAAGCCATTGTTAAAGAAGAAAAAAATCTAATCACAATATCCTATTTATATCCCAACGACTGGGCTGTGTCCCCTCAGCACCACCCTCTGTGCCTCCGCTTCATAAGGAGATTACGCTTCTCCCCGTGAAGTGAAAATTACCTTCTTGTGGGCAGCAAGCGTTTAATTATGACTCTGCTTCCCTTGTCTCCATGGCGATCCCATGCAAACAGCCTGCTTTATTACCCCTTGTTCCCCCCAGCCCACCGAAGTCATCAATGAGCTCTCGGGGGTCCCCCTGCCGGGACGGGCTCGGGCCGCGCCCCCCGCGCTCCCTCTGCGGGACGCGCTCGGCTCCGCTGCCCTTCGGGGCTGACCCGCCGCATCCTTTCAGCACTTACTGCGGGAAAGCCCTTCCCGATCGCTGCCCGGCTCGCTACCAGCCGGCGGACGATGCCGGTTCCCTAACCCAGCCCGCCCGGCCCCGAGCGCCGGCGGCGCCGTTACCTGCGCGCTGCCCGGGCCCCGCGGGGTCCGTGAGGATGCTGGGGTCACTCTGCGACCTGGCTCGCGGGAGAAAGCAGCCCGTCCCTTCTTCCGATGCAGCCATGAGGTGGAGGGAGGGAAGCTCAGAGGAGGGGGGAGGAGGAGGCGCTCATGGAGCCGGAGGCGGCCGGGGGACAATGGGGACGGGGGTGCGGCGGGGCGTCAGCCGGGCAGGACCAGCCGCGCCAGCATCTTCCCCGGCGCCGTCGGCAGGGCTGCGGCGGGCGCTCCGCCGGCACCGGCCGCTCAGGGGGCAGCTCCGGGCGCCCCACGGGGGTGGGCCATGCTGCCAGCCGGGGTGGGGAAGAGCCGGGGCGCGGGCAGCCGGCCCGGCCCCCACGGCCGCCGCCCCCTCCCGCCGGGACGCCCCCTGGAGCCGGGACGCGCCCCCCTGCCGTCGCTGCCGGAGTCGCCTCAAGCCGCCGCGCTGCTCAGCGCATCCCTTGGAAAACATTGGGATTCTCCCATGGTGCCCCGCGAGCGGCCGCCTGACGTCACGGGCGGGCGGGGGGCGCCGCACCTGCACTGCACAAAGGCGGGGGCTCCGCAGGTGCGCGGGGTCCCGCCCCGCCACCAGCACCGGGGGCGCCGTGAGCAGGGGCCGCCCGGCCCGCCCCGCTGTGCGCGGGGGACCCCTCCGCAATCCTCCCGGCACCCCCCGGCCCGTCCCGTCCCCGTCCCCGTCCCGACCCTCCGGCACCCTCGGTGTGCGCTGCCGCCTCCACCCGCGGCTGCAGCAGCAGGAGAAGGAGGAGGAGGAGGAGGAGGAGGAGGGTGACCGGGGAGGGTCAGAAAGCGCCGGTTCCCCCGTGGCAGGATGCGCGGGGGTCGCACTGTCCGTGTCTGTGTCCGTGTCCGCCCCCCGGGACCTCCGCGCAGCCCGGAGGGACCTTCTGCGGTCCGGGCTGGGGTCGCCCCTGGGGCGGGCGGTGCGTTCGTGGTGAAGGAGGGGTCTCACGGGGTCCCCGGGGAAAAGGGGTATTGCGGCTCGGACTGAACAGCTCCGTTTGGGAATTTGTTTAAAGGGAATAGGTTTTACAGGTTTTTTCCTTTAAGGGCAAGGTCACTCCTCCCCACCGTGCGCCGGTGCCGGCCGAGGGGCTGCGTGTCTGTTCTCGGGGAGGCGCGTCCTGTCTTCTCGGAGTTTTGACCTGTAAAAACCAGGGTTACTTTTAATCGCTCTCCCAGTAAAGTCCTGTGGAACGCTCAGACAGCGCTTGTTGGGCTCGTGTGGGCTCTCCCCTCGCGTCCTCCAGCAGAGCAGTGCCTTAAACACTGCTTTTGGCTTTGCATGGAACTGGTGCTAGGGAATACACTCACCTGCGTGTGGATTTCTTAGGCTGACTCGAGCAGTGGTTGTATGTGAAACGAATCAAGTTCTGCTATAAGACAAGTGTAAGTTTGCAAAATTTTAGGGATGAAAATTAGTGTCAGAAAATTTTCCATTAATGCAGATGCTGGTTCATGTACAGAGTCACGGAATGAGTGATGCTGGAAGGGACCACGATGAGTCATCTGGTCCAGCCTCCCTGCTCAGGCAGGGTCATCCCAGAGCACACTGCACAGGATTGTGTCCAGATGGTTCTGGAATAGCTCCAGTGAGGGAAACTCCACAACCTCACCTGCACAGTAAAGAAGTTCTTCCTTGGGTTCAGGTGAAACTTCCTGCACACCAGTTTCTGCTTGTTGCCTCTTGTGCTATTGCTTGGCGCCACCAAGAAGAGCCTTGCTCTGTTTCTCCAGAAGTATCTGGAGAACATCTGGCTTATCTTCTATAAAGCAAATATGGTTTAGCCATTTCTGAAAGCAGGTGCAAACAAAGCAGTTCTGTGGGGTTGTGTTTTGGTGAGTTTTACCCCAAATACATCACATCTGTCACACTGAGAAGTGTGTTTGTTTTCTTTAAGCAGAAGTTTCAGAGTTATCCATCTGCACGCATCTTGTTTGTGAGCCACCTTTGGGCTGTGTGTTCCCTGAGGTTCAATCAGCTTCCTTTTGGGGGAAGAAACAGAAGTTCTGTGGGCCTGCATTTAATGGAGGAGCTTGGTAAGAAAATTCTTCCAAGACTCCGTTTGAAGGAGGGCTGAGTTTGGCTGTTGGGGTAACACCTATCCGTGGCTGGGCTGAGTTGCTGCATCTAATGAGTGTGAATATTGTCATCAGAACAGAAACTCGACAAAGGGTTTAAAGTAACATATCAGAGTTTCTACAAGAACTGTCCCTTCTTGCTGGGTACAAGGTAGATCCTAAGGGAAAAGAAGTGTGTGGTGGTGTAATCTAAGCTGTGTCATCATGCAATGGAATACATTAAGGTGCCAAGTGAGATAATGAGCCAAATGTATTTTTAGTCCTAAAGAGAGAGGAAGTAGGGAGTTTTAAATGTTTTTTCTCTATACAGCTTTTAGGTCATGCCAGATAAAGCTGATGGTTTCTAGTGAATTCTTTGAAAATCTTTTTGCACTAATCAATAGAGCTGCCTTCTGACATGAAGAATGATACTGATTTCTTGTTTAAAATGTAGGGTTCCATACCAGATTTAAGCATTTTTACACGACTGTATATGCTAAAATACTTCCAACCCAAGCAAACATCTCCAAGACACCTTTAGTATCTATAGAAGCACAGAAGAAGAGATGGATGTATTTTTAACCACCTCACACACTGATTGTCCCTATAAAGGACACGTTACAGGGTTCCTTTGGATCAAAAAGATTGTCTGTTAGAAAACAATCAAACAAGGCTGGAATCTGCCTTGCTGTTTTCACTTAGTTGAAGCATTTCATTTTCTCTCAGTCCCACCAAACCAGCACCAAGAGCCTCAGTCTGCAAATAAAGCCCAGATGAGTTCCTGCCAGCTTAGGGAGCTGCCCCTGGGCCACCTTGCTCTTCCTGAATGCACCATCATCATGTTTGGCAAAAAGGGTACCAGGAAAAAGCCTTAAATGATTTAAACTTACATTGCTAACTAATGTATCTTGTGTCAAAACTGTGATTATCTGCATGTCTTTTACTTTCAAGTTGCATAGATGATGATGATGATGATGATGATGATGATGATGATGATGATGATGTATCTATTTGCACTTTTCACTTCCTTACCTTGAAGCAGGCTCTGCATTCCTTCTGGGACAGAGCTTTGGAGGGAAAAAACACATGTGAGGAAAAGTCTGGTCTCATTTTGAAAGACCAATGCCAAAAGGAAGGGAGCATTTTCACAGAAGTAAATAAAAGCTGAGGAAGGCAGGCACTAACCAATATATTCCAAGCGTATTGATCTGTAAATCCCTCTGAAACTGGAATGAAACTGAGCCTGGCTCTACCTGTGGCTACAAAGCGTCTGAAGAATTGTCCTCAAGCTCCCATTTACTACTTGATATGATTCTAGAAGTGTCACAACCACAAATATTTGCAGGATCAAAATGGTTATTAGTAGAAACATGACCCTTCTTTTATTTTGTTTATTTTCTCACTCTTGCAGTCTTGTGGTAAACAAGTTTGCAGCATTCTCCCAGAAAGTACAACGATCTGATATGTTTAGTTCTCTCTCAGAGGATTTCTAGCCTTTGATATTTATGATGAAAAGTTATGATGAAATTTTTCTAGCTTAGCAGCAGATATTTTTGCAGTTAGCATCCGTTCAGTTACAGGAAAATACTTCTTAAAATGAAATATCCACACAAGGAACACAAGAGAGAAAATAACATTTATTTCATTATATTTATTTTGATGCCTAGTTCACAAGCAAACCAATGCATGTCCATTTGATTTTACTTTCCTTGATAAAATGTTTTAAAATGCCATTATATAAATGGTGTGCATGGCTTGATTAATTTGCTTTCTCTCTGACAGCTGAATGCCTGTTTTATGAGGTAGTTATATAAAGAGAAATCCAAACTTGAGTTAGAAAGGAATGATTCTCTGAGGAGAAAGGAGAGAGGTGAGTCATGTCAGTGCTGTTTTTCTTGAATCAGCAGAATAATAAACAACCTCATTTTCATTAGTCTGAAGCCTACACATGATCTCTGAGCATAACTGATATTTCTTTTTGTGGTGGTGTTTAGAAAATGAAATCAGGATACATTTGGACTGACAATATCAGCTTGCATGTTCCAATTATTCTGATGGCCAAGGCACAAGTAGCCTTGCTAGGAGCAGTTTCCTTAGATGCAGCAACAGAAAGCATTTGTTCTGTTGCTTGTGAGTGTTAACCCAGTTTTTGAGCTTTTCCTGCCAGCTCGTTGGAGTTCAGCATGCTCACCATCTCCAGAATGAGGAGCATTCCCGTGCTCCAAAGGCTCTTGCCTCTATTTACTTCATGAGCTTTTTTTCCCTTCGATGCTTTCTTTGTAAAGAGGACGTGGGGCCTATTTTGAGCCTGTGTTTGTCAAGACGATAAGTGCGTGTCACTGAGAAGAGATAAAATATCATCCAGCAGTCACAACTTTGGAAGTACAAAGGCTTGAAATATCTTCTCCAAAGCATGATGATGTTCTACTATGGGAAGCCAATAAAAAATGAATAAGCACCAGGGACTGTTTATTGGTGGCCTCGTGTGCAGACTCACATTGAGCATTTCTGAGACTCCAGAGCTGTTCCAGGAATCCTGGTCAGGACCATCCCCATGTGCGTGGGAGGATCATCCCAACACTCCTGGAGCTCTGGCAGCCTTGGGGCCGTGCCCACTGCCCTGGGGAGCCTGGTCAGTGCCCCCCACCCTCTGGGGGAAGAGCCTTTTGCTGAGATCCAACGTAAGTTTGGGTAACTTGTACCCTTATCAGAGATGCAGCTTCTCCTTAGTATGTGTTGCGTGCAAACAGTACATTGTGATTCAGATCTCATCTCCCTGCCAAATCTGGAGTAATTGTGACATATAAATTTTCCAAATTAATTCAAATAGTGAAGATCATTCAGTTGTCAGCAGAAGTGGAAAGGGAAAAGTGGTGTTCTGGGCTAATTGGATGAGGGCTGAGGAATCCTTGATGCAGAATTCCAGGACAGAATTCTGATTCCACTCATGTTGGTGTTTCAACATTGACTTCAATGGCATTTTGCTATCACCATCAGTTTAATTTCGTGTGTAACTTGGGACTTCAGCTGGTGTTTCACACATCGACCACAATACACAAGAAATTCAGCTTGTTGGGGTGTTAAAATCCTTCAGGTGCCATGAAACATGAAATGACTGACAGAGCTTCCCTCAGTAGGTCACAGTTTGCAGTTCTTGAAGACCTGAAATCTAGTGAAGATCATCATAACCAGGATTTCTGAGCATCTCACAGAAGATGAAACCTCATACAACTGGGAGCTCACTTGGGCTTCTGTTCATGGGAGGAAATATATGAAGTCTTGGGTTAATCAGCACGTGAAGACAAGAGAATGAAAGATCACATTGATTAGAATTCACAATAAGCAAGGGCCAGGTTAGCAGAGCAATATCTGTTTTGAGACTGAAGTTGTGTCATGGCCACTGATTCCAGTTTCCATACTATTATTATTCCCATGTTATTTAGTTTTATATCCTTCTGGGACAGAGTAATCTTTGGGATGGTTCTATCTATTTAACTTCCTGCTCACCAACTCCTGAAGCAAGACTTGAGAAGGGAAACAGAACAGCTACAATTAAATGTCAGGAATTTTCAGTTTAATTTTAAGGAAAACTAGGACTTAATACCATTCCTACATAATGAAGTCCCTGCTCTCTCAGAGACGCAGTAAGGATTTATGTAGTGCTTTATATCCTCATTTAGGTGAACTCTGGATGTGCAGGAAGACCACTGCTGTGGGGTTTGTGCTTCTGCTCTTTTGCAGATGTGGAGAGCCTTTTTGGTCAACCATTCTTCAGCAAAAGCTGAGCGAGGTGGTTTTACGGTGTGAGTATCACTTGCTGGACTGCTATGTCGTGACAGCGCCTCACCTGCTGTGTTGCAGCTCCGTGTGCTGGTTCTCAGTGGTGCCAATGCCACCTTGCTGCCAGCTTTGGAAGGTCAGGCTGCTCGGCAATTTAATCCCCACTCACTGGATGGACAGAGGCTGTGGTCGGTTTTCTGGGATCAGTTGTACCCGTAAACTTTTAGCCTGAAAAGTTCACCCAAGGCAGAATTAGATGGATTTTTCTGTCCCAGGGCTGGAGACTGACACTATTGAGCAAAGCCACAACCGTTCAGTCATGGAAATTTTTGTGCTGTGCTGTTGTAAAATACACTTTTTCAGCCTTGCTTCCAAACAGCAGTAAACTAACCAGGAGAACCTTCAGACTATACAGCTCTGATCTGGGAGACAAACCTTTTAATATCTTTCTTCGTCAAGTTAAATGCACATCTTGCCTGGCATACTCTTCCACGGAGGGCAAAAGTCAGATGGTTGCTACAAAGAGTCCCATTGTTTTCCCTTGGCCTTAATATGTGCTTCTCATTTTCATACAAATGTATCTTTCTGGGGCTAGACACAAAAAAAGGCATTGAAAAGGAATTCCCAAGACAAGCTTTATATCATCTGTGAACCACACAGATATTTTAAGCCTCTCTCCCCTACAAATTACTTCTGCAGAGCCAAGTCCTTCAAGTTTCAAGGTCCAGTTGCACAAGTAGATTTTATTTTTATTAGGAACACGTAGTCTAAAAATGTTTTATTCTAACCTAGTGGGAAATACAGAGACTTGGAACGCAAATTTTTGCTAAATATGCAGTTAATTATTTATCCAAATGAATTCTCAATAATGTTTCTTGTCCTTTGTAAGCATGTGTGCTGGAGATGGATGTCCATGCAGCTCGGGGTTGCATGGCCCATGGTATTTGTAATTAGGTAGTCATACCCTTGCTTAATAAACTAACAGACAGGTTTTTTTGCTGCTGTTGGTTTTTCCCCCCCTTCCTAGAAAGAATAAACTGGAAATAAGTCCAATTAGATCAGTCAGGGAAGATGCCAGTAGGTTTCCTGCTTCAAAATCATCCAGAAGTCATGAATTATTTTAACGTTTTGTCTTCTTTCTCCCTTGGCTTCATGGGTGTTACAGAAATTCTGTTTATTAATGCACTATGAACTCAAGCTGTCAAAATCAATCTCTTTCTCCATTTGTAAAGATGTTTTGTATGTGCATCTGAATGGTACAGTATGTACTTGTTAAATTTTCATGTGGGCTCTGACTGGATTTCCTGAAAAGGAGACCAGAGACACTCTAAAAATGCCACAGCTTGTGCATCCTGCCCAGTGCAAATGTCACCTGCATATTGTTTACAGAGATTTATCCAGTTCTGTAAAACACAGTTAGTGGGACCAGCTTTGGGGCCATTTTATATTACTCTTGGGTTTTAACCTGCATTCTCCTATCCAGGGCAATCAGGAGCTCTGCTGAAGACCATAGGGAGCTCTATTTAATTATAATTGGCAGCCTGCAATCCTTTGTGCTGTCAAGGAAATCCTGGAGCTAATGGATGATACTGCAGGCCTTTAGTAGTGCTTTTACACTCAGCAATTTGTTCTTTATTTGGCTGAATAAATATCTGATGGAGCTGAGAGAATTCCTTGAGGAAACGTTGTACGGAGGAAATTCTTGGTGTGCCTTCCAGAGAGCCACGGGAATTACTGAATGATTCTGAAGGGTCACTCTGCCATCCAGCCTTTACTTATGCACCTCAACTAACAAATACCCACGTATAATTTCTCATTAGTAAGATGTTTCACAAAGGACTGAATCTTTGGGCCTTGATCCCGCAGAAATTCCACGTTTGCTATAAAGTGAATAGTTCTTCCCACTGCAGATTATGTTCTCTCCTGGGATTTGTGTAATGTAACTCACCTTGTCCTCTGCATCTGAGTGTGCCCTGAGTCCCTGTCCCCTCCTCAGGTCAACGAGTCTGGAGACAAGCTAAGATCTCAATTTGTTCTCATTTAAACCGATATTATTCATTTTTTACTTTCTGCTTCCCATTCCAAACATCAGCTCAGATTAATTGTAACTCCAGGTGTTTGGAGCCCATTTTTACAAGCTGTTGCAAACAGAGCTCCCTGTGCTCTGGGTTTGATCCCCATTGTCAGCAGCTCTGTTCTCTCAGGGAGTCGTGGCTGACTACAGGGGCAACTGAATATTTTTGATTATTTTGTGTGGTTTTAAACTTGCCAGTGCAGCCTGCAGAGGTTTTTTTGACTGGCAGCCACTAGAGAGCACTCCGGGATTGTGTCTTTTCCAAAGTAGGGTGTGGTGAACGACAGCGTGGAGTTCAACATGAAAGGCTTTTTTCACATTCCTAAAGAATCCTACTGTGTTTTGTACAAAATAAAGTGTATTAAACCAAATTTTAGAACCATTTGACACGAATACTATTGTCCCTGATGGTAATTAATGTGGGGGTATTTTTACTGTAAGACTGCTGATGCTTTGCTGCCTTCTGAAGAGATAACTGGGGAGAATCTGGTTCTGTTTAGCTTAGTCCTTAGAAAAGCTTTTACCTCAAAGCATTAGGATTCAGCAAACAATGAGTAGAGTGGATCTATGTAAAATACATAAGCAAACTCTGAGAAATGGGGACTTAAAGGGAAACTGATGCATGAATTAATCTGTTTCTTCCCAGTTTTAGGATTTGATGTTTCCTTATCTCATTGACACTGTATTTTTCTAGATCTCATATGGCCCATCTCCCCTATTTCCCCAGAAAAGAAAATTGCACTATTTTCTTTTGAAGTACCTGTAGCTTGAGGTGGGTTTTTTTCCTCTCTGTTCATCCACCCTTCTGAAATCATCTGTCAGAGACCTTGGTCTGTTTGTGCTTTGTCCTTTTAAAGCTCCTGTGTGCTTTTGGGGAGGACCTTCTCAGTGACTAAGTGGTATCTTCCAGCTTATTGCATGAGCAAAAGATGGGAAGGCTGCAGTTAGAACCTGGCAGTGATTGCAGACAGAAATACATCCTCAGAAGATAACGAGCAGCCCAGAAGTCCCAAGTTTTCCTGATTTGCAGTTCTATTCCAGGGAGTGATTAGTGCAGCTGTGGTCAGCAAAGGGATGGTCCCCGAATGGTGTTTCCTTACGGAATAAATTGGTGCTGAGAGGCAGAGCCACTCGGTACACTGGAGGGAAATGTTCCTGTCAGCATTCCGGAGTCAGAGCAGCTGGAGGGAGGGAACTGCATTCTGAGGAGATTAAATGTTGGGACCAGCTGTGGGAATGGAATATGTGGGGATGTGACAGACCCTGCTCATGACAATGGCATTCATCACATTAGGGGCAGACTGAAAAAACCCCTACCCAGCCTTGCAGATCCCAGAATTAGTTTGC
Organism: Margarornis squamiger; assembly: GCA_035222235.1. Taxonomy (NCBI): domain Eukaryota; kingdom Metazoa; phylum Chordata; class Aves; order Passeriformes; family Furnariidae; genus Margarornis; species Margarornis squamiger. Next base: position 10,937,176 of record JAWWTY010000048.1, read on the forward strand.
CAGTCTATTTATGTCAGTGTTAAACTTGACATCTTAACGAGCAGGGCTGGTTTGAAGTACTTGGGGACAAAGCCCACGTCACTTCTATGACACTTGGACCAAACTGTTTTAAAAAATAACTCACAGGTGCCCCTGTACATTTGTTTGGGAGGTTTTGTAGCTCTTCTTCATGAGTAATGAGGAAACTTCATAAGAGAGCCTCCATTTCTCTTTAACAGAATATAGGATTCAGTAACAGAAGGTTAGAGTTTCTCCATTTCCTTCCTTTCCACATCACTTTGTTTTCCATCAGTTTAGGAAAACCAGCCAAAGCAGCCATTGCTGTACCAGCACTGAAACCAAGCAGGTGTGGAACCATTTGTTATCTTGTCACCCTTGGAATAGAAGTGTATTTTTGGAAAGATAGCTGAGAGAACAGGCTACACGAGCCAGCTGTTAAAGCTGCACTCTGGTGTGAGTTCAGTTTATGACTCGTGCATCTTTCAGTCATGGTGTGGGGTTGAACTTGCCTTACTTCCCACTTAGCATGAATCATTCTTCTTGATTAATTCTGATAATAAAAGTACAGCCTGGAAGCCCTGTAGGGTGAGAAATAACCACTGAGGCGCTGTAGGAATGAGGGAGTTGCTGCCTATGTAAAATACCCTTTGGAAACTACAGAATGCCTCTTTCAGAATCATTGCCCAATATTAGTAGCCAAAAAGCAGCATTTGAGAGGAGCTTGAACTGCAAAACTGGCACGACGTGTTAGAGAAACCACTTTTCTGTGCCTTCTGGTGTAATTGGATGGGTTACATTGGATGGGTGTAATGTCAGAGAATTACTGCAATCAGAATCATGAAGGATTTACAATTAAGAACTAAATGGCACTGGCTTTCTAATGGTTGTAAATGATGTTCCTCAAACTGGCTGGCTTTCAGCAGAACTGCAGTTCATTGGGTCAAATTGACAACACATTTCTTTTCACAGCTTCTTTCAAGCCAGGTCTAATTCTAACTTTAAAATAGCATCTTTACTGGCAAAAACCCCAGCATTTTCAGACAAGCAATCTAGTTCCCTTAGCTCAGATATATTATTTTGGGGGTTTGTATATCATTTTCCCCAAGAAAAGCACGTTTGCTGAAGTAGATGTTTCAAACAGGTGCTTCATCTGACTGAACTTCTTGCAAATTCTCTGAGTAGGTTAAGATTTAAAAGTTACAGTCCATAAAAAAAATAGGTTGGGGTTTTTTTACCCTATTTTATCATCTAGTGTTTTCTCTTTTACTTGCTGCACTCAGGCAATATCTAGCAGCAAACTGGAAATTAAGATGTAGAACTCTCCTTCTTGCTTTACGTGAGCTGTTTGGACATGCCCTGAACTAAACAAGTACAAGTAAAAGGCCAAGCAAAACCTCCAGAAAGATATCTGCCATATATTATCAAGGGGGGAAATATTAAAATTAGCTAGTCCTCTGCTCTTTTTGATGTGGATTTTTTAACCAAACGCTGATGGTGCTGGGAATTTCACACTGCAATTAAGTGCTGCTGATGGGTCCAGCTCGGTAGTATCTGGTGTAACATCACTTTGCGTGCAAGTGCTGAACTTTTCATCTTCAAAGCTAACACAGATGATTTTCATAATATTCCATTTGTGGAAATACTCTTTGGGATGGAGCTTTCCACTTAGGAGTCACTAATGGCTACATTTACATCTGCCCAGTGCCTGCAGTAGGGGGTTTGCACTTGTGTTCACTCTCAGGCATGAGGGGGTTGGGAACAGCAAAGGAATAAAACTGGGCTCAGAACTTTGTGTCTTGGTAGTTTTGTGTCTGAACTGGGCTCAGTTACCTGAAAACCACCTGATGGTAACCACACTGAAGGCCTGCAAAATGTTCTCTCCATAACAAATGCCAAGTAAGGCAGTTGCTACATTAACTTCTCATCTGTGCTGCTGGTCTGGCCAATGAACTATCTTTGGCTTTTCAGGTGGCAGATTTGTATGGAAAATATAATTTTTTAAATGATGCCTTAATTAGGAATTTCAATTAAGAATAATCAGGCATCTTCTAAAAATAATTATTTCTGATTGCATTAAGATTTATATCACAATAATTTCCTCAAATGAATGCAGCCTCCTCTCCAATAATTCAGTGAACATAACTTTATTTATTTCATTCTATTCTATTTCAGAAGGTGAAGGTTCATCCTGTTGGATGAAAGTTGGTGTTGAGTTGATGTAGCAGTAACGTGGAACTGCACCTTCAGTTTCTCCATTTGAGAGAAAAAATGCATTTAAAATATTTTTAGACTGAATGCTTTTTGCTCATTTTAACCCAAGCACAGAGAGTATTTAAAGGTCAGATGTAGACTGTGACCTAAGCATTTGGGGTTCACCTCCTTGGGTGTCTTTATTGATATTTGCTTCATTCATGTTCTCAGAGAGCCTTTGTTGGTTGGGTGCTGCCATTTGGGTGAATCTCTAGAGAAAATGTTAATGAAAAATATAGAAATGACTCTTTCATATCAAGGGGAAAGTGTGGCTGGACCCCACTGCCCCTCAGTGCCCCTGGGAGTCACTGAGGGCAGGACCATTCCCCTGCCTTCTCCATGGAAAGGGGTAGGTCTTTGGAGCACAAATTCCATGCCTGGCACTTTCCAAATTTGCTGCTCCATGAAAATAACCTTCTGCACCGAGCACACGTTGTGCAGCTATGTAAATGAAGATAAAATGGAAAGCAAAGTAACCTGGTAATGTTTGGATACCACAGACATTTATGGGCTGCAGAGTCTCATCAGAAACATGCTATCTTTTCCTCTGGGCAAAATAATGTGTTTAGGCTTCTAGTTAATAATTTTTAATCCCTTCAGTCTACACAGTGAGGGAGGAAAACATGTTTTCAGCAGGGCAGAGCTGTTAACCAGCTCGGATTTCACATTACACCTGACCACGGATTGCTTGGCAAAAGGAGCAGGGGTAACATGTCTTAGCCTGCTGGCTCTGTACAACTTTCTGCTTCTTCCCTGCATTTTCCAGGCAAAAGAAGGGTAGGTTGGTGAGGAGAGCAGTGGAAGAGCCCGGTCTCTTTTCTGAACTGATCTTGACTGGGCGGTTTTCACAAAAGGGAGAAGCCACCAAGCAGAAAATCAGTGAGTGGAAACTTCTAGGACATTTCTAAAAGCATAAATTTTCCTTGATTGCATGGCTTGGTTTTAAAGACATGCAAATTTTCAGCTTATCCAGGGATCTTCCAGATAACCTAGTTCCTGAAGTTTCTTGTTTCTCCCAGTTTTTTCATCCACATCCTATGTAGAAAGTAGATTTAGTAATATCCTTCAAGAGCATCATGGACAAACAGTGGCTTTGTTGTTTGTGCTCATTCCGGTGGAGTAGCAGCAAAACCGATGTCACCTGTGCAGGCAACAGTGAATTTCGCAATCCAAGAGCTAATTACGCCTGCAGGGCGGGGCTGGCTGGGTCACCTGGAGTAAATTGGGCTGCTGAAAGAAAATGGGGGGGAAAGACCAGACTGCTTCACTTTCTTTCTCCCCTCATCTCCAGGCACTGCCCCCAGCACACTCAGTCCCCTTCCCCAAGGGCAAAGGATGCCCTGCAGGTTCTGCAGGAGTGGGGGGGCACAGTCCCTTGCCAGCCCTGTTTGGGTGTCAGCAGGCTGCTGTCCTAGCAGCTACTGCTGACAGCCTTTCCTGCCAAAAGGATTGTGTGCACCTTGGAAATGCTGAGGAGCTGGCAAACCTATGGCAGAAAAACAAGCTGGCAGGGGGAGGTTTTGCTTGAGCCTGCCATGGCAAGGCTGCCTCCAATTCTCAAGGCAGGGAGCGGGGGAACAAGCCCTTCCTTAATAAAACAGCTTTACAGCAGGGATTCCACACCAAGCTGGAAATTTTTTCACAGTATGAAGGGTTTGGGGTGATCCTTGTGAAAACAGGAGTATGAATCATTTCATCGAAAGGCTTCACTAGAAGATTTGAAATCTTAAATGTAAGGCAGGGTTGGGGTTTATTTGTCACTGGGATTTCAAAAGAGGCTCCATCCCGCTGGTTTTTCACCCCGCCGGGAGTGTGACCAGCTGCATCTCATCCCGCAATCAGCCCTGTGAGCTGGGCCAAGTGGCACCTGGGCACAGCAATTAAGGCTGCACTCCGAGCACCTGGGCACAGGAGCCAGCTGTGAGGAGAACAGGAGGAGAGGAAGAGTGTCCCGCAAAAAGAGCTTGAAAATATGTTGAAAGGAGCTCTGGAAAGCTCTAGGGAGAAGTCTAAGACAAAAATGTCCGTGGGAGAGCCAAAAATGTCCGTGGGAGAGCGTGGTGGCTCTGCTGGCAGAGCAGAGCAGGGTGTTCCTGGGGTGGCCTGCTGCCTGCCAGCCAACATTGCCTTGCAGCTGAGCCGCAGGGGACTTGCTGTGAGGGCCAACTGAGCTGCACGCAGAGCTTGGAAGAGACTTGAGGTACAGTAATTTTTTGTAATACGTTTTCCCTTCCTTGTGGTTGGTGTTTTTTGCTCTCGTCTTTTGATTAGGTGCATGATTAAGCATCTAAACGCTTGCTGTCTTTGTGGGGGTTTTTGTTCCATTTGAAGTTTATTTTGTTTGTTTGGGTTTGGTTTCCATTCGTGCCAAATGAAAAATTAATAATTATATGCTTGCGAATAACTCAGTTAAGATTTAACACCAAAAAAAAAGAGGAGGGTTTTTGGTTTTGCTTCTGTGTGTCCAGCTCCTTTAGGAAACCTTGTTCTTGTGTTATAAATTCCCAGCATTTTCTTGTCATTTGGAAGCTCACTCCAGTAAAGTTGACTGCCCAGCAATCACCCTGCCTGTGCAGAAGCACAACTTGCCAGAATCATTTCTAGTTGCTATTAAAAGGTGTATCTTTGCAGAAGGAACTGTGATAATTTCTGTTAACTTTGAAAGAAAAAATGGGATGAACTGTGTAGTTTGGGTTTTTGTTTTAATCCAGCCTTATTATGTGTGTTTCTGTCTCCATTTTCAAGTCTTGGTTGCTCTGACTGAAAGAGGAACGGGAGCAGAAATGATGCCTAAATTGGATTGTCTTTCCAGGGCAGCTAATAATTAAATCAACTGCAGCCTGTGCTGTTTATAGGCATTGGAAGTAATTGTTAGGTTTGAAAGAAATACAGTAATTTGGAAAATGTTTGTAAATGTCTCAGATATAATGGAGATACAAACTAGCAAGGGGTTATTGGGCCAGACAGCATAACCCTGGCATTTAATTCAGCTTCCCAAACTGCTTAGATTGTTGTCTGAGGAGGCTTCTGTTCCTCACTGTTAATTTGATTTCCCTGGAAGAGAAAAGTGGCATTTTAGATTGTTCTGTGGATTGCTCTTGGCAGGGTTAGGAACGTGGTTACCACCCTTATCTTAGATGGGAATTTTTAGGAGATGTGTTTATCCATGTTCTTCCTTCCCATGGTGCCCGTAACTATTTCAGTGGAATTTTTCCTGAAGTCACATCTTGTGCCTTGTTCCATGAGCTTTCCTCACTCCACTGGTGGTCTAAATGTTCACAGTTCTTGTCTGGCTGTATCTGTTCTCCTTCAAACAATAAAATTCTCACTGTGCAGAGCTTTCTATTTGAAGTGGGATGGCAGCATTCCTTTTTAATGTCTGTTCCCTGTGCTCCAGCATGGCCTGCCTCTGGCTGCAGCTCTTGCCTGTCTCCAAGGATATTACTGATCCACTTTGGAAAAGAATGGAAAATCTGCTTTACAACCCTTTTTAAGTCTTTTAAACTGATTTTGTTCCAAAAGGAGTTCAGGCCTTCCACATTTAAATTCTTTTCTTGAAAGATAATGTTTTTGTTTTTTGCTCTGATAGGAAAAAGCTACAAATAAAAATCCCTATCAAGATTAACAGTGATGTTCTTAATTAGTTTTGAATGAAACAAGGTTTTTTTCTTGCATAGTGCTGGAATTAGTAGGAGGATTATTTTTTACCCACTTGGAAAAGAGAGATAAGTCAGTAACATTTTGTCTAGTAGTTTAAATTTAGCAGAATTACAGTAAGTACTAAAGACTTAGTCCAAGTGGGTTATTTAACCTTGCTCTGGTTACCCAGTTATATCCAGCTATATGCTTGCAATGTTATTCTACTTCCTTCCTGCCCACTCTCAGCCAACTTCATTGCATCCCTTTTCAAAGCACCATTTTGCATGTGTTCTAGTGGGACTAAAACTTTTAGCTCTTTTTTTCTCTGTTTGGTTGAGGAATACTTTTTTTTTTCCCCTCTCCTGGCTGTGAAAGCCTTGTAGATTGGATCTTAACCCTGTAGGAAAATATTCCACATACATCCTCCCAGGTATGGCTGTCACTGCTTCATCTGCTTTATCTTAGAAATAAATGCCTGGGAGGATAAAAAATGCATCAAAATAATCTTGAGTTGAAATTACAATAATCTCTATTGGCTAATGCTCCATCCCAAATGTGGGGCAGCAATCTGCTCTTTCCCTTTTAATCTTGGAACATCAAGCTCCCTTTGTTTCGGGGCAGTTGCTGCATATTCCTTCATTTCAAAGCATGTATATATGAGGGCACTGACAGGTATGTCTGCTTCATGATATCAGTACTTACATTTTTCAAAGGAATGTTCCCTCTTCACCTTTAGGTAGAGATAGAGATCTCCTTTTTTGCAGTGACTGTTATTGATTGGTCTTAATTACTTTTTGAAATTATTCCCATGAACAGCTGAGGTCTGGGTTTTTGCAAAAACTAGTCCAACAGACCCTGTGCTTTCTTATTCCTTCCCCCTTTAAGTGCACAAGTTCTTAGGTTTTCTTCCCTCTGGTATATAGAGAGAGTAAACTAAAGATTCATGTGAGTTGATATGATGCTGGATTTCCTCTGCACAATGAGAAGGAAGTAGAGACTGAGCTCCCAAAATCCTGGCCCTGCTGGAGTCACCAAAGTTCACCCCAATTTGAGCATGGCAAAGGTTCCTCCGTGTCTTGAGGGAGCACTTTGCATGTTCCCTCCTGGTGCATGTTCTGCAGTGCTCAGGCTTTGTAGCTGAGCCTGGACATGTTGGCTGTCCCTAATTAAAGTAATCTAGGAAATGTAGGCAGCTGAGCTTAAACATTAGCCTTGCATGGGGATGTTTGATACATGCAATAAATCTCTTGTATATGCTTATTTAGATGCTTGCCAAGGGTGATGCTGTGTGAAATTGTTTGAAGAATATACTCTCTAAGACTATAGCATTTCTTTCTCTCTTTCTTTTTTTTTTGTAGTTTTCCCCCAAAATGGAAACTCTTGTGCATGCTCTTCCATAAAGCAAACCTCTCTCTCTTGTCTTACCTGTATCTCTCTCCAGAGAAGTAACATAAGATAGCAATCATTCTGGAGGGAATGGTTAGCACGTGGGGTAAAGAAAAATAACTATTGCCTAGATAAGAGAGAAAAATTACTTTTTTTTTTGTGAGACAGTAGTAATAAATCTGTCCTTTTGCCATGACTAGCAGAAGTGACAGTGAAGTTCTTTCTACCCCAAGAGCTGAAGAGGGCCATGTGTAACAAGCATGTTTTTCAGGAGGAACATACAGAAGCTTTTAGACAAGCCTTTGTTTTTTCTCATCTTTTTTACCATATATGTTTCAGAGAATCACTAGGAAAATTCCTGATGTATAGCTGTAGTTCAAGTTGGTTTTGATTCCTGGATTGAATATCTAATTTGCAGTATGTAAATATGAAGGATTTCAGTTTCACAGGAAAGAAAAAGAAAAGTCTGGGTTTGGGTCCTGTTTGGCCCTGTATCACTGCAGGTGGGTAAATGTGGATTAGCAAAAGGCTTATCACACTGAGCTGGTGTGTTCAGGGGATCCTGAAAGACCAAGATTTACCCTCCAACTGAATCAAGAACTGGCCACAGGAGATAGAGGTCTGATATTTTAGATTAGATATTTGCTGCTTATAGGGATGGCTGAAGCTCGTGTTTCCAAATTTCAGCCCAAGACAGGGTAGAAAACGTGGCAAAGAACTGACACTTTTTTTCACTTGCTTAGTGATAATAAAAATAATCTAAAATCTTTGTCTTTATAATGCCTTTTTTGTTTTAACCAGTAACAGGGTTATTTTTTCACTCTTGAATGTGTTATATTCTCTGGTACAGAAAGCAATTAATATTTCATAACAGTGTGAAATGGTATTGTGCAGGTGTCATCAAATGCACTAATGAAACCTCAGCAAAGTAGTTCCAACATGCTGTTACTGGTGTGACCAGTTAGTGCTGAGGGAGAGGGGGAGAGAGGCTGATTAGGGAGCCTGAAGGCAACTGGGCTTGAAAGACCAATGTCAGCAGCACCTTAAGCAGCTGGGGAAAGGCTTTGTGCCCAACATGCTGCTTCTTGTGCTGTAAGAACCAGTCGTGGCCTGAGACTTCTCCCTTAGACAACCAAGTGTGTATAAAGGTGATAAAAACATGAACTCGGAATACTGTGCTTCAGCCACAGTTTGGGAGGCTTTTCCTCATGTTTTAAGAGACTCTTGGTACAATAATAGCCAGATAATGTGAGTTTCAGAGGAGCAGTATGGAGCCCTTGTGCAAAAATCTTGGGTTTGTAAGAAGTAGTTGGATGTTCTTTCCTCCTCTTAACCAAGAATAGTTGTCCTAGAAAGCCAGACAACCAACTCAAGAGATTAAAACCCTAAATAAGATGAAACTCAGCTTTATCAGGATCTGTCTTATCTTAAAGTCAGTGGCAACACTTATCTGTATGAAGAGAGCTCTTGTGATTGCTGGGCTGTGATTGTGGACTTTGGATACAGGAGACAGGCAAAGGTAATGCTGGAACACTTGAAGACTGAAATTGATACTGGGTATCAGGGACTCACCCTAAGGATTTCTCAACCATCAGCCCTAGATATGGACTGAACTCTACTCTTTAAAGACTTACTTATTTTTATTGTATTCGGCCTTCCAGACCGACCTTTTAAATCAAGCCTCTTTAATTTGGCTAGAGAGTGGGGAAATAAGTGTTGATGTTCTGAGACAAGTGTGAAAATATTGCGAAATATACCCCAGTAGAACTTGCTGTGTGCTCTGGCAGTAACCTCCTGCACCACTTGCTGTGATTACTGAAGCTTCCCGAGAACAGCGTGTGCTCTTACCTGGTTTATTAATTATGATGTTTTCCAGCTGCTGCTTTTGACTTGTTTTAAATAGCTGCTCACTCATCTGCAACATCTCTCCTTTGTATAAAGTAACAAAACCCTGTGAGCTGTTCTTTGGAGGAAATTTAGCCACGGTACATGTGGTGCTGACAGGACACGATCTCAGCCTGGGATGCCTCTATAAACATCTCTTCCTTGCATCAGTTTCCCATAAATCCTGTCCTTGTGGAAGTACATGTTTCAATTGGGACAATTATATCTTCAGAGTGTTGATGTCACAGTCTCTAAATAAGCAGAGACAGGGTTTTTTGGGGTTAGGTCCCATAGAATGGAAATATAGGGGGGATCAACTTTCAATCATGAAATTAACCCCCTGTTTTCCATTGATGATGTTGTATACAAGTGAATTATAGGTTGTTAATTCAATGGCTCCTGGAAAAATCCCAGTACAACAGCATTTTGGCTTGTGAATTGCTCTGCAAATGTAATTATATAGGTGTAATATGTGGTGGGTTTTTTCCCTAGCTCTTGAAATGATGTTAGCCTGTGTTATACTTCAGGCTATGCTGCTGGCTTTAGATTGGGGTGGTTCATGCTTTCTTTACTGCACAATAATATGTCATTCTGTATTTATTGGGGTTTACGTGCTATGGCATCTTTCCACAGTCCAAGCTTCATTTGTGGGAGTTGTTAAGGATAAAATATAATTGTACAGTAAACTAATTGGGATTCAAAACAGAAATGCTGCTCTTCCCTCCCTCCTAAGACTATCTGAGACAGAAGAAATCAAAGGCCAGACTGTCCCCATGCCAGTTATACTACAAACTGACAAAATACTTAGAAAAACTTGTTCCTAAGCAAATACACAGGCTAGGAAATCAGTGTTTGATGGAGCTGGTAATGAATACAAATTAAGGCCCCAAATTGCTGAAGGCAGCCAAGGAACCATCCTGCCAGACGAGCTGCAGCACGGCTGGAGACACTGGGTTGGAATTGTCTGGTGGCTTTTCCCCCACGCACCTTCCAGCCACTCCTCCTGCCAGGGCCACTTGTCCTTTCCTTGTAAATCCCACTTTTCTGTGTGTTTTCTGCTCTTATCACTCCTGGCAAAGGAACTCCTCTGGATTCTACCTTAATATTGCTTTGCCTTTTAGACCTTTTACAGTTGTCCCTAGAAATAAGTGAAGATGGCAAATATCCTGTTTTCTCACATCTCTTCTGTGAGGTGATTTTTTCCATGTGCATAGAGAAACAAAGCAACAAGCCACCTTCAAAAAGGAGGTTTATCTACGTTGAATCTTATTCCAGTGTTCTCACTGCCATCAATGTAAGAATTTAAATGTAAGCTCATTTTCTTCACTGGTAAAATGCAATTCACTTTCCTCTGGGGAGACAGAGATGAATGATAGAAGTGGATCAGAGGAGGTAGAGATGAGAAATAGGATTAAAAACAATAATGCAAGAGGGAGTATGTGGCTAGAATGAGCTTGGGTTTAATGCTGTGACTCAGTCATAAAATGGGAGTTGGCTATTGCCCTCTCTCCAGAACTGAGGACCAGGATCAAAGAAGCCCCCCTACATGTACACAGAAAAGCCCAGAGGGGTTACACAGTATTGCCAAGGTGAATTCTCCAGGGAGTAATGAAGTTGGAATTGCTTTAGCCACGGTTGAAAGGTTAATGTTCTTGTGATGAATGATATGACAGCATATAAATTACATTCTGCTCACTTCTCAGTGTTGGGTGTTTTATTATCTCAATTGGCCAACCAGCACAATTTTCTTTTTGTTTACTGACAAATGCAGAAGTGCCTGGATCTCTGTTGTCAGTGCTTAGGCCTGGCCTTGGTGTGTGTTAGAGAAAACCCAAAAAAATAAAACAAACACACACCAAACACACAGAAATCCAAACAAAGCCATCCCACAAATTACAAAACTGTGCAATGCAAAGCGGGGAAATAGTAATGTCTTCCCTAATTTTGAAAGGGTAAGGTTTAGTTTAGTGGGGTATGCACAGAGTGGTCTGTATTAATGAGAGGACAGTTAAAGGCATTAAACTAACTTTGGAAAACTTGAGATTGGTTTGCTGAAGTTGCATTCTGAAATGTGGAAGCTCCTATCAGTCAGTGCCTTCATTTCTCCATCTGGTCACCAGTTCTGTGTATTGGACCTGCAGAACTGTTCTCCTTGGCCTGGTGGCACTTGCCCAGTTTGCAGTTGGAATCCCACCAGGGTGAGCACGAGCAGTGAATTGCTCCCAAAGCAGCAGGATTGCCACAAGCCAGTGTTGGGAGAGTGTTGCTCCAGTCATTTCCACACTAACTGCATTTTTGGCATTACCCAGCTCTCTGGCCTCTCATTACCAAGTGCTTTTCACTTCAATGACCAATGATCAGAAATTGGTTTCTGCAAACCTTTAGAAACAAATTCGGGGAAAAAAAATTAAAAAATCTCTACCACTCTATTCATTTAAGTTGGCCAGAAAAAATCCAAGGTGGTTTGGATATTGGTTGGGTGGTATTTATGGAGAGCAGGATTAGGTACAGGTTTTGAAGAGCAGCCTCAAGTTTATTCCACTCTTTTATATTTAAACTTTACAACAGTGGCTGGCACTGAGTCCCTTTAGTACACAATGTTATCAGTGTTGTGGTTGTTTTGAGTTCGCAATGTGATGTCTCATCATGTGCCTTCCCAGTGCTCCATCTTCAGCTCTGGCATTCCCTGCTATGTTCTCTACCAGTGTGTGTTTGTCCCCTTCTCTACACACATAAGGGGATATCCCCAGTTTGTTTGGCCTGCTCGAGGGTTGTGCAGACTGGAGAGGTGTCTGAGAGGTGGCAGTGGCTTTGTGAAGTACAAATCACTGTTGCTTTGTGTGCTGTTCATTGTTTCCATCTGGAAACCAGGAGAGGAGTCCCAGGAATAAACTGATACGAAAGTTTAGCATAAGTGACTCTCTCAAAGCATGGGACACTCAGCCATGTTTATATATCCTGTAGAGCAGTTATCTGGAATAGTTTATCTGCCAAGCTAAGCTAAAAGATTTTTTTATAGGAGTTTTTGTTTTGCTTTCTCCTTTTGGTGCTGACAAGTGATAGCAAAAGTTTCCATTAATATGTATGTGCTACACCGTAGTGCTCAATTACCCTGGTACTGTCATGCCCCAGAATGAAGAAACATTTGTATTAGCAGTGGTTTTTTGGCACAGTAACCATCCAAATCTTACTAATTTCCTGTGTTACATACCAGCACTAACCCTTTAAGTTCTGATTGCTAACCACAGCTACTTGCTTCATGCAGAGCAAACACTGTTAGTGTAGGAACCAAGGTGTAATTAAAACAAACCTGTTCAACTAATGACTTTTCTGTAGATCAGTCTCAGCAAGTCACTGACCTGGTGAATATAAACATTTTAAATGGACTGATGAGTAAACAGTTTGGCTTTTAGACAGATTAAGTATTTGTGTAGGAAGCAGCAACACTTTAGCATGTTAATTAAAAAAGGTCCTCTAAAGTTGTATCAGAAAATGGACTGGAGTAATTTCTGATTATGAAGAAATCTAACATGCTCATGGCTTCTGCTTTCCTCCAGCACTCTGTTCTACTTTTGCCCTGGAAACCTGTACAAGAGGGTAAAGAAATAAGTGCTCTGCAGGTTTTCTGTGTGTGATTGCAATCAAATTTTTCCATTGTTGGTGCAAAAGAAAAGAGGGAGTGCAAATCCATAGTACAGTTTGCATCCCTGGTGTCTGCAATAGCTCTCTCCTGGTTGTAGGAAATGGAATATACTCTTCTCTCCAGGCCCACATTGTAAATCACTGTTTGCACGTGGCCAAGAACATGTGTTTGTGCATCCTGGCAGATTCTTGTGCTGGAACAATGTCCTTACCTGTACATGGAGCTGCAAGAACATCCTCTCACTAAAAAGACGATAAGCCACTGCTTTTAAAAAATAACATTGGTTATGTAAGGGAAAGGTTGAGGTGATGTGTCATTTCCATTCTTAAAATAGTTGAATACAGTGTGTTTTGAAAGAATTTTGGTGATTATTTACCTATAAAGAAGTATGCTTGGGCAGTCTGGGTTCACATACTGTGTAGGGCTCTGTGTTTTAACTGGCTCTCATTGGTTCCCTGAAATGTAAAAGCAGCAATGTTATGATTGCATTTCAAGGATCTCCTGTATATATTTTTTTAATTTAAATCTAATCCTTCTTGAGAAATCACAGAACCCTAAAAACATTTAGGCTGGAAGGGATTTGTGGAGGTTATCCAGGCCTTGATCTTCCTGCTCAAAGCAGGGCCATCTTATAAGTTAAATCAGGTTACTTGGGACCATGTCCAGTCATGTTTCAAAAATCTCTGAGGATGGAGATTCCAGTCTCTCTGAGCAACTTGTCCCAGTGTTTGAGCAGTTTATTCTGATGGGTTTTTTTTTTCCTTTTAGCCAGTCAAAATTCCCCTTACTGCAACTTTTGTCTTGTCCTTTAACCAGGGACCTCTAAAAAAGAGTTTAGCCCCAGCTTCTCTGTATCACCCCCTTTAGGCTCTGATGGCTGGTGATTGATTGCTCCTCAGCCACTCCTTGGTCTCTTTCCACCACTTGCTCCAGTCTCCTCACCCTGTTAGTGGCCTCTGTTAGACTGGTTTGTTCATCTTTGTCTTGCAATGAGTGTTCCAAGACTGGACACGCTCTTCCAGAGCCAGATGCAGCCTCTGACGTGCCGAGCAGAGCGGAGCCAACATTTCCCCTGGGTTGTTACTTCATGTGTTCTGCTGCAGTTGTCCTTTGCCCCTCTCAAGGGTTCACTGCTGCCTCCTGCTCCTCTGGGGTCCAAAACTCCTCTGCAGAGCTGCCACTCAGCCCTTCTGTTCCCAGCCTGGCCCAAAGTTCATGTAGTTGAGGCTTTGTTCCAAAATCCTCTCTCACTTCCTTCTCAGTGCTGCTGCATCCGACTGAAAGCAGTTCTGTAGGAGTGCAGGTCAGGTTTTTGGGGAAGGCTGCTTGAAAGAGGTATTGCCTGGATGGCAAAATATTGGTGGTGTCAGTGGTGGCAAAATCAGTGTTTGGTAAATGTACACTCAGTCTGTTCTTTCCCTGCTCAGCTTGTGGATTTGGGTTTATGTTCTGGTCTGTCTCGGTGCTTGCACGTTTTCTTGGGACAGCTGCTTGACTTTCAAGTCTCTGATTAATCAAAGTCATCTTTCCAGTTATGGCTTTTCTCAGACATGGGCAAAGAGGTGTTTGTAATTGAGGTGGGGAGTTTAGTGCAAAGGACACAGATTAGTAGGAGTTGAGTTTTCTTCATCTGATGTGCTGTACTATGAATATAAAAGCACCAGTAATAATAGTAAAATAGAAGCAAATGGTATTAATATCCTGTTAGCTTTAACAAATGAAAATATAATCTTTTTTATTAAGAAATGGAGTCCAGATTCTGTGCATTAAGTATTTTGAGAATAGTTTGACATTTCAACAGCGAGTGGATCGCCTCAAAAATGCACATGAGAAATGAGGGCTTTGAGAATGACTCTCTTTTATGTGATAAATGGCTCAGCAGTCTGATACACAGCTAATGTCTTCAGTCCATCCATAGTTAACTCCTAATTGCTGAGTACTTTTAGTTATTAGTTATGTCCTACAGAGGTCTCTGTTTTGTCATGTTGTCATATCAGCATCCCCGTTTTGGCTGGAATGACCTTCCCAAGGCTGTCCAGCAGCCCAGGGCCAGAACGCTTTGTTGCCACAGAGGTGGACAATGTGGAGTTTGAGCTTCTGCAGTACAATGAAATAATGATTATGCAATGTATAGTCCTGAGTATTGTAATGTAGTTGATGCTAAAGAGATAAAATTGCTAAGTGTTAATTGCATTCACTCTTCATCTATTTAAAAATTAACATAAACTAATCCCTCTGGAGCAATTAGTATCCTAATGCAAGAACTCTCAAAAATGCCATGAAAAAAATGCTGATTTGAAATATAAGCCAGCAGAATATTTATAGGAGCTGAAAAGTGGGTGAAACTGTCCATGTTTTTCATTATTTAAAAACAAATTAAAACCAAACACAAAACCCTACAAAACAAAAAGCCCTCTGATTTTTCCATTTGCTCCCAAAATGCAGTTCTCTGTCTGGTAAGAAGTTCAGTCTTCAGCAAAAATCCTTTGCTGGTTTTGGCCTGAGTTTATTTATATTTGTTTTATACATGTTTATCCTTGGGGTGGGCCCATCAGGGATGAGAATTCCAGACTTTGTGGAACAAAATGCATTTCATAACTGGACAAAGCAAAGCCAGGGAGAGAAGGCGCCGCTCGCATGCGATTTGAAGCACCCAGTCCATGTTTGTCCAAAGCCCTGGTGATCTTGGATGTATTTATCATCTTCAGTGTTAAACCCTCCATTCTGAGGCCAGAAAGATGTGTAAAAGTGAAACGAGTACGTTGACTTAGTTGAGGAGCTGGGAGCTTATTGAGAGATGAGTTTGTGTGTTCATTAGCCAGCGAGAAATCCTTTCACCAGAACAGTCTTAGGAAACTGCTCATGCATTTCATGCTGTTTTCATGGGTAAATCTTTTAGAATCAAAGACAACAGTGAGAGATAGTGAAGAGTCATTATTCTTATATGTAAACTACTATATGCAGGTGCCAAGAATGTTGTATTGCACAATTCCTACACTGCTCAGCACATACACTCAGTCACTGCACTTGGTGAAGTAGAAACCCTTTTAGAAAAGGGGGTGGTATTACATCTTGGCTTAGCTTTTAAGGAGGTTATACACTTGAAATCATACACATTAATTTGTAACCATTTCATATGCACCCTGCATGTTCTGTCTGCATTTTGAAGTATTCTCAAAGGTCTATAGCCATTTTTGGGGTTCACTTGTGAGCAGCAGCTCTGCCTTTGCAGCTTGTAGGTGTACACAGTGTGAACTATTCAGTCCTGTTTCCAGGCTTCATTGTACACAAACTGTTTGACTGTTACAGGATCCTTTAGACCTGGGAGGTTGTTGTTTCAGTGCACTCTGTCAGTCATGAGCAACTTCAGAATTGGTGTCAACAACTTCCCTGATTACAATGGGAAAATGGTAAAGAATTAGGAAGGACAGCATGGTTATGGAAGTCTGTTATGTTCCCTATTAAACAAGGATCTAAGAATGATTTACAAAGTCCACATATAGAGAATGGAGGGTTGTATTCAGAGAAATGGAGAAAAAAGGATTAAAAAGTGCTTGATTTTGAAGTACCATTTGGTCCTATAGACTGTGAATAAACGGAAATCCATTAGCAAACATTCTTGTCTGGAACATTCAGCTTCTCCTCAAGCTCTTTGGTGTGTTAATCCACAGTTCTGGGAATGCTGAAAAATAAGGATCAGTGGTGGCCTTATGGTGAAGAAGCCAGCAATGAGTCTGTAAAGCAGGCAGAGGAGAAAGCAAGTCTAAGCCAAAGGAGGTCTATCAGCTGTTATTATTGCCCTTCGATAGTTGCAGGCTTAACTGAGAATGCTCAAGATACTTCTTAGTCCAGTATGTTTCCAGATTAATCCGAACCTTGGTAAGCAAGGTGATAGCTTTGGGAGTGATTTATTACAGGGGATTCCCCTCCCTTTTTCCCCCCCCATCTTTTTTTTTTTTTTTTATCTGAAGAATATTTCATATTGAAATTTATTTAAAGAGCTGAAAAACTTTCAGAATCAAGCAAGGTGCTCTGCTGCTTTTTAACCTTTGCAATTGGAAATGGAGGGTTGGGGGAGAGCTGAGAATTGAGCTCCAAAATACATACATTGTACTGTTGTCAGACATGATATCAGTTTAATTTCAGGAGGCTCAGAAAGCTGCCTTGTCTCTGTGATGGAAAACTATCCTGGGACCAAATGGTACAATTTAAAATCTGCACCTGCATTCATTAGGAGAACAGAACAAGTATGGACATGCCCTTGGTGTTAAAGCAATGGAATGTGTCTCAAGAGCCCTTGGTTTAGTTTCCGGTTTGGGCTCCAAGCAAGCAGATCCCTTCATGTCTGTGCCACAGTTTGATACGTGTGTAATGAGCAATTACAGTCTAGAGTCGGGCAGTGACAGCAAAGGCAGAACTGGCCTTTGATGTATTTATAACACTTCTTGGAATGCAGCTTCAGTCTCCTCTGTGATGGCTGAGCAGTGATGGCATAAAGTAATGACCATGGACATGGTTAGTGTTGCTGGCCCACACAGCATGGATTTACAGGGGGAAATTAGGAGCTTTCAGTATCTGATGCAGAGAGTTCAATGTTTCTTTGGGATGTGTGTCCCCACAGAGGGTTCAGTGTGGCCTGGGGCACAGAGGTGTGTTAGGACTGGAATTCCCTGACCTTCAGTGACTTCCCAGGGAGAGGAACAGCTGCCTCTCCCTTTGCCACTGCCACGCTTGGCCAGCTGTTAATGCTGCCTGATTGGAACAACTGCCTCCTAGATTTAATTAACCTAGAAAAACAAGGAAAGGCAGGCCAATGAAAGTAAATTTGGGGAATGGCATTTCTTTCTCTCTCATATCTGTAGCATCTGTGGCTGGTTATCGTTGTATCCTCATTAAATGGAGTTTGGAAGTGTCAAATAGTACCAGTCTAGCTCAGATGTCAGTGCTGGATGGAGTTAGTGGTTCAGAAAGTGAAGGGATGTGTGGATAAGGTGCAGGAACCAAATCTTTACAATAGGTTTCTGGGTGTAATGGGCTCTGTTGTCACTGTCTGATGACTTTCCCCACAGTATCATGATAAAAATGGGACTTGAAGTGGTTATTTTTTTGGGGAAGGCAAAAGTGAGTGACCTTGCACTGCTGCAGAGCTGCTGGTATACATTGCCCTGCTTTTTGTGTCGGACTACATGACAGATTTGTCATTTTGTATTAGACTTTGACTATGCCAAAACTACAGCCTAGTCAGAAAATTGCATGTTTCAAATCTGCCTTTGTAATCTTATTTACATCCCCTTGTGCTCATGATGCCTTATCGGATGGTGTACTTGTCCCATCTCTTCTCGGGGTCGAAGGGCTCCCAGCGGCTCGCGGGGAAAATGTGCTTGTTCTTCTCATACCAGCTGCGGAGGACAACCTTGCCCGCGTGGGACTCGTCCTTCTCCACGGTGGCATCGCTGAGCAGCCTCACATCGTCATGGACATCGAAATTAAAGAGGGGCCCACTCTTCCCGCGGGCCTTGGTGACGATGAAGTAGTAGAAGCTGTGGTGGTGGGGCATGATCAAATCCTCCTTGATGTACATGAGCTGCTCCACCCTCGCCGACCGCAGTTCACTGAAATCCTTCCGGAGAATTTCCAGAGCTTTCTGCAGGAATTGCTGCATCGTGTTCCCCTTTCTCATCTTCACCATGCGCCTGTGGCCAGACCCGTCCCAGTAACTGAAGGTGACTTCGATCTCCTCGTTCTTGATCTTCTCCTGCTTGGCCTCCCACTCCTGTCGGAGCTCCTCGCGCAGCCGGTTCTCCTCCTCCTCCCGGTCCCGATCAGGCAGGAAACTCGTGTCCACATTGGGATTTTTCCCCAATTTCCGCTTTTTTGGGGGGTCTTTGCGGGCCTTGGGCTCATCCCCCCCCTCCTCTTCCTCCTCCTCCTCACCAAGGCTGAAGCTCAGGCTGCTGATTTTCCTCTTGGCCTCCTGTTTGCGCTCGCGCTCCCTCTGTCGCTCCAGCCTCAGCTGCAGCTCCCGGCTCTGCTCCCTCTTGGCCAGCTGCTTCTCCCTCTCCTTCGCCAGCGCCTCCTGCTTGGCCTTCATGTCATTGAGGGTCACCAGCCCCACGGTGCTGGATTTGAGCTCGGCCTCGGCGGCGTCGTAATGGGCCGAGAACCTCTTGTCGATGTTGGCTTTCTTGGTGTTCTCCTGCTGGATGCGCTGCCGCAGCTGCTCCATGTGCTCCCTCTGCCTCTCACGCTGCTTCATCAGCTGCAGCGCCCGCCCGGCCTCGCTCGCCGCCCCCTTGTACTGTGCCATTGCTGCCGCTCTCGAGGGGTCCCACGGTGGTTTTGGGGCGAATCCGGCCCTTTTTGGGGCTCTGCAAAGGGAAGGAGCCGGCACAACCCACAAGTGCAGCGGGGCCGGAAGCGTGTCCCCTCTCCTTACAGCAACAGTTTGGTGCCCAAAAGGTGGAAAACTAGGAGACTTCTCTATGAACCAAATCCTAAGAACCCTAAAACACAGAGGGGTAAAGTAAGGAACGGTAGATTGCAAGTCAGAATTACAATTTAATAAAAAATCACAAGTCCAGTGATGCAGAGGAAAAATACATTTGACCCACAAAGAAACAGATGTACAACCCAGCACCCTGGGCCACGAACAAAACAGAGCTCACCAGCCCCTGTGCTGAGCACCACGTGGGCCACCCCTTAGTCCAAAGTAGAACGAAGAGAAAACCTGTTGCTGAGGATGATGTCAGCAGTCTGGTCAAGAGAGGCAGTTGCAGTCCTGTTGAGGTCCTGGTCCTCCTCTGGATCCCACGAGTGGTCCCTGAAGTCCCAAAGCCCCAAGGTTATATATGCTTGGGCTCAGATGGGAGTGCCGAGTACCTGCCCCAGGGCAAGGAGTTTCACAATGGGTGATTTACTGCACTATGAGTCACAGGATACTCCTTGATGGCCCATTAGCAGACATGACCCTTCAGGCTGGGTGTGAAGGTGCTAAGGACTCCCCGGAGGGGAGTTATCACACCTAAGTCATTGGTGTGAAGACAGAAAAAGTTCCTTATCTCTCAGAGTTCCTAAACACCCAGCTTGTAACCTGAGGGGCCAGGTGTGCTCAGAAGAGCTCTGCTTGCAAAAAGAGGTTTCCCCTCTCTTGCTCTCCTAAGGTGGGGGGAGAAGATGTTTCTCCTCCCTTGTTCTCCCAGGCTGAACCTCAAGTCCTGCTTGAAGGAAGAGAAGACCAGTAATGGGCACTGGGTACCAGCAGGAGCTGCTGGGGTAGCTGAGCTGCAGGGGAGCAGCTGCAAAAGGGAGTTTCTCCCTTGTTTGTAGTGGGTTGGGAGGTGAGCTGACTTGGGCCCAGATGTTGCAAGAGCCAGTTTCCCAGCCTCTGGGTGAAAGGGTCTTTCACCTGGGAGGGGCAGGTTGTTGTCCCTTGTTTGCTCCTGTAAGACATTGCAGAGTGGCTCAGGGGTTGGCTGGGTGTGTGTGAATGAAAGGGACGCCTTTCAGATTAATTCACTCTGCGTATTTGAAGCAGTGGTGCTTGGAAAGAGCTCACATGGTATTCCTGTGGCCCTGAGTTCAACCTAGCACTGGTCTTTTCTATCTGTGACTTGTCAACATGGGTTGTACTCTTTTATACTCCTTTATACCTCTTTATATTCTGTACCCCAAAACCCTATAAGTAAAAGAACTCTTCTCTACTTTACCCACATAAAGTTGTCTTGGGAAGTTTTCCCCCTCCCCTCCTTATGCCAACACTCCTGAGTAACCTCTCTGAAGTCAATGGCATGAATCCAGTCATAATGCAATTATTTGTTGTTTATTTTTTTTCTCATCTGGTAATTATACTTTGCTATCTGATTCTCTTGTGACCCTTCAAGCAAAAGACTCAAGACCAGAAGTAAAGTCTTTTTAGCTTCTGCACTGGAGCTGTTTCTGAAGAAATGAAAGGTCCTTGTATCCTATTCTTAAAAGCAGCACACAACCTAGCAAGGAGTGTTCTTATGGGGCTAAAAGGTTGCTGAAATATTCCAGATTTTTAAACATAGATGAGACTATGTGATAAAGCTCTTTTGGATGGAAGATAATGATCTAATAGTGTAACTAGTTGCATCTGCCAGTAAGCCCAAAAGAATCTTTATTAAATTAACACACACAGAAATGCAAGATTAATAGAAAAACTAGGAATTTTAATATTAAGTCTAGAAATAAAGATAAGATTTACATACTGTAAATACAAAAACCAAATATATTTTACTCTTGCTATTCAAAAGCAATAAACTGACCTTGAAATAATTTGATCAGCAGAAACAGATTTGGGATGACTAAAAAAGCTGTGAGTTTTTAAGCATACCTTTCCTTTTTCCAAAATTGCTGCTTCATATTCTGTGTAAAGTTCACAGAGGGCTTAGATAAAGTTTATTTTTAATTGCTCTGCCTTCTCCCCCACCCTACTGATATTAATGCAAATGCTACAGGTCTTTTTTGGTTTTGGCAGTGATCAGAAAACACCCATCCGTTTTTCAGATTCTGCCTTTTCGTACCTATTTGTGCAAAGTATTTCTCTCCAGATGTTTCACAAACTAAGGTCCAAACTTTCTTTAAACAACTTGACAACATTAAATGATGATTTGTATTGTCACTTTACTGTGTAGTTTGTTCATCCAGTGTAATAGAAAATGCTTGGTGCCGATTAAAGTCTAAATTACAAATTAGGGGACAAAACCCATCATAAAAGATTTTATTGCTTCCCCCCCATGGAGTTTGGTCGGTGATGTTACCACAGTTCTGTGTTAGAGCTTTTGTTGGGGGCTTTTAGTGTTTGTTTTGGGTTTTAATCTTTGCTGTGAAAGAATTACGAGAGGTTTGGTCAGACCAAGTATTGCCTATTGTTTGTGCTATTACTCTGTGGCATTTGGAGGAGTTTATTTTTAAATCATCTTAAGCAGCTCAGTCTATTTAATTGCAGCCAATATAGAGAATTTGGAGTGTTTTTTTACTCGAGGGTGTTATATCAGAGGTCTAGAATTCTGAATTCTGATAAAAAGTAACAGACTTAAACAAGAAATATTTTTCTTTTTTTATTATTTATAAATTTTAAAATGCTGCATGCAGGGGGGGAAACGAATCCAGATAATTCCCTTGCAATTAAGGTGTGACATGTATCTCTTCGTGGTCCGTATATGTTCCTTCTGCAGCAGGTTGAGACTGACACCTTTACCACCTTAGGATTCATCCTGCAGGTCTAAAGCCCTTCTTGGACAATCTCTAGTGGGAAATATTGATTTGTGGAATGAAGCTTTATTGTAGTCTTCCAATTTTTGGCATAAACCAAATATTGCATCAAATAGATGTTTATAACTAATCCAACATTTTTCCCCCTGAAAACAGAGTATTAGTGGAGACCTTTTTGTCAACCCATGTGAGATCTCACAGCCAGTGAGCTGAAATCCCAAAGACACTTGGTTGGCATTGGCCATGGGCAAAATGACTTCTGTGAGGAATTCAATGTAATCTATGTCTATGAGTATTGGTGGCTCAAACACAGCTGTAGAGAAGGATAAAGGACATGTAAGACTTGGAGCAAATTCTGGTTTCTGCTCCAGGTTGTCTCACCCTCCAGTATCTGTGGGGTCCCACTTGTAGAAATTCTTCCATCCTCTTGAAACTTGGAATGATGGATCTTAGTGAGAAACAAAGTTATGGTGTCACTTATGGGAACAGGGTGAATGCAACAACTGTATGGACACACTATAGAGTTTCCACTGGGAATCTAGGGAAAAGATAGGTGGAAGAGGAGTTTTGGTGACCCAAAGCCATCAGAGCAGCCTCTGTGACTGCACTGTGGTCTGAAATGTCTCGTTTCCTGGGCAGTGGTTCCAGTGGAGGAAACCGAGCTCGAATGTTGTGGTTGTGAGAATGATTTTAATCCTTTGGAGGTTTTGTAACACACAGAACACGTGCACTTCCATCCCCGAGGTTGCACAACCAGGAGGGAATGAGAAGGGTTTTCTGCTCAGAAGCAGCGAGTGGCTCGTCCATGCAGCTCCAAAGGGCTTGTGTGGAATTGCACGCGAGTCTCTCAATGGACGAGGTTTCCTGCCGCGGAGCAGTCCCCCGTGGGGATGGATGGGGAATGGATGGCGGCTGTCCCTGCGCTGACCCCGCCGGGATTGTCCCCCGGCGCTGCGGGTGCGGGTCGGGGGACGCCGCCAGGTGGCGCTGCGGGGTCGCGTTATCCGGGAATGGGTTGGGAATGGGTTGGGATCGAAGCGAGGGGATGGATCAAACCCCGGTGCAACTCATAGTCTTCCTCAAACACAGCTCCCTTTCATACGGAGGGTTTCCTTGCCGTTCCAGCGCTGGCGGCTTTCCGCCTTGTCCCGGGGGATGTCCTTCTCGTACCAGCTCTGCTAAATTCCCCCCGGGGAGTTTCCACTGCTCGGGGCCGGGAGAGCTGCCTCGTTGTCTGAGCTCATGGCACCTTGGGGGGCAAGGTCAGCTGAGGTGTTGGAAATGGTGGGACTTCTGTGAAAGTTCAACTCACACTTTAGAAAGCCGTACTGAGTTGAAATGTAAGTTCTGCTCTAAACTCCTGTGAAGTCACATCTTGATTTCATTGAGTTTGGACAGTTCCTCAATTGTGTGGCAGCTCTTGGGGTGTGTGCTTAAAAAAAGAAAAAATACTCTCAAAACCTTGGCTTTGTATCACTTTACCAACCCTGAATATTTCCAGGATGTGCCTCCCGTGCACTTTTTCATGCTAAAATCCAGAGTTGTTGCAGTGCTTCTCCCAGAAGGCTCCAATTCCGTTTTGCTCCTCTTAAGGAGTTTTGCTTTTCCTTTCTTTGAGTTTGTCAGCTTTGATCAACGCTGATGGTGATATAAAAACCAAGAGAACTGTTGCTGCAGGTGCATTTTTCTTTTGAATCACACTTGACTTCTGCCTCCATGCACCTTCCTGGCAAGCAGAGGGTCATTCTCAGGAGCCACTGATGGCAGAGTTTCCCGTGTTCTCATGCCTGAAGGGATGAGCTGGCTCTAAAGAACTGCAAAAGTCCCAAAACTCTGTGAGCAAAGAGGACCTGGCCCCGAGCCTACATTTCAAAGGGGCTGTGTGACCTGCCCAGGATGGATGTGCAGGATGCAGCATGGGAATTCCCACTTTTCTACAAAGGGCAGGAATTAGGAAGGCACACATCCAGTGGGGATACCCGGAGGGCACGCACATATTGCAGGAGCTCCAGGTAACACCATGGAAATATGGGAAAAAACCAACTGGCTGCTTTCCTGGACACCTGGCAGCCGTGGAACTCAGAAAGGTGGGAACTCCTTGAATGGATAAGGGGTTTTGTGTGTGAAAAGTGCTGTGGGGTCTGTCCAGACCAACATGATACACGTGAGGAGGGGGTGAAGTCAGTGGCCACTTGCAGGTTTTATTTGCCACAGGGGCTGCTCAGTGCTTTGAACATCCAGACTTGGTGACATGGCCACGTTCATTCACTGTAGAAATCCGTCAGAGCGAGACGAATAATATTCCAGGGAAGAACTGGGCCTGAAGAAAGTAATCAAGAGGGTTTGTTATAAAAATGAAGGGAGGAGGATTGAAAAATAAATATCAGAATGCTCTGGAAACACGTTTCCCAGAGCAACAACTTCCACAAGCGCCTGCCCCCAGCTACTGTTTCTGGGATGCACAGCCAGGCTTCTCCAGGCAGACTTCTTCCAGGTATGGATTGCCCAAGGGAAAACAGAGGGATATTCCCAGCACTAGCATAATTTAGAGCATTTACCATCAAAGAAAATGTTTTATTCAGTTGTCAGAAATCTTGTTATCAGAGTAGAGTGAGAAAAAAAAAATGGGGGGAAAAATCAGGTAAATAAACTGAATATATTTCATTAGTGATGAAGAATTTTTCTTACAAGAGGATTTTTTTAAAGAAAAAAGTGAGGGAAAATCAGACTCTAAACATGAGATAATGCAATTAACAGGCTTGGACAAAAGAAGGTTGAATTAAGGATAATAAGCTTGTAGAAAATTCCTATTCCAGACCTGCCCCACCACAAAAAGAAAAGAGAAATCTTTTTAAAAAGCCAGATATGAGACCCAAGAATGGAGAAGCAACTGTTAGGACTTGGTTGGAATGGTTTGGGGTTTTTGTGTTTATAATTGCTGTCCTCACAAAAGGTTGAAGCACAGATTAAAAAAAAATAATTGATTTAAGCTAAACACAAATAAAACCAACTAATTTTCCCCTTCCTCTCTACCACTGTATTCTACTGAGGGGTTGTTTGGGCAAAGCACTGTCTAATTTCATATTCTCAGGATGATTTTGTGGCTTCTCCAGAGTTTTTTTGAGAGATGGTCCAGGTGGTAGAGAAAATTCTGATGATGTTTTATAGACATTGCTATATTTTTGGTTAGGGTGAGGAGAGTCTGTACAAGGTTTCTCAGAGGCATTGAAATCAAATTATTATGATTCTGACTTTTCACAGCTTTAATCTGATTTCTCTGCTAAGTTCTTCTTGAATCCATATGTCATTGCATCCACCATTCATAAATATTCCCACAGCATTAAAGAAACCGATTTTGTTTAAATACAAGTAAGATTTCCTTACGCAACAAATTTTGCCTGAGGCTACGTGTAGTCTTTGAAAGTGACTGCAATGTATTCCAAGCTTTTAATATTCCTGTCTAGCGTTTCTTTTTATTATTACACTCTTTTTTGTTTGTCTGAAGTGGGAGAGATTATCTGTACTCTAACGAAAGCCTCCAGAATATCCCACTCTGCAAAGGTTATGGGACTGAGCCCTATTTTTTCCACAGAATAAATAACTTTTGAACAAAAGGCTTCACTGTGTCGCTGGGCGGATTCCCTTCCTTTCCCTGCACCGCTGTTTGGCTGAGGTGGATAATGTTACCTTCGGTAGTCAGAGAGAGGCAGCAGCTTGAGATGTAGCCAAAAGTACCAGAATTACGAAAAGAAGAATTCTGCACTTAGCCAAGGAAATTATTTTCTTGCAGCAGTGGGAATAGCAGCTCTCCCAGGGAAACTGCTCCCAAACCTTTGGCAAGATGAGGCTGCGGAAAGCAGTTACGGAGCAGTTTCCAGCAGCAGCGTGACTCAGGCTTTCTGTGAGGATGGAAGGGCTGCTCCAAGGTGGCAGCCTGATAAAAGGGCTTTTTGGGTTTGATCTCCCAATAAATTTAATGATAAACAACTTGAGTGTTTGCTGAGGTCCATCTGTCAAACTAACTTAATTGAGGGGGAGCCTACAGGACAGTGTTCTTTTCATTGTTCTATTATAATTTTCTGCCCCTAATTTCCTGCTTCCTCGTTTGGTTTGAATTGGACCAGTTCATGAGAAAAGCCTTCCCCATAAGGCACAAATTCTGTGTGGGAGGATTCTTTGGAGGTATTTGTTCTGTGAATTGGAATAATAAACTATTATAAGACTACTAAGGATTTGAAAGCTACTTTGTCCAATGCTGCAAGTTTGAGACTTTTCTTTCATTATTGTCCATTTTTCAGTTAATCCCTCTGTGCAATTTCAGCTCATCTATTTGCTCTTTTCCCTTTGGCAAGATGCAAAAACTTTCTTGCCCACCAAGTGCACACACTCACCATGGGTTTGTGTTAGTGACATGCCTGGACTTTAACTGAAGCCCTGAGTGAATGGTTTTATAACACACTGTGAACGTTTTCGACTTGACATTCCATAAATGTATTTAGAAATTATAGCACAGATTATTCTTGGTCTTGAATCAATGAGCTGTAGAGCATCATGTTCTTCACACGTGTCCACACTCCTTGACACTCCCAGTTACATAGCTGTGTTTACTGAGTGAGCAGATATTGTATATATTGAAAAAAAAATTCCAACTGCAGCTGCTTTTGTGCCCCAGCAGGTTTTTAAGGCTCCCTTCGGAGGCTCTGCTGGGGAACATCAGTGCACTGCCTTAGTTATGGTGTCAGTGTTGTAGTAACATTGGCTTCGGGAAGGGGCTTCTCAGAGCCTCCAGCTGCTGAGCAGCACAAGGAATTTGTGCTCCCAAGCTCTTTAGCTACTTTTGAGTGTCTCATCCCATGTATGAAGGATAGATACCTGCTTGGGCCATTGTTTGGATTGAATGGGCACCTTAGTGCAGAAGACAACAAAAAATACAGGCAATTTCTGGAATTAAATTAAAAACATTTACTAAGATCTGCTAATATAGATGGATTTCCCAACAGGAAAATATTTTTGGATCTGGGTGAAGATGGCTTATCAAACTTAGTAAAAATTGTTATTGAACTATGAATTGTCTTGAAGACAGTTTAGTTTTCACATCCTGATCTGAAGCCTATTGAAACAAAAGGAATCAGCAGAGTCCAATATTTGGGGCAGTTGCTGAGAGCCTTTCACTGACTAACACAAGGGGTCTCCATGAAGTCTGTAGGGTTAGTCACTTAGTGCCTTTAGGGATGCAGGAGTGAAAAACATCCCGACAAAGTAAAGGAAATTTTCTTCCTTGTGTGCCGAGTAATAAGACAAGAGGCAACAGGCAGAAAGTGATGGCCAGGAAGTTCCACCTGAATGTGAGGAGGAACTTCTTAACTGTGTGGCTGTGACCATGCTCTGGAGCAGATGGCCCAGGGAGGCTGTGGAGTCTCCCCCACTGGGGATATTCCAGAGCTGTCTGGACACAACCCTGTGCCATGTGCTCTGGGATGGCCTTGCTGGAGCAGGTGACCCACTGTGGTCCCTTCCAGCCTCAGCCCTTCTGTAAGTGAAATAATAATTGTGTCTTGAGCAGTGAACAAAGCATATGCTTGGATGTTATCTTCTGGAGGGAGTTTTCTAAAACATCTGTTCCTGCAAAATTAGTCATAGCCAGTCAAAATATTTCAGAACCAAGTATTGGAAAATATATTTTATTTTGCATTCATCCACACATGAGCGCATTTCTCAGTGCTGATATTTGTTGGAGATTCTCAGTAGACTAATCTGAAGTCAGATCCCAAGTATGAAAGAGCAAGGCCTTGCATTTTGCATATGCTGCAACATCAGGCATTGGAAAAATAACAAAACAGTTTTCAAGAGACTTGTAAAATTGTTATATAAATTGGTACTTTTCCATCATTACAATGTATCACATCTGATGTGCTCTAAGTGTTGTTGCTCATTGCTTTTTTAATGAATGCACTTCTCAGTCCTGAGCTCGGGTTAGTCTTAGGGTTTTAGGAGGGGCAGGGGTGGTTAAAACAGATGGGTTTGGTTCATCTCCAAAGTAAAGTCTATTAACTAACTGTTGGCAGCTGCATCTACCATTTTATATGTATTTAAATCTCCTTTATGGTAAGAGCTGTTAGTCTAGATATAAGGGTGGGAAGTGCATCTATACCTTGTAACCCAATCAAACGTTCTGAGTTCAGTGACAATAAAGTCCTGGAAAGCACTGATGAAAGTTGTGGTGAGGACAAAGCTCAGAGGGTTCCCCTCACCCTGTTGGAACGGTGGGTTGGCACTGATCTCCTGCCATGCCCTGGGCCAAGCCTGTACAGCCTCACTGAGTTGGTTGTAATGCTTGGGGGGGTTTCCATAGAGTTTCCTTTCCTGGCCACGCAGGGCAGTCCCAGTTTTGTGTTGTTACACCTGAGAGACTTTGAATTGCCAACCCAGTGGGGAGTTTGCCTGCTGAAAAGCACTGCCCAGTAGTGTGACAACCCCTGACCAAACTGCCTCGCTGCCCCTGCCCTTGGGCATCTCCAGGGTGCCCCAGTTCAGCCTGCAGCCACCCCTCTGCCGGGGCAGCGTTCCAGCCCAGCGCCTCGGGCACTGCCCCTCTGCTCATTGCCATCCCCTCTGCAGCTCAGGTCAGCACCTGCAGCGGGGAGGGCACATCTTGGGTTGTAAAACAATCTGTTATTTAAAATGAAGCACTTCAGAGAAAGCAATATTTAAAAGAGCTGTCACTCTGGCGTGCCCTGACTCACTGTTGTCCCGGTGTGAATTTAAAGTGCAGTGCAATGTCAGGTGTTCTGCACAAAGTTCAATCACTCCTTCAGCTCTCCTGATGGGGGATAAAATTCTGAAAGGCTTGTCTCCTCTTTTGTTGTTACCACCGTGCTTTAAATGGCTCAAATGTCTTGGTTTCCTGAAGCAGCCTTTCTTTAACTGTTTGGGAAACAAACACAAGTTCCTGTAAAGTTCTTGGAAACTTCTTGTCCCCGAGGGGAGGGATGTGGCTCTAAGGTCTTCCTATGCTCTCCAATTTCTTTTCTTTTATGCAGATATCAGGAAGATATGCCTTTATTCAAGATGGTGATCCATTTGTATGTTTTTTAAAAAAAAAAGGGACATAAAATGTAATAGCAAAAAATCAATAGACTCTGCATCACGAATTTCTTTGAAATTTTATGAGGTTTATCACTCTCTAGCACTAATTTTGAATGAATGTCTTCCAATATGTAGGAACCAACAGATAATATAACCTGTTGATTGGTTCTGAAATTGCCTTGACAAATTGCAGTCTCATAAATATTTTCTGCTTACCTGGAAGCTTGTTCTGAACACTGTTTCTTCTCTCATCCATTTTTAAAACCTTGCATTTATTTTTTAAGTGTTTCTTTGTAACAGACATGTTACAGAGCTGTGCTTAACTGTCCTTTGTTATGGCTTTAAAAATTGATGTGAGTTAATATAGCTGACAATGTCTCTTAATTAAAAAAAGAAAGGCTACATGGTATAAGATCAGAATACTATAACTGTAACCAGAGGTTTTCCTTTAAACAACTTTTTAAGTGCTTGTCACTTCATGATCTTCATGTACCCCTTCTTTTTTTCCTGACAAAGTACATAATGATGCTTCTGAAAATAAGCAACCTCCCAGTGGCTTTAGAGAAAAAATAATTCACAGATATCTCCTTTAGCAGATTACATTTATCAGTTTTTCAATCTTTTTTCAAGATGAAAGGTGGAACAGTCTGACTTGACACAAAGAAATAAATCCAATGTTGCCTTTGAATTGCTTGCCAAGGCAGTAATGGGTTTATGGGGTTTACCTGTGCAGTGCTGAGTTTTGCTGAGAGCAGCAGCTTTTCATGAAGCTCACAGAAATCCGTGACATTCAGGTATATCTTGGGATTGGGGGCAGGGAAAGGCTTTGGGTTTG
Organism: Margarornis squamiger; assembly: GCA_035222235.1. Classification (NCBI taxonomy): domain Eukaryota; kingdom Metazoa; phylum Chordata; class Aves; order Passeriformes; family Furnariidae; genus Margarornis; species Margarornis squamiger. Next base: position 10,967,133 of record JAWWTY010000048.1, read on the forward strand.
AACAAGCTGCAGTTCTGAGCTGTGTGTGGCAAACACAGCATTGCAGTGCCTGGCAAACCCTGCCCCGTTATTCCAGGTGTCCCCATGTCTGTCCCCACAGTCACACGGGGTCACCCTGCAGTGATGCGAGCCAGGAGTCTAAACAAAGGCTTTTTGAATTGTGGCAGCTTTAATGAGTTCTCCAGTTTCCCACCAAATCTGCTACAACAGGTAGACTTAGCACTGTGTGGCTCATTCCTAAACCATCTTTCTTTCTTTCTTTCTTATTACAGAAGACTAGGGAGATGTCTTAAAAGTTTTAGTATTTTACATGCTCCTAGACTGGGATGCTCTGTGATTAACAAACCCACTGTGATCAGCCAAAGGCTGAAATCTTTGTTCCTTTTCCATTTCTGAACTGAAAGGCTTCCTGCCAGAGGAAAGCACAGTATGGATATCTTCAGTTTCCTAATACCTTTCAGAAATGCTGTGAATAGAAAACCTGTTTGTAAACTCGTGGGGTGTGAGAAGCATTCTAACATATGGTGGCCACATTAGTTTTTCAGCCCGAAGCAGCACAGTGCAGAGTGAAGCTGTACCAGAGCATTGCTGAAAGCATCCTTGTGCTTCTCTTGTCCTCATCCTTCTTGCTCACTTGCTTAGTGGCATCCAGGTTCATGAGAAGAAAGAAGCCTTGAAACAATATTTGACATGAATAATATTTGTTGTAATTTCAGACTCCTCTAGTAGCCCACAGAGAAAGCATTTGCTGCTTTTCTTTTTGCACTTCAGACATAGCTGATGGTTGTTGTTCTTTGCACCAGACCAGCTTTTCTCTGCCTGCAGACAGTTTGTGAAATAATCGTGCAGACAATACTTTTTTAAACCAGGTATGAACATATTCATGCAAGCAAAGCAGAGAGGAACAAGCACTATTAATTAAAGTTAAATTAATTAAAGGTTAGTCTAATGTTTATTTGATTGAAAGTGGAGACTAGTATGAGGACATTGTGCAATGAATCCAAGAAATTCTGGCTAAGGACTGGAAAATGTGGAAAAGCATGGGCAGAACACCTTCAGATTTTGATTCTCCTTTCACAAGCATTTTTGCAAAGATATCAGATCATTTTCTTGTTCTTCTGAGCTCTTCCTTTACTTGCTGAGCACTCTTTTTGGACCCAGTGCTGCAGGAAAGGAAGGATTCCTTCATGCATCTCTCAGGCAATGCTGTGATCCAACCCTCTCCAAGCTCTTGCTGTTGTTCTCGTGCGGGTGTGGTGTTGTCTGTCCCCATTCAGTCTGGGACCAGGCACAGTCCAGACTCAGCATTGTCATATGCCAACGTGCCCAGTTATTGCCCACCTTACAAGGTGGCAGCAACACAAAGAACTGCAGAAATCCATTCTATCCCTCCTCCAGTGCTTTCATATCCCTAGGGAAAAACTCACCCCCCTCGGGGGAAGTAGGATTTGTGGTAAAGCAAAGACTGATGGTTCATTTTGACACATTTTGATCAAAGCAGTTATAAAGTGCTTTTTTTGCTTTGATGCATCTTGCTCTGAGTTAAAGGTGTTAGTGCAGATGAGCCCCAGGGCTGCAGCACTTGGCCCCAGTGAGGATCCAAGTGAACACTGGGTCAAGCCAGGAAAGATCCTGTTATTTTTCAGTAAGTTTTGAATTCAATCTCAGTGGAAACTTATATCCTAGGCATCCCTACCCTTCTGAATTTCACTGCTCCTTCCTTTCTGGCTGCATAGAGAAAGCTGCCAGGGGGCCAAGGAAGTGGTTGTAGCCTGTATTCACTTGTGAGATCTCATTTTGGGGCTTGGGGGGGAGCCAAGCACAAGAAAGAGACTGATGAGCTCCTACAGAGTGCCAGCTACTGCTTGGAGCCCTGAAATCCTGAGCTATTCATGAGCAATTCATGATAAAGCATCTTTAGAAGGGTTCTTAACTTCTACTGACCTGGCTCACCATGTGGTCCCACAAATGACTGTAGGGGCAGTAACTGTGGCATGAACAAAACGAGTCAGGATGGAAAGAGGAAAAAGCAGAAGCCAAAGGAAGCCTCCCAGGTGGGCTGTGACACTGGACACATCACAAGTGGGGGTGTGACAGCAGGCACTCCTCCTGGTTGCCCTTGAATTCTGCTTTGTGCCACGAGCAGCACCCACCCCTGACAGTTTGTGGGTCTCACTTTCTTAGCAGACACCATGTGGGAATGGGAGATCAGACTAAAGATCATCCTGTGCAGCACTAATTGCTTGAATGTGGATAAGCAGCCAGGGACCAGGAGCTCTGTATGGGAAGGCAAGAATGGTGTAATAATCAGTGCCTTGTATAGAGACCAGGGTGATCAGCCTCAAAACTCTGAGCTTTGGCCCTAAAAAAAAAATCAAAATCTTAATCCTGCCTTCTGGTAAATGTTTCCTTGTCATGATTCTATCCATCACACCAGCACCTACATCTTAATTAAAGCACAGCAATGTGTAATCCTATAGCTCTGTATTTGAAAAACAGACAAAAAGAGAAGCATTGCAGTAATCACATTTGAGAGGGGAAGGAAGCACATATGGAATGCACATGTAGGTAAGGATGTGGGGAGGCACAGTGAGATTCTTGCAGAAATAAGGAAATAACTGAAACTGTTGTAAATACTAAAAGCTAGCAATTCACATCATGAATCATAATTATTTTTTAAAGGTAATAAATGGGGGGGTGTTCAATCTTCAGGTCATTCTCAAACTTTAATAAGCTAAGGTTCAATGCAGGACATGTGGAGTCTTCTTGTAAGTAATAATAGGACTCATTAAAAAGCCTCCACAGTGACTGAAAATCATAGTTTCTGAACTATTCTATTCCAGATGTCTTCACTGGTATGCCCATGAGCACAGCCTACAACAAACCAGTGCTGGGATGTTTTCTGCCTGCCCGTGCTTTTGTCTGTTATGGGAACAAATGTTTGCATCTGGACAAAGTCTGCTCCATTGCTGTGCCTCAGGGAGGGGAGCAGGATTGCTTCTGGCCTTGCTATTAAAAAAGCCTTTTTGCTTAATTGAAACAGCTTATAGTAATTTTTGAGTGTGTGGTGAACAATTTTTTTCTTCTTTTCCCCCATTTTTCTCATTCCTCTCATCTTCACAGTTAAAGAAAAGCCAAAAAGAGGGTGGCTTAGAAGAGCAGATGAAGTAGCTGTTTCCTGAGGGATTTTTTTTCTATTTTGGAAGAAACCCCAGCCCTTGGAATACTGGCAGTGGCAGCCCTGGGAGCATTACACTTTGGAGTGGAACAGCTACTTCATTGCACTAGACCAAAACTGCTGTGGCCTCGATGGCTCTTCTGCCATCTCTGCTTTTGGGGTTTGATGTTGTCCCTAAAATCAGCACTACCAAAGCTGATGCTTAGCAGAATTGCAGCTGAAAAATGCAACTGGATAGTTATTTATATCCACATGCTGTCAAAAGTAGGTAATTTCTTATTCCTCCCCCAACCCAGACGGGAAGAGAATGAGTAGGCAGAAAGAGGAATGCCAGCAAGGCAGAGCATGAGAAGTGTGTGTTCCCCTCTGCTCCCTCCTACTCTGTCCCCCACACAGCCCAGGCACTGCTGCTTTCGGGGGGCTCAGGGCTGGCCAGAGCAGCTCACAGGATGCCACCCCAGTTTGCTCCTGGTCCTGGTGGTTCAGTTTCCTGTAATTCATGCTGTGCACTCGTGGGCAGGGCCAGCCCTCCCCTGTGTGTCTGTGTGTCTTTCCTGCTCCCATCTTGTTTATGAGATAGGAAACACCAAAGGCTTCCTCAGTGTGTGTGTGTTGGGAAGGGCCTGGATGCTCCTGTAAGCATCACTTCATGCAGGATGATGTGCTCTTTTCCTTTTTCCATGTTAGTAACTAAGCCATTGCTTTTTCCTTTTTCTATTTTTAATATAAAACTGGGATAGAAATGCTGGCTTCCTTTGGCGTTCCTTAAAAAGAAAAACTTGTGCATAACAATACTGTATAAAAACCAATTTTGTGTCCTCCTAGCTTCCCAACTAGAGAAAGAGGAGCAAACTGAAGGATTTGGGTTTTGGTGATGCATTTTTGGGGAAAGGCACAATTTACAGATCTTGCCAAGTTACAGATTTATTTTTTCCCCTCCTTTATCCTGATCTTATTTGGATTCCTGTTTTGCCTGGTAATTCCCAAGTCTGCACTGAACCTGAACATAGATTTTGGTACTCAGATTTTGGTAAGCAATTCCAGCTACTCCATTTCAGAGGAATGGAATTCTTCCAGAAGGGTCATCTCACTCCTCCTGAATGAGAGATATGTATTTGTTTTATTGAGAGTGCTTATAAACACAGGTCCTCCCTTCCAGTTAGGGTTGCTCAGGAAATCTCTTAATGAGGGATGTCTAAATCTTACTATGTTCAGTGAAAACACTAGAAGGGTCTGTTGCTGGCCTTCAAAATTATGTTATTTAAGATTTAGGGAGCTATTTATGGTAGGTACAGGCTGATATTTCGTGTGATGGCAAAGATTAGTTTATGGAGATCATCAGTAAGGCAAAACTGCCTAATCAGCATGAACAGAAGTCACTGATGACACTGACAAGTCAAATCACTGGTTTGCTCATATTCTCCTTTTCTCCTGTAACCCCAGTCCCTGTGCAAGTGCTGCAGGTCCAGAGCCACACTTGCTGCACTCCTGAGGAACATTTGCAGGAGAAGGCTCTGCTCTGGAGGCTCAAAAAGCTGTTCAGAAGAGCTCCTTGCCTTTGCCTTTGTCCAGTGCTGCTGCTGCAGATGAGTGATTACACGCTCTTGTTTATCCTTCTGAGCAGGCTCCTCTCCAGGGCAGTGTCTTTCCCATGCTGGGGGAGCACTTGTGCAGTGTGGCCTTTCCTGACTGCCTTCAAGAGGGGCTGTGTAAACACACAGGCATTGCAAACTGAGCTTGGGTCCTGTGGGATAGTACATAATAGAAATCCCAGAGCGAGATGGGTCTGATCCCCAGACGGCAGTGAGAGCCTCCCCCAAAGAGGTGAACAGCGTGTGGGCAAAGGGGTTGGTTCCCCCTCGCTGAGTTTGGGGAAGGCACTGCCTGTTTAGAGCCCCAGGTTGGTGGTGGGGAAACAGAAATGATGGAATTGACCTCTGGGAGCTGCTCTGGGAGCTGGGGGTAAATTGTGGGCTGGAGGAGCAAGATAACACAGCCTGTACAGTAGAACCCCTGCAGTTCCCAAGGGAGCTGAATGGGTTCACTTCTGGCAGCATTGCAAAAGTAAACAGCCCTTTCTGCTTTCCTCTGTGTATCTTTGTCTGCTGGAAAAGATATTTCACATTAAGGACTGGAGCAGTGCCATTGTTTGCACGAGATGTTATGATTAGCACGGAGTATTTTGAGGGGAAGGTGTGCTGCAAAAAGTACTGAGTGAAGCCTTAAGGGTTGGACCCGACTGTAACTGAAGATAATTGCCCTTAATAGAAAAATGAAACACAGTCATCATTTTTGTCCTGTTGTAGAGACTCATCTCAAATGGACCAAAAACTCTACGTTGACAAAATCGTTTTAATTAAATACTGATGATAAAGGGGATTTTTGGTATTTAACATCCCCTTCCAATTTTCCACAATTGCACTTCAAACTTCAGGAATCACTGCCAAAGCTGGACTTTCAAAAAGTGGTCACAAATTTTATATTCATTTCCTTACATGAAAGAGATATAGTTGTGGAAGGCAGTGCAGCCAGAAACTTTGGTGTGCCAAAACTTTGTTACATAAAATCAAGATGTAAAATTTCTGAGCAGCTCTTATTACTGGACAGCTACAGATCATGACCTGCCTGTCAGGGATTGTAGTTTAAATCTAACTCTGTTTTTAGTGTCTTCAGTGCTTTTTGGGTTTGGTTTTTTCGCAAGCTAAAGATGTAACAGAAGGTGTGAAATGCTGTGTAACATCTTGAGAAAGTAACTTACACAAGCAGTTGGATAGTTGTGCTTTGGACCAGCCCCTAAATCAATTAAGTCCAGATCAGGTCATTCATGAATCACAAATCATTTCCATATGAGGACTTGTCCTTGAGTATGATAAATAATCCCCATAATCCAAACCAGGGCTGCCACTTGCCTGCAGTGGTGGTGTCAGAGGAAAGGGACAATGGAGGAGAGAAATTCAATTACAGACACATGGAATGTTCTTTCAGATGAAGCACTTTGAAAGAGCAAAGACACCCTGCAGTATTTCTGCTGCTGCTGCCACACAGAGGGAGTTTTGTTGTCACATGGCAACTTCATTTAACCCTGCAGGGGAACTTTGTCTGCCTTCCACTGAGGAAAATACCACGGTGCAGGTGCTTTACCTGGAGGAAGGTACAGAGGGGAAATGCCAAGGCATGGCTGGTCGAACAGTGGCACAGCATATTTATGGGCAGTTACACGAGCGGGGTCTCTGCAGAGCTGCTGCTTCAGCAGAGTTACAGAAAAACCCCCAGCTTGGATATTCCTTACACTGTGTCTCAACCATAAATTCCTCCTTTATGTTGCCCGAGCTGCCATTTTCCATGAAATCATAACTGGACTGAATTTATTTTCTTGTAGTTTTGAGATGGATTTACTATTTTTAGGAGGGGAGGGTTGCATAAAAAGCTGTTTAGTTAGGTAATATGTTGTACTTTTAGTTTGGCACATTTGTGGAATTCCAAGCATTTTTGGCTTCCTGTAGAAAGCAAACTTCTGCCTTTTAGGCAAGTGCTGGGAGTGTATGAACTTTTCAAACTTTCTGCTGCTTATGACCACTTCTGACAGATTGCTGGATGAGTTAATAATCTTAGGTATCCTTAAATGCCTCCTTCAGTGTGAGCAGGTCATCAGGCAACAGAAAGTTCATTTACAAGTTTGTCTGTAATGACCCATCCACCAATGTTTGTAATCACTCAAGGCAGCCTGCCCCTCTCTTCCAAAACCCTCGGAAGGACCAGGGTTTTCTAGGGGAGGAAAGGAAAGAATTGTATAAATATGAGAGGAAGTAACAGAGAAAAAAATGGGCACAATTTGATTTAAAAGTTTATTTTAAAAATGCAAATGTATAATATGTCAGACTTCTTTTGATCTGTTTTCATAGAATTAATGGTTTAGTGTTCCCTTGCTGTAACACATAAACTTTGAGTGATGTCACACAGAGTTCCCTCTCCTCCTTAATGATGTATATAAGGTAGTTTTTAGTGATGTTTAGGCTGTATTTGAGCGAGGTCTCTCTCTGTCTGTGCAGAAGAGGCACAATACAGCAAGGGGCAGCACAATTGGGTTTGTCTGGATAGTTTCAAAAACAGTTTTGGATTTGAGAAACTGAAACACTGACTGGACAATTGCAATACCACTCATGATGCTGGTAAAGACAACATGGATAAATAGTAGGAATAATGTCTTTCTAATGGGTCTACATCTACAACAGCTGATTGTTTAAAAAGCACATTTCAAGTCCTAACAACAAACACATCAAGTGAGGCTGATAATTATTTAACCATGAGGGATTGAGCCAATATGCATGGTTGACAGAGAAATTCAACATTTCCAGAGGAATTTTTCAAGAAAGTGATGTTTTGTACAACATGAAATGTTCCTGTGGCTTTTAAGTGAAAACCATGCTTGATAAACATCTTAAGGCCGTTTTCCAGAAATGAAATCTGAAAACAATGGAATCTGCAGTAGGAGAAACAGATGAAGCACAAAAAGAGGTGTGCAAACTATTTACAAACAGAAGAACACTTGAAAAATAAAAGTTGACTAACTTAGGAACGTTCTGGATGGCTGATGTACCAATTCATGCTGTTAGCCCTGTTACAAAAGTGATATGAAAGACTTTAAAAAGGAAAAAGCTCTACCTTATTCAGGCCAGCTGAGGAGAGACACACTTATCAAGCATGCTGGCAGTCGTGCAAAGAAGAAGTTGTTGAAAGGTTGTGCTGAAGTTCCTCCTGCTGCAGCAGAGGTGCAGGTGCTGGAGGCCTCTCGCTTCACCCCTGCAGCCCTGCCGTGTTCTTTCTGTACCAGCATTTCTTGAGAATGGGGCACGGGGACTTTGAGGCTCATGTTGCTTCCAACAGGCACTGTTTGTTTTGAAATGGGTGTTTTTCACCCAGCCAGCCAGGCACAGTAGGAGGTTGGCAACAGGCATTGCCTTTTAAAATGAATGATAGTGCTGCATGTGTGGAAATAAAGGCTTTGAGAGCTGTTTATGAACACAGTGCAGTGGCTAGTGAAACATGTGTGCTCGGCTTGCTCTGTGGGATTTGGGAGAACACATTTGCAACACCAATGAACTAAATCATCCTTGTGGTAAAATGTCCTTCTCGGGAATGCTCTGCTCCTGGTGGCTCATGCCCACAGGGTCATCTTCTCCAGGAAGGGCACATGGTGTGCTGCCCTAAGGACATGTGCTGGCCCTCGGGCACAGGACACAGCCCGTGGGGTGTGCGTGGTAACGTTGCTGCTGCTGGCAGAGCCCTGAGGCATCTCTGAGGGAACACCATGTACCCCAGTGTGCTTCCTGGGGGTCCTGCACGGAATGACATTGCCAGTCAGTTGCTTCAGGCCCCTTGCTTGCTTTTCTTTAGGTTTTGCCCTAACACTAGAGCTCCTCAGTTTGGATTAATGGTGATAACATGTCAGTGTTCTAACCCTTCTGGTTGAAAGCATGGGGAGGCAGTGGATACTTGCCTTGTTTCAGGACAGCCAATGTGTCCCTGAATGCCATAACCAAAGGAAACAGCTTTGCAGACCTTTCCTGTGCCCCAGCTCTCTGCTGACTCATCAGCAGAACCGCTCGGTTCCATGTGTGCCTGCTCCTCTGGGTACACTGTGGTGGTGCTTTGTGGACTTCTGGTTTCTCTTAGGCAACAGCTGACCAATTCAAAGAGCTACACTGACAGTTCCACCAGAAGACATGGATCCTTCGTGTGTTCTCTAAGATGACCAGAAACATTTATGAGTAAAAATGTTACTTAGGGAGAAAAATGGCTCAGAACTGGGTCTGCAGGGGTCTTACCATGAACACTGCCTTTGGTCTTGCCCTTGCGTTAGTGTTTGCAGTAAGAGCAATTTGCCCAAGATCCCACGACGAGATAGCAGGATCAGAACTATGATTCAGGGGTTATTGAACCCTGGTGCAGGATTTCCTCTGCTCAAGTTTTCTTTTTTTTGAATTCTGTGCTCCTCCAAATACAGAGTGTCCAATGTCTTTGGAACTTTGCTTGAAGAAAGAATGTTAATCAAAGACAAGCTTCGGGATCTGGCACAGGTGTTTTGAGTGTCTTAATTCATGATCAGATCTGTGCAAAGAAAGGTTTTACACTGAAGAATTCAAATGCTTAGGTTCAATCTGGTTCTTAGTTGTAGTGTCTTAAATAAAACTCTGGAAACGTGACCCTGAGCTGACCCCTGACTGTCCAAATTGACACCAGAAGGAGCTGTAAACTGACTTCATTGTGAAATTAATGGATTCTTCTTCTGTGAGAGATATAGGGAAACAAAGGACAGATTTAAAAACATCCCTTTGGGAACTGCATCTTAGTGGTATCAGGGTTGCATAAGTATATGCATAGTTACAGGAATCTGATGGAGCCTCTGGGCTTTGATTTTTACAACTGCTTTTCTCTGGTTATGTGGTTCACCTCGTGCACTAGCCATTCAATATGTATTTTATATTGTTACAGCAATTTGCACATTTATTTTTTAATGACAAAAGGCTCCAACCCTTTTCACATCTGCATCAAAGGTATTTGCATAGCTAAGGACCCACCCTCACCTCTGGAACAATATGGATTGCCAGGCCTGGAACACCAAAGGGAAGCATTTCCAAATTTAATCAATTCTTTGGGGGGTGAGAGGACTAATTATAAAAACAAGACAGCTAAATCAAAATAAATTATGCAAATGGAAGTTACAGTTATTTAACTGATTGCAGTAGAACAAATAATTCCTGGACATCTATGGCAAAAGCACAAACACATAAATAGTCACTAACTCAAGGGACAGCTGGTTCACACTCTGTGAAGGAATTATCAATAAATGTGACCTGTCTAATGGAATTTCCATTATAACCAGTAAAAAGGAAAGTCTAACCTTCTGTAAGATTATTTCATTGCTTAACATACTGGCACTTTTGTGTCTAAATTACCTTGTCCATATAGGATTTTTAAAAAATATTTATAGGGAAAATGGAGCCTGAATATCAAAGACTTGTAATCAGGTTGTTGTTAAGGGACTTGAACTTGAAGCCATGCCATTTCTGTTGCTGGAGACATCTGCAGGAAGTGTGAGCCAAGGTATCCATTTACCAGTGCCTGATGATAGCACGTGGGAAAGGTATTTGGATACCTAAAGTATCAGAGAAGGAGTTTGTAGAGCCACACATCTCCCTGACGTGTGCAAGTGGTGCCTTCGGGACATGACCAGCAGCCTGGTGTGTTCTAAAATGGATAAGGATGGTGCTGAAATAAAAGAATAGAAGTAATCTAGAAGACCTAGAGCTGGGGAGGGGTGTGCCATGTGGACACTGGTGCCACTCTGGGCTAAAACACAGTCAGAGCCCAAAGCCTCAGGGAGGTGTTTCCCATGGTGGAACAGGAGCCCTGACTTGAACCTCACCCCAAACCCCTGCTGAAGCTCAGTTGTCCTACCAGCTATCAGCATGGATCTCGAGATACCTTTGAAGTGCACATCAAGGCACATCTGCCTTCTGAAGCACTGCTAAAAGTCTTGGAAGTCAAACCACTCTTTAAAATGTGCTTTTCAGCAAAGTTTGGAAAGATACTACTGCAAGGCAAACAGAGTGCAATATGCTTTGCTTAGCCTTTTAAATCTCTCAATCCTGACACTTCTTTGTAGCATAAAGCTCTCCAGATCAGGTTATATCTTATGCATTGTAAAACTCTAGCAGTGAAAACAAACATTGTTTCCAGAGTCATCTGGTTGCAATTTTGCTTGATTACTCTTCCAGTAGATTTCAAGCTGTGGATTGAAAGATTTAATGTTCATATGGATAAAATTTGTTCCTTCTCTAACAATAAGTTTCAGCTACATTATTTAGTCTTACTTACGTTAACCTGCATTTTGCTTTTATCAAGACACACAGTGTTGTCTTCTTAAATCACCTTACATCAAATTATCATGATTGTCCTCGGCAATCTGTCACAGCAGAGTTATTTTTGTCTGGCTCTTCTGCAAGCCACCTCCTAAAAACAGCAACTGAGTATGTGTGGAAGACACTGGAGGCTGCCCTTGGGGGATCGATATGGGGATGACATAACAGGATAAGGAGCTGCAGAAGGACTTGGCTCCCAGGTTTGGGTGTGGGGAGAAGCACAAGCAGCAGAACGGTGTCCCCAAAAGCAGGTCCAGCAGCAAGGAGCTGTTTATTCCAACACCCAGGGAACGGGAGGAGCTCTGCTCCAGGGACAGTCTCCCAGCTCCAGAGGAGGGCACGGCCCCTTCCACTCACAGCTCTGAGGTCAAACCAGGGGCTCTCACAGGGCACAGCCAAGCAGGGAGAGCTGGAGGTGGAGACCTTTGTCTTCGTGGCCCTCACCCACTCGTGCTGAGAAGTTTCCCTGAAGGGCTTTGCTCTACAGTAAATCCTGTACTTCTTGTACTTCATCTGGGTCTCTCAGCCCTTTGGTTTGACAACTGCATCCACATCTCCTCTCTGCCCAGGCTACAGACCTTCAGATCTTCTTTCCACAGTGTTTTCTAGGCTTTCTTATTTCTCTTCTTGCTATTAACAGCTGAAATCTGAACTTTTATTCCTGGGACCCAGAATGAGAGCTGTGGAACCCTGACAGAATTAGAGCTTATTTGGACATATATGGTTTTTACATTGAATAGAGTAAGAGCAAGCTGTGGGATCTGGGTGTATGAATTCAGGGGGAAAACATTTCCAGTCAGTGCTCATAAAGGAACATCAGGAACATTAAGCATTTGTCATAACAGAGCTTGATTATTTTTTTTTAAATCCCAAAAACTATACAGTGCCTTTAAAAAAAAAATGGAAAAATAGGATGTGAAGTGGTTTTATACAATAAATAATCTGTTTTCTCTAAAAGTACAAAATCAGTTATACAGCAAGTAAGAAACTCATACAAATGCAATAACTGAAAGATATATTTAATTTTATAACTGTAATAATTTATTTATGAAATATATCCACATATATATAAAATATATCATATGTTTTGGCAAAGACCTCCCTTTCTTGTTTCAAACAAAATCTATTACCGCTGGTTTAAGCCCTATATAAACATTTGTACTGTTGATTTCTTTTCACTTTTCCTTTGGCCTCCGTCTTTCTTCTTATAAAATATAATTTAATGTCATGGGGTTATAGTTTAACCTGCGTGCCCTGGGGAAAGTCTGCATGAAGGTCAGTCAACCCAAAAAAACCTTTGTCACAAGTAAGGGATTTCCTCTCTTTTTAAATAACATAGAACAGGCCTCGCAAAAGGTACTCTTTTTTGCCTTGCTTACTCTTGCATCCTCGTAGCAACAAGAAGTCCATGGTTTCTGAAGACGTTGCAAAATGTCCAGGGATGGATTTAATCCTCATTGCCAGGTTTCCAAGTTACTCAGTGCTGATGGTTCAATGAAGTTAGAGAGAAATGTGATTGTAGTACTAGCAAAGACCAATGTATGTGCTGTGGGCAGGGGCTGAGAACAGCAAATAGAAGGTACTCTCATTGTATGAAGCTTCAGTTGAAGTTCCACAGTCCTATCTTTGGATCTTTAGGAGAATTCTTTGGGCTGAATAGTTGAAGTTCTGTTCACCAGCTACAGTGCATCCTTAAATAATCACTGTAAGTGTTTTTGAATGGAACTTCAAAGTGCAGGAATAATTTGTGCCTAAATTAGGTAATCTATTGAATACTCAACGTATACTCTTAACTTGCTATAGTTTATAATAATATTTATATTAGCCATTCATATTTATTCTGCATAGATACTGTCATTTAAACATCTGCCACGAAGTTACAATATGATGATTCAGGCTTGCATACATTAACAAGAGAAATATTTTGCATCTGTTTATTCTTAATGAGAACTCATGTAGAGGCAACCTCTCTCTAACTCACCACATTCTCCAATTCCAGGTGCCTGCCAAAAGCCGTGGATGGATCCCTCAGACACAGGGTAAGTGGAACAGCGTGTTTCTATTGTACTCTTTCAAATCACACAGAAAAAAAAAATACTTGCTGAAACTTTGCATTGCTGAAGTTTGGATCTGCCTCTGAGGTTTTTCTTCACTAGTGATCCATTCCCTGCCAGTTGCATGATAAAGATTATCCTTTACTGAGACTCTCACGAGGGGAGCACGGGACGAAGCCTCTCCCTGCAGGTCCAGGTGCCCTCAGAGGGCACTGCTGAAATGGAAGGGGTGCATTGCTCAATCCTCCACTGGCATCACACTGAAGCATCGAGTTTGTCCATCTCAAGGGAGAGTTGTAGTTTAAGTTCTTGTTTCTGAGCTCCAGCAAATAAATGTTAAAGCTTTAAAAAAAAGCAAACAAAGAAAATGCAACCAAACTGCTGAACGTAACTGCTCAAACTGTGGTTCATCTCCTTCATTGTGTGTACCCAGAACGCTGCACAGTTGTCTGGTTAGCTCTGCTCAGATAATGACAGCACTAAATTCAGCTTGAGGACTTCTAATCCAAATGCTTCCCCTTCACAGCAAAACATTTGGGGTAATAGTGTGATTTTTTTAGGAGTGGAAATGCTCGCAACTCACTGCTACGTCACAGTAACCTCTTTATATCTGCGATCAAAAGGAGATTTATTTCTCCCTTCAGATACTTTTCCCACAAAGTTCTTTGTTTCTTTACCCTGACAATTCAAATTTTACTGGAGCACTGCACTGGGATGTGTAGCTTAAGTTGCTGCAGTGCTAAATGAGCAAAAACATGATAGACAGGAACAGCCCTTGCCCTAAAAAAGAAAGTCAAAATATGTCTTGGCTTCTGGCCAAAGAATCCGACTTCTGAGGGAGTTAGAGCAGCACGAGGAGGGTTGTAGCAGTTCTGTGTATAGCAAAGATTGTTTTACAAACTACTTATATAAAAAAACCAAACAAACAACTCATGGCCAAATTCTGCCCTTATTTGTAACATTAAGGGTGCTGCAATTATTAAGAACATTTATGGAAAATTAGTATTTGTTTTCAATATTAAACATCTGTAGCATACCTGATTGTTCAGAATCCTCCAGACTCTCTGTGCTACTGAATGAAATTGTGCTCCTCTTCCCTGCATTGGTCTTTCTCCTCTGTCTTTTTCACTGCTCCATGATTTCTGGAGAAGAGACATTTTCCAAGTCTGTAAATGTGCTCTCATCAAGTGCCCGTTCATAAAATGGCAATGTGATGCTCTTTGTTGGACTAGATAAGATATTACAGAGCAGTGCAATATCCAGCATGCCCCTAAGTGGGCAAAGCTGCTGGTTCATAAACAGGAACAGCAAAAAGAAAACTGCAAGTGCTGCTGGCTGGCTCTGGCCTCTTTCCTTCACCTCCTAAACTCTGCTGTGACATATGAGTGTTCTCGCTCCTGTTCTTCCTGTTCACTCCCCCAGCCCACTGAGGGGGAAGTGAACAAGCAGCTCTGTCAGTGCTTGGCTGCTGGCCAGGGATAACCCACCACACTGGAGAGGGGAATTTCAGTTAAAAATCAGTGGTGGTTTTTTTAATCAGTTCCGTTTGATAAACACAACTTGATTACTTAATCCCCATGAAATAGTCAGATCCTGTGGACAGGTGGCAACAGTGCTACTCACCTTCTTCTGTCTTGCATTCTTCTGCAAAACTGCAAGCACTGTTCATCCTGAGCATCCAAACAGGAACATCGAAGTGAGGGCTGAGAAGCACTTTGAGTCTGGCCTGTAGCCCTTTTGCCTCTAAAGCTGCCTCTGTAGTTGGACAGTCCATATGGCACAGTCCTCCTGTTGTGGGAGTCACACATAGTGTGTATTTTAGAAGCCAATTAAAATGATATTCCACATCTTTTCTGTTTCAGTAAAGAGATCTATTGTTGCAAAGCAATAAACAGTGGCACAAAAATCAAAACCTATGCTCCCATAAGAAGTTCTCCCTATAACAGATCATAACTTCTGCTCAGTCAGCTCAGGCTTTCACCAAGTTCTAAAGTAACAGACAATGAGCTCTGCTGGCAGAATTAATTGGCAACTACACCATCTGAAAAAACTGGGAATACCTAACAGGTGATACAGGTCCATCCCCAGGTTGTTGCTTATTTTGCTCCTTCTCCCTGTGCTCTGTTGCTTGCCTTCCCCCAGTGTACAATATCTGTTACATCCCGTGCCGTGGCTGGTATGAAGTGGCAAAGGAGCTGTGCTGATTTCACCAGACAAGTAACATCATGTAGTTGTTGTCGTCTTCGTGATTTGGAGCCTGACTTGCCATTAATTTTGTCGTTGAGAAATGGAGGAAAGTGTCAGCACAACTCTTTTACTGCATCATGTTTGGCACACGATCCCTGCAGTTACAGATGTGGGAAACTGCTGGATAATCTCGCCTGTGTGTATCTGTGACAGCTTGTGTTGTGTCCTCCAGCACACCAAGAAAGAGTAGAGGTAGCTCTCTTTCCCTGCAGTCTGGCATGCTTTGCTCTTTCATGGGTTACAGTCAATCACTGCCTGCCAACATTCCCAGAGAGAGCTGGATAGTTTGGACTGATGTCCCAAATTATTCCCCTCCAAGTTGTGAAGGAATCCCAAGTGACAGCAGCTGCCCACCACACGAAACTTCTGGAGACCCATAAAAGCTCCTGTGGACTCGAGGGATGGGCTGAGCAACACACAACTCCACAACCACTGAAAGTCTGAAGGGAATCGCATGTTCAAAAGCAAGAAAGAGGAGGGGAGGGGGTGAAAAAAGAAAAGGCAGGGAAGAGGAAGTAAGAGTCGCTCTAGAAGGGTTACAGAAAGGTTACGGAACAAAGCCTGAATAATCAGGGTGCAACCACTACCTTCACATAGTTGTGCTCCTTTCATTTGCTTTCATAAAAACATCATTAGGCTATTAATGGGAAAGCTGCACATTTTCCATTTTCCCACACACATGGTGGGCTGGAAGGTTCAGAAACGTTATTTTCCCAATGCCTGCAATAATTTTTGATGTACCATCAGTACAGTTGATGCAAATTGTTTGTTCAAGCCTCTGCACTTCTGGTACCTATGAGCTCGTGCATCTCGTGTCTCACAGCCTGAACCAGGGCACACCTGTCAGGGTGACATTTATCATCAAATCCTTCTGAAAGAGAGAAAGCCCCTGAAATGGTCTTTGTCCAGCAAATCCTGGTCTGCAGAAACTGTGGCTATTTTCCCTTTACTCCTATGCCTAAACTTTGGGAGAGACCAAGAATATGCATATTTGTCTCAAAACACTTTAGGACTTGACTTTGGCTTCCCTCCTCAAATAGCCCTTTAAAAAGCTTTTTGTTGTCTTTAGGATTAGGAGCAAGTCCCATTTTATGACTGAAGAGTATTAATAATTCCATACTGCCATCTACTTTAGAAAGATGAATGTTGAAGGGCTAATGTAGGTAACTCCTGGCATAAATAATTGCTGTATGGTTGTACTTTTTACAGCATTTTTTTTTTTAATGAAGTAATAGCTGCTATTTAGAGACAGGAACAGGAGGCAGTTCCTTTATTTTTAAGAATGGCAAATCTTCTATGAAAACTGTCTGGTAAAATTCTGTTATTCAACTTCCTGCTCAAATTGAGACTGAAACAGAAAGACTAACTTGGTGTGTTCCAGCCAAATGTGAAAGTCCTGTTTCATGACAGATAGTTTGCCAGGGGATAAAGAAGCTTCTTGCAGCTTTTGCAGATGTCATCCCACATTACGCTAACAAGACATAAAACACTGCACTATATTATTCTCATTATTTAAAGTGGCTCCTTGTTAAAAAGTCCACTCTTCCAAAATATGATACTGGGCTTTTTTACTCTAATTCTCCAAACCAGAATCTCTGTGGGACTGAGCTGCAGTCAGAGGTTCTGCCTGAATAGCCAGAGAGGAAAAAGGGAAGGGAAGAAGGGATTTTTTTTCTATGTTTTATTCTTAATTGCTGCAGTTTGCAGATGGATGGACCGACTTGAATTGTCATCAACTTTCAATTTCACTTTAGTACATCAGATGTGAATTACAGTGATTGAGGAACATTCTGCTGTCTTTCGTAAGAAACAGTAAATTCCAGTAAACAGGGAGGGGTAGAGAATATAAATTAATTACAAGTGATAAGAGCCATGAATCACAGCCCTAAGCAAAGGAGGAAATTGATATTTTAGATACTGCTTCTGATCTTTCTAATGAAGTACTTTATGCTCTGTGAAACACAGAATGCTTATAGGATTTGCTTCACAGCTTAGAAAATGTATTCAAGACCACTTTGTTCTCCGTGGCCCAAAAATACGTGCCAGTGCTCTGACAAGTGTAAGAATTGCCAGGAACATCCACTTGAAGCTTATATATAAACTCATGTGCAGATCTGCCCATCAGAGATAGAAAGATAATAATACTCCCAATATCCCTGGGTTTGATTTCTGATCCAACAATTCAGACCCAAACCAGATATACTTCAGCAACACCCCAGAGTCTTTCCAACAGTATTCAGAAAGAACGAAAACCAGAGGTGTTTTCTTGCCTGTCAGCTGCTCTGACACAGCTCATCAATCACAGCCTTTAAGCAAATGTGAGTGTGTGTGGTTATCATTCCAGCAGCTGACAATATTAGTGTTTCAAGTTAGTTCATGTCTCTTTCTCAGCACTGCAGGAGTGAGAGGAGATGCTGAAGAGATTCAGTTGAACAGGCATCAGAAACATTTGCCTGGCAGCTTCTTAATCTTAGATTGTTACATGTAATTAATGAATGCTGCTCTTTTTTATTATTTTTTTTTTGTGGTGTTGCTCTTTTTTATTATTTTTGTGGTGTTGCAACACTGAAGTACAAAATCAAGTAGGAAGACTCACCATTTCCACACATTGAATGGGAATTATTGTCAACGTGATTGTCACCAAACACTTGTGTGGCAAAAAAAAAGTCTCTTTGCTCCCTGTTTCAGGTGATGCATCTCTTTTTTCAGTCAAAGCTTGAGGCCTTCAGTACCCCCAGGGCAGTTTGTGTCTCCCCAGTGCAGGGGAGGGTCAGGTGGGGCAGGGCAGAGGCAGATTTGTTGCCTGCCAACGTGCCCCAGGCTCCTGGGCATCCTGAGCAACCCGTTCCCTTACACAGCATTCCTCGTGCTTATGAGCCAGCCCTGGCCAAAGTGCTGCCCACGAGCCATTTCCAGAGTTTGGGGACAAAAAGATACCATTTGAATTTGTGACTTTTAGCTCAGGCTGCAGCATTTCTTCCTTTAGGAGAACAGCATTCTCCTGAGGCAGTGAAAGGGGTGTCCATGTATTTAAGGTGTGCTCTGTGGCCTTTATGTCTTTCTTCTGCACAAAGTGGAGACCCAGCAAACCTGTGCACTTTGGATGAGCCTTTCCAAGGTCCTGCTTGGACCTGGTACCTGACTGGCAACACACAAATCTGGCATTTCTGTGGAGTTGCTCTCTTTTGTGCAGCTCAGTGTGATTAGTGCAGCCGCTGAGGGGGCGCATAAAAGTCTGCAAGCTCAGCTTTAAGGCACTTTCTAGATTAGAGAAGGTCTGAGTTTAATTAAGGAAATAGTTTCTTCTTCAGTAGAAGCTATTTGTTCTTTATTCTGTAAAATGAATGCTCACACACCTCTCCGGTACTTGCAATTGTTCCATAAGGCGTAATTGTGATTAGTCAGTGCAACAGATCTGTTAACTGAAGGTAATTCCATGTATAATAGAGCAGCACAAAACTGATCAAAGCACAGCATGCTCTTGTCACCTGATTTCTGCAGTGGAAGGTATAAACAGCAATCTTTAGGTCAGCAAATGTTCCTTCTAGAATTTTAAAAGGACAAAAGTATAGATCTGCAGGTTGGATATCAGATGCTGAAATAAGATTATTTCTCTCCTTTATGTCCACAAAACACACTCAATAAAAGCTCTCCCCTGAAAGCCAGCTAGCTCTCAAAGCAGGATTTAGCCATTAAATTAACAGAAATAGAGAATTTTTTTGTTGTTGAAAAAGACAAAGTATTGAGTAATAGTGGAACAGCCATTCTGAACGAGGGATATTAGGGAAAAATTCCCACAGAATAAAACTGCCCATTGAATGATTACTGCCTTCAGGCCAAACTGGGAAGTATGATTTGCCTGAGTCCTGCTGTCCCTCACTTATAGTGAATTCAGGCAGACAAATCTAATTGGTTTATTTTAATTTTTATAACGTGGCTGAGTTTCTCATGCTATGTTATAATTGACCTATGAGCTGCTATTATTTTCTACTTTCCCAGCCATTTAAACAGAGCAGATACCTCCAGGGCACTGGGGAGTTTCAGCCAAAACAAAGGGATGAGGGGGTTGCAGCAATCATCTTAGATGCTGTGATTTCAGTATTCAGCAATATATTTGCTGGCCTGCCTCCAGCCCAGCAAGGCTCCCAGCAGTCTCCAGCCTTTTCAGACAGTCCTAAAATGGATGAGATCCCTGTAAGGACCACTGAGAACAAAGAACACGGAAAGGGAGCAAAATTTACCATCCTGCAAGCGAAACGAAATGTCTCCACCATGAAAGATGCTTGGGGGAAAGAAGAGAAGTTTCTGTGGATACTTTCATAGAAAGCCACTGCAGTAATCTTGGGTAGCTCTACAGATAAAGAGATCACTGGCTGCTCGGAGACTTGGCTCCCACTCTTCCTGCAACAGGCAGATGTCTTTAAGTGGGCACAGTCAATGTACCTCCCCCACTAACCCTTCCTCCCCATCGTTATTTCAGTCAAACCCCCTTCTTCAAAGAAGGCTGCTGGTTTTGCCATCCTAAACACATGCTCCATCTCAGAAGCTGGACTTTTTCTGAGCTTTTTGCAGTTAAAGTAATTTTCAACCAAAAGAACCAAAGGAAACCAACCTTTACAGCCACAACTTTCTTTTCCACACCCTCAGTTTGGCAGTAGTCAGTGTTCCTCAATACCAAACAGGCTGCTGGACCCAAATTAGTTTTAGTTCCTTAGTTACAGCTAAATTAGTTAATAAGCCAAGGATTGCACACATCTGCTTCAATTCCTGTTTCACTGACCACGTGAGTTCTTTGATTTCCCTCCTCCTGGGAATTTCATGGTACCCAAGTCAAGTACTGTGATAATCTGGAGGCTTTTTATCACTATCCATCCTCCTTCTGTGGCTGTCAAAATGATGTTACATGTTTTCATTTTGAAATATGATCAGAGCAGTATCTGAGCTGTTGAGTGAAAATCTGGGGTATATTTCTTGAGGGAAGCAATATGAGGCAAAGACTGGGGTCGGGGGGGTTCATCAACACCCCAAATCCCCAGAGAAGCTGGGTAAAGCTCACCTGCCCCAATAAACTGAGCCGCTGTTGCACAGAAATACCTCTCTGAAAACAACTCTCAGCATATCCTTCAGTAACTCATACCAGCCTTCATTTGCTCCCAGTCCTGTGACAAGATATATGATTTTTAGTTTAAATAAATAAGTAAAATTTGGTGCAGCATTTTCTGTCTGTCAGGCCCAAAGTCCCATTCTTCCTTCTCTCCCTCTGACTGGCAGAGGGTATCATTAGTAAGTGGCTCTAACACAAAACCACGAGGTGAATGCCAAAAGGCAGAACTAATGGGAAATATAAATGAAAGGAATCAAATGAAGTGTCAGATGGTAGCTTTTCAAACTAAAACCCAGAGTACTTATTGCTGAAGCCACCCCAGCCATGCACACAAAGAACACTCACTAATTCATGTTTCTACCACTCTCTACAGCGTGTAGAGTTCAAAATCCACCACTGGTTTAAAAACAAATAAAAAATAAAAAAAAAAAAAAAAACAAACCAAAAACCTGGGGGGAAATAAACACAGAGTGTGAAAATATAAACCTGATGAAAGCGAGTGTGGTTTGAGAGCCCTGGAGACTGTTTATCCTCCGACTTAGCCCAGCATGAGCAGCAGTGCCGAGATTTCAAGGCAGTGGCCAGCAGCGTCTCATCCGTGCCCCCTGTTCTGCAGGGCCAGCTCCTGCAGGGCTGCGGGATCCCAACTGCCCAGCCCAGTCAGTGCAAGTCTTTGGGGATGCTGCTGTGAGACATCAGTACTGGGCGTTCCTGTAGGGAAGCTTTCCAGGGACACTGAGAGGAGAGGTTCTCCTTCTAGACTGAGGAGTTGTGCACTTTTCAGACACAAGACACTGAGAGTGTGGAGCCAGTACAAGTTTAAATATGCAAGAATAACTTTTTGAATAAACAGGCCTAAAAGTCAAATCAGTTTGTCTGTGATACCATGTAACAATTACAGCAGCAGCCTGTTGCTATGCTCAGGAAATCTATTTGAAATATTCTTCATCTGCTGTGAAGACTTGTGCAAGACAAATAGATTTCAGTGAATGTGTGGGTAGCAAGGATTGCAAAATCAGGGCAAGCTTCATTCAGAAAAAGAAAATCAGCTCCACAGAAGATTCATCACTTCACTTTTGGCACTTGGTTCAGATGGTTAACCATGTGTACTGTGGAGCAGACAGAGCAGCTTCCTTGTTTGAGCTGCCTGGCTTGCAGCCACTGTTTTATCATCATGCCTTTGGCTACCGGGTATTCTCAATCTGATCTAAAGTTTATAACCACCTGCTTAATTGTTTTGCTGAACAAGAAATCTTTAGCTGTGTGCTTTTATTTCCAGTAAAATAAAGGACGTCATCTGAACTTATTTAATGATGGAGATAATTATCTAGATCTGGGGTAATTATAATACTTTAGAATATCACTGAATGTCCATAAGGCTGAAATGCATTTTAAATTTTGTTCTGCAGTGACCTGCGAGGTGCAGGTAACAAAAGATGCTGTGGAGGAAAGGTGAGCCAGCAGAGCAGCACTTAGAGCAGGGGCAACCGATGGGTTGTCTTAAGTCCTTTCTGTACCAACATCCCAAGAAATCACTTGATGTCTCTATGTGAGTAAAACTCCAAGTGAAGCGATGAAAGGGCACGGATTGTTTCCATTCTAAGATGACTTTCTACTGGTAACCTAAGTCAGGAGTGAGCAAAGATCATTCCCTTGTAACTGTTAGAGCTGACTGCCTTGGAATCAGCTGCTGTCTGTTTGGCTGCTGACACGTCACCAACAAACCCATCCGTCATCACCTTCAGGAGAGACCAAAACAATTCAAGTGTATGCAAAGCCTTTCTCACCCCAACCAGTGGTCACCTTAGGTCAGGAAAACACATTTCAGTTGGGAACTATCTGGAGCCAACCTAGTGCTAAGGAGTGTCTGACCTGCACATGTTGCAGACACAAATTATTACGTGACAGAACATCACATCCTTCCAGTGTCCCCGTGTGCTCACACACCATGGAACACTCACCAGATCCTCCCCAACATATCCCCCACAGAAAAGCAACAAACCCTTCTGCAGAGGAAACAGAACATGTGTTAAGCACAGAGGATCAGAGCAGCAAACACAGTGGTAGATCAAACTCTTCCTTTCACTTTGTCCATCCATCCAGTTTTCCTGATTCAGAAAATTCATGTGTTTGACAGACAGAACTCTTAGACCACCATGTAGGCTGGTCTTTTCAACATGGTCACACAATTTCACTCAGCTACTCCTCTTTTGAGCATAATAGCAAATACTGAAATAAGACATGTCACCTAGGGAAAAAATCCAAACCACACACTTTTGCTTTGACTTAAACCCATCAAAAGAACTGTTCTTATTTTTGGTGCTTAGTTTGAGTGAGGAATTCTCCTTTGAAAATGTCTGCACTATTGCCATAAATTCTTCTGTACCTTTATTTTAGAATTGAAGACCACTCGAGTATCTGATACTGTGCCCTCATGCTAGTCCCACTTGCTTAGGAGCTGTCACCCTTTAATCTTTTACTAATCGTTATGAGCACCCCTGGTGCTTCACACAGCAATGTTATTGATTGAAGCACACATTGCTCTCAGATGCACGAGCTCAGTTCAGATTGAAATACAGGCCCCTTTTGAAGAAGTGCAGATCTAAAGGTAGTCTTGCCTGTATTTTCCTCTTTAACTTACAGAATTAAGCATTAAATTGTGTCTGTATTACATCAGTGGGTACTTAAAAGACAATTCATTCTTCTTTACAATCTGTCTGTAGTTATAGATCAAGATAAGAATAATTAATCACTTGACAGAAAAAATACATTGCAAACTAATTCCTGACTAATCAACCTTATCAGTGAGAACAGTTTACCAGTTTTTAATTAGCTTTGTTCTGCAGGCTTTGTCTACACCACATAATTGCACTATTCTGTTCTGACTTACCTGCCTTTCTTTAGGTCATCTTCTTTTCCACTTAAGGCTCCTACTGATCCCAGCATAAAAGACTCCCTAGCACTGCTGCTCTCAGTGGTCTGGACTAGCAGCAGCGGTTCATGCATGAGTATAAAGCAATACTCAAAACATGTGTGCAGAGATAATTTCTCTTTTAATTGGCACAAGCTGCAGGGAGTCGGAGGCTCCACATTCTGCAGTTCTGTGCTTTTCTACAACTGTGCTCCTGCTGATCTAAGTGGTTTCTCAGCAGGGATAGAAATAGACCATCTATCGTCACTTTGCCTCCAACAGCTTCACTAAAAACTTTAACTGCTTTTCCAGAAAAGGAGGAGAGGCCATGACTAAGATTTATTTTGAATGTATTACAACAATGCTTAACAGCATCTCCTGTTGGGGAAAGCAGAAAAAACCAGAGGGCAAACTCAGGTTTGTCCTTGAAGTATAGAGGGAAGAGTAATGTTGAGAAAATATTAAGGATTTTTTGTGGGGACTAAGAGATGATAAAGTGAAGGAAATAAGTTGGGCATGGGGGAGGGAAAAGAAAGCAAAATTAATAAGAAGCAATTGTAGTGTTTGTAAAATATCAGAATCAACAGATGTCAGGAAAACTTCTCCAAACTTTAACACCATCTTCCTAGTGTCTCACTGTGTGTTTGATCCTCAAAGCTGCACTGGAGCCAAATTTTTAGCAAACACAGAAACTTCCAACAACGTGTGTACAAGAGCAACGTAAAAGCCCCTGTTTACAAACAGCCAGTCTGTCCAGATCCAGGGGTTACTTCCAGGGAAAAGCAGTGATGTGACTTGCTTGGGATATTAAATTGCACAAGCAGGCCTGGTTTCTCTCATTCCCTTCCAGAAGGACCTTCTGACTTGCTGAGACATTATTCCAGGCAGGGCATCAGGGCAGAATTAGTGCCTGTTCATCCAGACATCTTAGTGATGCTTCTGGTGCACTGAAATGGTCCAGAATGTCTAATACACTGATTTCAGTGCCCACCTCTGCCCAGGAGGAATGCCAGGATTTCTGAAAATCACAGCTTTGCTGTTTCAGCCTCAAGGGAGATTGGTACAACCACATCTCCTGCACCCAGAGCTGCTCCTTTCGCTGCTCACCCTCCTGGCCCAGGCCAGGCACGGCTGCAGAAACAGCACAAGGAGCTGCCCACTTCAGACACTTCCAGACTCCAGGCAATTCAGTTCCTCCTGACCTCATTCCCTACTTTCCCCCATCATCCACCCACTCTTTACCATCCCCAGAGGGCTCCCAGTATCCCGATTCACCCCCTTCCAACAGTGTTACTACATCTTTGTTATACATCTTTGGAGCACAGTAGCTAAAATGTGTATTCTGTGTGAATATTTAGTATTGAAATTGAATGTATTC
Organism: Margarornis squamiger; assembly: GCA_035222235.1. NCBI lineage: Eukaryota > Metazoa > Chordata > Aves > Passeriformes > Furnariidae > Margarornis > Margarornis squamiger. The sequence goes on from JAWWTY010000048.1 coordinate 10,991,927, forward strand.
GTTCCATAGTTTGCACAGAAATGTCACATGGCATAGAAGTTATAAAAAGAGGATTTCCTAGTCCTCAGATCAAATTATTACAGGCTAATCTCTACCCAGTGGGGGTGGATTTTATAGAGCTGAGAGATTTGCTGCTATTTTATGTACACCTGACCTCAGTTAAGATAGCAGAGGCTTAGAACCCCAATTGTTTAATATTTGGATTATTATTATTATTATACAGACTTCATTTCTAATGCTTAGATATCATTTAAATGTTAGATACCTCTATTTCCTTCCCTATTTTTTTTCTCTTTCTTTTGTGACATTTGTGCAAAACTTTCAGGTACGAAAAAATTCTCCACATCACTGAATGAATGCACACTAAATTCTTTTCCTACTGGAATGAAAATTGTAATTCCTGTAGACTTAAAACAGGATAACCTAAAGAAAAAAAAAAAAGGAAAAAGAAAAGTAGAAGAGGAGTGTGTGTTTAAAATTAGCAATGGTCTATTTATTCACTGCGTAGGGGAAAAGGAATGTCATTCCCCCGTTTTCACTGGTGAGCTCTGACTTAAATTTACTGAGTCATAAATATTTGGCTAAAATAACTCTAAGTAATCCTGGGGTGGATTAGTGCAGGTATGGAACTCAGCTGAATGACTTGTGTGAATACATGATACTTACAGGTTGGTGGAAGTTCAAAAGACGTCATCAGACATGGCCTCTGGCCAGGACACACACGTGAATTTACAAATTAAGTGCCCTAAACCCCATTTGACTTAACCTTTTTTTACTGCTACTTTCTATTTTTCTACTTTTGTTATTTTTAATCTGATTAAAAGCTTTGCAATTGATTCAAAGGCAGATCTGAGTTAGTACAACTCTTCCCAAACTTCAGTCACTGAGGTGCTTGATGGTGTGTGTACAAGTTCACTCATAGTCTGAAGAACTTGAATTCTGAAAGTCATTTGTTTGGGGGTTCATCTGATCTGATTATTTTTTTACTGAACTGATCACTGTGGTTGCTACAGCACTAAAACCTGTCAGGCTGTGAGAATCTGCAAATCCTTAAGTCTGTTTTAGTTACTCAGCAGGACAGGATCTATACAATGGTGTAGGAAAAGGGGCCTCCTGGAACCTTGGGGATGTAGGCGAAGTGTCACCCTTCCTGGCTGATTCCTTTCCGTGAAGACTGTCAGTAGCAGACCTGCTTTCCTGCGCGTGTGCTCCACTCCCACTGCCCTGTGTGCAAATCCCAACTTCCCAGCCATGGGAAATGGCTTCAAAAACTGGTTTCATTAGGACCCGAAGCAAAAGCTTCTGTTTGCCGTCCCGCAGAACATAATTGTGAAAAAGCTTCCTTTTGTAACATCATAAGTTCTGGTATATTTAAAAACAATATTAATTTAATGCCACGGTATTTTTCCGTATTCGTTTTCATCCAAACCAGTACAGTTGCGCACAGGCTGGCTGTTCTTCCTTTCCCATCGAGCGGGTTATTAGAAACACATTTCTCCTGCAGAACACCCACTTGTCCCTGGTGTCTCAGGCTGGCACCTGGACCCCTGTCCCCCTGTCCCCGCCCGGCAGGTGCCGATGTCGCCGCACTCCCGGGGGCTCGGGGGGACTCCCGGGGCAGCGCTCGGGCTCCCTCGTCCCGCCCTGACCCCGCCGGGGGCGGCCCCGGGGCATCCCTCCCTCCCTGCATCCCTGCCGCACTCACTCGGGGGTGTTGATCCAGATGATGTCGAGGTGGCAGTAGTACACGCACTCCTTGTCCTTGTAGGTGGAGCAAGTGCAGCGCCGTGCCCGGGGCCGCAGCCCCCCGCCCGCCGCCGCCGCCCCGCTCTCGTCCCGCTCCCGGGGCAGCGCGGACCCTGCGGGGAGGCAAGGGCAGCGCTCAGCTCCGGCACCCCGCACCGCCCCACGGCCTCCCCCCGTGGGACACGACCCGCTCCCCGCCACTTTCGGGGCGCTCCGAGAGCCGCCCGTGTTCGCGTTCGCCGCCCCCACGAGGGTTTTGTGTTTAACCTGCGAGCGGCCAAATGCTGGCTCTGGCGCCTGGCCCGCTCTTTACGCGCAGCCTTTTGGAAGGAGAAGGGGAAAAAAAAAATAAAAATCGAGCAAAACCCCCCCAGCCTTTCTTTGTGTGCATGCGTGGAAGGGGCAGAGAAAGAAAGAAAGAGAGAAATTCACGGTACCTGCAGTCGACGTAATCGTAAGTCCAAAGAGGAACAATAAACCCAGCTCCATTAAACCCAAATTGCACGCTGGTGAAGTGCAGGCAAAGGTGAAGTGCGGGGCCGAGCGCAGCGCTCCCGGACGGGTCCTGCAGCAGGGGATGGATGGCCCGGGGCTGGCGGCACACGCTGCTGCCCGCACTTGGCTCCCACCCGGAGGTGTGAGCAGCAGCTCGCCCAAGCGCTTATTTCCCTCCAGTGCGGGCTTGGTCCTGAAGGGGCGAGAGTGTTGTCAAAAGCAGGGAAGATCCATCGCTCGGCTTTTCCCACACACACCTCCCACCCCACCCCCAAATGCGATCAGAGCCGAGCCGCTGCTTTCCAGCTGCAGACGCCTCCCACCCGCACCGCTGCCGGCCTGCCCCGGGGCGCGGGCCGGGGGCGGGCACGGCCCCAAGCCCGCCCCGCTCCCCCCGCCAGGTGAGCAGGGGATGCGGCGCCCCATGCCCCCGGAGCGGGGCAGAGCCCACAGCCCTGCAGCTGCCCCCAGCGCCCCGCTCGCTTCCCAGGCAGCGCAGCCCGGCGCCCTCGGGCTCCGCTTGGCTGAGAAAGGCGCGGCGTTTCGGTTCAAACCTGGGCTGCGGCTCGTGGGACTGTTCGGGGCTGTTGAGCCCCCGAGACTCTGCCAGTGATTTCCCGGGTGACATTAAGTCAGCGATTTACTGATATTTTCGTTTCTCCCGTTAATGATGAGCACCTCTTTATGGACAAACCTACCTAGAGTGCAGCACTAAAGGCAAAAGGGGGTTTCATATTGTGTGAAATACCTGATCGTGGGGCCTAGAAAAACACTCCTGCATGTGGCTCCGTTTTCTCTTGTAATATCAGCTATTAAGTGATAACAGGTAGGGGTTTAAGGGAATTGGCTCTATCTTTTCTTACAGTAGTACGTGTAGTATACCCTGTTATAGGAAACATGTGTTATAGCTAGCACAAGGAGAAAGGTTGCAAATTTAATTGTGGATATTTTAATTCAAAACACAATGTTTCATTTAACAATATTTCAGTACTAACAGAAAGAGCTGCAGCCAAAGTTTCTTTCAAGTATCATGCCAATTTGACATATTCACTAAAATCTGGTTTGTGAGCAGAAAAGCAGTTGCAGGATCACCCAGGTTACATTATCCATGTTTCCTACCGCCTCACATTCTTCTCCAGCCCTGCCCCCAGTTCCAGCTTCTGGTGTGGACTATCCAGTAACACTTGCACAAAAAAAAACCTCATTAAGATGTCATGTTTTGTCAGTTTGTCAAGCCTGGCCTTTTGTCAGTCTCTGAAGCCTGAGAGTTTAGTGGCAGAGCTGTAGCTGACCCTACTGCCAGCTAATAACACAAGCATGATGCTCATCAGACACGGTAATTGCTAGAAAGTTCCATCTTCTCCAAGCTCTCTGTGGAAACTTAAATTGCGTTTGTTTCACACCATTGGTGCAAATGACAAGATTTTGGAATAGAGAATTGAAATGCCAGCAGTATTAATCATGCCCTATCTCTAAAACCCTGTCAGAAGACACATGATTTGAGGTTTGTACCCTCTGCAGTGCTCAGGAGCACACATAGGTTTGCCCAGGTACTGAAACAGAACTCTGAAAGTCCCTTAGCAGATTGTAGTCCTGCTAATTTTAGATAGTTGCACTCTAGTTGCCAATTTAAGGGCAGAGAGAACCCCTGTAAATCAGTGAACTCAGCATTAGGCTGAAGTTCTTGCTGGAGCTCAGAGAGTCCGTGCTTACTTACCTTGGAGGAGGAGACTGCAGGGACTTGAATGTTTGCACCGTTTGCTCTGCTGGCCTGGGGGTTTGGGTATGTCCAAGTGGTGCTCCCCAAGCAGATCACAGCTGTGTAGGAGCTCTGCTTTAAAAAATACTGTGACAAAACCTCTCTGGGGGAAAAAGGAAAAAAAAAAAAAAAAGAATAGGTTTGAAGTTATTTGCATTTCTTATATAACAGGAAAAATTAATGTCTCCAGGTCAGGAAGTTCTAGATATCATACTCTCGTGCTGTTGGATAGAGGATTGATTTTGACAAATGCTTATCAATGCATTTTAACTTATCTGGGGAAAAAAAAAGGAAAAGATTTATTGTGCAGTTACTGTTTAACAGGACTCACTGCAGTGAGTAGGAAGTACTGGTTACATGTTGTGGGTGTGATTCATGGATTTCATTTTCTTCATTGCAACAGGGTTTTTTAGCAATGATGCAAAGTTATTATAGAAATGAGTAATATATGACTGTATTGTACATTTAGGTGTGTTATAACAAAAAACCCAGCCACGTTGTGTGAGAATTGATTTGATCATGTTTTCCTAAAAAATATTGTTCTGGTTTTTAAACAAGATTTGGAAGGCCTCTTCTACATGGCTCTGCTTTTCCTTCTGTATGCTGCTTAATCCCTGAAGAGCCAGGGGAGGCCACATCAGCACCGAGTGCTGTGCAAACAAAAGAAGTAATAAAATATATTCTGAAATTAGCTCTCAGGGTTCAGAAATTAAGCAGGGCAAGGGTTTGGTCAAATGACCTAATGTAAGCTTTAGAAGAAGATAAGGCATAGACGCTACAGGAAGAAAGGCTGTCATCAAAGGAATTATTTCTCCTGCATACTGTAGGCCTGATTCACAGTTCCATTGATTATCAGGGGTTTTGTGTCACATATTACCTAGTGACTTGGGAACCCTTTCATTTCGTAGATAAATCAGTCTCAAAACAAGAATGCTGATTAAACAAATAACAACTGACTTATAAAAATCCAGGGTCCATTCTGAGTCGGGGTAGCAATAAAAGATGTCTGGATCTCGGTGTCAGTGATGTTCACGTGTGATGGAGATGTTTCATAAATCTGCTTCAGGATTATAGCTCCGTTTAGTTAAAGAGTAGCAGCCGTCGAGTTAGAGGGCAGAGATTGGATGCCAAGAGATCCAATTTACAGTATTTTACAGCTTTTCCTTCAGAATTCACTTCACAGGTTCCTTTTTCAATTTCAAGACCTTTAGGGTGGACACGTACTTTACATAAATCTTGAGTGCCCTGGGCAAAAGGTGTGGAGTTAATCCTTCCCTCCATACCCTCCAATCTTCCCAGCTCTGACACACTCCTCCTTGCCCCTGTGCAGGAGCAGCCTGGCAGGGCTGTGAGATCCAGCTCTGCTCTCCACAGACATCGGGAATTCCCCATCCTGGGGCACTTCCTCATTCTGAGGGCCACCCAGGCTGCTGAAGGAAGACAATCAGCAGATCTGCCCCGTTGCTGGGTGTAAATATTGTATATTTGAGAACTTCTAATTGACTGAAGGGAGAATATATCTTAGGGATGAGGTCAAGGCTGAAGGAGTCCTGGAATGTGGAGCAGCCGAAACAGATGATGTTAAGGAAAGTAAGCTCAGATTCCAGATTTTATATGCCAAAACCCAGGACTGCCATTTCAATTAGGAACATAATCTTGGTTTTGTTTAGTACTTCTCTGCCCCTTGTATCCCTGTGTTATACATCCCCTCATGTGACTGGGCAGTAATCAGAGACCCCAGCAGTAATTCCACAGCATTTAACCTTCATCGTACAGGTGACTACACAGAGTAGTTATGAGTTACAAAGAAGTTCCAGATGTGTTTAAAGAAGGTTGGTTACTGAGAGAAACCACTTTAAAAGCCAACCTTCTAGGATGTATTTACACTAGTAATAAAGCCTGTATTTAAAAGGCAGTGTAGGGTTTCAGCAGCAGTTGGAGAGTTTTTTGGCACTGATATCTGTTCTTAGAGCTTCCTAGCAGGCCAAGAGGATCAATACAGATAGGGTAGTAAGTAAGCCAATCTATTGGTTTATAAACTATTCATATCTCTTTTCCCACCCTCTTCCTTCCTTCCAAGGCACAGTTTTCTTTAGTGTTATTGAAAGAAAAGGTCATATTAAGCTGCAAACGCTGTGTTTAGTAGCACACTGTGCATCACTCTCACAAAGCAGGCAACTTCATAACGGTAGCTGATGTTTGAAAAATGTGCTGAAATCAGGAGGTTCTCAAGAAAACCTTATCTTCTGATTATTATTTGTTACTTTTTGCTAGAGTTCTATAGCCAGAAAGCTGAAGTTAATCTTGTCTGCCCTCCTGTTACAGACAGCCCTATTCAGAGCCCTTTGATGTCAGTGCAAAGAATCCCATTTTTAGTGGCCTTTGAACCAGATGTAGTAAAAGGGCAGCTGAGCATTTGTAGGGGTTGCCATTGGGTAACTTGCTTAAAGGAGGAGAGTTCTGATACCCTTTTCTGTTTTCTCATTCTTTTTCTTTAATATTTATATACTGTTAAGAGTAATATAGGTATTGGTAGACAGCGAAGGGAACAAACGCCTCTGCTCTGACCATATTCCACTTTATTTAGATAAAAGCAAAATTAAGAAGGAGCTCTGGGGCTGTTTTTCAGCCACAGTAATTTAATGATTCCTGCTTGTTACAGCTATTGTGAAATTTAGGAAGGAGTTTGCATAAGATAACATATCCTGCTGTTGTAATATACTGGAGACAGGGCTCAGATCTCTGGATAAGGAATGCTGCAAAAATCCTAAGTGTTATTATCACTCCACACCACTCTCCCCAGGATCTGAACCTGACCTCCCTTCCTTGATCCAAACAATCTCTGTCTTTGTAAAAATAACAGAATTTTACAGGAAGAGGATTTTCTACAATTATTATGTGAAACAGTTCTTGACATTTATTCAAGTTTGGGCATGTTATTGAACAAAGAGAATTCCATATCAAAATATGATCAATCTGACCACTTCTTGTGTTCCTAAAGAATGGACAGAGAGCTGCCAGCAAAAAAGCTAAGGGTGAAAAGCTGAGGTGGCTGTGTCACCAAAAGAACTTTGCATGTTTAAAAACGAGCCAGGCAGAGCACTTGGAGGGACAGCTGGCTTGTGGAGGTGCAGTGGCAGGAGCAGCAAAACACGAGCACCAAAACAAATCAGTTTGGGCAGAAGCCAGTCTGGAGGGTGATACAGGGGGAGGGAGTGGTGTGCATGTGGAACCATTTGGGCCCTGGCCTGGTTTTCCTTCCTCGGCACACTGGTAGGAAACTTGTGGTCAGTGCTTCAAAGTGTGAGTGGCTGGGGAAGTCTGTAGTGCTGGGAGGGAAGGGAGGTGTAAAGATAAGCTGGAGGAGGGGGGCAGACTCTAGGTATGGCCCGAAGATTGTGGCTGTTATACACAAAGTGGAATTCATGTGTTTCTCTGACAGCACTTCCTTGGGAGCTCCCCTTCTCGGAGTGCACTGAGCTCCAGCCTGCCTGGATGCCTTTGAAGAGACAGTTTTTGCACTTGTTGGGAAACCAGAAGACCAGAAACCCTGAATGGACTGTCCTGTCTGGAGCAGAGTGTGCAGGGAGGGGCACGCTGGGCTGCGGGAGAGGTGAGTGTGTGCCAGAGCTTTGCTGTGCTCCAGGAGCTGGATGGAGCAGCAACACGAAGTATCCTGAGGCACTTGCAGTGGTGCTGCTTTTCACAGCTCCCTTTGTGCAGAGATGCAGCAGCTTGGGTGGAAAAAAAAGCCTAAAGCTTTTTGCTGCAAATCATGTGGTTCCCAGCCCTTCTGGCTGTGAAGGGAGCTCTACAACATCTGCTGGGTTTTAATTAAGAGCATGGATTGTGCAGAAATGGTTGACCTCTTTGTGTGGTGATGATTCCTGTTTGCCTGGTTAAGCAGTTTCAGGGAATTTTTTTTCTTGTGGCTTTGTGATGTGACATGCAGGTGACTGCAGATGTTTAAAACACCTTGTGTTGCACCACTGATAGGCAGAACCAGCTATTTCCTGGGAGATAGGTGTCTTCCAACAGCCAGCCTTGTGACATAGTAAGGGCAGTCTGGAACAAAGCTCAATAAAATGGGCAGTAGCAAAAATGTGCACGTTGTTGGCAAACCCCTGATTTATTGTATGTGATGTGCTCAGGTGGACAAGACTGGTCATGGACATTCAGCAGTCGGAGTACTGTGTGATAATAATTTATTCACCTGTGTAACAACCAAAGAGGCTGGTCATAAGTACCTTTATTCCATGGCAAATCTCCCCTTCAAATTTGTACTTAACAACATTAGTAAGAGATTAATGTTTCTGGTGCTGCCTTGTAGGATAATATGAAGGAAAGTTCTGCTGAAGTTACCAGCTACTAACAGAAGTTAGTGCCTCCTTGTTGCAAGTTCTTGGTAAATCCAATTTTAAAGACAAATACAGGTCGTACCTTTTCTCTTTTTGGGAGGATCCACAGCTGAGACTCATCAGTCTAGCAACAACCTTGACACCATGTTTGAATATATAACCTTTCCTCTCCTCAAGTAACTTATCTCTCGCTAAGAAAAGACTTTCAGAGAGAAATAAACAGTGTCTGCCTGTATGAACTAGTAAAGGGAAAATAAAATGAAAAATGAACTTGTATTATTTAAACAGTGTGACATGACAAACTGCGAGTGCTGCTCACACCCAGCCCTCGGAGAGCAGCCTGCTTTGTTCCTGAGCTCTGACTGAACCTGAACCTCTGGTAACTGAACCTGGGTTTGTGAATGTATCACAGTTTGCAATGGCATGAGATTATAACCCTTCAGATTTCCTTCAGGCCGTGTGTTGGGATGAAATCACACAAATGTCTGAGCACAAAGACGAGGCCACGTTGGGCATCAGTGTTGTGAGTTCAGGTTTGGTGCAGAGGCTGAGGGGGTTAAACTATTCCAGTCCCTAGAAAGGCTGTGTCTGTTGGGGGCCAGGGGGCTGTAGCTCAAAGGCTGGGGTGAGAACTGCAGAGAATCTGTGCAGGCTGATGGCCTGGGGCTGTGCAGGTTTCACTCAGCGAGGCTAAGGGAGCTCCTGCAGTGCCAAGGCACCTGTGCTGTGTCCCAGCCCTCTCTGCAGTGCCTGGATGGTGCACAGCTCCTTTGTGCATTCCAGTTGTCCATCTAGGGGTGCATTCCAGGCCTAGCATGTCCTATGGCAAAGAGATAGATGGCAGGCAGGTCCAGTCTACCAAGCTGTTTGCAGCTTGAGATGCTGTGGGTAAATAAGAGATGGCACAGATATCCAAGGCAGTTCGTGGTTATGAAATTCGTGTCCGTGGCAATGTTGTGTTTAGTCTGTTCTGCTGGAACAACAAGGGTTGACAGCATCCTCCTTGATGGTTCAAAAGGAACAGCTCTTTCCAGAAGAGGCAGAGGTCTGCAAAGTAAACACAGGGACTTACAAGATGAACACAAACCTAATCTAACATGGGAATTGTGGATCTATTTATCTGTTCCCATTGGCATGGCTGTACTTCTTCTGGAGGGTCTTGACCTCCCCTTCAGTTTAATAACATAAGCCTGGGAATAATATCAGTGCAGTACTTTAGACATGGCAGGAGTTCTGTATATTTAGTGCATGTAAGTACATAGGGGTGCATTCTATGTGGCTGAATAGGAATGGGACTCAGGATAGGAAGAGTAAGTGCACCACACAACCTGCATGGAAGTTCTGGATGCAGCTGAGGGAGCTTTTTGCTTTCTCACATATTCCACAATTGCATCTCACCCTCCCTTATCAGGGTTGGTAAATCAGGTTAGTAAATGAGATTAGAAGGAAAGAGTGGGTGCCAAAAGAATGTTCTCCCTGAGCTGCTGGGGAGGAAAACTGGGGCATTAGCCAAAATAGGGCAGAGAAAGTAACAGTGCTTTGTGGGGAAATAGGAAAGATAACGAGGAAAAAGCAATAGCAAAGGAAGGGGGGAAAGAGAAAGTCAATTAGCTCACTTTTCACAGAAGTATCTTTGCCATTATAAAGACAACAAAAGGAAAAAGGAGGAGGAATAAACAAAAAGTAAAAAGATACAACAGGAGACTTAATGGGGGAAGTAGAGAAAAGGACTAAAGAAACAGAGTAAAGGAAGAAAATGAGATGTTAATCTCCTGCCAAGGGTCAAGTATATCCCTCTAACAGCATGGCTGGGATTTGGCTTCTGCTTTTTGCCTCTCGGTGTTTCTTGAAAGCAAAGAGCTAACCAGGCACCAGGCTGCTTGGAGCAGGCGACTGTCACTTGAGCTTCCCAGGTCCTGTGCTATTTCCCTGCTGAAATTCTTCAGCTGCAAACATTTTCAAGCCATGGTTGTGTTGTTAAGGGCATGGAAAAAGAGGCAGTTGGGGATAACTCCTTACTACAGAGTTACTTTCAGATATTTGGGGAAATACATTGTGGCAAGCACTGAAAAGAAAATTGAGGCAAACTAGGGAAAAAAGCTCTTTCATTGTTTGAAGGCCTGGAATTTGTACAACTCTGACAGTCTGGCTGCATTCCTTTGTCAGTATTTTTATTGACTTTCACTTCCAAGGAAACAATGGTGCTCCAAGCTATTCCCTGAAGCCTGGCTGTACCTTGCTGACCTACTGAGGCAGACAGAAGGCAGCCCAGCTGTTAGCAGGGGTCGTGTGTGTGTGTGTGTGTGTGTGTGTGTGCATGTTTGTACTGGAACAAAAGAGTTGGGATCATACTCCTCTCACTCTGAAGTGCAATTGTTTCCATGCCTTCCCAGTTTTGAGAAGCAGCATTTCACACATTACAAGGGCCCTAATGTGATTTATTATCCCTGGCTCTGAAGTAATTTATTGTTGTTTTGACATTTTTTTTTCCTTTTAGTGTTTTATCTTTTCTCAGTCTAGGAATGGGGAACAGGGAGTCAGACTTTCTGCTTTTGATATTTGCAATTTTGCCAGCAAAGTTTAAGCTAATGTGTAAGCCAGTTAAAGCCAGACTGGAAGTGACTGTCTGTCATAATGATAGATATGAAGGGGACTCATATTCATTTTGTGATGGGTCAGAATATAAGGGCAAGGATTTTGTATGTCCAGCATTGTCATAATAGTGATGGACAGACAATCACTTCCTATAGGGTAGCTCCAAAAGTTATGATGAGAATTATTATAGGCTCCAATAAAATATGAATTCCCTACCAATTATTTGTTTTCACTGAATAGTTTCACACTAAATCTAAGAGATATTTCACCAGCTGGAGTGTTGTTCAGACACATTTATTTGCTTTCAGTTACTTGATGAAAAGATGCATGAGTTTCTGGTAAACTGTAACTAACTATTGCTTTAATGTATTTGCTTCAAATAGCTCTGAAAATGCACTGGGATCTTAAAATTTGCAGAATAGAATAAAAATGCTAAAAAGGATGGCACTGAGAACAAGGAGATGTGAGCAAGTAGGGATTGTTATACTGCTGGAAACTGGCCACCCAAGAAGATCTGGCAGGGAAAGTAAAGTATTAATGGCATTATTAATCTAACTGAGTTTTACTGGCAGTAAAATAAGGAGGGGAAAGCAAGATCAAGGAGGAGAAGTTATGAGGCAGCAACACAAATAATGGAGCAAATTTACAGTGCTCGGGGGTATTGTGTTTGTGGTTCCTGTTTCCAAACTGTGAGTGTACACAAGGACAGCAGCGGTGCCAAATGTCCAGATACTGCAGTTCACAGTGGGATAAAGGGCATAACATTGTTTAAACTCAGTGTGCTTCTCCTGTGCAGCAAATCCCCCATAATTATTTACTACAGAAGCCATTTCTCCTGGCTTTGGGGGGAGGGGGTTGAATGCTGAGTTGATCACTGCATTTCTGCCCTTCCCCTGCACAGTTCTGGCACCACGGCACAGGGCCACTGATACTTCTTGTGTGTTTTCCCAAAAATTGAAGGTTGTTTTCCTGATATTCTGGAGATATTTTATTCTTCTTTTTCCAGACAAACAGTTCCTGTAGTTTCAGGCTGTCTCACCCCATTGAGGCTGTCAGTCAGGAAAAGTTTGGGTCACAGGTCAAACTGTTTCGAAGAAACTGCTTCTTTGCAGCCCAGCCCCACTCAAGGCAATGCCACACCAGGCACTGGGAGCCTCCACTGTGCCTTTTGCCCATGTTCACAGGGATGCTTTGGCAGGAACATGTTAAGATTTAATTAAAGGGGAATGTTTTATTTCTATGAAGAAAATTCTGCCCCAAGTTGGAGGGTTTCTGTATAAGGTTCAGGCTTAGTTGCCAGTTTTCAGTGAAAACTTTTATTCAGTATTTCATTTTGTTGCTCTTGCCTTCCTGACTGTCCCCGTGACTTCACATCATGATTCAATGATAAATTTTTCAGTCTATGCTCTTTGGAGT
>JAWWTY010000048.1:11004395-11157742 GCA_035222235.1 Margarornis squamiger
CTCTTGCCTTCCTGACTGTCCCCGTGACTTCACATCATGATTCAATGATAAATTTTTCAGTCTATGCTCTTTGGAGTTAAAGGAGAGGCTCTAAGAGCATGTGGCTACACAGGCCTTCCTGAAAAACGACATGGAGCCATTTTATTTTGGTTTTATTTTAATGTTTGGTTTGTAGCATCAACTTAAAGGGCCAAACGAGAAGGATGTGATTGTCTGACCCATGTGCATAAGGAGCAGTCCCCACTCCCTCCATTCCAGCTGTGCCTGGTCAAGACAGGTTTGCAGTTGGAAAGCTGAAGGCAGTGATAGGTCAGATGATTAGAAAAGATTGACTAAACCAGGAAAATACTGTGAAACACCTTTGCCTGACATCAGACCAAATAAATAACTGGCAGTAGCTCCTTTTATACAGAGCATGTTCAATATGAGCAGTCTCTAAGGAGCCCCTCTTTATTGCACAAATCAGAATGAAGCCAAGTGCAATTAAATCCAGAAACTGATCTATCCATAGAAAGTACAGCCTTTCCAGGATATGGCCCAGGTTATTCCAAGGTTATTCCAAGGTCTGGGAGAGGAGGGAAAGGAGGGAGAAAAAAAAACCCAACACACTGGTGATTTCAGATTCTACCAGAGATATATTAGGGCTGCTCTGGATGGAGTAAGAATGGATCAGATTTCAGGCTGAAGGCCCAAGTAAATACCATATGTGGGACAGTAACTTCACCATATAAGACTAATTAAAAAATCATATCTGTGGGGGAAAAAGCATGCAGTTTTTAAATAAACAGATGAGACCTATCCACAAAGTCACATGTAGCTAGAATTTCCTAGAAACATGAAAGGTGGAATGTGAAAAGAGTATTAGGAAAAAGAGAATAAAAATGGGAAAAATGAAACGTAGTACATCAGCTGTCAGGGAAGCATCACTCACTTGTTGATCCCTCCAAAGCAGGGGAGGACACAGAGCTTTCCTCTGTTGCTTCAGCTTCTTTCCTCTTAGGAAAAATCTGTTGTTTAGTTTGAAAATTCACATCTGTTGTATACAAACTACATGAGTATTTTAAACTTCAGCTATAAATGCTGTTAAGACATCATTTGCTGCTCACAGGATGGTTTATGATCGGGATCACGTACTCCCTGCTTGAATCAGGAAATTCAGCCAGAATTCCCTGTCTTGATAATTATCTCCAAAATCAGTGACAAACTGAGTCTCATCATCTGTGAGTCGGGCTCTGCCAGGGCTTCCAGGCTGGTCGTTCCCAGTCCCTCAGAGAGCAGAGGAATGTGCTGGGAATCCAAAGGTGCCAGCCTCTAGAGACAGGGAGAGCCTTGGCATTACACGTTTATTTTTTTAACTTGTCTGTTTGTAAGTAATTTGTTTGTTTTCAAAATCTTCCTACTTCCCTTTCCCCAAACTAACTTAAACCCAAGCAAGCATCCTGTTTAAAAGTAAATAAATAAACAAAAAATCTAGCTATGTAATCAAATCTCAAGTATGTTACTTATGTAAGTGATCTGAACTAAGTCAGCATGAAAAATCCAGAGCCTGGGTATTTTATCCCCTGAAGATCTAGGTCTTGCTTTTAAAAAGAGCTTTTTTTTGGTTGGTTGGTTTAGACACCTCTGAAAAGCAGCTACAGTGCCTTTTGAGGTGTTTTCTGCTCTTCCTCCAATCCTGCAGGCTCCTGTCTTTGGGGGTGTATCCAGGCATTTGCTTTCTTCTCTTTCTTTCCTTCTTTTTCTTGGGGTTCCTCATAATCTCTTGGCTCTACAAAGCACGTCCAGGTTGCTTTATCATTCAGAAACTGAAGATACAGCAATATAGGAAACCAAACAAAACCTTTTAGGTTTCATCCTGCCATTTTCCATGAAGTCACCATCTCTTTCCAGCTCTGATTCATAGTTCCCACTGAAGAGATGCTGATTATTAAAGATTGAGGAACTTAAGTAAGTCAAAAAGTTGGAAAAAGCTGCATCTTGCATAAGCTTTAGTGCTCTGCTTCAGTGATACTTTGAAAAATGAATGTGATGTTTGGAGTTAAAATTCAGTGGTCTCACAGAAGGAAAGCTCCGTATTTGGGGCATTTGAAATGTGTGGTTGGTTTTATTTTCCTCTTAATTTTTGCAGGCTGGCTATATTTACATTTTATGCCCAGATGGTTTTCTTTAACGTCTCAGTATAACTTACATGTAACATCTTGCAAAAGCTTTGTTTTCTTGATTTATGCCCCTGTGTTTGAATAGTTTGAAAACTTTGGGAAGGCACCTAATGGGGAAACTGCTTTTTTAGCACTGTGGATGGCTGTTCTCTGTCAACAGAAAACTGGAAACGTGCTTTGTGTGTGTGTTGTTGGACAGTATTATAGTCATGTCATGCTGGGTTTTATATTTTATCCTTCAAAGAAGCCTAAAAAACCTTTACCTCCAACTGAAAGAGCATTCTCTCTTAGCATATTGATGGCTCTCAAATTAAGACTTAAGTAATCAATTTGTATTCTTCAGAAGGGAACATATTCTTCCCATGTTATAAAATGCTGTGGAAGATGCCAAGGCCTGTATGACAAAGATAGAGATCCAATTTTTGAGCTGATATGTGTGACATCAACTCTTCATGAAAAGAAAGTCCAGCATTACTAGAAATGCTCATTTAGATAAAAAGCCTGTCAATGCTACTGGCTATAACCATTCTGTCCACAGCATCCTCTGAAAGAGAAGGTTGGGCAGTAAAGAAATGTGTTCAGTTGAAGCAGCAGTTGGGGGTATTCTCAAAAGAGACTGATACAGGTTCCCTTCTTTCTGCATCTGGGGAGGGCCTGAGGGCTTCTGAGATTGCTTCAAAGACCAAGTGTAATTGTGAGGGAAATTATGCAGCTGGCACAAGGAATTGGTTTCTTATCAGCTTTGACTAGGCCAGTTATAAAGGGGTTTAGGTGCAGTGACTAACCAGTATTTCTGTTCAGTGTTAAACGAGGTGAACCAGCAATATTCACCAACAGTGGAGTTCACACTTTCCCTCAAAATGTGCTGTTGCCAGAGTTCCATTTCATCCCCTTTTAGGGGAAAGAAGAGTAGAAAAGTATCTCATTTTTTGTATAAAGTGAATGTAATAGAAATTAGGCAGAGTACACCAAGCTTAGGGTAAATGTGCCACCTAAACAGGTGAAGTTACGTTGGTAAAGTGAGGATATTGGCAATTCCATCTCAGCAACTCAGAGGGAGGCAGGACTTCTGTGCAGGGAGATGAGACCTCTTACCTCCTCTGTCTGAAAATCTTTCATTTGTTTGCATCCCATACCCCCTTCAGCCAGTGCTCAGAGGAAAATTAAATGCTAAATTCACTATGCTGGGAAGACATTAATTAGAAAAGTTGAACCCAGCATTTGTCACTAAATCAGGATTTGCAAGTATGAGTTTTGTCAAGCTGTGCTCTGCATTCATCCAGAACATCCCAGCACACATCAACACTACACGACTGGGATCCAGGATGGGTTCTGTAGCTTTGAGTGGAAGGCCAAGTCTCATTTTCATTGCCCACAACATTTGTGTTTGCCAGGGTCATACAGTCCTGCAGACCATCACTGATAAAGTGTAAACCTTTCTGAATTAATCTTATGACTCACTGATTTAGTGGAAGAATTTAAATCCTTCTAGACTGATAAAAGACTATCAGGCTTTCATTGCTTCTAGGACTTAGTTATTTTTCTGCTTTTTTGCAGAATAACTGGTGTTCTCCCACAGGAAAAAAATAAAAAAAGACTCATAGGCTTAGGATCCCTTGGAGCCATTTACTCCTTTCTGTGTTCGTTTTCATTCTGGAGTTGAGGGAGCTCCATGCAGACTTGTGGTCTGTTTTAAGTTGTGCTCTACTATGAAGCCTTTGTCTCCCAAATGATGTTAATTCTCCGTGCGTTTCATAATTGTGATTTCTCACTTGGGGCAGGAAGGGAGGGTACCTGTGACCACATCCCAGCTCTGTACGGCTCCCCTCAGGAACGCTGCTGGCACCCTAGCCCTGAGCCTTCCCAGAAGAATGTCAGATGAATTTAACTTTTCAGGGGGCAAAGATATTTAAAGCAATACAAGCTATGTGAAGAGCTTAGGGGTAGTCAACTAAATAGTTCTCTGTTGACTCAAGCCCTCTTTTCTTATTGTCACGCAGCATGGGATCAAGGGGGGGAATATGCGTGTGAGGACGCATGAAGAAATGGCTCTCCCTCTTTGTATATCTTAGAGGCTGTTTTGGACTTGGCCTCACTTGCACATAGTTACTGTTGCTACAGTCCAACCTGGAATCTTTCCATCAGAAATGCTATTTTGATCACTGGCTTCTAAATGGTTCACAGCTCATTGTTCTGAAATTTGTCACATCTAGAGCTTGAGAGGCAAAGTAAATCCCATTTAATTTTAGAATGATTCTCTGCTGTGCTAAACACCAGATTTGGGCTTGTTTTGGCTTAAGATTTCTATTGATTTCTGAAGCCAGAAATGTCGTGGAGTTGCAGGGGTGGTAGCACAGGGCTCTGAATGGCTCAGGTCAGCTGGCATGGGCTGTGTGCCTTGGTGCAGACCGAGGCCATGCCCTGGTGATCCTTTGTGTCTGCAGGACAGTTATGGCAGCGAGTGCCACCCACCAGCGGTGCCCTGTACAAGTGTGTCCTGTGTGTAGGACTTTGTGTGGATCTCAGGGAGCTGTGCCTTGTTCAGGCCATAGCAGAACATCTCCAGCATGACTACCTCCCTCAGGTGCTGGGTACCTCTCTCCATGGTGGCCCACCTGCCTCCAAGCATCTTCCTTGAAGGAATATCTTTCCTTCACACCTGACAGGAGTCACCTCCAGAGGCTGAGGATTTGAGCCCCTTTTCCAAATGCCTGGTCAATGCCTTCTTCCCTGGAGAGTTGTCACAGCTGCTTGGCTTCCCTACCCTCCAGTTCCAGCCTGCTAGGCCCATTATCCCTCTGGAATTGCCAGGCTGCCAGCTTACTTTTTCCAAACATTTCATTAGTTTTCTGCACTCGTTCAGAGGTGAAGTTCAAACCATGGGAGGTTCCCACTGCCCTGGGTACTTGCCATACTGCCCAAAAAACCAGGAACTCAGAGCTGTCCAGCCTGGGGGCAGCTCTCTGGGTCATGTTTAACCTTAAACACATTCAGCAATGTTCTGGTTCCCAGCAATAGGATTGTGCTGGTTTCAGCATCCCAAGGATAGTCAAAGTTCTCAGAATTCTCAAATGCCACTGTAATTAGCCTGGCAGGGGAGGGAAGGTGTGGGACGGTGTGGGAAGGTGTCCCCTCCACAGGGAAGGTGTGGGAAGGTGTCCCCTCCATAGGCAAGGTCTCCTCTCCATAGGGAAGGTGTGGGAAGGTGTCCCCTCCATAGGTTGGCTCCCTGAGGGCAGGTTAAAGGTGTAATTGTGGATGTTTCCCATAGATGGCTCCTGCCATTCACAGCTGGGTGCAGACACTGGGTCAGTCTCACAACTGGCACTTCTATCGTGTCATATCATATCATATCATATCATGTATCATATCATGTCATATCACATCATATCATATCATATACCAGCACTATAAAGTACAGTGACATGATACTTTAGCCCAGTTCCCATGGGATAAACAGCACAACAGGGAACACACACTGCAAGTCAAGCATTGCATGGTGCACCTTTAAGAACAAGCACAACTCTGAGAGTACACACTGTGACCAGCAACTATTAAACTAATCTAATAAGTGCTTATAAAAAAATTGTTCTAATGTGTTCTAGTCAGATCTGTCATTATCCAAACCTGTCATGCCCCAGGTTGGGTGCCAAAAAAGACTGTCATGGTTTGAGCCCAGCCAACAGCTAAGGATCACTCACAGCCCACCTCCTCTGGGATGGGGAGGTGAGTCGGGAAGGAGGCAAAACCTGTGGGTTGAGATTTAAAACAGGTCAATAATTGAAGTTAAATAAAACATAATAATAATAGTAGTAATAATGATGAAAAGGAAGGCAACAAACATAGAGAAATAAACCCCTTATAATTCTTTACAACCACCTTGAAAGGATGATGTAGAGGTGGGGGTCAGTCTCTTCTGCCAGGTAACAAGTGACAAGAGCAAATGGTCTCAAATTGCACCAGGGGAGGTTTAGATTGGAAATTAGGAATAATTTCTTCACAGAAAGGGTTATCAATCATTGAAAAGAGTGCCCAGGGAAGTGGGGCAGTGGTGCATTCCCTGGAAGTGTTCAAAGGTGTGTGGATTTGGCACTCGAGGACATTGTTCAGTGGTGAACAAGGTGGTGGTGCTGGGTTCATGGTTGGACTTGATGACCTTAGAGGTCTTCTCCAGCCTTAGTGACTCTGTGATTCTATGATTCTATGTCTGTTTTTCAGATCTATCTTAGAAACTCTCTTGATCCTGTTGTCCTGGAGATAAGGATAAATGATAAGATTGTTCTTCTGGTCCCATTGTTGGGTTTTTGTTGGGTTTTTTTTTCAGCGTCATTGTAATTAAACCAAGAATGGTGATTTTTTTTGTTGTTGGAAATACAATGTGTTCTTGATGAATACAAAATGGAACATCTGGTAGACAGCACACAAAGGCAATGCAATTATATTTTAGTAACTGATCCAGCCTGGGTGAATTTTCATAATGCATTAGTCACTACTGTGTGAATTAAGGTGGAGGGAAATAAAGGATGTAGGCACAGAAACAATGAAGGTAGACATTGTGGGGGATCCCATGAGTGACAGGGATATCCAGCAGCAGAACTGCCTGACTGCAGTCTCGGGTGACCTCCTGTGTGTAATTATTTTGTACAGTGAGTGGATCTGTTCTAGCTCCACATTAAATATCCCAGAGGAGGTATTTGAAAGATGCAACTGCAGTGGAACATTCTCTGTCTGTATTTTCCCTTTTCTCAGTTTAAATCCTACAGGACCTATTGTTTCCCCCAAATGTTTTACCAGTTCCTTTCCTTCCGGGAGGGAATTCTTCCTCTGAGCATTTCTAAGCAAATTCTTCACATCATATGTTGGAGTGAAGCTTTTCTCCTGGTTCTCTTGGTCCATTGTCACTGAATTTAACTGGATGACATTGGTGTAATTGAGAGCAGAAGATTGGTGCCTTTCATCTTTCTGCACAAGTAATCTGTTTCCCAATCAGGTTTTTTGGGTTTTTTCCACTGCTTGGAATTTCTTCAAATTTGTCAACATCTTCAGGGTAAGGAGGTTCTTCCAGTTCTAATACCACCTGAATTCTTTTTGAAGCACAGAACATGTTTCCACAGGCATGTTATTAATTATGGATATTTCCCTAATTCCACTTCTCTGAATATTGTTCAACAGTTCACATCTGCCTATCCACATCTGGTACAAATAAAAAAAGGTTTGATGTTTTTCATATCAAACATGTAATAATGACCATTTTGCTTTTGTTCTTCTTTTTAAGTCAAAGTTTCTAAATCCTTTTTGTATAATCTCTTAAGCCTTATAATATTGTGCAGGATGAGGCTGGGTTTTTATGCTTTCCTTTGCTGTATTTACTTTCTTGCTTCTGGACAAGTAGTGATCTGAGGTCTGAGACCTTTGTATCATTTCCCTTTTGAGTATTTGCTCCATTTGGAGCTGACATAACCCGTAACTAGAATCAACAAAGTTACACAAAACTTCATAAGAGGGACGAGCTGGAGTACAAACCACTCGTGGGCTCATCTGTTTTATGCCTTCCATTTGAGGAGCTCCATGCAAATGATCCCTGTGAGCAATGGGAACGTTAAGAGGCATTGTGGACCTAATGGTCAAATGACTTTTTAAGGAGGGTAATTTTCCCTGTTCCCCCTTGCAGCCAACCCTCACAGACGTGTATGTGCACAGAGCTCTCTGAACTGCTCCCGTGCCAATCTCATTGCATTTGTACGTACAGGTTGGGAGATTTGAGGTAACTACTTCAGTCCTGGCTCAGCTTCCCTTCCCACTAAAGTACTGCTCTTCTCAGACTGTGGTTTCCTAACACAGGTGGGAACAACCCTGGCTGCCTTTCCCCCATTTCACTGCTCACCTCAGTTGCTGCCAAAGCATGTTACGGAAATCAATTTTGTTCTTTTATTTTTTTTTCATTTACCATTTGATGGAGAGGGGAAAATTTCTGTAATGGCTTCTTTCTGTAGAGGAGAAAGGACAACAGCAGCTCTTCTGAATGATCCTGTCATCCTCCCAGCTGTGTGTTTGGGACAAAAATGTTTTATTTGGGCATGTGCAGTGAAATGAGAAGGATTATTCAAGAAAAGTCTGAATAGGGTCTGTGTAATAGAGAATGATAAATCATAGAAAGATTTTCAGATATAAACACTGATTATAGCTCTACCAGTGTAAAACAAGTGGGGAGGGCTGAATTTTGCCCTGTGAATACCCCTGTAATATGTGAGAGGCTTTGCTTCGGAGAGGGTAAGTGTAATTCCTTGTAATTCCCCAAGTGCAATTGAAGCCTGCCTCTGTCAAGGCTTAGCTGTGTGTGCTGTCCGGGAGGACTGAGCTCAGCAGCACGGCTGGACACGAGGGGCTGTCAAAGGCAGCTGAAAACAAGCCCACAGGAGGTTATGAAACAGCTCCCAAGGCTCTCATCCAGTTGCTCCTTTGGTTAATGGCATAAGAGTCTGAAAAGAATCTGAGTTTAATATATCTCAGCTAGCTCACTCTGAAAGACTTCCAGTCCTTGCTGGACTAAGTACATGCTCCTGATGTTACACCCAATGCTGTACCAGCACTGCTTGTTTTATCAAGCAGTGAATCAAAAACACAACTTGTGATGCTTAAAAAATAATGGATTATGGAATAATTAGTTGGCTGTATTAGAATCACCTTGGCTTTGTTTGGTTTTTAAACCCTAACAATCATTTAGGGACTGATAATGAGACTTATATAATGGGGGGTTTAAAGCTAAAACAGTTTATACACCCCTGGCACAAGAATCCTTTTTGACTACTTTGCAAAGCACCCACAAATGTGTTCAAGTGAGTTCATCCCTTGTTTAACTGGCTCTTGTAGCTCCTCCAAACTCAAGCATTACGTAAATACAGAACATATTTAGACAGTTGTCATGAGTAGCCAATAGGTACTTTGACTTGGACTGTGAGAAAGAAAACCACTTTTTAATATCTAAGTACTTAAGAGGATGGCCTGTAACCAAACTGTGGTAACATTACATCTCCCTGGAAGACACAGCTCCCAAGTTTATGGACTTCTACGTGACATTTACCCAGTTCCACCAGGACACACTAAATGAGCTGTTAAAACCTCACAGTATTGTAAAGTCTGAAAAAAAAAACCATTTTGACCTTTTCATCCATGTGACTCTCAAGGAATGCTGATGGTAAATGAAAAATACAAGTCTTAATCTGTGGCCAGAATTCCACACGAATCCTTAAGGTAAAATGAATGGTTTAACAAAGCTGCTTAACGACATGAAAATTATTATCCTATAAACACTGGTGAATGGGAACAAATTTGGTTGTGCAAATAAAGCCCAGCCATCCCTGTGTTCAGGGACCACTCCCTGTGTGTGTCAGGAGTGCTTGTACAGGAGCACTAAGTGTTGTAAGCATTGTGCTTTGGAGAAGCTATGGCCAAACAAGGCTTCATGAGTAAAAGCAGGGCTGGAAAGGGAGTCTGTTCCAGCCCGAAATAAAATGATACTGTGCTGGGTTTGTAGCAGGGGGGCTGCAGGGGTGGCTTCTGTGAGAAGCTGCTGGAAGCTTCCCCTACAGAGCCAATTCCAGTGGCTCCAAGACAGACTTGCATTCAAGGTGTATCTTTGTACTTGTGGGTGATCTCAGGGCTTGCTCTGGTTGGTTTGCACCCCTGAGCTGGGGTTTGCCAGGCAGGTCAGTGAAGTATCAATAATGCATAAGATTCTAGTATAAAAGGCTGAAGCAATAAGGAAAAAATGTGTTCACATCTAAAAAGACAACATTTGAAACATCCTCTGATTTGCAGCCTGTCTGGGTGGGTGTAGGTGTTGAACATAGACCTTAGAGTGATCAACATTCCTTATTAATTTGCTTCCATTGCTAGAAGGAGGAAAACGTTGATGAAATGCATTCATGTGCAAAGGAATTTCAGGTTTGCTCTTAGCAGAGCAATGATCCTTCAGAACTGCTGCTGACTTTGAGCGATAAAGAAGCACCGATTTTTCCCTCTGTGCCTGGTGCCCTCGTGTGGCTTTGATGCTCAGCTACTTGGGAGTGACTAAAATATATCCCTGCATGGCTGAGGGTTTGGCTGTTTGTCCTTGTGTGTTCTGGGAACACAGAGCCAAACCCTTTCTTGTCACCCATAGTATTGTTAACAGTGATACACAAGGAGTTTGAAGATGAAGATGGAAAAGATCCGAAGCCGCTGAATGTTTTGGCATCTTTTTGCACATTACTTTTCTTTTTCTCACCCCGTGTATTATAGATTTCTTTGTGATGATGCTCTGTATGGACTTTAATCTGTGCATGACTGAAGTAAAAGCAACTCCAAATATCCCATGTGGGTTGATCTGTTAAACCCTATGTGAGTCACAATACAAGAACAGCAGAAGTTTAAGGGTAGAATTTGACTATAATGTAGAAGTGGAATGTTTTTTGTGTTTATCAGTTTAATCAAGCATGTGAATACACCTGGTCAAGTTGAAATATCTAATTATTTATTCACATAGAAACCAGTAAATTTCAGGGTTTGTAACACAAAACTCTGTTAAAAAAAGAAAACAAGCTATGCCATATAGCTTCTTTACCCTCAATAAAAGAGCATCATTGCCGTTAAAATTACAATAAAAATGAGACGTTCCAGATGACCTCGGCTGGAGCACAATGTGACAAATATAATGAGAAAATCCTTGTCAGAAATTTTACCACAAGGAAATATCGATAGCTAACACCCATATTCTCCACCTAGAAATCAAGAATACTTGAGTAGATCTTGGCATAAAAGGCACGAAACACAAAGCAAAGCATGCTTGTGTCATTTCTCACACAGAAGCATTGACATTTGTGCAACATGGAAAAAGGGTCAGCATTTTTCCAGACTCTTCCAATACCACAGATACTTAGGGAGCAGTGTGTCACTCCCAGTGCAGATGGCAATGACTACAAGAAAGGAGGACTATATGGAAGAGAACACATCCATCCCCTTCCAGGAAGTCTTAGCTTGTACACCGAGGAAGCTGCTGCTTTGTATTGTTAGAAGTAACCAAATACACTGCAGGCTTTGAGCAGCACACCCACTGGCAGCCAGCACTTGTGGGAATTCTGTGAGGGTGACAAGGATGTCAACAATGCTGGGAACCCGTCAGAAACGCAGGTTTACCTCTTGCACTTAAATGTGTGATGCCAACCTCAAATAAGCTTTTTTAAAAAAAGTTCTAGTCCTTGAAAGAAAGGGCTCTTCCAAAGAGAGTTCTGCCTCTTGCACAGAGGAATGGCTTTGCTGATGTTAAGGTGTTTCAGAACTATGGATCAGATGTCCCTGGCCCCTCCTGCTGTCACACAAGCCCCCTGGGAGCAGCCAGGCTGCTATATTTCTATAACCAGCCTGTCCTCATCATCACTGCTCGTGTCATCGTACTCCACTCGCGTTTGTTTCCTCATCATCTCCAACCCTCTCTTTTTGTATGTCTTGGAAGGTGTTGCAGAATAACTCTTGAACTCGGGGGATCTGAGAGAAATTGGGGGCTTCTTAAAGGCAGTAGTAGCTGTTCCATGTGGCCTTCCATAGGGATTGGGCTGCAGGTGGGGTCTGTTCCTGTCTGTGCCTCCGTGAAGGTCCAGGAGACTCTGAGACGGGTTTGCCCGCTCTGTGTATTCTCTGCTGGGTAACTGAGCCCTTGTGGCTGCCTCAGGGAGAGACTCTGCTTTTGATCCAAATAAACGTGAGCATCCAGGCTGGGAACTGGGAGCTGAGTTTTCCCTGGGAGGTGAATAGGTGTTTTCTTCAGCCAGAGGTTCCTCCCTTCCCGAGGCCGAGACCTCCGGCTCTGACACTGCAAGCGCCTGGCTCTCTGACTCCACACTCGGCGTGTTTGCCCGGCGTGTTTCCAGGGGTGAGGGAAGAGGAGCAGCAGCCCCTGGGTTTGTGCTGTGGGGTTGGCCACCTGTGGCTGTGAAAGCAGAAGGGCCAGAGCCCCAGGACGGAGCTGTGGGGTCCCTGCAGGGACTGTGGCAGGAGCAGAGGGGCTGTGTCAGCCAGCAGTGAAGGGCCACGTCCCTGCCCCTCTGCTGCAAGGGGGGCGCTGGGCAGGGAGAGCAGGGAGCCCTCCCAGAGATCCCCACAGGAGCTGGAAAGTTCTGCACACACACGGTTGTTCCTCTGTGCTCCCTCATTTGGTCCTGGAGAAAGGAGGAGAGGGGAAAACATTTCCGTTTGAAATTTTCAAGCCGCAGCAAATCTGTCCAATTGATGCAAGTTTAATTGTTCTTTTTTAAAAGCTGGTTGTAACATTAGTTAGTTTTCATCATATCTTAATACCTTTAACACATTTTGAAACATTTTAAGCAAAATCTGTGGTCTCAACTTGAACTTTGTTTTAAAACAGTCAAATATAACTCAAGTTTTAATGACCAATATATTTTTTAAGTTTTAATAAATATTAATACAGGAATTAAGGTACAATACCTACTTTTTTATCCACTTTGTCTGTTTGTTTAACATGATTTAGGTTTTCAGTATGGGAAGATATTCCTGAGTTATTCTTTCTTTCTTTTTTCCTCCTTCTGCAAAGTGGTTTGTCTGAGGTGGAATTTTGCTGGTGTAGGTAATTTTCTATTGAAAAGAAGGTGAAGAAACTTTTAGTTTGATTTTTTTATTCCCCCACATGCTAGAACTTACTACATTTCTCATCCTATCACTGAACTAACTGCAATTAAAAAAAAAAAAATTCAAAATACTTACCTTGCACCTTTGATTGAGGAGAATGGCACTTCTTATGCTTGTTAGATCGGGGGGGCTGTGATGAATAGCCCTTTCTCAAAGCATCCAGTGCTCTGTTGGGCAAACAGGGCCTCCTGCTCAGCCAGTTCCCTTTCAGCTGAGCACAGCCATGGCCGTGCCTCCCCCGGTACCTGCAGGGCCAGTGGCATTGAAAGGGTAACACAGAAGGCACATGTGAAAGCAGACAAAGTAGAATAAACCCACCTCATCACAGACATTAACTCTAACAGCACTTTGCTCCTCTGAAGGAGGTGTTTGTTTATGTCAAATCAAAAAAAAAAAAAAAAATCAGGATTTTAGGCAAGAGACCCACAATTATTTTATTACCTTTTTTTTTTTCTGTAAATCTTTGTTCTCTAAGAGAAAAGGATGAAGGAATAATCCTTTTTCCCATATCTGGAATTTTAAAACAAAGACTTGAATCATACAGGAATCACCTGAGGCTGTGTGGTTGTTGGCTTTTTTACTTTGCACTTTTTATGTGCCACCTATTGATCATCACTAATGAACAGCATAAGTATTTCAGTTATTTAGAAAACTCACACTGAATAATCCAGTTCTGCTTTGTTTTCTACTCTGTGTAGATCTTTCATGTCCCATCCCTAAATCAGTGGACTGTCACCACACAGAGAGCAAGATGTAAACATGGTTATTCAGGTGTTTGGTGTGTTAGAAAATTACATTCCATTTCTTGATTCCCAGTTGGCCAGTTAGCTACTATTATGCATGACCTGAGCTTTCAGAATCCTGTACTTAATTGAATGCCTGTAATTACTTGATATAGGCAAATACATAAATTCTGAGACCAGCAACACAAAAACAACAACAGAAAAACCCCAGCCAAACCCCAAATCAATAAAAAGTCCTAGAGGAATATCACTGGGCTGCATGACATAGACCTGAGTCTTCTATTTCTGTTCTTATGATCCTCAGTGCTGTTTGCTGAACTAGACGTGGTGATTCAGTTACTGACACTGATTTGCCCTCAGGGGAGTCGCTCTGTCTGATTTTGGTCATGAAATAGAATCAGAGGGATGTATGCACACAATATGTGTTGCTTATTGAAGCAATTCATCAGACATTCTGCTGCCCCACACTCCTGAAAGATTAGAGGCTAAATCCACGGATCTGAGCTCCCATTAAATGCAGGGGAGCTTTGCTGATGGAGACAATGTGTCTTTGATAGTTTTATGCTCAAATTCTTCCTGCTTTTCATTTAAACCAAATGATCCTTTGAACTACAGATGGTTTTGTCAGCTTGTGTTAAACTTGATATTTATTCTTCTGCATTCTCCTGTGAATATCAGTTGAGGATATGGATCTTCTGAGGACAAAAGGGCCTCGCACTCTGCTCTGAGCTGTAACAGGATTAAAAATGGAAGGATTTGGGTTCCCTTCAAGCAAAAGTAAATGCTGACAATTTTGACATATCAGAATAATTTCTAAAGCACAGTGAGACTCAACTGAGCAGTCATCCTCTTTCTTTGGGATATGTGTGTTTGACTTAGACAAGTCTGGTCCTGGTAATAAGCCATGTATTGCCAATTTTTGTGGTTCACCTTTGGGGAACCACTGCAGTGTAAGAACAGCTCTTTCTGAGAGATTTATTTTTCCCCCAATTTTGACAAGGTTGAATTTTGGGGATGACTTTTTATTTTCTGTGGACTTTTTACACCCATTTCAGCAAAATTGTACCTATATCTAGGGAAGGTGCAAAACATGTTCCTTACCATTTGGAGGTGACTTTAATCTTTTTCTGTTTGTGGCTCCTCTTGAGTTTATTTGTGGAGAGTTTTTCCTTTTTGCAAACTAGTGTTTTCTTCTTTTGCTCTGAAATATTTTTGAAAGCACCACCAGGAGCTGCTGAGCTTAACTGTTGAGAATAGTGGGGGAAAATGAAGTAAATTTAAACGAAGATTTACATTGGCTGAGAGACTGGAAATCTGCGCTCTTTTTAAATAATAGTTAAATAGGACAACTCTGAATTATCCCTATTTTTCTAGTCACTATATAAAATATACCCATGAGGCAAAAAAAATCAAGAAATAGAAATTCACTCTTCTCACTAGCCAGAGTTCTTACCAAAATGATCAAGTGAAAGAAACTTAAAGATTCATATAAAAATATATCTTTGTCATGCATCAAATGAATATAAGGTTCATCTTATAAAAATATAGCAACAAAAGCCTGTAAATGTCCATAAATATACTTCTGATAATTATTTAATTTTTCTAATAAGAGGCTGAGAATGGGCTGTCAGCCAATAACACCCTCTCGAGAAAGCAAAGAGGATTATTAATATTACCTCCTGCATCTGTTGTCCTTTAGAAAAGGATGAAACCAGCGTTTTTAAACTTGTGTTTGTTAATCCATATGCCACAGTCTTGCTGATATTGTGCATTTTGAAAATAGAGATGTCGTATCTGGACAGGGGGCAGTCACTGCTGGATCCCCTGTCCCAGGAGTGCAGGGAGGAGTAGGCAGAGTCTGCACTGCCCTTCTGCTCTGTGGGCAGGGGCAGGCTCCTGCTCAAACAACACCAGGTGAGTCGTGGCTCAGCACTGAGGGATGGGAAGCTGCCCTTGGTGCCTGATACTGTTAAACTGCCCAAGGAGCAAGTCTGGTTACTGGGGGGCAGCACTGGGGATTCTTTACAGTGAGTGGTGAGAGTGCGGCAATAAAAAGTGCCGAAGGAGTGGCAGAAGTAAGTGGGGTTGTCTGTTGAGCTCTGGGAGTGCTGCGTGTCCTGCAGGGCTGGGGAACTGGCCTTGAGGGTGCAGGGATGTCCCCCTCTGTCCCACCCCTCAACTGCTGGCTCTGCACCCTTGCTAGAAGCTGATGTCTTTATCGAAGAGTCGCTTCCTGAGGAAAGATGATGTAAGACCTTCCTCTCGTCTCTGATGTCAGCTGATATGAAAAAGCCACTTGTATACACAGAAGTAAAGCATATCTTCTTCTTTGGAGTCTGGGGAGAGCCAGTAGTTATGCTCAGCCACTTCTCTTCTGTTTGCTTTTGATAATTTAATTTATTTTTGTTCTGCTTGTTTTTCCAATCATCTCTTGCCATACCCTGCTGCCTGAAGTTTTGGTTATGAAAGGTGTTGTCTGCTGTGGTTAAGATATTTGTTGTTTCTGGGTGCACTGGTGAACAAAATCCTGGAGCTTTCCTGGAGTTTGCGTGTACGTTCCATCGGAGCTCTCCTTTGCCAACCTTTTGTCTCACTTCAAATTGTAAAGGGGACCAAACCACAACAGTGGGAGGAGAATGGAGTGATCCACTGCTGGAGGAGCAGGAGGGCGTCGTTAAGGTGTCTGTCTCAGATGTGCAAGGTGTAATCTGTTCAGATCTTGGCAAAAGTGACAAATTTGAGGCTCTTTTGTCCTGTGGCAATTTAAGGATATATTTTGGAGAAAAGGCATTTTGTTGTGGCACTGGAGTTAAATGACCCGATTGCAGATGATGAATTTTAGAAGACACATCCACAGCAGTGTCACTGAAAAGGGGTACTTTTGCTCCTGTTTTCACAAGACATGTTTTGTCATCTTTATCTGTTGCATTGTGCAAGGCAAAAGAGTTGCAATCACTTCCCCTTAATTCAGGCCCTAAAAATCCCACCGGTGAAGCTTTTGAGATACCAGTTGGATGAGAAAGAAGGTCAATGTCACTGTAATTAAGAGCTTTTGTGGGGAGTTTGATTTTTTTCATATATTCCACGTTCTCAGCACCTCCAGTGGATTCATTCATTCCTGTGCTCAGTTTTTGCTCCTCTTTACTGGAGAATGTCCCTGGAGCTGTGGAAAGACACGGAGTGCCAGAGCAATGGACTCTCTCGGCTTCACTTACTGCACTGGTTTCGCTCCCGGGACTAGGGCAGGACATGGAAATCACAGTCTGTGTGTTCTCCACTTCGAATTTCAGCTTTTTTCTTTCTGATGGTAAATTCTGAGATTTCCCTGCAGTTTCTCTGTTGTTGCCATGGACCCAGAGGCTGTGCTGGCCAGTTTCCTTAGGCCTGTGATGGTTTCCATAATCGTGTGTAGTGCTTTTACAATCTAACTCAAATGTACTGGATTCTTTCCCAGGGCTTGGGTTTTCCCAGTTGCTACTCTGTACTGGCAAGGAGTCATCATTCTTTCTGTGTCTGCTGGGCTGACACTCAGGATTCTGCAGCCTGGGCTCACAACTGCTTGGAGCTTGCCCTGTGCTGCTGCCAGCTGTGCATTTCTCTGTGTCACTGGCACTGGGGTCTCGGCAAGTTTTGCTCCTTCCAGTCTGTGCAGCAGCGCTCCTGGAATGGGATGTCTCCATTAGGTGGGACACACTGTCTGCAGTCTCCTCAGAGCACACGTTCTGTAGAACACGATTACCATCAGCACAGGTTCCTGATTTACCTGTGTTTGAAGCTGCTGTCACAAGGGAGGAATGACTGTCACTTACAGAGCTCCTGCCATCTCTTTCCTCAGTAATTTCAGTGCTGCTGGCTGATTCCTTTGAGTCAGGAGTGAGGCTTGTAATATCTGTAATCTTAGCCCCCCTTTGTTTCATTTTCTTGGCGTTTTGACTGCTTTTCATTTTTTGGTAGATTTTCTTAAATGTTTCATCTCCATACATTTGCCATTTTTCCTGAGAGAACATCTTTAACTTCCTTTGATTGTGTTTCTTATTTTTAGCACTTACTGCTTCTCCAGCCCTAAGCTTTTTACTCCCTTGCAACTCCTCTGATGGAGGAGGATGATCCACCACATTACTTAGCAGCAAATCATCCACGGCTGTTTGTCTGACTAGAGCTCGGGGATGGCTGTTAGGGAAATCCACTGAATTTGCAGCAAGATTGTTGCTAGGCAGCAAACCAGCAGTGCCTGTGTTCACAGACTGCTTAGTAAGAGAAAGTGGCTTTGAGCAACGTGGTTTGTCCTGTACCATCCTTGCTCCCTCCACGAACGGCAAGGAGTTGCTGCGAGTAACAGGCACAGTGTCGATGGTTGTGGAGAACTGGGTGGGAACTGAATGGAAAAACATTGGCTTGCATTTCTCCAGGGGTGCAAAGGTAGACTTTGCTGAACAAAGGGCAAGATTCTTTTTCCTATTTACATCACAAGTTTTGATATCAAAGTGGAAAGAGTCTTTGTACGTGTAAGGCATCGGCAGGTCAATGCTTCCCTGTTTAGACAGGACAGTTTTCCTGGGCCTGACGTTGTCTAACTGGGTATCATCCACCACACTTTTGTTGTGAGATATAAGTTTGGAGATGTGTTCTTCCAGCCTCTTTTTCTCCAGCATGGAGGCTGTAGCCTTCTCTGCCGCCTCTGGCTTTGCAGTGCCTGCAGAGGCACAGCTGGGGCTGCTGAAGGCGCCTTGGCTTTCCAGCTCGGTGCTGTGCTCGCAGAGGCTGTGCAGGGGGCTGGGCGAGGCCAGCTGCTGCTCGGTGCTGTCCGAGCGCGACAGGTACCCCGAGTCGGTGCTCTCGCACTTCTTCAGCTTGCACTCCAATGGCTTGTAGTCCCACTGCTTTTCCGAAGAGGTTGCTTGCTGCCTTTGCAACTGAATGTGCTTATTGGCAGTTGGAGTTCTTTGCTCCTGCATCTTCTTTCTCTGGCACGGACCATTTGGCAAAGCTCCTGGAGATGGCAAACTGTGAGGTTCTCTTTCAGGAACCCCTTGATTAGCCTTTGAACTGAAGGATTGATTCATTGTTTCTTGATTTTCTGAAAAAGCTGGTGAAGTGCTTGTTGCTGGCAGTGAAAGCTCATGCGGTTTCTTGGTGTCTGGTCCAGCACTGGTCCCTGAACTCAGTTGTTTCCTCTGTGCCCCCCTGTCCTCACCGGGGCTGCTCAGTGGTTTGCTGCCCTGGGGTGGGGTGGTGCTCTCTGCTGCTCTCTCATTTGGCTCTGATACCCCACTGATGTCAGAGTCTGAGGGCAGCCTCGTGTTGTTGACGTGTGTTTGAGTTCTTCTGTGTTTGTACAAGTTGCTCTGAGTTTTAAAGGCGATGCCACAGGTGGTGCACGGGAAGGGCCTCTCTCCCGTGTGGGAGCGAATGTGCTTCTCCAGGACACTGGGCTTCAAACAATCCCGACCACAGTGTTTGCAGATATATTTCCCAGTTTTTTTGGATCTTCCTGGGCTTCCAAGAGATGCATTTACAAAAGAACTGGGTGATGATAAAACTGGTAAAGTGCTGACTATGTTCAGCGTTAGACTTTGCCCAAGCTGTTTCGGAAAGACCGACTGCGGCTGCTCCGGGCCCTCGGCAGGGCCCAGTGGGTTCAGGATGAGGGGAATGCTGCTGCTGTCGAGGTGCACGCAGCTCCTGGCGGTGACGAGGTGCCCGTGGGGCTGGAAGCATCCTGCCTGCACGGGCTGGTACAGCGGGATGGTGAGGGCTTTCAGGTACAGGGGCTGGGACAGCGCCTGCTCCGCGGGGACCGCAGTGCCCGGGCTGCGCTCCGAGGAGCCCTGCCCTGGCACGGGGCAGTCGGGGCGGGCAGCTGGAAAACCAGGCAGCTTCTGTGCCTCCATGCCAAGGGCTGTGTGCCATGTGCTCCTGCGCCTGCCAGGAGGGAAACAGAACAAGTGGGAATCTTCAGGCAGCAAATGAAACACACCCGTTCAGCTGCTGGACTGGGAAAGTCAGCAGCTAAGAATATCAGTCATAAATCTTACATACAGGCATTATACAGACAATAATTACTTCATTTTCCACTTGAATTGATTCATTTTTCATTTCTTATCAAGGAATTAAAGTTCAGTACAGTGTAAAGAACATTGAACACTGCACTTAAAACCACTTTTTATGACCTACAATAAGTACCCAAAGCATTAGAAATAAATCTGGGTGGCAAGTGGAAGCTCTAAGCACACCAGAAATAATACAATGTTAATCTTCTGGAACCATATTCTCATTATATATGAGATATATATGATACAACACACGTGTATCATGTTTTTATATCTAATTAACATTAACAATTGTTAATATAGAAACACAGAACAACTGAGGTTAGAGGGCACCTTGGGAGGTCTCTAGCCCAAAGAGCTGCTCAGAGCAGAGTCAGCACAGAGGTCAGATGAGGCTGTCAGAGTGTTACCCTGTGTGGGTTTGAGATCCTCTGAGGATAAAACCTGCACAGCTTCTTTGGGCAACTCTTCCAAACACAGGACATGAAACACGGCTGCGTGTTATCTGTGTTTACCCTGCCTGAGGGAGCTAAGGCCAAACACATTGCAACAAGGGCTATCAAATGAAAATATGTGAACAAAATGAAAGAGACGTCCTGTTGTACAAGTGAGATTTACACAAATATGCACAAAGTAGAAAAGAAAATAGTGGGATCAATTAAAGTGGGCTTTTGTGAAGCCCAAATTAATTTTGTCTAATAAATGGAGATATTATGGTATGCTACTTATTTTTAGATGATTTCAATGCCAGATGAAAATATCTTCTAGACACGGTTTTTGAAAAAATGAACCTGTTCTAATGAAATCTGTCCAAATATGTGCAGGCTTAGTGCTGGTCCAGACTACTTCTTATTTCACCAGAAATTTGTATTACCTTTTATTCTTTCCTTAGAAACAAAGGAGGAAACTATCAAAATATTCAAGCTGAAAATTATCTTTGGAGGAGCTGACAGGGGCATGAGCATAACCCCTTGTAATTACAGTTCGGGTGAAAATCAGGTGATCTGTGAATATTTATCTAATTCTTACTCAGCTTTACTCACAGCTCTGTGTCCATTTACTGCTATGAATAATGGGCTGTTCTTGAGCAAACAGTCATAAAAAACCCCATTTGGAATAACATAATCAGTGGCTAAATTTGAAATCTGCAATTTGTTGCTTTACTGCATAATCTGTAGTGGTGTGTCTGTAACTTCCTTGGATCATTTTAATAGGTAATCCTTGATGGGAAACAGTAAAAGGGTAACTTAAAAATATTGTTTGAAATTTGTGTTGGTTCCACCTCAGAAAAAAACCTGTAAAATGAACTGATCTGTGCACCGCAAAGTGTTAGATTTTGCCCTTTCTCCTTTCTCAGGAATGTTGTAAATCAAGTTCAGTTATCACACATGGACTTTTCTTGTCCACTTCAGAGATTTCTACATGGAATAATCACACAAGTGGCTTTTTAGTATAGATAGTGAAGACTATTAAAGGCATATGGCTTGTTAAAGAAATTATTATCCATATTGTTCGGTGTGGTGAACACTACAGGATAAAAGTGAACTTCTCTAATTTGCAAAGTAATGTTATCGACATTTCAAGTCCATTTAAGGTTGTTCTTAAGTTCTACAGGCACTTTTAAATGTAAACACATCACAGAATGAAAACAGCAGCAAGTGATAATTCACGAGCCCGCGATACTCACAAACCAGGCATGCACAAGTTTTCCCAAAGATGTGAAGAAAAAAACGTTGAGGGAAAGAACTCCAGACTCCAAGAAGTAAAGCAAAGCCTAAATACCCTGTAGCCAGAACATCCAACAAGTACCACAGCAGATGAAATAACTTGCAGTGGCTGCAAATTGCCCCGGAGGGAAGTGTGGAAATACATTTCCATGTATTTTACATGCAGTGTCCCAGACTGTTTCTCTCTCTGAGTATCCCCCTGGGCACACAGAGCTGCTGGGCCCTGCAAGGCCAGCCTGAGTCAGCAGCACTCACCATGGACAGATGTTTTCCATATGAATCTGTGGCTCCCAAGTACCACAGCCTGTCTGGAATTTCACTTATTAAGTTTCTGGGGCCCAAAACACAACGTAATTCTGAGAATCATTTCAGTGTTCTGCAATGCTCAACAAAGAAAATACCTAAGTGGTGATGGCAAATTTAAAGGAAAGTTTTATATAATGCTAACCAAGGAAACTAATGGTGATACACAATGTCATTACTTTTAAGAATGTAATAACACATTTCTACCAGCTGTGGTAGTTTCCTGCTTTTCACAGCAAGCAAACAGACTTTCGTCCTAAGTGAAACTGCCATGACTTGTGGCAAATGCGAACAGACTTTTCACATCTGCTGTTTACATACAAAACCAAAAAAAAAGCCACTGTATTTCTCTGTACATTGTTAAAAATATCTTCTCTCAAACTGATTCTGCCCCAAGGCTGATTCTGGGTAGTCCTTGCCTGAAGCAGAAAAGCTGCCTTTGTTGATCATCCCCTGAGCTCTGTTCCTGAGCAGCCACCCGATGTTCTCAGCTCTTTGTAGCTTGTGCCACTGACCTACCAGTGTAAGAACCTGATCCTAATTAGAAGGGGAAAATTTTCCAACAAACAAAACTAAAGGCAGGATTTTGCCAGTCCAAAATTTTCTAAATTGATTTCCTAAGCTATTGAAACTCGTCACTACAATTCCACTTAAACACAATTATTTTGTTCCTAGTTTGAACGCTAACTTCAGGTACACACCGTAGGTAGTTCTGTGGAGAACTGAAAAGTCCAAAAGTGGAACAGTTTCAGATAAAAAATCATTGTAGCAGAAACTGTCTTATTCACTTTATAAGTGCAATGTATTTTAATAAAGGAGAGTGCTATAAAAACTCATTTTAAATGCACTGTTCCTTTTTTATAGAATTTTTTTGAGTTGCAAACACATTTTATAGAACTTGCTTCATTCTGCCAGCACTGTTATAACAATCTTGGACTACACAAGCAAAAGATTTTTGTCTTCTGCATGTCACATGCAAATGCTCTGTCAACAGCCCTTCATTATTAATTAAATCAATAAATAAACACATAACTACTTATTTCCAGCACTTCCATATCACGTATTTGGACACAGCCTTGAGAAGAGCATCAGTCTCAAGGCGGGTGCTCAGGTGCTCAATTCCCACCTGGGTGCACAGGTATAACCTGGAGACATGACAGGGTTTCTTTTTGGAACCCCACAGAAGGAGGTTTTCACCACTCTGAACATAAACAATATACTTGATTGTACTACAAGTTTTTGCCTTTTTTAAAAGCTCTTGGTGATCCCTACCTTAAATACCCCAGAGAGCAAAGAGAAGTGGAATCCTCTTTAGTCTGGAAATAATTTTAGCTCACGTACCTTTGATGGAGCCAAGCATTTCAGCAAAAAAGCCTCATTTCTGTCAATACTTGATGCAAGCAGAGAGAAACGAGGACAAAGACTTGAAACAGATTAGAAGTAGGAAGTTGGGGGTTCTTTTTTTTTTACATCAGTGTCACAGTGACAACCTTCAGAAAACAGGAAGAGTTGAAACAGAAGAAAATAAAGCAGCATTTCAATCTCTCCATTTCCTTTCTCACTATTTGTGTAGGAACCTCTACACAGAATCTTCGAAACATGGAGATTTTGTGCACTGCATTCAATTGTGCCATTCCATAAAACACACTGACACAATGGTAGGGTTTTCCCTTTGTACTCCTAAAGATAATTTGCCTGTAACCAGGTGGGAAAATGCTTCAGGAATGTTGAAAGTGTTTAGGTCATGCTCAAGAGATCTTTGTAAAATTTGTGGAAAGCTGCAGGGGAAACAGGATAGGGGACAGTCAAGAGCAGTGAAAAGATGATTTTAAAAGATTAGATGTTGTTTGGGGGTTGAGTTCCTGAAGAGTCCTCAGGGAACACAGTTCAGCAGCACTGGGGGGTCCTGGGAGGGGGCAGCTCTTCACACAAACGCGTGTTTAAAATAGGGACTGGCATGGCTACACCCTCCCCTGCTGTTAGACTGAGTGAATCCCAAACTGGAACATAAATTCCCAGTCATGGTACAAAATCAGTGTATCCAGCCTGTAACATTTCCTTAGGAACACCGTATTTTGGAAGATGTGGCTTTTAATCTCCCTGCAGTGAGCATCTGCCCAGTTCAGCCTGTGCCTTCTCAACTGGATAGTGGTGGAACTGCAAAGTTCTGATTGTCCAGTATCCCCTTCAGTGGGAGCTCTTTATCCATTCTAGTGATACACTAATGCCAAAGGCCCTGGTGGATTTTCATTCCACACAGCTTTATAGATCCTGGAGAGTTTTTCCTGTTGTTTGGATTGCTTTCCCTTTGTTCCTGGAGCCCTGTTTTAGCAGGCCTCTAGTTTTGGAGGTAGAGAAATATTTCTGTCTTGTTCTTTCTATCTTTCTTTCCTGTCATCTAGTTATTTGGGGGCAAAAAAGCTCCTAACAAGGCCTGGTATTGTTGCTTGAAATCCTTCTAGTTTCTCCCATAGCCTGAAATGCTCCCAGTAATTGGTAATGGCACTGCAAATGCTTCAAATCAGTGAATCTAGAAAATACTTGACATTCTGAACTGCTTTACAATGACTCATGCTTCTGCTCCACAGACTGTCTGTCCAGATGGAGAGAACTACATGCAGCAAGTAGTTTCAGCTCTACTGGGAGATACTTTCCTAAAGGAATGTGTTCTCACCTCTGAGTGAGATCTTCTGGAGGATTACTGCATGCTACAGTCAACAAACCAACGGGGAAAAAGATGCACATCTTAGAATAGAACACTGGCATGAATCAAATCAGACAAACAGATGATTATGGGCATTTTACATAACCAGTCAAAATTAGTTTCTCTTCAGTTTCATCACTTCTCTGGAGCCCATTATATTTTATTTCACTTTGAGACTGACTATTATTAAGTTCAGGTGAATTTACGTAACAGGGACACTTGTTTTAAACAATACTAATTATTCCAGCAGTGCACTGGAACTAGGAACAAACTGAAAACATGTATAAAGTTTCAAAATTCATTATTTACACCCCCCAGTAACATATCAAATTCCGAATGCTAAAACTGCAAACTTCTTGAGAGGCTTAATGAGGCAATAATTAATTAAAGCAAGTTATAATTGTGTGGATTCTTGCCCCTATCACACAGGTTTCAGGGCTTAGCAGAACCTTTTGAAGCTTGATCTAAAATCTCTAAATCTTGAATAAGTGACCCTGGAATCAGGCTGGCTCCACAGCATCCTGTGATTCTTCCCATTTATGTGGATGAACAGGTTGCTGTAATGGCTGGAAGTAATTGACCTGTGCACATAATACACAGGGCCAGAATTACACTGCCTCAACTCTGTTTGAAATGAAGTTAAATTTTTAATCAATCTATTTTTGTGTCACTTCCTAAGACGGAAGCTCTATGCAAGATTACTTATATTCATGGAAGTTCAAAACACTGCCCTGCTCAGAGAAACCCAGCTGACTTCAGTTGGCTCAACAGACAGCAAAATACCTTGATATTTTAACAGTGCATAAAGATCAGCCCCTGCCAGGTACTGCAAGGGAGGGAGGGTGTGGGGCTACACTGCGCTCTAAATTCATGTCCTAAGCAGGATTTGGGGAGGTAAATCCACATCCCACTGGCATGCATTTCTGAGCCCCAGGTATCTGTGGAAAAGGCACCATCCCAGGTGTTTAAATCCCTGCATCCTTCAAAGATCCAGAGTTCTGTCAGAGGGGCAATCAAGGGAAAGCAGCAGTAAGCAGTTTCCTGTGCTAATGAGGAAATAAGATCTCAAAGATCCTACAGCTACATGTTTTAAAGAACTTTATAAAGTTAGATGAAAAGAAAGCATCTTTTAGAATTGTTATTTATTCATTTTTCTCTGGAGGACAATGATGATGAGACCAGCACTCAGTATCTCACTGTCAGCAGAAGATACAGACAGTGGGATTTTCATTTCCCCCACTGCCGGCTGGCACAAGTGCCAGTGTTTAGGAACTCCCTTGACTGACTGGAGAAAACTTCTACTTCAATATTAGTGTTGTAAATTCATAGTGAGCCAGGGGTCTGCAATAAACGTTGTGCAGGTACTTGAAGCCCTACTTCTTTGATGGAAACAAAATGTTCGTGAGGGTACCCCACTTCTGGCACTTTCCCATTCTCCATTCAAACAAGCAAAATGGAACTGATACGTTTCCTGATTAGCTCAGAACTGACTGTTAATCTTGTTTTGTTTAAAAACTGTTTCTGCCTTTGCTCTTTTCTCAGTTTGACTTCATACCTTGAAATGTCTTATAACAGAAGTACTGAGTTCACCTTTTCACTCGCTCTCATGGGCTGTGTCTGATCTCACAGCACTGCCAGCTCCACCTGCAGCCTGCTGGGACCTTTGAGCAAAGTTGGGCGCCTCAGTTCCCTGCAGAATTGGGCTGAAAATGTGTCATTCCCTCATCTTCTGAAACCTTTCTAGTCTTCCAAAGGTAACGTTTCAAATTCTGGCTTTGGGAAATCTTGCTGCTTGGTAAGAAGTCATTGTTCTGAAGTTTTGCCTCGTGTGTTATAAAAGTACAAAGCAACTAGAAAACCTGCTGGCTGAACTTTGGAATTCTTGTACCATAACCTGAGGACAAATATTTCTGACACAACTGTGTCATCGCAGCAAAACTGGCTGGGCTTTTTTGAACTATTATTTTTGTAAACACTGGACCAGAATACAATGTTAAAACCTTTTAAGAAGAATGGGATCTGTAATAACTTCTCTTCATTCTAGAATAACAACTGGTTTGATCATTATTATACAGTTTTCTATATTTTTTTTATTCTCCTTTTCTTGAATGTCCATGAATGAAAATATTCAAAAGATTTAAATCAGTAAGAACAATGTTACCTAAAATATATTTTAGTGTGTAGGTAAACATTGCATTGGCCCTTTTTGATCTCGTCATGCAATTTATATCCAAGAATATTTCCTACTCTACTTCTTATACTGCTACTTTTCTCAGCTCCAGTCATAAGAAAAGCTTTCTAGTTTATTATATGTCTTTATTTTAAATTTACACCACTTATTTCTAAGAAGAAACATTTCTAACATATCTGTTGGGTTTGCATCACTGTTGGTGGCTTCACAATGAGATAAAAAATAGGATTTTTAGTGCTTAAAAACCTCAAAGGATTTTGATTCTTTTATCCTTTCATCCAATTTGCTCCTGTGCATTTCCCATGTCAGGAAAGAGTTAACAACCTCCAGCTAGCAGACTGCAATCAACAGGTTGCTCTAACAGAAAAATAATAACCCTAATCCATCTTTTAAAGTTTAGGAGGTTGGACTAAATGATGAAAAAATACCAACTAAAGCCCTCTTAAAAGCTGAAGTGGGGCCAGAACTGAAATGCTTTGTGTTTTAGGAAAAAATCTTTCTCGTTGCTAAGTGAAAGAACCATCACATTAAAAAAATTATAACTTTAAAATTTCTGCCTTACCATCTCGAATTTAATTATCTGTCCATATAAAATGATAACGAAACACTTGCTAACCTTTAGGTGGCCAATTCACAGGCAGGTGGAGAGGTTCAGGTCCCTGGAATAGCGTTGAAACAAAAGAAGCATCCTGTTTTCTTTTTTCAGTGTCTTTCTCTTCTCTTTTTTTTAAGCCTTTGAAAACTGAAGGGTGGGTGGTGGGGTGTGTGCAAAGAGAGGAGGGGGTGAAGGCAGCCCACGCTGGTGTAGGAAGAGTTTTAATGGCCGATGCTGGTAATATGGTTTGCCTGCTACAGTGTCTGCACTACTGCAGCTCTGTGTGTGGGCGTAAAGAAATGACACGACTGGGTTTCAAACCATTACACTGAAGATTTGCAAACAGTTAAAAAAAAAAAAAAAAGAAAAAAGAAACACAACCCCATCAGGCACAAATGAAAAATCAGTACTTTTTTCCTTTTATCTTTTTCCTAAGGTTTGTTTGTTGCTTTTCTTTTTAACTTATCAAGTTTCTTCTTCATCCTGTAAATTTGAAAAAAGGTAAATGAAGTATTTAGGAAGGTTTTAGATTTTACATAGTGTGAACATTTTGTTATGGGGTTTGCTGCTGTTTTTTCATTAACCTACAAGAGCTTGTGTTCCAGAAGGCTGTCCAGATTTCCACAGTAGAAGTCTTCAGAGGACACCTGCATTTCTGCCTCTGCACATGCTAAAGAGGGACCCAAATGTTGGGAGCACCAAGTAGCACGATAGGATAAAACAGAGCAGCCACTCCACAACTGGCCAGGTAGGAAATGTGAGCCCAGGACTGTTCCCTTGAATGTTCCACAAAACACAGCCAAGAAAACACATGGGCTGTGCTGGCAGCCGCTTTTGTTCAGAAGTGCAGCAATGCCTCAGGTTTACTGACCCAAACTGGGCAGAAAACAGACTCGAATGTTTGTTGTAACTACTGGAAACCAACAAGAGAGACGAAGGGGATGTTCTCTGTAATATTGTGGGGAGGGAGAGGAAAATGATATTTAAACTGATATAAAATTGCTGACACGACAGACAGTGAAGATAAACAGTTATGAACACACTGTTGTTGGGAGGGACAGGTGGAAGGTTTTTGTCAGACAAGCAAGAACATTTCTCAAGCATATTTTTTACCACAAAGAGTGAAAGAGAGAAAAAACAGTTTTAGAAAGGAGCTTGAAAGCTTCAAGGAACCTTGGCTGCTCCATGATAGTCAGGGACTAACACTTATTAAATACATATCTTCATGTATGTTGAGAGAAAAGAGCCAGCTGGAAACCCATGTGCCTGGACAGAAGGCCTGTGCATTCTGGAGTGGAGAGGTTTAGGTATCTATTTTGTCAAATACTCAGATGAGCCCCAAATCACTCAGGATTTCCCTTGCCTTTGGTGTTGTGCTGACAATCCAAAGCAGGGCAGCTGGAAACCCAGGCCAAGGGGGTGGGGAAGAGAGGGGACACTTTGTGATGCCCACGGTGCTGTTCAGTGCAGGGTGTCCTGGCAGTGCTCAGCTCATCTCCTGCCCACAGGGGGAAGCAGGGGGAGTTCCCAGGGCTGGGTACCCAGAGCTGCATGTCAGTAAAAACAGGAGGACTTCAGACTACTAATCCCAAACTTTAACAAAGTCTCTGATAAAGGGACTTAAACAGTGAATCAGCCGACAGTGAATGAAAAGCAACCTTCAGATCTGGTAAAACTCTCAGAGATACTGCCACTACAGCCTTGGTAAAGGATGGGGTCTGGCTCCTGGCCACAGCAGAAGCTTAAATTCTTCTTTCACGTACACCCCAAGAGCTGAGGTCAGCCCCAGGATGCTTTTGTTGGAGAAATGTCTGTGGCCTCAACTCATACAGAAAAGTGAATGTCTGGAGAGAGGGGAAATCTGGCTCCCAGCAGGGCTCCATCCACGCAGACTGAGTGCCATTGTACAGCCTGATGAGGACTGCAAACTGAAATTGCTTAAATCAATGCAGTAACACCAGTAATTTTCCTGGCACTGTAATTTTTTTGTGTGGATAGAAGTAAAAAAAAAACCCAACCCCAACTTTTTTTGTCTTTCTCTAAATTCTTGAAGTTATCTTTGTCTACTGTCTGCTCAGTGAAGACCCTTTTTGCCCAGTTAAACATTGTGCATTATCAGTGAGTAAGATCAGCTAAATCTTTTATTACAATTCACTTTTTTTTTTTAAAAAAAAAATATTAATTACTATTTTCTTGCCCCAATTGGAAAAGTGTAGTACCAAAATACATAGCCTGAAGCAGTAACTCTGAAAGGGTTTTATTGCTCATTTTTGCCTCCATGTGACATGGACAATTATGTGACCCTGTAGATGTCATATTTCCAAGTCACTGCAGCTGTCACCATTCCTGCCATGGTTTTGGCCGCTTTGCTGCAGGTGAAGTAACACCTGGAATCTCTAAATGCACTTAATCCTCCTCCAAGGACTGATGCCCATGAAGAACCATTAGGTAGTATTGCTGTTGGTTCTCATAAATAGCAATATTTCTTCTAGAGACACGAACTCTTAAGTTTGAATGTACAGAAATCATGGTAGTCTACACATCTTTCATTTGACTAAAGGCACATTTCCACCAGATCACAACTTTGTAAATTGACAGAATCTCTTAAAGCAACTATTAAAAATGTGGGAGAAAAACTGAATATAGAAGGAAAATATTCAAAGCAGAAGGAATGAAAACAGTCTAGTAAACTGGACAGCCAGCTACTGCCCTCTTATCAATACTGCACAACATCTAGTGAAATTCATTTGGTACTTTTTCCTTTGTTGAGCCAGCAAGAACCACCACCCAAAGAGGAGTGCAACCCTCACAAACTGGTCAGGCCACATAGCAAAAAGAAGCCCAAGAGAAAAAAACTCAAAGACAAAAATGTGCTCAAACAGCAAAAGGGAGAGACAGTTTTCATTCAAAGCAAACACGGGTCTGCTTGCCAAAGAAAAGGCAGTTCAAGGCAAACTAAACCAGAAGGCAAAAGTAATGGATCCCACAGGGAAAAGACTCAAGGGCTGCTGAGAAAATGCAAACCCACAACACTGAGAAGGTTCAGCTGGGTGTACACACAACTCAGGGTTTCACTTAGAATGGAATGGCTTCCTTAAAGTGCTTGGGTTCCTTTCACAGCCCAGCAGCAGGGCTGGACAGACAGACGCTCACCCAGAGGGGAGAGAGAAAAACAAAGAGAAAAAACCAAAAAGTCCAGACTCAAACCATCTTCCATTAAAATCCCACAGACCTTTTTTCCAAGCCTACATTGAATGTGTTTTAGGTAAGGCTCTAAATACTGAATCATCACACAGTTTGATTTGGGGGTTATTCGGTTTGGCTTTTTAGTAGTAATTCACTATAAGTAGGTATGGTGAAGGACTGCTTTATGGATTAATTTACAAGGATAGCCTATAATCCAAGAAAAAACTTGGATATCAGAGAGAAAAGGCAGATGTGTGAGTCCAGCTTTGCTTCTAAAGTATCAGGTGATTGGGTGGGAATGAAGAGCTCCAGTTACTCCTCCTTGCTCAAATCATCCTTTTGCTGACAGTTAAAAGGTTAAAAAGGGGAGGATGTTCTGGTGCCTCTTCTACAAAACAGATGTTTTGCAGGAGGAATATGAAGGGCCTTTCCAGTTTTTATAGATTGCTGGATTAATGAGCTGCAATTTCTCTTGGATTAATGATTAATTTTCAGGCAGGCATATCACATCCTAAATATGAGTAATTACAATTATGACACACTTAGAAGCAACGTAGCTTTCAGAAGAACAGTTGCTTCAACTCAAAAAGGCAGCAAGGTTTGCTGGTTTGTACGTGCTCAAACTATAGATATATTAATTTTTCCATCTGTTTCTTATTTGTCATAGAAAAACAGATAACCAGAACTACTGAAAGTAGTCAGAAATGTTCTAAAAGCCCCCAACTACACAAACTTAAATGTGCTTTACAGAAAAAGAGAATAGAATTTGACAGGGCCATTGATCATTTGAACCAACTTTCAGATCAGTGTCAAAACCAGTAAAAGGAAGCACCAGTTACCATAAATACAGAAGCATTCCCATCACCGTGACCCCAGCCCAGCACAGTTACAGGTAAACCCACAGTCCACACCATCCAGCCAACCCAACTATTTGGATTTTTAACTTTCCCTGTAAGTTTTTGTGTAGTTGTGTTTCTTCTCAACCTGTTGTCAAGGAAACCCTCCATTCCTGTAGCTTGGTATCCAGCTCTGTATTGCTCTAGACACAAATCAGTTTAGGATTTGGAACTTTCCTTCTCACTATGAAGAGATCCTCACTTGGACCATAAGCTGGATAGAGTTAAAGGGAGACCTTTTTTGAAAGTTCAGTTCTTCCAAAATGCCTGTGGGAAATTTGCCAATTAGTTCTTATATTTATTAATTTTATTAATTATTTTATATATCAATATTCTATTATGTCATATGCTATCCACTGAAAAACAGCCTGTAATCTTACTGCTGTCTTCTTATTCCCCTCTGTCATAATTCCTCTCCTATTTTATCTTTGAACAATACTGAATTCCTCTGATTTTTGGATTTTGTGAGAGCTAAATTTCAAGTGATAATAATTCAGTTGCAGGTGCACACTCCTTGTACCTGTGTCATAATTTTACCTAATGTTTATACAGGTTTTCAGTGGGAGAAGAGGTACTATATATAAATATATAAATGTACACAGAATTTATGATGCACTCCAAGGAACAAATGGTGGTGTCCACTCTGCTCATGCTGAGCTTTCTGTGGAGCACAGGAGTCAAACTCATCCTGCAAAGCACCAGGTCAGTCTCAGATTTGGGATCAATCATTTACCTCTTGCCTGGTGTCTGAGAAGCATTTTCAGCATGTTCTGTGCAACACTTGCTCCAGGCATCACCCAGAAGGGTTCCAGCTCTTAGCACAGCCTTTAAGGTGCTGTTTCAATGCTTACCTACCTAGAGGTGAACATACAGAATGCCTCATGCATGCAAGGATAACTTCAGGATACAGGTGGGAAATGGAAAGAGCACTTGCAGCTTCCTGACAGAGGGAAGGATATCACAGCACTGGACTTGTGTTTCAGTTGTGTGTCATGGTAAGAGGTATTTCTGTCCCTCTCCCCTTTGGGTTTCATGGAGCTTTGCTTTTATCTGTCGTCAAGGAAACACCAGGGTTTTTCCC
Organism: Margarornis squamiger; assembly: GCA_035222235.1. Taxonomy (NCBI): domain Eukaryota; kingdom Metazoa; phylum Chordata; class Aves; order Passeriformes; family Furnariidae; genus Margarornis; species Margarornis squamiger. The sequence continues at coordinate 11,036,711 of JAWWTY010000048.1, forward strand.
CCCTTGCTCATTAATGTCTGCATTTTTGTTTCCATAGCTACAAAGGAACTTTAGTGTTTTAAAATAGCAGTAATTGGATTACCATGACTTTTTGTAATTTATTGACACCACTAATGGCTCTGATTTTCAAAAGCAGACACCAAAATTGTATCAGCAGTTTTTCAGCTATTAACATGTGTTATCTCCTTGTCCTGAAACACTGGGTACATGCTAAGAAAAGTCTTCAGCATCCAGACACTCACTGCACCCAGCCACGGTGCTCCAAAATGACTGAAAATACTCTGCCTTTCAGTTGTATCAGTTTTAATTTCTGGGAGTCCCCAGCAAAGAAGTGCTGAGTTTCTGTTGTGAATATGCTTGGTGTTAACTCCAATATTTAACATATTACAGATCCTTTGTAAATTTGACCCCAGTAGGATAATCTGGGAGAATTTTTACAGCCAGATATCTGACCAACTCAGGGTACAGGAACATGGGAAAAGCCCAAAGAATTGAGAGCGAAAACTGTTGCTAAAACTGATATTACTTAGCAGGGACATAATTAATGTTTTCTGAAGACAGAAAGTGACTGATCTGAGTGTCTGTCTGTGGCTGTATGGACACTCCTACCACACTGAAATTGTTCCTATGCCATCTTCTAACACTTCTGATTTTCTTGTTACCATTTACTTGTCTATTAGAAGTGGTTACAAAGCACCAAAAGTGCATATTCTGTATCCTTACCCTTTCTTTGCAGTATCTCCAGTCCCTCGTGCCCTCAGCCTTGGCAGGGGACAGAACACTGTATGGTCACTCCACCAGTGTCCCACTCTGAGCCCCAGCCAGGAGACACACACCACTCCCACAGTGTCACTTGGGTTCAAATTAACCAACAGTTGAAAAAGTTGTAAGAGAAGGACAGACAGCATGACCAGATACCACGTATTTTTTCAGGAAAAAAAGCTAAAGGGAGTCACCAACCTCATAAGTTTACAATCTAGGTATAAGATGTGGCTAAACACAGATAAGTATGAAAAAGGAAGCCTCTTAAATCTCAGCTATTAGTTGCTGTTTTTCATGATGGCTTTCTGTGCATCCTGGAGGCTCAGACATTCTATTGCCATAGAAACAGCATCCTGTGTCTCCGAGGACCATCCTGGAGATGCTGTTATGGAAACAGTCATCTCAACAGCTCTCCTCATGGTATATATTTCAGTGATTGTGTTTGTAAAGATCCATTGCTAAACTATCCTTTCAGGGTTCGTTTTAATAAAACCCAAGTCTCTGAAGTATTGAGCAATTTAATAAACTCCTCAAGGCGGGTCCAAATTAAAAATACAGCAATGGAACAAAATGTATACTAAAATTACAGCAACCTTTCCAAATCTCTGTTATCAGCAAAGGTCTGGGGGAAAAGATGGTCTGTCCTCCCCAGCCACCATTAGTAAAACTACTTCAGAAAAGCAAATTTTTAAGTGTTCTGTGCAAGGACTCCTTCACATACTCATCCTTCTGTGCTTGCATGGAAATGAAATTCAAAACATAAAAAGGAACAGCGAGAAAATGTGGCTCAGTTGACTGAACTGGAAACTGTGAATTCTTAAATCAAGGTGAACCTTTCTTTTGTCTCAGAAAAGCCATCTAAGGCAGATATTGAAAATGGTAACATGTGAGTTGGAAGCTCAACTCCCACTAATTTTTTCCTGGGAATTGAGTCCTTAGCTGCTCCTGGAGCTTTGAGAAAATCTCCTCAACATTTTCATATTTGTAACATCTGAGATACTACTACTTACTTATTTCACTGGGGTTCTGTGGACATGAGTATTTTTTATTTCTTACAATAAAGCCATCAAAGAATCTGGGACACAATTTTAAGGTATTGCTTGGGCTAGTGGTCATTCATCACTTAATGTGTCAGATGTAAATAGCTTCCTGCCTAATTATATAGATTCTACTATTTAGTTACTGTATCTTTAGACTGTAAATTCACACTTTTTACCTTTATCTTCTCTTTTTTAATCAAATTCATCCGCACTAAGAAGGTCCTTTCCAACCCAAACCATTCTAAGAAGGTTATCTCCTACCTTTTTATTCCTACACAAAATATTAATTATCATGGCTTGTAAAGGGACATTTGCTAACAGTGAATATCTGAATATCTCTGATTCCAGATAAAATTTTAACAAGCACTAAGAAATCATCCAAACACAATGAATTGATGGTGTAATTCAAGTACCTCCACTGAACTTCAGGGAAGCAGGAAAACAAAAGCTACTCAGAAAGAGGTCAGTTTTGAACCCCAGCTGTTTTCCCCTCAGGAGGGGGATGCAGTGATACCTGTATAATCATCATTTTCATGGAGTGATGTTTTTATATCCTTATAATTTGGCCATCACAGAAATGAGATGCTGTGGGGCTGGCACAGCTTGGTGGGCAACTCACAGGAAAAGTCTCCATGAGGGAGAAACTTGTTGCCGTTCCCCTTTCAGGATATATCATGGGCCAAATAAGATGTCAACACAGAAAATAATATTTTTCTTTCCTTCAAAATATTTACATCCTTAGTATTAGTAAATAAATGTGCCTGGAAAATGCTGAAATAGACATAAGCCAAGTGAAAAGGAATGTCAGCTATTTCCAGGAGAAGCAACTGATAGGAACTCAAACCTTTTACCATGGAAAATCAATACAGCAAAAGAGTATTTTTTTTCTCAACCTTTTCTTTAACAGTTTAGATTCTGGAAGCTTTGTCGTTTGAGACATATGTCATAATTGCCACAGAGTTTGCTATCCAGATTGTTACCTCTAACAATTCCATCTTCCCAGGGCTGGTATTCCCCATTGGCTTCGTGAGTCTCTGTGAACTGTCACAGCTCTCAGTGCCTTCTCATCTCACTTCTGAAAAGACAGATTAAATTGATGTGCTCAATTTAACTAACAAAGCTGACAGGCATAATCCCATTTTGTTCATCTTCCAAAAACTCCAAGTGTTGCAGTGAGGTTAGCAGTTGTTCTCCTCTTCATTTATAGGCATGGTTTTCAGAAAACAGAATATCTTTTTTTTTTTTTTTGGTTTAGTATTTCAGTTTTTGGAATGCATGCATGTGCTGAATAGATTCTCTGAGAGGCAACAAAAAAATACACTAATTAAAAACCAGATGACAAACCATACTCTTAAAATAGGCATTAAAAAAGCCTACAAGCAGATGAGGTAGGAATTACTTTTTGGAAGAAAATCTTTTCTGAGTTAGCACAGAAGAGATTCAACACCTGAGCTGGCCTAAGTCCTAATTCTGCTGACTTTTTTTTCATGGCTTTGATCCTCACTAGTATTTCAATAATCAGAGGAATAATTATTGAACTAAAAAGAACATTCACCATCACCTTTCTAAAGAAGGATCTTGCTTACAGGTAGTTGTAGTTAACTTTTGTTTAAATCTGTGCAGATTCCTTGTAGGAGTGTTCAGATGGTTTTGAAAGTACTCCTAATTTTATCAGCAGGGATTAAGATACAGATATATAGACATATATATGACACTCTGAAACACACATTTATAAAAGGAACAAACATTAATTTTGGAGTAACCAACTTAAACAAGTTTTCGTGGTTTCTGATGCTGGGTTGTCTCCAAGTCCTGTGTTTAGTGAAGCTTTGTGGAGGCTCTTCATGCATCTGATGGTTTGCCTTGGAGCTCGCCTTGCTGCTCCCCTGGCTCGTGGACCTGGCAAGCAGCAGTGCCTGTGTGAGTCCATCTGCTCAGGGGCTGCTCAGCTGCTCACACACTATTTGTTTTTTCTGTTCCTATGCTACTCAGCCCACTGTACATTTGGGAGCCCCTGACTTACAAGACACATAGGATGCGTATCTTGATTAAAAAAAAGAGCTGATGGAGATTCTGTGCTCTTCATCTCATCCTCAGGAGACGGATGGCTTTAATCCAAGTTGGCTTAATCATACTGTGATGAGTGTGAGGCTTTCTCAGTGCTTGGAATATAACTTTTTTTTTTTTTTAATTTTTACATATCGTTTATTACTTTATTGCTGGAACAATAAGTTGCAGACAGCTTAGTTTCAGCATCACATAAGTGTAGGCAATACAATGAGGAAAAAAGCTTTTTCCTCCCAGAGGGCTCTCTAATTAATCACCACTAATGAAGCTGCAAAAATTAGCAGTGAAGGGGGTAGGGGAAGACCTACAGGAGTCTGAGTGTCCATGCCTGAATTTCCTATCTAAGAACTGTTGTGTGCACTGAACTCTCCATCCCTGGAACAGAGTGGGATGTGAGAGTGTCAGTCTGCAGGTGCCCAACCTGTACAGGCAGGATTTAAGGCTGTGATGATGTTCACTTGGTGTTTTCCACAAGTTCTGTAAATGGATTTTCACAGCTCATACCTTCTTGTAATGTTTACTAAATTCTTAGAACCTCCTTAAGCTGTTGCATTAATTTCACCCAAATTTTCTTACTCTGTATGCAGCAGGTTTGTACAGGCCTGATAAATGTGTTTGGCTTTGGATCAGGACAGTTCTAGAGAATGTAGTGGAGTTCTTTTGCAGGACTTCCAAGTTTATAAGTATTCCCACAGATTCCTCTACTTTCCTCAAGTGCTGTAAGATTTCACCATTAAGTAAATAAAAAACCCACCTGTAGAAAGTGTCAGACAGTGGTTACAGACAGTGCAGATTCGGGTGCTTTCCAATCTGGACTCATCATTTGTTTTGGTTTTTTTTAATAGTTTATCCCTTAGGTTAGATGACATAAACCCCTGAAAACCCCTCAGAAGGCTGATTGAAAAAGAGATGTGTTTTCAGTGAAGATACAAGCAGGAAATCACCACTGACCAGACAAGATATGGAAACTATTAAACTGCTGGAGTGTCTCATCCCCAGAAGGACAAGGATCATTTTCAGGTGCAGTTTTTGACTCTCAGTCTCGCTATTCCTCTGTGGATTGTCAGTCCTGTTCAAACACCAGCATTCCTTCTCAGCTTGGAGTTGGGAATTCCTGCTGTCAAGCCCAGCTGAGAAGGTGGGGACTGAGCCTTAAGTTGCTGTCACTGTTAAAGATCTGAGGATTGTGGTCCCAACAATGAGGTCTTGTGCTCTCAGCTGCTGAGACTGGATCCTCCCCCTCCCAAAGAGGTGGCAAGTACAATCCCAGCACTAAGGACAGCAGAAAGAGCCTTAAATCCAGGATCTACCTGTTCTCTAGCCCCCAAAACTTGGAACAAAAATGATTTAATGGCTTGCCTCCACCACAGCTCTGTAGTAAGCCAGAGATGTCTCAACCCTGTTTGATTTATAATTGATCTGATAATTGTCTTGGTGACAATTGTCTGGGTAAGCCAGCACTGATGACTAAGTGGCCACTTTCATGCAGTAGCTTGTGTATGATGAATTCTCAACTTTTATTTCCAGGTTGTGGTTTCTTTAAGCCATGTCCAAAGATAGCTGATCAAGCACAAAGAGCCTGATCCAAATTTTGAAGACTATGAGTTTGTCATTTAACACGTAGTTCTGACCATGACCTGTTGTCGCTGATTCTCCAAGGTTTTGCATTGAAAGTTGCATTCAACAAATGTTTGAGAGAGTGGTGTGTTTTTATAAGAACTGTTGTCTCTTTAGAATTCCACGAGGATCAGATTAGGGAAGAAACATGATTATTTCCAAACAACACAAAATCATCAGCATTTTTAAAGTACTTTAAAATTTGTGGTTTTGTCTTTAATTGTGCTGTTACTGTGCTTGCTCATGAGTTGTGGGTGATAACATGTGATTATCATCTGCCTACTTGATCACATGCACATTTGTGATGCTTGCAAGAGAAAACATTATCTGGCTGCTAACTGTCATATTCTGCAGGGTTTAAGAGACTGTTTCCCAGACAACAGAACAGTCCTATTGCATCCATGAGCTGTGCACTGCCGGGTACCTGCACTCAAGTCAAACACCTGGTGGCAGCTGCTGTTCCCACTAATGACACAGACAGGATGGAACTGTTTGTACAGCCAAAATCAACCTGCCTAAACTGTGGAAGTCAAGGAAACAGCACAATCTAAATATTAATAATAATAATAAATTTTAAAAAATCAAAATTTGTGGTTCTAACAAGTCAAACAGCACACACCTTGCTACAAATTCTGAGTCAGTTTTTAAACTGAAACCACATCAATCCCCAGCCAAAAGCCATTTAAGGGCCATGTAGTGCCAGCTGTCAGACACAAAGCCAAGAGCAGCTGTATAATGTGGTAAATCGTTTCACTGGGGCAATTTGAGCACGTTAAAACCAAACAGCCCAGGGAGCAGGTGAAGAGTCAACGCTGGGAGCAGCCAGCTCAGAGTGAGGAGGTGAGTTGGGCAGCTGGGTGGGATCCTGTGGGCACTGGGTTTACATTTTGGATGTTGTCAGATGGGAGGGAAAGCTGATAAGAAAAATAATTCTTTGCATTCAAATTATATAAACAGCACCAGAGCCTGGTTAGTGTAGGCAGTGTTAGACAGTGTGTTTCCCAACTGCAGGAGATGTATCACAGGCTCCATAAGGATGGTGTATGAGGCAACAGCCCTCTGATGGTGTGCAGCTCTAAGCCTCTTGGCTCATTTTATGGCAGAAAGATAAAATAAAAGGCATCTGGAAGTCAAATGTTTGTCCCAGGGCCAGTGCCAGATCATTCTATTAAAAATGCGCATTTTTAATATGCCCTAACTTAAACTCTGTGTTCTGAAGCAAAGATAATGTCTGGGTTTGAATTTATTCGAGGGGGCAGGATGTTGGTGGGGTTTGGAGTTTGGGTTTGGTTGGTTTTTTTGCAAGGTGGGGGGTGTTGTTTGGAGGACAGATCATAAATTCTAGGTAACAAAATATCAGTCTCCCCTTGGTGATCTTAGCTCTAACTAGCTAAAACTGAGTCAGCTGTAGCAGTGTGGTCGATTAGCAGTTCATATTCCATGCTATCCTTTCACATCAGGTGGCCGCAGGTGTTTGGAGAGCTTAGCACTAATTTTTTTTACTTGTTAAGAATGACTTCAGGTGTGAGTTGAATAGTAAATGAATTTGCTTATTGATCCTGTGACCTTTGGTCAGAATATCCTGCAAGTTTACAAAGGGTTCTCTGGGGTGTGTCATTCCCTCTGTGGGTATTATGAGATCCAGAGTAGAATCTGATGGTAGATTTATCATTTTCTATACGCCTCTTTCATATCTAGTTTCTGACTGCAACTCTGCCTTTCAGAGCTTCTCCAAGAAAAAGCAATTCCATGGTCAAGATGAAGAGGCCATTCTCTCTTCAGCTAAAGACTACCTTAAATCATTTGGGAACATGCTTAACCTCCTGTTAAGAGCTTCCTAATTGCATTCTGTGCATGCTATCCCAGGCTTTCTTCCCTGTTTCCACAGTCAAATTACCAACCACTCTCACCTGACACTGAGTGCAGAGGTTTCCAACAGGACACTTGCACTCTGAATTGCCCTCAGGTTTTTCTGGACCTGCTTTATTCAGCTCACATCCCTGAGAGTTACGTAGAGTAATTGTGTCTGTGGTGACAAGTATCTGCACAGGAAAGAAAAGCTACTTCATCGTGATGAGGACTTGTGGAAATTGAAGTCTAAAAGACTGTTCTGGAGTAGGTGAAGCCCCATGTACAGGGAGTGGAATACACAGAGAACACGTGTGATCCAGCCCCCTCTCATGGCTTCTCCACACAGAAGGCAGGAATCAATCCAGCCTTATTTCTTAATAAAAATATGAACCCCTGCATGTTTTCTCTGAAAGCTGATAGAAAGATCAAAATTACTTGACCACCACTCCTATTAAAGTACGAGCAAAGCTAGAGGAGTTGGTACCATGCTACACTGGGATATTGCTGTGCTTTCTTTCTGGAAAGAAGGATATTTGTTTATCAGAAGTACCATTTGGTGTCACCTTCTCTTAATGAGATGTATTTTGACTTGCAAGGCATTAAAGAGCCAATTCTGGAAGCACAGAAAAGGAGCTTTGCTATCCAACAAAGCTTTTTTAAGAAATACATTCAGGAACATAAAGCCAAGCACGAACAGCCTCAGATAGTGAATTTACAGCTAATGAAAGTGTGTTTATAGATGGGGTGGCCTTTAAGAGTTGTATAATGGAAGTCATTGAATAGGTATGTCTGGAAAAGACAACACTGACAATTTCAATTCTCTGCCAGTTCTACTGCCAGACTGACAAAGGGAGTGGGAACTTGTTTTTCCAGCTCAATAAAAGAGCAAGACCTTTGAATGGTTTTCATTAACACTGCCTGTGAATACCAGGATTTCACACACATAAAACTTGGATTTCAGATCAAGGAACTGGTGCGGTGTTGCTGCAGTGTAGCTGTATTCCAGAACATGGCAGAGGAAAAAATAAATGACAAAATACAATTTTCTGAAGTGTAAGAAACAGGAAAACTGTAAAGTGTTGTGATACCTGAAGCAGGGGGAGCAACCAGAGCCCATATCCTGCCAAGGCAAGGGAGTGTAGCAGGGCAGTACAGACCTTTCCCCACTTACTCTTTTGTTTCAGTCACCTCTGTACAATTCTGGTGATCCATTACAAATGGCATTTCTGAGTTGCACTTATTTCACTCAAGAGTGCAGCTTGAATCGCTGCCATTGTCACCAAACCCCCTTCAGGTGAGAATTTAGGGACATTTTGTACTGCAGAGCGGTCTAGTTGATCGCTGGAACAGGGCTTTGAACCAGGATGGTGTTTGCTTTCCTAAGTGAGACACAATACCTGTATTTTTCTTAAAGAAAACCAAACCCATCGTTGTGTAGGCCTGAGTAGGTTTGACAGTCTGGGCTTTTGGTACCCATTATGGACTGCAGGAATGATCTGGACCTAATGCTGGAGATGAAATTACTTTGGGGTTGTTAATTATTTCCTGATATTCGCACTTTTCAGTCAATTGATGGATATTTTATGTGATCACTCAAAGGGATCAAGTCATGACTGCCTGCTGGCACACACAGGTCTGGAAACACAAAAACATAATCCCTTGTTCTGCAAATAAATTCTTTGGGACCTCAGAGCACATTCAAACACAATTCCTAGAGTCATTTCAAGTATTTCTTAGTCACACCAAGGAGATTGCTCTGCCAAAATCCCTATGAAACATATGATCACAAGGCCCATTTCGTGCATCAGTTGCCTTCAGCTGTTGTAAGCAAACAGCTCCTGAAAGATATGTATGGACTAAAGAATCTCACCATAGGTTTCCACAGGGTTTTATATTCTTTTGGAGATATCCATTGTGGTCTTCAATGCTCATCTTGGTAGTGCCTGTGACTGGACAGATATAACTAAAAGGATATTTTATTTGATTTCAATTATTAGACAGATACTGTCAACATACAGGGAAAAAGATACTGAATTTTATAGTATTAAATTCTTGTTCATAAAAATGTACACAGTATTTTCAAGATACAACATCACCAATGTAAAGAATTCCGATGTTTAGGATATGCCACTTTTTCCTCTGCAGTTACAAATTTATTATTATTTATAATTTTATTATTCCTCTTACAAGTCAGGTTTATAAATCATTCTGCCCTTGATATCACTCAAATACACAAACTTCCTTGAACAAAACTCCTGGTAAAATAACCTGAAGTTTCTGTGAGGAAGAACTGTTGAAATCTAGCTCTTAATCTGCACCATATGTTGGCATGCTTCTTTCTTGGAGATGACATTTTGCTTTGCTTCCAGGAGATAAGATTTCTTTTAGAGAAAAAAAAAACAAAAACCAAACAGATGAGAGGTTACAGGCAGCCTGATGGATCAGGGATGGGTCTATTTAGAGTTCCCACCTTGCACAACTGTGTGTCACACTGAGACCTCTCAAACATTTTTAACATCCTTTGCAAAATTCTCCAGTTAAAAAATCGCTCAGTGGGCATTAAGACTCCAATGGATTTAGAACTGATTTTCCAGAAATAACTGTACACTAAGATAGATCACCACCATGTTAATGTTTAGGAACAATCCCATGAGGTTAAAGAGTCAGGAAAAATAGTATCAATTGATTATCTCCCACAAACATTTATTCTCTGAATGGCTCTCATTTAAGCATTTGCTCCTGATTGAATCTGGTATTGTATCATCAAAGAGTAGTTTCTCTGTAACACAGCTGCTGGATTTGATGTTCAGTGCAAACACCCAGATGCACAGGGGATATTCCCTGGAGGTGAAGCTGGGAATTCTGGCACTGCACAAGGACGGCAGGAGTGTCACTGTGTGCAGTAACCTGTTTCTGGGAAACTTCCCTCTCCCCCTTTCCCACTGAGGCTGTTTCTGTGCAGTCAGGAGCGCACAGTGGTCACTCCCTCGATGTGCTGTGTCCATGAAGCGTTATCTGACTGTTCCAAAAAAAAGTAATTAAAATTCCACACAACTCACGGCACTTCCAACACTGTCGAGATTTTTAGGAGAAAACGCTTGATGAGGCGCCAGCGGACGCATGTGGGTTTGTTTATTGCTGTGGCTGCGCCCGCGTGATCAGCATCGTAAATCACCGGGGTTCGAAACGGCGCGGGGCGGTTCGTGGAAACCCTTCCCGGCTGGGGCAGCGCGGCTGCCGCGGGGGGCGCTGCTGGTTATGAAACCGCTTACAACACGGCTTACAAAACCGCTTACAAAACCAAACCAAACCGCTTACAAAACCGCTTACAAAACGCCTCGGGAACCCCCTCGCGGACCCCTCACACCGCCGCGTGACGTCACCGCGCTCCCCAGCGCCCCCTGCTGCCCGGCGCAGCGCGGCACCGGCGGCGTGACGTCACGGACCACCTGCGGCCCCGCTGTGACGTCATCCGGTCACCTGCGGCCCCGCTGTGACGTCACGGGCCACCTGCGGCCGTCGCACGTGGGCTGGGCGGCTCGTGCGAAGGGCGTGGGGCCCCGCTGAGCCCGGCTCACACAGGCACGGCAACTCACACGGGAACTCGTGTTACCCACAAGGGCGGCCGATGACGCGGCCCCGCTCCGACCGCCCCCCGCCCGCGCCGGGGCAGGGGCCGGGGCCGGGGCCGGGGCCGGGGCCGGGGGGGGGTCCGATCTGACCGGACCGGGGCCGGGTGCGGAGGGAAGGGATCCCATCCGATCCGATCCGGGCCGGACCAGGGCTCGGGCCGGGCCGGGAGTGGCCCCGTGACGTCACGGCGGCGCGGCGCGGCGATTGGCGGGGGCGCGGCGCGTGTCCCGCGCAGGCGCGCGCGGGCGGCGGCAGAGCGGGCAGGGCCCGCGGAGCGGAGCGGTGCCGGCAGCGGGAGCCGGTCAGGCCGGGCCGGGCCGGGCCGGGCCCGCCGCCGACATGAAGATCTGGACCTCGGAGCACGTGTTCGAGTGAGTGCCAAGCGGGGCCGGGCCGGGCAGGGCAGGGGGCGGCGGGGCCGGACACGGACACGGACACGGGGGCGCTCCGCCGGGCCGGGGCGGTGGGGCCGTGCCCGCCCTCCCGCCCTGCGGGTGCTCCGCGGCCCCGCTCCGGACACCGCGGCCTCCCGTGACCTTCCCTGCGTGTCCTTGCCGGCCCGGGGTCACGGCCCGCGGGGGAGGCGCCTGGGGCTGGGGCTGCGGGCCCTCAGCAGAGGCTGTCCCTGTGCGGGGCTGTGCCCGTGCGGGATCTGTCCCTGGGCGGGGCTGTGCCCGTGCGGGATCTGTCCCTGTGCGGGCCTGTGCCCGTGCGGTGCGGACCCACCTGCAGTGTCGGCACCGCTTAGGGCCGTAGTGTTGCCCTCGCCTTGCAGGGGCAGCGCTGAGCGAAGCACGATGAGGTCCCTCATGGTGTCGGGGCTCAGGTGCTCCAAAACACCTGTGTTAAAAGTAATCCAAAGGAAATACTCGTTAGAGGCAAGTAACAGCTTAATAAATCACTGCAGTATTACCAAAATCTGGATACAGTGCAGTCTTTTAGGATTACGTGGAAGCTTTCTTATTAAATTATAATATAATAGAACTGAGGACACCTGATTAATGAGGTGTGCTAGATGTTTGACTTGCATGTGGCACTGTCCAGTCCACGAAATAGAGGTTTTTCTCTGGGAAGGAGAGTAGAGAACTCAACTAGAGAGTTGAGAACTGGAAATGGAACTGCTTTACAAATATAAATCAGTTGATATGTACCATTCAGTTTTAATAGAAATCCTGTGTCCTGCTTCTGTTTCATCAGCCACCCCTGGGAAACTGTGACCACGGCTGCCATGCGGAAATACCCAAACCCCATGAACCCCAGTGTGGTCGGAGTGGATGTCCTGGACAGACACGTGGATCCCAGTGGGAAGCTGCACAGCCACAGGCTCCTCAGCACAGAGTGGGGAATTCCCTCCATTGTGAAATCGGTGTGTATTGTGTCACAGGGCTGGAAAAGGATCCCTCGAGGAGGGGAAGCTCATGAGCTAGGTGTTGTAACAGACATGTATCATTTCATAACCCTAATGGTTTAAAAATATAAGCGTTAATGTATTGGGAGAGTTCAGCAGCAGTACATGCAGTGACTTCCCGATAGCCAAAAATTGCCTAGGTCTTAGATTGTTTCCACTGGGAGAATGAGATCTACCTCAACTCAATAGTCTTACTTTAAGCTAAACCCTAATTCTGTTGTCTCAGTGCCTGTTCAATGCAATTATCACTACTTACACCTTTAAAGCAGGAAAAATTGCAGTGGGTTAGCATAATTAATCCCATCTATGTTTGCCTGTCCTCCAGCTCATTGGCACATGCAGAACAAGGACATATGTTCAGGAACACTCTGTTGTTGACCCTGTGAAAAAAACAATGGAGCTGAAATCCTGTAATGTAAGTAGCTGTTCTTGTGGAATTGCAATAGATTACAGAGTATAACAGCACCTCGTCCTTTAGAAAAGGAAAATCATATCGAAAATAACTTGAAAATTCCATTAGAACAATACAAATTAAAGATTTAAGTAATGGGGTTGTAGTTGACCAGTTCTGTATTTCAGGAATGAGCTTCTAGGCTTTTGAAACTTGTCAGGACTGAAGCATCTGAAGATACTGATGGGCAGGACAGGAGGAGTTTTGGGGGTGGTATTAAAAAGAAGGTTTTTAAAGGCACTTTGTGTATGTACACTGTGACTGTTTCCCAGTCATGTAAGATTTTGCCCTCTGTACTACTCCATCTGTCTGATCCCACTATGGAGATACTCTTATAAATGTGGTAGCTGGTAAGCAATCCAAAAATTTAAGAGAAATAGATCAACAAATGCTGAACCTGGAGATTTCTCTATCTTCTTCTACAACTGTATATTTGCAGGAAAAGTATAATGTTTAAATGCAATATAAGCATTAGTTTTGAATCTGCAGTTTGATTTGCTTCATCCCTTTAATATTGGTATCAAGGAGTAATCCTGTGTTGTGTTCTCCAGATTTCATTCACAAACCTCGTGTCAGTAGATGAGAGGCTTGTCTATAAACCACACCCTCACGAACCACACAAGTAAGTATCTCTCTGCTCTGAGATTGCCCTGAAGTCGTACAGACTTTGCTTGAAAAATTTCCATGGTTTCCCTTGAACAGAAGATGAGGTTTACGTGGCCTGTTAGGGTAACTTGTCCCAAGAAAGGATTAAATGACCTGTCATTTCCTCCAGTGACACTGCTTCTTCAGAGCACCACTGGGAAACTTCAGGTCATGCTGAAGGACTCCAGTTCAGCTTTTCAGGGCTGTCTTGTCTGTAACTGAGTTTGTACGTCTGCAGTTTCCAGCTCCCTTTTTCTCATCTCTTCATCAGCCTGAGCACAGAATCTGCACTTTAAAGTACATTTATCTGCCTGATTTTTGAGGTTTGTGTTTTGGTGGATGGTTGGGTTTTTTTAAGGCAAGTTTATTGCTTATTGAGTCTATACTGCTGGAAGCAGTGATAATTCTGAAGGATCATTCCAGGGATTCTCACATAGGAGTTCTTTTGTCTCATGATAGTCAGAAATGTTAAATTCCTGTTGTTGAAGGGGATGTTTTAGTAATAAATTCCCAGTATTCTGAATCTGCTGTATCCACTCTTAATGTCCTTCTGCTGAAGATGGAAATGGCTGAGTGCCACAAAAGAGGACTTGGTTTTTATTTTATGAGCAGAAGCATAAACCAGCTACACACACAGTGTGGAAGTGCATTATGTTTATGGCGCAGGAAATTCTGTGTGACGCAACCAAGCTGATGAGGAAATGCAGTTGTTGGGAAGGAGCAAGTTGCTTTCAGCAGTGCATTCTCTTTAAAACTACTCATAATAATTCAGTTTCCTGCTCTCTGTTTCAGAACCATTCTGACACAAGAAGCAATAATATCTGTCAAAGGTGTCAGTCTCAGCAGTTACCTAGAAGGGCTAATGGCAAACACAATTTCTTCTAATGCTAAAAAAGTGAGTATGACCTTTGTGTAAAAGGTGTGGTCACTGGCTGAATGTCAAAGGGAATAAAAATCTGTTTTGCTTTCTGGCTTTGTCAGCAACCTTAGGAAGAGCCACATAATTCCACTGCCTTTACTACAGAGACTGAATGCTCAGTGTGCTGAACTTCTCCCTCTTTTTTCTCTTGTGAATGTAGATAATAAATTGTTATTGGCAAAGCTCTCTGCATCCTCACCAGAGAAAACACCTCACTTAACAGCCTTGGCACTGTCATTCTTATGCTGCCCTCTTGATGCCATTAGTTTTTGTGTTGAAAAAGTATCTACATCCAGACAGATCTGAAGTAGTTATGTGGGAGTAACGAGATGTTGTTTTAGTTGAGAGTCTGTCTAGGAATCCAAAGGTGTCTTGAGTTCAGCCTCAAGAATGATAAAACAATCTGGATAAAAAGTCTTTTGTGGATCATAACGTGAGTCATTGCTGCTGACCTAAGGAATTGTTTTCATTAAATGTAAGGCAGAACATGTTCCAGTAGTACGCCAGTTACTGAAATAAAAAATACCAGAGGCATGTATTTCTGTGCCTTTTCTTCCTTTTTCAACTCTCGCGTCTTTAGTCATTTTCAGTAAGACTGGATTTAACCAATTTACTTAGTAATTTACTAAGATTTATACAATGCTAAACTTTTCTCTAACTGCAGGGCCGGGAAGCACTGGAATGGGTAATTAAAAGACTGAATGCTGAAATCGAAGAGTTTGCAGCTTCAGCGAGAGGAACCATGAGGAACTCGATGGCGGCAGCAGCGTTTGTAGAGAAATGATAGTACTTATACCTGTGTCACTAGCGAGGCTTAACAGTCTGCAGCTTCTCTCCAAGCCTAAATGCAGGTATCCTTTGTTATTTAAAGGCATACCTGTGTGTTAGGCATGTTACAAATGTAATTTGGAGAAAAGCTGAATTCTTACTAAGGCTGAGGTTCAAAGGCTATTTAATATATTGGGTCAGCTGGACCGGATTTCGGTTACAGATGAAGAAATAATTTTCAAGTATAGTTCCTGCATTGACATGAACACTAACTTATAATGTTTGCAGATATGAAATAGCCTCATTTAGTGATGAGGTTGCACATGGTGGAGGACACTGGCATGTTAGGCTAACTTCTGTGGAACTTTTATTTTTTGTGTGACTTCTGGACTACCTCTTTTGGGACCAAGCCCAAAATTAAGCAGAATGGTTGTTCCAGCATTGTTCTGTTTGTTAATTTTTGACAGTTGTGTAATACAACTTGGTTTAACAGAAAGCTTAATACTTGATGCTTGAAATACAAAAGAATGTACAAAATATTTTTGATAAGCTTTTTAACTTGTTTGACTGGCTGAACTAACATGGTACTCAAATTATTTTTCAGTCAATGTAGGTAAAACATCAAAGTGTCTCTTACCTACCAAGACCTAAATGCAACATTAATGAGCTGGGCATGCAGTACCTTAAAATAAAATTTTAACTTCTATAATAAGTCTAAAAGCCCATTAAATAAAGGGGTGCAATAAGCATAGAGCCTTAAAGTCTTGCAAGCTGCTACATGGTGTTCCCTTCAAAGAACCAATTAAAGACTAAAAACCCTTGTGAATTTGGCTAAAGAGATACCAAAACATAAGAGGAAGTAATATTTAACAATATACTCATTAACTTGACCACACTCCAAAAATAACCTGCTACATCAACTGCATATTGTGTTGTCCTTTAATTTAAACAGTGTTCTAAGTTCCAGATCCATTTGCTCACGATACAAGGCTCTGTGTATTCTCAAAGGTTTTATTTAGTGTCCTACAGTTCTGGGTACTCGTTGTAGGTTCTTGGTACTGTCACCAGTCATTTGCTGCAGGAACTTAAAGGTCAGCCCTTGCCACCCTTCCTCACATAGTGTGCCAGTCTGCTGGTAGTGCTGGTGACCTCAGCAGGGACTCTGTCCCGTGAGGCTCCGTCAGTGTGACAGAAAAATGCAAAGGCACAGCCCTGAATTAGCTGATGGTGGTATTTTGGTGCCAGAGGCTTTTCCTGGAATTTTGATTCTAAGCTTACAAGTGATTTCAAGACTCTCTCTTAGCCTTTATGAACTCTAATGTCACCTGTCCCAGCATATTTTATTTTGCATGCCATTTCTGTTATATCAAATTGCCTATTGAGTAGTGTCTGCTATGTAGAGAACCAGAGCTAATTTTAAGTGGTAAACACACGAGAACACATTCTTCTGTACGGTTTGTGTTGGGGGAAGAAAACAGGTATAGAGATATATAACTTTTGAAAAACTAACAATTCTAAATATTTTTCTAAAAAGAAATCATTTGAGACTACCTTACTAAATTGAAGTCCTTGAGATTTGCCATGCTTTTACAGGAGATTATTACAACTGAAATAGCATTTCAATTTTTAAAATGTGAAAATTCTGCAGATCTGTACCATCATTTCTGATAAAAATGCTTTGCTTGAAACTCATGTGTTTGTTGAACCATTAGCATCACTTGATATTTTAAAGTCAGTTTTTTCTTTTCCAAATTTTTCTGCACTAAGAACTGCATAATATGAACTCAGTTTGGCCCTGCACTGAAAAAATCATAACTTTAATTTTTGCAGGCATTCAACAACTTCTTGAAAGATAATAATTTTCTTTAGTCTGTTTTATTTATATGCCTGCATTCTCATTCTGTCAGAGTATGGCTTTCTGTATGTGGCGCTTTTTAAATAAAATCTTATTTGAATTCTGACTAGTTCCTGGAACTTTCTGGTCTGTTTGGGTTCTGTAAGTACAAGGTGAGTAATCTAAAGTGAGGGGAGTGAAGGTGAAGAAATAACTCTGGAGTGGCTTCTTTCATTGAAATGTGTATTCTAAGATGCACATTCAGAGCTGCGCATTTTTTGCTTCTTAATAACTCTGCTTTTCTGCAAATTTGACACAGTAACTTGAGACCTTGTGACCAAGTTTCACAGTTTGCTGTGGAAAATCTTTCCATCCTGTGGAAAGATTTTCAATCTATTTGGACTGAGATTTGTGTCCAAATTCACTCTGGTGAACGTGGGCTGCAGTGGATTAATACACCAGTGAGAGTGACCTGAAGCAGTGGTTTCTGGGGGTTAGAAGGAATGGAGGAAGTGGTGGATAAGAGAAAGGAGCTACAGCTGGAGGGCCAAAACTGAAGGATCAGGAGGAAAGAAGGGAGGGAAAAAAAAGGGGGAGCACAAGGGGCAAAGGTGAAGGAATGTGGTGTGGTCTCTGATGGATCCCTACCAACCACCTGTTCAGTCATACAGCAGTTAACTATAAATGTAAAGCAGGTGTTTGCTTGGGAAAAAAAAGTGGAAAAAACTTGAGCCACCACTTCCTGCAGCATTGCTGATGTGTCTGTTGTGGTCTATGCTTGCAGTTAAACTGTGCAGTCTAGCATGTTTCCAATAAGTGTCATATACAGTAAACCTAAGCACCTCAGTCTAGTACCTGCAGCCTTGCAAAGCCCCTGGCCCTGGCAGAGGGCCAGGGAAGGGAAGGTCTGCAGCCTGTTGAGGTTCATGTTTATGGAAGAACTGAAGAGTGCTGATTAAAGAGACCTTGTGTGGAAGCACTGAGTCATTTTAAAATCCTCCCGTTTCTCAAGGTAAAGGTTCTTGTACGGGACTTGTTAATTTCTTTCTTCAATGATTTGTTTTATATGTTGCTGTAGAACTAAATTATTTAAAGGTTACATGTTACAACTAAGCTGAACGAATTGCTTACCTTCATAGAAGGAAACAGCTGTGTGTCTGCCAGCCTTCTTGCCTGGCTGTGCTGTCCTCCCTGCCTTGTGCTGAAGACAGTGGTCTTTGCTGAGCCAAAACCCCATGATCATGAGAAGTGATGCAACCTTTATGAAGTGATGCCACTTTTATGCAGCCACCAGCATGGTGAGACACTGAAAGAGGAGAAATGGAGGAGCTCCTGATCTGTAGGAAGCAACTGGGTGGGCTGAAATTATACTCCCTCTGCAGTATGTATTACAATAAATTCATATTGCATCTACTAGAGAGATTATTGTTATTTTAACAGTAAAAATTATAGCTCTGTAACAGTAACATTGTTAAGTTAGTCTTCCTTCTCAGACATGTATATTACAAAAAGGTTCAGCATACAATGGCCTTTATGTTTTCTCCAGAACAGTCTGACAGTTCTTTAATCAAAAAGTTTAAAAACAATGAACTAAAAAAATAGTATCAGCTAGATAATATATATAGTCCAGCTGAATATATCAGCTAGAATATAATAAAATGACCAACATATGTATTAAGTATTTTCCTAATCATATACCCAATCCTTTTTACACCAAATTAAATGAAACAATTGCCCTTGCTGTGAACTTTGATGTGCCTAGAGCCTCCTCAACTGTGGAGACACCTTGCTAAGAAATCTGTTTTCTGATATGGCAAGTAGCAGCATTTGAGTGAGTTCTCGTCAACGGTTTTTTAGGGTACCATTGATGTCACCTAGGTGGTTTTTAAACTTTTATTCAATACTATCATCCACTGTAGACAAAATGTCTTACATTATCATGCTATTCTGTCATAGCCACATTTAAAAAGTAGCACAGCCAACACAAGTTATTAAACAAATTAAAAGAGGAAGTAACGCATGAGATTCTTAAAACTTGAGTGTACCTGAATTCTGCTCTGCAGATCCTGGGTCCCTCCACAGACTATTTATGCCAGATTTTGTAGAACAGACAACTGAGAACTTGGATGACACTGCAAAACTATTTTTACTTTGAATCGAGATGTCCAAAAGTCAAAAATTAATGTCTTCATCGGCTTCATCAACTAACCTTCAAAATATTGTCCTGTAGTAGGAGACAGCGCAGAACTGCATCTTCATCTTAAGATCAGAGGTGATTTCAGGGTGTGTTTCCTGCTGGTGCTCTGTGCAGAGTGCTGTGCTTAGACAGGAGATTTACCAGGAGATGACCTGTATTGTCATCAGCATGGCATGATTTCCAGTGGCTGTGGAACAGATTAGGGTCATCAGCAGAGGCAACGGCAGAGCTTTACCAGCACAGCCCAGTATGGCTTACCCAGGCAGAGAAAGGAGGTAAATCCACAGCTACACCAGGTAGGAAACTATATTACTGACCTGTACATTTTATACAGTGGTGACCATAACTCCATGTTTCTTCACAGTGTTATTTCATAGGAAAAAGTGCAATAACTCTGTCATTTTAAATTGAGACAGAAGGAACACAGTGAAGAGATTATGGAATTTATAACCTGCAGGACACCGGCTTTTTATTGTATTGTAATTTGCCTTTTGTTTAAATATTTGTCCTCCCCTGTAAAATGCACTTGAAACTTTTAAGATTAGTCACAAAATGACAGTGGTTTTAGATAGCAAGGGATTTTTACGGGGTTAATTATTTTTATGGGGTTTTTTTAAGAATACAGGGCAGTAAGCAAACTCATAATTTCATCATAAATTATGCATGTTTAGAAAAATTAATTTGGTTTGCCTTTTGATCTATAAACATTTTACTCTTGAAACAATTGCAAGATTGTTGCAGGAGCTCTAAAATCACAGAAGCATTATGAATAAATATTACATGTATTCAAGAACTTTGTGGGATCTCGTCTTTGGTACATAAGCAGCTTTTTTTTAGTTTTTTAGTTTGGTAATTTTTGTGTTGTGCTAAATCCCCCCAGTTTTAATGTTTGTATAGTAAGACAGGGTTCAACTTCAGCCCCTGTGCAGCAGACACCTGCTTCAGGGAAGAGGTGACCTCGGTGGGAGTTGTGCCTGTGGTGATTATGTTAAATCCATTACACGCGCATCTGGCCCCTGCTTGTGTAAGACCAGGGGCAGAGCTGGGCTCTGCTCCCCTGAGGAGCTGCAGCTTTCCCCTGCACCCCCTTCATGCTCCAGAAAACATGGCTGTGGTGACTGAGAAACGTTCTGTGCCCTCCTGTGCCCATGTCTGCAGAGACAGCAGCAGGTTTCAGCTCTGCTTTGCAGTCTGGAGATGAGAGAAGGCAGCTGTGGGTCAGCCTCTTGATCTACCCAGACTATAATTAGATGCACCTTTATGAACTGAAATATAAGCTGTTCTGTTCCCTTTTTAATCATAGGTCTGTCTTCTATCACAGCTTCTCTTTAGCGTATTTTTATTAAACAATTCACAAATAAAAACATTACTGTTATTATACTGGGTTTATGTCCCGATTTGTCTTTATAAAATAAAAGTAACAAAATGAGACCTCTCTTTATCTGAAAAATAAGTAGACCTAAAGTTGCTGAAATGTGTATTTCTTGGACACAGAACCAGTTTGGCATATTGCTAGCTTCCAGAAACAAATCCTGAACGTGCTGCACAGAAAAATACTGTTTGCTTTGCCAGTTTTCTTAGAATCATCAGGAAGATCCATATTTTTTAGCTGATGTTATGAATCAAAGGGAAATAATCCCTCATATCTTTATTGTTGAGGCCCAGTTCGACTTGTTGCAATTTCCAACAATGTATTTGTTCAAAATCTCTCTCCACAACCAGTAAGCAGCTTTGCCTCTGAATATCCCATGGATCTGGAAAAGCTGAAGTGTTTTAATATCCGTTCTATCACATAACTATTATTTTATTCCAGACCTTCAGGACAGGGAGATGGCATTTGACAGGAGGGTATCCTCTGTCAGGCTATCAAAAATGTTGAAATCTGGTTGAAGAAGGACGGACACACCAGGAAAGAAGAATGTTTGTTCTTGTATGTGTGATTCTGTACTTGTACCTCTGCACTGGTCCCCTGGGAAGGGGTAATGCTCTCATTAAGTCTGTGAGCTCTTATTATTGGAGGTCTATGTCTTTATTTTCAAAATATTATTTGGGGTCATGTTGTGGTTTTGTTTTGTTTGAGTGTGTTAATAAGAGATCTTTGGTTTAAAATACTCCTGATTTAACACCAGTCATGTTACCTGGCTTTTCAGCGTCATCTCTTCAACATACCTGGACCTACTTGGTCTCACTTTTTTGGCCTCCCTGGACCCCTCCAGTGTCAAGACTTCAGCCTCCTGGGAACTCTTTAAAATCCCCTTTTCAGATTCTTTGGATTTATCCAGTCTGAGCTCTTCATCCTCTCTTGAGTTCTCCAGTCTCACTTCATCGTCTCTGGACCTTTCAAGTCTCACATCTTCCGTCTCCTCAGATTTCTCCAGTACCTCCTCTTCAATCTCCTTAGAGCTCTCCAGTCTCACCTCTTCAGATTCCTGGGAGCGCTCCAGTTTCTCCTCTTCAATTTCACTGGACCTATCAAGTCTCACTTCATCAGGCTCTCCGGATCAATCTGGCGACAGTTCTTCAATCTCCTTAGACCTCTCAAGTGTCACTTCTATATCCTCCACAGGTTTCTCCAGTCCTACTTCTTCACTCTCTCTAGACCTCTCCAGTCTCACATCTTCTTCCTCCACGGATGTTTCCAGCCACGCCTCCTCAGCTTCCTTGAACTTTTCCTGTACAATCCCTCCATCCTCATCAGGCATCTCAGAGAACAGCTCCTCAACCTCTTCAGAATCACTAGACCTCACTGATTTTAACTATTTCCTGTTTCAGCGGTCCTCTGAATTGTCCTCATCGACCTCTGAGGATGTTCCCAATCTCATCTCTACACCCTTTGTGGATGTCTCCAGTCTCACCTTTCACCATGCTTCTTCCCTCACTTCCCCAGTTTCTCTGGACATGTCTAATCTCACACCCTTAGTTCCCCCAGACCTGTCCACACTCACATTCCTGGATGTTGCTAACCGCACCGCTTCAGCTTCCCTCGATCTCTGCATCTAACCCTCCTAACACAGCCCCTCTCCCTCCAACCTCTCTTTTCTGAACTTTCCTCCTTTAGGTGCTCTCTCCTAAGTTCTCTCTCTCAAAATCCTCATCTGAGGAAAGTTTAGGGCTTTACAAATATCTCCTGGCATCTAAACAGAACTGGGCATGAAAACAGGTTGTAAAAATCTCTAACGGTGCCTTGTAACAGCTGCATAAAGATCCAGATATATTCTGGAATTTTTGTAGAGCACAGGTTCTGTCACTGGTCTGATTTCCAGTCTGCCTCAGCAAGGCTGGTACCTCTCCCAAAGGTTTTACTTCTTCAGTTCATGCTGATTTGTTACCTATCAAGACCGACAAATAATAAATAGAGCTGAATGTGCAACTAATTACATCCCAGTCACATATCTCCATTGTGGATTTAAATCTGAGTTCATTTCACAGAATTGCAGGTGGAGGCATTTCACAGGGAGGTACAGAGAGAGCAGATAATTGTGGAGAAAAAAAAGCAGGTGAGAAACAGGGGGTAGGGAGAGGAATCAGAGAAGGTGTGGGGCAGGAATACAGGGACACAGAGCTGAAGGAAAAATGTCCAACTCTGCTATTTTGGCCTGGGCTGTCCATAAGGGTTAAAATAATCTTATTGCTAATTATTTTACCTTTCAAATCATCAAATGCTGCGATTAAAGCAGCATTTGTATGTAACATCCCCTTTATCAATATATGTAAGTACTGCAGTTACTTGTCTTGCATCCAATATGCTGCTTAGGTAGCAGAGAGAGGCTTCCCAAAATCTTTGGTGCTGTCTTGTATCTTTTTTGTTATCACTGCTATTGTTGGGGTTTAGAAACCAAAATATGTTCCCTTTCAGTATCACAACACTGGCACCTTTCTGTGCTAAAAGCACAGAAACATATTTGTCCTAACAAGTATTTTTTAACTGATTTAACTTTTGCAAGTTGGAAAGCTTTGTTCCAATACACCACCTCTGTCTCAAAATTAGGATAAATATGGCTCACACAAAAATAAGTAAGGGAATAAGTGCATGAAATAAGAGTTGTTTTCTGCCTCATTTACACTAGTATTTTCTTTAAAATTAAGTAGGAAAATTAATTCAAGTAATTAGCCCCAAATTCAATAGGAGCAGAGTTTAGCAGTTTAAAAAAAAAAACACAGATCATTTGTCCATATCTTAGTGTCATATGTTGTCCTGCAGAAAGACTGGAATATATTTGGTGAACAATGGTTCTTTTTGTTCTGGTAACTCTGTCCTGACACTACCATGTGTGGATTGATAATTGCAATGGTTCTGGACTAAATGAAATCTGTAATAAAGCTGAAAATTACTCTGTGCTTTAAAAATTGTTTGGTTCTGGACTGAAGGAAACAAGACAAGGATTTCTTAAAATATATAATCTCAAGTCCTTAGTCTTAAATAGTTAAATGAACATTAGGTTAGGACCAAACTGATTCCTTCCAAAATCCAAAGTGATTTGAGTCTCCTAACTACTTTTTGCTTATTGTATATGAAAAATGGTCTCTTTTTCCATTGTGTCAGCAGCTGAGGATTGCTTCTAGTTTGCTGTGTTGTCTCTTATGGATTTGTTTGGAGCAAACGACTGAATATAATTTCAGGTGTTTGCATCAACAGTCTCACATCCAAAGAAGACCCATGGCAAGGCATCACCTCCAAAGGGGTAAAAGAACTCCTAACTGAAGCCAGTCTGCTTAAGATAATAATAATAAATCAACATTTAGCCCCACATGCTTGTAAAATCCCTTTTTCTTTGGCGTTTTATCTAGAAAAAGCCAAGAACTGATGGCACAGAGGGGTGATGACAACTGATTTAGCTGCACAAAACACCCTTTTAACAACTTCCTTGGATTCTTAGATTACAGTAGGACTGCTGAGGAATGAGTTAATATGTAACTAACCTAAACACTATATAACTAACCATGAGCCTCACAAAAGACCCAGCCTTCGATTTCTGTCCTTCAGATAACTGACGTGTGGCGTGTTTCTGGCAGATTACCGTTTCTGAGCCACGCACACGGTGCATCCCGTGATCCTGGACACCCTGGGCGTAGTTTGAGGCGGAGCCGGGCCCTCCCCGGGGCGGGATGTGCCAGGACGCGCCCTGAGGGACCAGCGGCCCCGGCCATGGCGGCGCCCTCCCCTCACGGACACGGGGCCGCCCGGCCCGCGGGGCAGGGGCGGGCCGCGCCCCAGGCGGAAAGGGTGGGAGTCGCGCGGGAGACACGCGCCCTCTGATTGGCCGCCGAGGGAGGCGCGCGGCCCCGCGCGGAGGGCTCCCCGCACGCTGATTGGCCGGGCGGGCCCGCCCCGGCGGCGCGCGCTGACCTTGCCCTCAGGAGCCGCAGCCATGGTGGCGTATTGGCGACAGGCCGGGCTCAGGTACCGCTGTCGCGACAGCACCGCGACAGCCCCGCGATAGCGGGGGGGGATGGCGGCCAGGAGGTGATGGCGGGGTCACGGCGGTGCCGCTGGGGGGGGTGAAGGGGCTTTGGGGACAGGGGAAAGGGGCTTTGGGGACAGGGGGATGCGGCTTTGGGGACAGGGGGATGCGGCTTTGGGGCCGGGCCTCACGTCCCTCTGTCCCCCGTCCGCAGCTACATCCGATACTCGCAGATCTGCGCCCAGGCCGTGCGGGCCGCCATGAAGCCGCAGTACAAGGCGGAGGCGGAGAGGGCGGCGGTGGCCACGGTGAAGACGGTGAAGCCCAAAAAGGAGTGAAATGTGAGCGTGTGGGCCGTGGTTGGAGCGCTGAGTGCGGGGCAGCGATGGTCTCTCACTGCTGAGGTCATTAGTCCCCACTGTCTGGGGGGGATCAGCTCCGACCTTCAGGCGAGGGACTGGAGGGGATTGCGGCTGTCAGTGTCCTGATCATGTGTGAGAAGGGAAGCTGTTTAATCGCATTAGTTCGGTGAAGGGAGATGTCCTGTCCAGCAAGCCATCCCTTGAGCCGTTTAGGTTTGCTCAGGCTTTTTTTGGCCTCAGAATAGCTGGGGCTCTGCAGTGGTGCTCACAGGTTTCCACAGTGATGCACACAGGTCTGCAGTGTTGCTCACATGTTCATATTTCCTAAGCCAGCAGACAAGCTCTCTGAACTGCTGTTTCCACTGATGAGCACACCTGTAAGGTTTATTTGCTCTCTGGGAAAGCAGATGCTCCTTGTACCTTTGTTCGTGGCATGGTATACATCACAAGCAGCTGAAGTGTCTGTTCTGAATAGAACAGTTTCTGTTTCTGATCTGAGATTAAATATTACTGCATTTTGTTTGAAGTGTACTTTCTACGTGTTCTTGAAGCGAATAATTTGTATTTTAATCTCTTGTAGGAACTGCTCTGTGGTGAATAACAGCAAACTGCAAAGCTCTAGGAAAGCTCAGGACTCTGCAGCCTGATGTCATCACAGCTGTAAAACTTGCCTCTGTATGTAAATCAGTATGCTAATAAATGTAATTGCTGAATGTTTGCAAAGTGTTGTTCCTCTGGAAGCAAAGTCCTCCATTTTGCAGAGACATTTACTTTTCCCTTCTCTTAAAATAAAAGGCTGTTTTTATCAGTCTGACATTCACTAGCAACATTTGTTTATTTTTAGGACAAATCTCTTGTTGGGTTTCGTGCTGATACTTCAGGTATGTAAATGAGTGAGAGAGTTAATTGTTTAAAACTTTTCTGCCTACTACATTTTAATTATTGGTTTCTAAAAAAGTTTTCCTCCCTAAAATCTGTGTCAGCAGAGAACATAGGCATATAATTTCAGTGATTAAAAGGACCTCTGATGGCTCTATCTGCTGGAAGAGGCACACTGCACTGTACTCTTCAGAGTGCAATAAACTTTCACTTCTAAGAGTATAATAAAACAAGCTCCCTTTTTTTCACGTAACTCAAAGTTAGTCCTTGCAAGAATAAACTATGTTCTTTTTGTCTATCAGATGTTTCAAGTATAAAAGTATCTTACAGAATGGTATATATTTTTTATTTAAAAGAGTATTATAAATACACTGTTAAGTAGAAGGCTGTGATGGCAAGAAACTTTTCTTCCCTGAAGTCAAAGTATGGATTGCCCTGGACCTTACATCTAACAAGCTGCAAACCATTCTATCTTTTTTGTTGTACTGAATGTTAGGAAAAAAATTTACAGTAGTTAGTACCTAGGAATAAAAAAATATCACACCCAAACTTTTACACAGTGTCCCAACTTTGTGTGCTAATGTAACTCAACCTATAGCTTAAAACAGAAACAAACCACACCACAGTAATGAATACAAGCTCTGCAGTAATATAAGCCAGCAATGTGAAAACTATTAAAGTACTAAGAATGTATATATTCAGTCTTTTGCCCCATGTTGTTTCCTCTGCTTTCCCCTTGCAACTCAAGGAGGTGAACTTGCCTGCAGATCTACGTCAGTCTGTGGAGTGACAACAAAACAGGCATTGCCTTTACAGGCCTTACAGATGTGCACATGTTCCTAAAACAGTAACAAGTTCACAATCAAAACAGGGACTGCATTTACCTGAGAATAAATAAATGTGATGAGTTGACAGCATCTTTTGCTGTTAATTACGATCCTGATATATATGTACACAGGCACAGTGGCTGTATAGTACATTCAGTATCTGGTGATTATATACTAAAAGTGGGTACATTTACAAGAAAGACTGTTATGAGACACCTTGTCTTCATAGTGTATCTTTTTCAGGAGAGATTCAGTGTCAGCAGTTGTTTAGGAGAGTAACGCAGAGCTGCCATTAATTTCAGAAGCACTGTATTGTAAAGTTGTATCTGTTTGGCAGATGGAGAGAAACATTCTGAAGAAATGTGTTATTTTTGGTGTGCAGATGATGGCTATTGCTTAGTCTTTGGTGAATGTCAACAGGCTTATTCGGAGTGTTTTGATACTGTCTTTACGCTGCTTCCTTTTCTGGGCTCGCTTCCACTTCTACCTCCTCGAATTCCTCAACATCTGCAGTGGCATCCTGGTACTGCTGGTACTCGGACACGAGGTCATTGGTGTTACCTTCTGCTTCAGAAAACTCCATCTCATCCATCCCTTCCCCAGTGTACCAATGGAGAAATGCTTTCCTTCTGAACATGGCTGAGAACTGTTCGGAGACGCGGATGAAGAGCTCCTGGATGGCCGTGTTGTTGCCGATGAAGGTCGCTGCCATCTTCAGCCCCCGTGGGGGGATGTCGCACACGGCCACCTTGACATTATTGGGGATCCACTCCACAAAGTAGGAGCTGTTCTTGGTCTGGACAGACAGCAACTGCTCATCCACTTCCCTGGTGGACATCCTGCCCCTGAAGATGCAGGCCACGGTCAGGTAGCGCCCACGGCGAGGGTCGCAGGCTGCCATCATGTTACGTGCATCAAACATCTGCTGGGTGAGCTCTGGCACCGTGAGGGCTCTGTACATCTGGCTGCCCCGAGCTGTCAGCGGGGCAAAGCCTGGCATGAAGAAGTGCAGGCGAGGAAAGGGCACCATGTTGACAGCCAGCTTGCGCAGGTCTGCGTTCAGCTGGCCGGGGAAGCGGAGCGAGGTGGTGACGCCGCTCATCGTTAGGGACACCAAGTGGTTGAGGTCACCGTAGGTGGGATTGGTGAGCTTTAAAGTTCTAAAGCATATGTCGTATAGAGCCTCGTTGTCAATGCAGAAGGTCTCATCTGTGTTCTCTATCAGCTGGTGGATGGAGAGGATGGCGTTGTACGGCTCCACGACCGTGTCGGATACTTTGGGTGAAGGCACAACGCTGAAGGTGTTCATAATCCTGTCAGGATATTCCTCTCTGATTTTGTTGATGAGGAGCGTGCCCATCCCTGAGCCTGTACCACCACCAAGGGAATGGATGAGCTGGAACCCCTGAAGGCAGTCACAGCTCTCACACTCGTTCCTGACCACATCCATGACGTTCTCAATCAGTTCAGCACCTTCTGTGTAATGGCCCTTGGCCCAGTTGTTTCCAGCACCTGAATTACCTGTAAACAGAATTAGAGAAAGAAGAGCCACAAAGTTAATGAGAGGATTTTCAAAGGCTGCAGTGAAAGGACTTCAAAGCCCATTTGGGGCCAATTGAGTCCAGTTAGTTTGCTGGTAGCAGGATGTACATACCATGGATAAAGTTGTCAGGTCGGAAGAGGGGGCCAATTTTGCTGGACCGTACGCTGTCCATCGTGCCAGGTTCCAGGTCCACCAGGATGGAACGGGGCACATATTTATGGGCTAGAACAAAACAAAATGAAAGCAAATGGTTGCTGTTAGACATCAGGCAGCCTTATAACCTACCCTGAGAAGTCCAATCCAACTATAGTGGATTAGGTTTTCTGTGGGGTTTTTAATGATGAATTGTTCTGCCAACAGCCGACAGTGCTGAGCACTCACAGAAGGCCTCATTGAAGTACACGTTGATTCTCTCGAGCTGCAGTGGTGAATCCCCACGGTAGTTTCCAGCGATGTCAATCCCATGTTCATCACCAATCACCTCCCAGAACTGGAAAAGGAAAGAGGTATAGCACACTTTACAAAGATCTGTTTATTTTCAGCACAAGCTCTGCTGCTCTCATGCCTGATGGGAATTGTGCCTGAAGGAGGGGATGTTTTGCCATTTACTTACTAGATCAGAGCAGGGATCATCCTCTCCCTCTCCCCAGATAAGTTCAAGGGAAAAGTTTAGTGGACTATATATGCTGCTTAGCTATCACCCATGCACTAATGGTTGGAGGCCCTCAATTTGTTCCCTTTATAGTAAAAGAAAATAGTGTACCAGTTGGTATAAGCTTAACAAAAAAAGTCATGGGGAGGGTGGATTAAGGAGGGTTACTTTGAGTCTTGCTATTCACGAGTGGGACTGTGGCATGGCAGAGCTGCACAGGCAAATTTGTACATGAGCAAGGCTTTCCACGAACAGCTGCTGGTCCTGAATGTCCTATCTTGACACTCATATGTTTTGTGCTGGGGCTCTTATCTAGAGAGCAGCCACAGCAGTATTCATGTAGACAGACCCACCCTCTGTAATGACCAGGCTATTTTAATATTAAAGGTCTCCTGGGTTAGCATCCAGTCTTATTATGAGTGTACAAATACATCATTTCCAACATGTGCATGCTGTGTGCTTTTCTACAGGTCTTATTAGACCTAAGTGGTTTGCAGGTCAAAGCCAACAGGAGAAAAACTTTCCCCTGTCACACTGGCTGCATTCAAACTATCTGGTTTTAACACGGCCATGCACAGCTTCATGTTCCATTAAAAGGAATCAAGGTGAGATTTGTGGGAGCAAGAAGTAGAAGAAGACAACACAGTAATCCCTCAGCTATCATGTCCTAAAAGACGTCCCAGTCCCAAATTAACCCAAATAATTTTTGACAACTTCCTACTTAGCAATAATAATAATAATAATAATAATAATAATAAAATGATAGATATCACATGGCAGAAAGCTATGGTGGGGTTTTTTTCTCCTAGCATAGACAATCAGAAATAGTGACTTCTCTCTAACCAACAGCATGAGGATGTTTGAACTACACAAAAATACTCCCAGTGACATGACTACCCTTGCAGGAGGCCAGTTAGGCACTTTGTGTCACTGAGAAAAACCTAATTGCTCTCTAATAGCACACGTCATCCTATTGATTAGTACAATTCCATATGATCTTTAAGGACCCTTCCAACCCAAACCATCCTATAATAGTGAATATAATGTGGCAGTTAGTGCTGCATGGCTGAGCTAAAGTACTGGCATCACAACTTTGCAGCCCTGGAATTACTGGTTCTACCACTTGGCCCAGGATTCTGCAGACTGTATTAGTTCCCCTGGGAATATGAGTCCCAGAAGGAATCCTCTGGAGCACTTATAATCAGTGTGCCATAATTTTTGCAGATGAACATGAAGCTTTGCAAGAGGAGCAAGCCCATCTTTTGCCTTTCATATCAAAATACTCATATTCACTGCTAACATGCCGTTGAGTTCACAAGGTCCCCCAGAAGTCCCCACGACTGGGGATGATGTTTGACTCACTACCACTGATCTACTACCAAGGAACAATGTTGAAAGGAGACCTTACCTTGGCCCCGATTTGGTTCCCGCACTGCCCAATCTGAAGGTGCACAATTTCACGCATTTTGTGGAGCTGCTGGTGGCCACAACCTCTCACAGGCTCTCCAGCTGCAGTCCCCACAAACCCTCTTTCTGCTGCTCTATCAGCTACACCCAGCCCAGCCCATCCCAAGGGGCCTTTTTATACCAGAGAGACTGTCACTCAGCCAGCAAGGGGAGTAGCCAACTCCTCAGGCTGCTCAGCATTTCACAAGGAGGCAAAGTGCCTATTTACTGCCTGGGCACAGGGTACAGGAGCTCAGGTGCTTTACTGAGTGCCTTGCACCCCCTCACAATGCATTCCAGATCTGTGTGCAGCAGTGTGATGCATGAATATATGTACATATTCTATCTGTTTCAATATTTTATGTTATACAAATATATGTGCATATACAGAGACTATAGCCAAAAATGAGTGATCTTAATTTATTAAGCACATGTGCTTCTGCCACATAATTTAAATTGTGAGTCATGTGAGTCATACAGGACAACACCCATATTAAAAACAGTAACCACTTGTGAGCAGTATCTTCCTATATCCACAACATTCAGCACATTGCCAGGCAAGGTTCAGTTCACTAATAAGCATCACTCCCAGTGGGTGACTGCATGAAGGAGGGGGACAGGATCAAGACCCACTAATATTTTGTAACACAGAAGTAAATATAACACTGCACTCTCAGTGATGTATGTTCCTTAAAGAGCTGTAAGTATCCCCCAATTTCAGCCAAAATCTGAATTAACTTGTGACTAACTTGCACAGGTGCTCTCTCTGTCTCTTCATTTCCTGCCATTAAGAAATACAGCATTTCTAATATTATTTTCTTATATCTGATTTGTACTTCAGAACTTGCCAGGAAAATACTAGACGTGAAAACCCAGTTCCTCTGAAGTGAACTATAATGTTGACTGTGTGAAATGTTTCACTGTGTTAAAGGAAACAATGTGAGGGGGAGCAGAACACAGCCCAGTCATGTTGCCTGCTGATAACCAGGACCAGTATCACTGAGCAGCAGAAACCCAGAATGGACTGTCTTCTGGAGCTTAGAGCAGTTTCATTGCATGTCAAATGAGTGTCACTGCTTTGCAAGTGTTCCTTTTAAGGATGGGAAAAGAAACTATCATTAGGAAAGCACTTCAAATTATTTTATATAAAATGGTGACAGTGGAAGGGCTTGACTCATAGCAAGTTACTACTTCACCACTCCA
This sequence comes from Margarornis squamiger, assembly GCA_035222235.1. Classification (NCBI taxonomy): domain Eukaryota; kingdom Metazoa; phylum Chordata; class Aves; order Passeriformes; family Furnariidae; genus Margarornis; species Margarornis squamiger. The sequence goes on from JAWWTY010000048.1 coordinate 11,068,217, forward strand.
TGGTTTGCTGGAGATAAGGAATCTCTGAGCTTCCATATTGTTCCAAAAGAAAAATCAGCTTATTCCAGACTTCCCCCCACCCTTGATGACTTCCACTTCTCCCACCAGTCAATGAAGGGACAGACAGCTGCTCCTAAAACAGAGCTCAGCACCAAAAGTGCATTGCAAAAGAGTAACGAGCAAACATTTCTCATCCACTGGGTATCTTCTAAAATTTCCTAAGAAAATTCTCAACATGTTATTTGGGCGTTTACTTTAAAAGCAAGTCTCATGTTATTCAGGCACATATTTGTTTTCTCCAAAGATCTTTAGCTAGAAGTAGTGCAGTTCTGAGCTGTATATTCAATTGCTGCATTCTGGATGGGAGCTGCATTGACACCATGTGTCAGAGAGCTGCTGCCACTAAATACTACTACTTAAAATAAGCAGTGTATTCATCTATACATACATCTATATTCATACTATAGATACAGCTTATGAAGAGGCTGAAGATGCTAAATCACCATCCAGAAAATTTGGGGAAATAATTTCAGCAAAAAATAGACTCCCTGGGCGCATCTCACAAGGAAAGGGGGGAAAAGGGAAGTGGAAGAAACATGCAATCACTTTAATATGGGTTTTTGTCTTGCTAAAAATAGCTCCCTGAAACCATGTGCCTCCTCTGAAGCACTTCCATATAGTCTTAAAAATTATGGCATGTGACATCAAGTACCTGAGCTGGTTTGTGAAGCAGAAGTGGCTCTGGGGCTCATTTACCTCTCCTCCCCAGCTGGAGGCTTTCCCTCCACACCTGGTTTCCCCAGCACTGGCCTGTGAGGAGCCTGTTTCTCTGCAGAGCTGGTTGCAGGCCTGTCTTTCCTCAGCCCTGGGTAACCCCGAGCCTGTTTGCTGCACCATGCCCTCCCCAGGCACGGCCCCCACACATGTGCTGCTGCAGATTAGCGGGGCAGCAGCCCCGGGGAGGACACGGTGCACAGGCTGGCTCCAGGCCCTTTTGGCACTGGAGATTAGGGGCAGCCTGGCACCGGGCACAGCTACAACAGCCTGGCAGGGTCCATTATCAGGCTGCTCTCTGCTTCCAGTGCCTTCAGAGCAGGCCCCGATACCACAGCCCAGGCCATGGGCTAAAGCTGAGACCACGAACAAGCCAGGTTTTTGTGGTTACTGGGCTTTTTTGTCATTGTTTCTGTTTTCCTTGGTTGTTTTGTTGTTTCTTTTTGTTTGTTTTTTTTTGCTTTTTTTTTTTTAATGCTACCCACTATCAACAAACGGGCCTGTGCAGGGAGGCACTCTGGGGTGCCTTTTTTTTATTTTTAAATATGGTTGCTTGGGAGGCCCTGGCTTTTCCGAGTAGCAAAGACTCCTCAGGTGTCCTGAGCCCTAAAGAACAGCCTAAAAATGGACACTTGGCCTGTGTTCCTTTGTAAACTGTAGCATTAAAGGGCTTGAGGAATTCAGATCTCCGCACTAAGATAAAACCTCAACCAAACCAAACCCCAGCCTGCTCTCTGCAGTGTCACGGGGCACAATGCTGAGGTGTTAGGCCAAAGGTAAAGAAACCTGTAAGCCTGTCCCAGACACGAGTCCTCCTGGGACCTCCGTGACCAAACTGCTTCACTTTTGGGTGTGAGCTGAGACTTCCCTGGGGAGGGGATGGCGGGCCGGCTCCTCACCCCCAGCAGCACAGGGGATGCCCGTGGGATGCAGCTCGGGGAGGCTGCCCCGACCCCGCGGTGGTGCCGGTGGTGCCGGGGGCGGGTCCCCCGCAGGTGAGCGCTCCGTGCCCGCCCCGGCCCGCCCCGGCCCGCCCCTCATCCCGGCCCAGCGGGCATCCCAGGGAGCCGCGGCTGTCCCGGCATGGCCACGCCGCTCCTGCCCGCGCTGCTGCTGCTGCTGCTCGGGCCGGGGTGGCTCTGCCCGCCCGCCCGCGCCGGGCTCCACTTCAGGGAGGGGCAGAGCTGCTACAGACCGGCCCCGCGCAAACCTGCCGGGCTCAGGTGAGCTGCATTCCCCCTCCATGTCCCCACCCTACGGCTGGGCATGGCCCCCGTTCCCCCACGGGCTCTGTCTCCCGTCTGTGCTTTCTCCGGGGCTGTCCCCCTGTCGCTCCGTACCCCGGGGTCTGTCCCTCGTCTGTCCCCTCCCCAGGGCTGTCCCCCGTGTCCCCCCTACCCCGGGGTCTGTCTCCCGTGTCCCCCCGGGGCTGGGGCTGCCCCACGTCCCCCCTCTGGGGTCTGTCCTCCGTCTTTCCTCTGCCCGGGGCTGGGGCTGCCCTCCGAGCCCCCGGGGTCTGTCCCCCTGTCCCCCCCACCCTCGGGACTGTCCCCCCGCCCCTCCCAGGGCTGGGGTCGCCCCCCGGAGCCGCCCCATCCCCGGCCCCTCCGCCGAGAGCAGCCCGGGGCAAGGGCCGGGCAGGGCAGCGCAGGGAACCCCCGAGCACCGCCGGGCTCGGGGAGTACCCGTGGGGTGCCCGTGGGCCCGGGGGGGACACACGGAGGGAGGGGACACTTGGGGACAGTGCCGGTCACGAGGCGGCGGGGCCGGGCCGGTCACGCGCCGCCCGCCGGGCACCCGCGGCCTCGTTACGAAACCCCGCGGAATCCGTGCTTTTTTCTCATATTTTTTAAAAAAACACCCCGCCCCGCCCCGGCAGGACGTACCCCCGGCCGCACGAGTACCTGGAGGTGTCGGCGCTGCCGCGGAGCTGGGACTGGAGGAACGTGGACGGGGTGAACTACGCGAGCGCCACTCGGAACCAGCACATCCCGCAGTACTGCGGGTCCTGCTGGGCTCACGGCAGCACCAGCGCCCTGGCAGGTACGCCCCGCTCGGCCCCTGCACACCCTGCTGCCCCCCGGCATCGCTGCGTTTCGGGGAGCAGGGGATGCTCAGGGCCAGGGGACCGGGGGCTGAATGGCTGTGGGGACTAACACAGCAAAAAAACCAGAGGCTGAGGTGTCTGGGAGCACACCCGGAGCTGTGGGAATTCCCAGGCTGCAGGCAAGGTTTGGGTTCAGTAGAGAATGGAGTTGGGGTGAGGCTGTGCCCACCCTCTCCAAGCAGGGGGAACACTGGTGTGGTTATAAACAGAAGGAATGTGCTCACAGCTCCTCTGGTGAGAACCGGGGGTTCTGCCCTCTCCTCCAGGGCAGCAGCAGATGCACAAGCAGTTCTTGTGTCTGCTTCCCTTTTCTGGTTTCTCAGCCTGCACAGGGGCTGCTCCTGCCGTGCCAGGGAATGAGGAAACGAGAGAAGTTGCCTTTTGTGGGGAGGGGTATTTGCTCCAGTAGCCTGTGAGTCAAAGGAACCATCACGGCACACAGATAGTCTGGTTTCAGCAGCAATCTTCGTATCAGCCTCTGGCTTAGGAAAAGGGAAGTAGTGGGTTGCTACAGATGAAGTGAACTCTCTAGAGAGAACACATGATTTGCATGCACAAGTTCCAGGCTGCAGAAGTTCTGTTTGCACAGGGAGGCTGTAAGAAGGGGGACTGCGAAGGAGAAACAGAGGAAACTGTGCAGAATTGGGAAGACAATGCTGGTGTGAGCAGAGAGCAGCAATCATGAGGGGTACATTTTTAAGCAGTACAAGAATTCAGGCATGTGTGATACCTGCCAGGATGTAGTGAAGTACTAGGGCAGGTAAAATACAGCAACTTGTTAATTATATAACTTTGGTTAAAACTTAATTGGATATGTGGGTATGCCAATGTGTAATTTTAAAAATTAGGATATTTTTTTTTCCTAATTGTTACGAGTAGTTAAAGCATTCATTCCTTTTTTTTTTTTTCAGTAAGACTAGACTGAGATAACAGTTCCCAGTTCTGTCAATGTTGGATGTTGTTAGTGCTAATAGGATTAAAAGTACTACAGTGGCACAGCTAAGACTGTTAATGCAGGGTGAGAAGCAGTTTATAAATACTCATCAGGAAGCTTTTCTGCCAAGTAAGCTAATTTCTGACAAAATAAGCAGTGGAATGGCAATGCCTGCCTGAGATGGCAGGATAACAGCTGAGATATTGGTGTAACAGCGAGGAGATAACTCTGAAAGCTTTCCCTTGCTTTAAGACTGTCTCTCAGAGCCAGAGAGTGGGCTTATGACTCTGCATGGGCTTATGCATAAATCTCTACTCTGTAAGAGATGCTGGTGAGAGCTGGTTTTGGGTAGTGTCTTTGAGAACTCTTTACTGTCAAAGCCAGGAAGCAGATCTGGAAGTTTTCAGAAGCTTGAAGTAAAAGAGGTCTAGGGCTCTTCCAGGCTTTGGACACATCTTACTCATCTGCATATTTTTGCTGAGTTTTTAATGGAACAAAAACCCTTCTAATGGAAACCCCCAATAATAATGCAGCCTATGGTTTGAATTAGGTCATGCTGTGCCTCAGTGCTGACAGTGGAGGCTTTTGCAACCACAAGCGCTGTTGTCTGCAAACAGCTGCAGGTTCAATGGAAAGGAGACAGTTTAACACTGTTTGCAAAGCGTGGCCACCCCCACATTCAGCTCAGAACCCCCATTTCTGACCCCTGCAGATCGGATCAACATAAAGAGGAAAGGTGCGTGGCCCTCTGCCTACCTGTCTGTGCAGAATGTCATCGACTGTGCTGACGCGGGCTCCTGTGAAGGGGGAGACCACTCGGGGGTCTGGATGTACGCCCACGACCACGGCATTCCCGACGAGACCTGCAACAACTACCAGGCTAAGGACCAAAGTATGACGCCTTTGCTTTGCTCTAGGACTCCTTTCCAGGTTTAACAGGTCTTAGGGTATTTAAAAAAGGGTTTTATTGGGTTTTCAGTGCACCGGTTCCTGCTGTTTGACTGACAGAACAGGTTTTCCTTACAGGCCCTGTGCGTGTCTCCCCTTACTCCAGGCAGGCAGTGTAGCATTAAACCATGCCCAGGCAAGTTTGGGCAGCTAAATTGATTTAATTCAATCTCTTAAATCTCTGACACACAATCTCTAATGTACTGAAGTATTTACAAGTATCACCTCAAGCTAAACAAAGGAGAAAATTAACATTTGTCTGGTCATGTATGACTGGAATGGTTTCTTTATGGAGAAACACATTTCATCAAAGGCCTTATGCCTGTGGAGTGAAAAATAGTAACTAGTGATAGTAGGGACTTTAAATGTGGTTTCCAGAAAGGTATTTAGAGAGAATATGTATTAATAATAGCTCTTAAGTTATTAATATCTGTCTCACAAGTTAAAAACCCCTTAGTGTCCTATCATGAATTCACTTGAAGAAAAGCACCCTGTGCAGTGATAATCTCACTTTTGTTTTACAGAGTGTAAGAAGTTCAACCAGTGTGGAACTTGCGTCACTTTTGGAGAATGCCACGTGATCAAGAACTACACTCTCTGGAAAGTTGCTGACTATGGATCTGTCAGTGGACGAGAAAAAATGATGGCAGAAATCTACACTAATGGACCAATTAGGTAAAAAGGAAAATGGTTACCTGCTGGTAATAGTGGGGTTAAAATTCTCGAACCTCAGTCCAATGACTGCAGTGTTTTCCACTCTAGTATTTTTGAGCAGCTCCGTACCACTATGCAGGCTTTTGTTTGCACATAAACTGAGCTCGGAATTCAAAATGCAAGAAAACCAATTGTGTTTCCTCTTGTGTAAAACCTGCTTCCTCTGCTTTATTACAGCTGTGGAATAATGGCCACTGAAAAGCTGGATGCCTACACAGGGGGCCTCTACATGGAGTACAACCCCTCTCCCACAGTGAATCACATCGTGTCCGTGGCCGGCTGGGGCGTGGAAAATGGGACAGAGTATTGGATCGTGCGGAACTCGTGGGGAGAGCCCTGGGTAAGGAGACACATCTGGGGGGTGACTCTGGAGGGAGGGTGGGGCTTGTCACTTGTGGGGTAAAAATTGCAGAGCTGGCCTATGTGTACAGAAACTAAAACTTTTTGAACCAGACTAACAGTTTAAAAATGAAACCTACCTGAGCTGGAGACAAGGATTTTCATCCAAAGCTATCTGAGGTCAGCTCAATCCCAAATTCTACCCTTCTGTGCAGCTCGTGTTGTGGGCAAATGTAAGTTACTGTTCATTGCAGGCAAAAATGAAGTCACACACCTGGAATGGAGGAGGGGGATGTAAATTCACCAAAGCAGGTTGCCCTGTGAACCCAGTGTTGTACTTCACCTTGAGTGAATTGCTACATTCATTTATAAATAATTCAGGTGTGGAAGACAGGACAACCTCAACAACATACATTTTCTATAGTTGTGTTTTCTAATTTACAATGCAAATTAAATCCTTTACAGGGCGAAAGAGGGTGGCTGAGAATTGTGACAAGTGCCTACAAAGGTGGGAAAGGAGCAGACTACAACCTTGCTATTGAAGAGGACTGTACCTATGGAGATCCTATACTTCCTTGATTCCACACTGTACATCTTTGTTTAGGAACCACTTTGTCTGGAAGCTTCCCAGCACAGCCTTTTTTTGTCTAAGGCTCTTTCACAGTTCAACCACCATCAGGCAGTTATGCAAAATTAGCCCAGATAGCATCACACAAGGTCTTCAAAAAGTACAGAGCTGCCTTGAGATAATTATTTACAGCTTAATTTACCCATGAGAGAGTTTTCTGTCTCTATGCACAGTATTTAAATCATACTGATCTAATCACAGAACCTGTACATGTAAGTATCTTTTTTTTTTTAAATACAAATCATGTAGATGTATTGGAAAAGTATACTCAATATTTGGGTCTAGAGCTTACTTTAAATTCTGTGACAAAAAACAAAGCTTATTCTGGAGATAATGATAAATTCAAAAACTAAATCCTGTTTCCTTGGCCTCCTGGTGAAAGTGGTGTTGGAAATCTCATATAATGCAGTTGCTTTTATCCATCAAAATGATATAACAGGGATTACTTTGATCAAAAAATGGTCTGAACATTTCTTACTTAGTCTTGCTTTAATATGTGAGTGACTGTGCCGTTTTTCTCCTAGAGGCAAAGGATAAATTGCCATAACTCAGAACTCCTCACTAATTTGATGAAAGGAGGCAAATTCTCTTCCTTAGTATAACTGACTCAGTTTTAAGTGACAAATCAGTGCCATAGCAAATGTTACTAACTGGCATTGTTAATTGCATTTAATAAAATGACTTTTTCTCAGAATTTACTGGCTATTTATTATAAGATCTATTAATCCATGTGTTTGGTTGTCTCCCACTGATGTGCTTAAGCAGCTGTCTCAGGTGCCAGACCAGCCCCCCAGAGCTTACCCAGGATGGTGCTGCTTTTACTGGAGTCTTATGAAAGGCCTGACTGACAACAGTCTGTACAGAAACAGAGTTTAGAATTTAAACCACTGGCTGCTGTCTCAAGAATTATCATGGTATTCCATACATGAATCAATGACAGAAGAACAAAGCAATTTCCTTTTTTAATGTACATCCAGTTGGACTCAATGTCAGTGTCTTTTAGAAAGCAGGTTCTTTGGAAAAGCAAAATGTGCTTGTCTACCCCCCCTCACTTTTAAACAAATGGTAATTTGCCTGTACAAATTGAAATCCAGCCCAGTGATCTTAATGAAACTTTGAAAGGTAGCTCTGGAAAAGAAAAAAAAAACTCTGGAAAAGAAAAAACACCTTTATTTAAAGGTAATTCATATTCTAGGGTGTATCCCCACTGCTTGGCATCAACCAGGACAGGGATAAGTATAAAAACAAAGCCACAAGAAGCAGTAATGAAACTTGTGCACACATTCGTATTTTTGGACAGCAGTGGAATTCTGACATGGTAATGAAACTTACCAGTAACAGCTGATGCATCTATTTAACAAAAAATAGATTCTGAAAGGTAACACTCACAAAGAAGTCATGCCAATACAAAACTATCCTTGATCATTACAACTCCACTTCGTTGCATCAAACAGGTTTTTTTCATAGCAGTAACTATGCAGGATATTTAGAATTCTAATACAATGCAAAAGGAAGAAAGAGGCAGCAGGGCTTCTCTGCGGCACAGAGCTAATCACACAAATTCCTTTTTATACAACTTGCAATATCAAAGCCTAGAGCATTCAAGATTTATTCAGAATTCTGCAGATATTTATATATCTGCAAAGTGTTTTTAGTAAAAACTACCTTCCCCATTCTTCAGGTTTTGTGAATTACACAAAGAATCACTGATGAATTCTATAAGTAACCAAAATAACATTCTTTGAAACAAATCTGTTTCTCTCTTGCTATCCTCTTCAGAACATTCAGATTTATACTGATTTGTGGAACAACAGAAAGCCCTTCAGTATTATTCCATTTGTCAAATTACATTAACAGTTCTCTGATAGGAACTTCAAGGTCACCCTGCAAGTCAATCAAATGCCCTTCACCCCTTTCTTCCTCCTCCTTTTAGGTTTGCTGGTTTTGTTGTTTGTTTTTTTTCCTGCTGCATTTCCCAGTTATAGAGCCTTACTGGTGGAGAGCGAGGCAAAGTAGTGATCATGTCCTCTGCAGTCTTGGTATTTTCCACTGCTTAGTTCATCATAATGAAGTTAGATTTGCAATGAGCTTAAAAGCAAAAAAAAAAAAAAGAGACAGCTCAGTACATTACTCTGATTTATCTGTTTGCATGTGGATTTCTGCATTAAGTAACTAAAAAGGATTTTAGGGTCTGGAAGATATTTTTGTTTTAGCATAGAAGTGTATTATGACAGGCTCCTTCCCTTCTCTCCTTTCCTTACTGCAGTGCTAGTTCTCAAAAAGCAATATTTATCTCCAAGTTCCTCACTACTACCCCCAGATTCTGCACTACAGGGAAACTTCTAAACATAGGCCCCTAAAAGGGAAGACATTCCTATTTTTAGCAATTGTCCTCCTAAATGTTATTTGCAAGTTGTAACAAACACAAATGGAAGCAGGTGTGGAAGGAATAAATTTGACTTACCTATGAACTCAGTGACAGGATCATGTTCACCTTCTGTTTTTATAGTACCTGCAATACTTTCATTCTCCAGGATTGGAAGAAAAAGCTGTACAAAGTCTGAGGTATAGGGAGGAGCAATCACATCAAGCACCTGAAACAGAGACAAAGCCAAATTATTCTTCCCCTTATGGGGTAGTAGGGACAATATTTAATTCACATACTAGTTTTCAAAGCATACAAGCCGTTGGACTTAGGACCTCTTGTTCCTCATACAAGTAATTACTGTATTCTTGTGGTACTCTGTCCAGAAGTCAGGAGTTAGTAGGACTAAGTCACATCCTGGTGAAAACTGATTGCACATACATTGCTTGGAATATTTCTGAATCCAAAGCAAGCTGATTTAATATCCAAACACATACAAGTGCTATTAAACTTCAGCTGTACAGTTTCGGGTGCTGACCTCTGTAACAAAGTATCTGATGAGCGAGATGTCGGTGTCCAGCTTCTCCAGGCATTTGCGGATGTAGCTGACGACAGGCAGGACGTACCCTCGGCTGAGCAAGTGCACCATCCTGTCCAGGAGAGTCTTCTTCAGTTCCAGCTGGTGGGGCAGGCAGGGAACAACCAGCACATGAGAACTTCCGCTCAGAAGTGTGCAATTTTTAGTGATTCAGTATCTGAAGTCAGTCCTAAATTAAACTCTCTAAATAGTTGTGGCAGCAAAAGCCATTAACTTGAAAAAGTGTAACTAATATGAGAGAGTCACCTGCTCCATCACGTCCAGCTGTGAATGTTCTGTTTCAAAGAGCTTGACAAGAAGTTGCAGAACTTGGGGATGAAGCAGCTGATGGCATGTACTGATCTGCAAACAAGGCAGCAGAGTTAGAGCCTCAGAACTGCAATGTAAAAACCAGTGCAGCAGTCTTTATCAGACAAGTTTACATTGATGTTCCGTGGCAAATGGAAATTCATTTAGAAAACTATTCCACCGTTTCTTTCTTTGATGCCCAAGTTTTCCTAGAGCAAAAAAAGCTGAGCTGACGAAACCACATAATTAACTCTGAATAGATTAATCTCTGTATGTTTACTGACTTCTGCAAAGAACAGGCATTCAGTTGTTACAAGCACCAAAACTGTTCTTGCTCTGCAGCAAAGCTTTATATACACTCACCTCATCCAGTAGTGCCAGGTGAACTGGAGTGTGATCAGTCTGCAGCTGGAAGTATCGTGGTTCTGACACTGTCCAATCCACCCACTTTAACACACCCATAGCCACCACTGGGAACCTGTAAAGAGAGAGATCACTTTAGCACAGGAGTACAAAAAATAAATGAAAGCATTATTAGGAAGACAAAGTGGCACAGAAAAGCGTGTTCTGTGACCCAAGGATGACGAGCTGTGTGTGAGGCAGGATTTATGTCCTCGTGAGAGATTCCAAAGGGTCAGACAATTCTGAAAGCTGCTTTCAGACCATATCTTTACATATTCTACAGTGAGGATGCCCTCACTGAGTAGCTCACAAAGGCATCTCCCTTTAGCAGCACTGCCTTTCTTAAATACTACTTTTCTGGGGACCAGCCTCCCTGCTCACCTGATGCACTGATAGAGAGTGCTCAGTTCTGCAACCAACTCTGATGCTCCCTTGTTCTCATTGCAACACAGATTGTGAACAGTTTCGATGGCTTTTGAAGTTGACTTGAGTTCATCCTTGTTTATGCTGACTCTTTTGTTCTGAAAAATCATTGCAAAGAGCTGTGAATACACTTCTATAGTAGTATTTGATCATCAGGCTCTACATTCTTTAGTCATGTCAGTGGAAGCCAGAAACACTTCACATTAAAGTAAGTAACTTCATGACCATACACTTTCTTCAGCACAGTCAGGCTGCTGAAGGTAAAAACAATATTATTCACAGAACTCAATATTACCTTTTTCCACATCTCTACGACACTGGCTGCATATGCCAGTATGTGAATATATTTGTGTTTGTGGTCCTGGTTGATCTTAGCACCTGGCTTAAACAAGGACTGCATGAAGAGGTCCAGAAAGGCAGGTACTCGAATCTGTGAAGAAAATGAATGGTCTATCAGGCCTGAGAATTATGAGAGGTGACTAAAAATACAGTTTTTGCATATGAAAAAAAATCTATTGCACATAGAAAGAAATAACACACGCTTCCCCTTGAGAGTAGGTTCGACAGTTTTCTGAAGAGACCCAAATTTTTTGCCAGAAAAAAAATTAAAAGGAAAAAAAGAAGGAAGCAGAGTTACAGACTGTATTGCTAAAGAATCTAAATGGCACCATATCTGTTACCAGAACCCATGTTAGAATGAGGCAGTGAGAAATATGAAATGTGCCATTTAGGCCTCCTTATAAGAAACTGCAGAAATGAGCAGGTTTTTGGTTAAAAGAATTAATTCCTTGCCATCTTTATCTCCTATTGCAAATTTCTTTAATTTAGCTATATGTAAAAAGACAACTTGGAATAATTAAAAAAACCAACAAAAATACCAAGAAGCTAATGCAAAACAGAATACAAGCCGTAGTTTCCTATTTAGACATTACTTACAATTACAGAGGGATGACTGAGTGCCAATTTCACTTTTGTGTCCACACAACACTTAGCACAACAAGACATCCCATTTCTGAGGGCTGCTGTAGTAGGAATAAGTTTCAGAGGTTATAGACAGCCAACTACTGACCAGTTCTACTGGAGGTGGGTCCATGCTTGTGAACATTTTGAACAGGACAGTGATATCTGCTGGATTCAGAGCTCCTTTGGACAGCATTGCACCAAGAGCCTGACACGCTCGGGGATAGGAGGCTGCAGTACCCAGTGCTAGAGTGATCTGACTGGCATCGTGGCCTCTGCACAAAGAGCAAACACACACAGTGACTTATTAATTCAGCCATTTTAGTTTAAGTCTCACTGAATCAACAGGACACATTCTCTGCAATGTAATGCCTTAAGGCTGAACCCCTTATTCTGGCTAATTACAAAAATAAGCCTGTATTTCTCCTGTTTATTTTTAAAATGTTCATAGAACAATAAAAATAGACAGGAATTTCAATTCTTTGTTCTTCCAACTTCTGGTCTCCCTGGTACAAGACACTGAACTTTTCTGCTGTTCTACAAATGGAAGCCTGCTGTGTTGCAGCTAAGAATCCTCCTTTCTCCAGCAAAAGGGCATCAAGACTGAGCAAAAGGCAGCAGTTTAAGGATTCTGGTGACTCCCACTTACTTCTCATGGGCATATCGCTGAACCTCCTGGGCAATGCGCCTGACAGCAGAGCCCCCCTGCTCCTCCTGAGCCAGGATGGACATCATGGATTGAGCAAAGAGGTACGTGTGTTCCCCATGGCACACCATCTTCTGTGAAAGCACACAGCACAAAGCTTACCATTCAACTAGAAACTTCCCAGGGAGCTCCTGGGGTTACACTGCCGTGAGAGCAAAGGGAAAAAACAAACAGCAAAATTGCAAAGGGAAAAAAACCAAACAAACACAAAACCAACTAAGTAACAAACCCAAAAGCTCAGCAGCCAAGAGGGAAGTACTGATAGAAGAAGGCATTGACACCACACAAGAAGAAGTGGCTAAATTGAGAACTTCATTGCCTAAATGCTGCAAGTGAGAGGGAAATGGATTCTACCTGCACTAGGCACTTTCTCTGCAATGTTTGAACAGTAAGAGAAGTACAAGGCCATTCAAAAATCATGCTGCTATTTCACAACCCAGAACACATGCTGGGTTGATTCAGATGGCAGCTTTCACACTGATGTGGAGAATAAAATAATTATTTTAATATGCCAATGGACTGACAAGACTGATCTTAACACCTCACATCAAATGTGAGAGACAACATTTCTACCTTCACCTTTTTACAATCCATTTAATAAAAATAAGAAGCGTCATGCAAGCAACTCAAGGAATTCCTGGTCACAGAATGACCAAAAAGCATAAATTTCTGGGGTTTAACTCAGATATCCCTTCTCTTCGTAAGATTTTGTAAGACTTGGCAAGACAACAAGATTGTCTACAATCCCACAATGATCTGTATCTACTAACCAGAGAGGAAAATACTTTTTTCCACATTAAAAGGAAAAAAAAAACTAAAAAAAATCTTACAGCAAACTCCGGGAGGTTTTTTTCAAGGTTTTCTTCTCCTCCATCCAAAATTGTTGCCAGAGATGTACGCAGCACTCTGGAAAATACTTCTAGTTGCTGACATGCTGTTGAAACACTGGTTATTTCCCCTTGATATCCAGCATCAGATATAAGCTACAAAAACATCACAGAAAACTTGTTATTTATATTTCAGATATCCTAATGAGTCTAGAAGAAAACACAGAGTGCAAGATTCACCTTTGCATACACTTATTGGAATTACATTCATATTATACTCTATAGAAAAGGAAACCAATACAGATGTAGCAAAGTATTAAAATATTTCAGAGCACAGCAAGATGTAACATTTTTTGTCACAGAAACAGACAAAACTGACTGAAACATTCCATTGCACCAGAACCCGAGAATTTTCAAATATAGATCGAAGGGGCAGGGGGGAATCTAACAAATCAACAAAAAAAAATTTCCATAAATTAAAGTAAAAAAAAGGAAATAAAACCACACAAAACCCCCCTCAAAAAGTAGTACTTCAAACTGGGAAGTTATATGTACTGCTTGCAACCTATAACACAATTCCTCCCACCAATGCGTACTTGCAGTAATAAGCTGTATTAGCAGGAATACATAGAAGATACAAGCAAGACCACAGCTAATATTTGATGCTTGAACAATTAGCTCTCTATGGATGTTCTCATTTATTAGACTTGAGTATAGTACCTTCACAGTAAAATTAAGCATTAAACAGTCAGGATGGGCTTCTGCCAATTTGTAAAAGAGATCTCTCCACGTTGTATGTGCTATCATTTGCTCAAGCCAGGCTGGAGTCTGAAAAGATCAGAGCAACAGAGAGAAACTTAACAATATATAGTTGTCAAGATCATTAAAAGTAAGGCTTTTACCTCTCAGGAGTCCTGCGAGTTGTTCTACAGAACTTTATTACAAAGGATGCATTCCAAGTTCTCTAAACCTCTGAGGACTCCAGTGAGACAGAGCTGGTTTTTCTAAACCAGTTGCTTCTTTACCAAAGAGCTTGAAGATACAAATTCCCTTTCCCCACCATCTATTACTCCATCAGCTGAAGGTACCAGGGTAGGACCCACTCGTGTAGAGACAGCAACATGGATTCCATGCACACCTCTCCTTCCTCGGTAAAGATGGAGTCTGCTTTCCGAGGGTCAAAGTGCTTGATAAGTAAGCTCTTTAAATGGTTTTCTACAGTCTCCTGAACTTGCATTGGCTCAACACCTGTACAGAAGGAACAGAAAACTTGGCAGACGCAATGCAGTGCAACATGGCAGCAACATCTTACATTTTCCAATGAGGACAGAAACTACTCCAAAATCAATCAACACAGAGAAGACCAGAGGAGAGACACCAGTTCTACTCTTGAGGCATACTGATACAGGTAGATTTACAGATTCTCCACCTTTTTTCCTAAAAGCAGACTGTTTGGGATCACAGACAGGCCCCACTATGTCCCTTTTTCTTGCCCTCCTCATCAGACACACAAACAGCAATGCCAGCCATCCCACAGCACTGTTACCAGGTGTGCTACAAAAATGCAGGTGTATCTTAACCACAAAAGGGATCACAGCCCCACCTTACTACAGACTAAATCTCATCCTTTTAATAATAATGGCTATCAGTACCTTTGATAGTATCCTACAAAACAATATACAAGTAGCAATAAGTAGTTCTACATTTCTGAAATCAGAGAATAATAATTCTGGTAATTTGTAAACAAAAATTTACACAAACTGAGGAACAGAGATACCACAAGATAATGCTGAACATGTCTTGCAAGAGGCTTACTACATAATTCTTGTGTCAGACAGAGAATACAGGCTCTCTGTAAGAGAACCTTCAATATAACCACTGATCCACTGAGAGGGAATAGTAACTAGCAATAAGGTAATTGTTTTTGCAATTTAAATTATTTAATTCTATTACAAAATATCAAACGCTTCTAACACCATGTAATAGCACCCTTGCCCTTTGTGTGAAAATAAAAAGAAAATATTGCTTATGCAGTTGTTTCTTTGTAACACAGTTTGTTGGCATTTCAGAATATTCATCAACAGATTACTTCATTATTCTCTGAGCAGAACAAACATATTATTATAAAGGATTTAGCCACATACAGGATGACAACTTTACAACAATCCGTTTCCTGTATGTGGTCAAATTTGCCACTGATTCAGATATTTCTGACAAAAGAAAGATTGCAGACCCAAATTATACTGTATCACTTATTGTACCTGTTTGAATGAGCCACTCTGCCAGCAAATTTACAGTCTGTGCCACCGCAGTGTAGTTTTCAGAGAGGAGCTGGATTACATTCTCTGGAGAACCTCCTGCTTGGAAATATCTGATGAAAGGATTACAAAAGAACTGTTTGAGTCATATTAAAAACCAAAACCACCTCTAAATAAAGGGACAGCAATAGCACCGTTTGTACATTTCACACACACTTCCATACGAAGTGACAACACCTCTAACACACATAACATGCTCCATAACACACCTCGGGTTACACTCACCTCTTCAACGTGTTAAATATGGATGGCTCCATTATATAGTCAGGGGTTGAGAATTTCTTCAGGCACTCTTGCTGCACTTCAGCATCATCTTCTCCCTCCCCATCCTCATCATCTTGCTGCTCACAAGCACAGTCCGGTCAGACCCCTCTCCTGTCCTGTCTCCCCCTGTTACACTAGTTAGGCCATTTCTGCCCACAGAAACACACCCACCTCGGTTCACCTGCTCTCCTCACACACAGAGCTTCTCCACGGAGAATCACAGGATCACCGAGGCTGGGAAAGCCCTCCCAGCCCACGGAGCCCACCCCGAGCCCGATGCCCACCCAGTCCCCAGCCCACGGCACTCTTTGTGTCCCTTCCCGGGTCACCTCCAGGGCTGGGCACTCCAACCCTCCCTGGGCAGCCCCTCCCAAAGCCCGACCACCTGTTCCATGGGGAAGTTCCCCCCGATGTCCCACCCGAGCCTTTCCCGGAGCAGCTCCAGGCCGTGTCCCCCCCTTGCCCTGTCTCTGCCTGCCCGGCAGCACCGCCCGACCCCGGCACCCCCTGCCCGGGGGTCGGGGAGGCACCGAGGGGCAGGGAGCCCACCGAGGAGCTCACCAAGGGTCAGGGAGCCCATGAAGGAGCCCACAGAGGGGCAGGGAGCCCACCAAGGAATGGGGAGCCCATGAAGGAGCCCACCGAGGAGCCCACCGAGGAATGGGGAGCCCACCGAGGGGCCCACCGAGGAATGGGGAGCCCACCGAGGGGCCCACCGAGGAATGAGGAGCCCACCGAGGGGCAGGTTTTCCCGCCGGGCCCCCCCCGCTCCCCTCAGCGCTGAGGGCCCCCCGAGCCCCCCGGCCCGCCCGGCTCTCACCGCCGCCCCGTCCGCCTCGCCGCCCCACTCGGCCGCGCTGCCCTCCAGGTACTCCGCGTCCTCCATCGCCGCTCCCGGTTCCTCCCGGTTCCTCCCGGTTCCTCCCGGCTCCTCCGGGCTCCTCCCGGCTCCTCCCGGCTCCTCCCGCTGCCCCCGGAACCCGCGGGGCGGAGCGGAGCGGAATGGCGGCGGGGGGAGGATACTGTGAGGGAGGGACACCGTGAGGGGACACCGTGAGGGGACACCGTGAGGGAGCGCAGGGACAACACCGGGGGGATGGACAGTGTGGGGACAGCGGGGGGACACCCTGAGGGCAGCGCCATCCCGGGGGGACACCGAGGGACATTCTGAGGGAGGGCAGGGCCGGGCACAGGGGGACACCGAGGGACAGTCTGGGGACATTCTGAGGGCAGCGCCGTCCCCAGGCAGGGACACGGCACGGGCGGGACGGGGGCAAATCCAGCCGGGAAAAGGAGCCGAAGGAAGTTTAACATCGATCTGCCCTGACCGGCAAGATCCCTTGGGATGTGCTCCTCATGGGATGTGTTCCATGGGATGTGCTCCCCATGGGATGTGCTCTCCATGGGATGTGCTCTCCATGGGATGTGTTCCCCATGGGATGTGCTCTCCATGGGATGTGTTCCATGGGATGTGTTCCATGGGATGTGTTCCATGGGATGTGCTCCCCATGGAATGTGTTCCATGGAATGTGTTCCATGGGATGTGTTCTATGGGATGTGCTCCCCATGGAATGTGTTCCATGGAATGTGTTCCATGGAATGTGTTCCATGGGATGTGCTCCCCATGGGATGTGCTCCCCATGGAATGTGTTCCATGGGATGTGCTCTCCATGGAATGTGTTCCATGGGATGTGCTCTCCATGGGATGTGCTGCCCTCCTGGCTGCAGCTGGGTAACAGCAGTTCCCTCCCTTGCTCTTCCTGAAGTGTGAAAAGGATGATGAACAACTGCAGATTGATGGAAATAATGAAATTTGTGGTAGAGTTGAAAAACTAACAAGTAGGGAAAAAAATAAAAAAATAAAAGATAACTTTAAAGAACGAAAGTGGTAAGATCTTTAGGACCGGACTTTAGTGATAAAGTTCGAGGCCCAGCATCAGTGTAGCTCTGATTGTCCAAAACTTGGCAGAGAATAATGTGAAATAACATTTCTGCATTTTCTCATTGCATTCCAAATTTTTGGGTGTTACTGTCACTCTAAGACAAAATCCTGAAGCCTTTGATCTAAAAAAGAAAAAGACTTAATAAACTAGGACTAGGAATTACAGACAGATGCAGAGGGTGTAAGTCTGAAATGAAAACTGATCACAGAACGCAGCCTCAGGCAGGAGATGGGCATTACTGAGACCGTGTGAGAGAAACAGAGTCCCTTTGTGTCTCTTCACATCCACTCCTGTTCTTCAGTTGTATAAGAGCTTAACTGTGAGAAAGGGGAGGGTGAGGGTGTGTTCTGGGATCTGGAGGGCAGCCAAAGCATTGCTGATTAATCACTTAAATGGTCCTTTATTCTCATTCAGTTTCTAACCGAACACTAGTAAAAAGAAATTGCATCGTCTTCCACGCAGTCCATGGAACTGCTTGGTAAGAAAGGCCAAAAAAGCCTGTTCAGAAAGAAGTTGTTGCAGGATCTTGTCAGCCATGGTCCTTGTTCAAGGGTGGTCACTGTGCTGACCAAAGCATTTACTGCACTTCGAATTTCAGTGGACAAAATATGCAGCAGCACCTCAAGTGCAGCACAGAGCGAGTTGTGCTGTCGTGTGCTGCCCTACAGTGGTGAGCCAGCCCTTCCTGAAACACTGCTTCCACATCTCTGGGAGCCCAGGATAATGTTCTGATTGCTCTGCCAGCACAAAGGAAAAGAGACTTTTCCAGAATAAAAAGCATGGGTTGAAGCAGAGGCACAACAGGCACATTCCCTACCTGTGCCAGACACTGCAGGCAGGAAGAGAGTGAGGGACATTTCAACACCTCTGGAATCACGGGCCATTTTTTATGAGGAACAAACTGGGAGGGAAGTGACAGGCTGAGGCTGGAAGCCAATGGAAATATCCTTGAGAAAAAGCTGTTGGCTCATCTCCATTTAGTTAGCGGGCAATTTCCATCCCCTAGAGATGAGAAAATAGCAGTAGACTCAGAACAGTGTGATTAACCAGGCAGAACTCCTAAGAAAAATCTGAATTTATGCTAAACCAAGAAAGAAAAAGTATTTTCTGGGAGTCTCAGAAGAAACACCTATACACCTCCTGGGCTTCATCAGCTCTCTTTTTTTTTGGCTTTTAATGATGCTCTGAGATGTGTAATTAGGTGTAGGACATTTCTCTGAAGGTGATTTCAAAGTAGCTGTCATGGTGTCTTATCAGAAGGTTCAGAAAACTTAAAATCAGAGAAAAAGCAAGGCCAGAACTTAACTAAATTCCAATGAAACTGGATGGGAAAACCACAAGGCTGAGACTTTATGAGGCTTAGGAGGAGATTCCAGTTCCTTCCAGAAGGCCCAACTAAATACAGTTTGTATGACAGATGTTTTCCTACAGGTAGGAGAAGCTCCTTTCCCATGACTGGAATTTGCCTCTCCTGGGTAGGATATTTGTATCTCTCTGAAGAATTTCGTTGTGCCCAGAACCTGAAATACTTCTGAGCCTCAGTGAAGCACTGTCAGATAAAATTTCTGTGTAATGACAACAGCTGAACTTGTAGAACCTTGATGGTAATTATGGTACAAAACTTCCTGCTTAGTGGAGTAGAAAATGGGAAGAGTCCACAGCACCAGCCGCCTGTAAGAGACATAGTGGTATTAGACATTATTGATATCAGTAATTTCAGTGCCTGAATCT
The DNA here is from genome assembly GCA_035222235.1 of Margarornis squamiger. Lineage (NCBI taxonomy): Eukaryota > Metazoa > Chordata > Aves > Passeriformes > Furnariidae > Margarornis > Margarornis squamiger. The sequence continues at coordinate 11,087,486 of JAWWTY010000048.1, forward strand.
TAAAACTGGAAGGTTTTTGTCTTTATATATTTATATCTCTTTATTTTGATTACAGTAACAGAAAAAAGTATTTATTTTTTTTTAATATATAAAGAATGAACAATACTCAAAGCATTTACTTTCAGCTTTCCTTGAGGAGAAAACTAGGGATGTGTAACAGCCAGACATTTGCTGAATAGCCCTTTGCAGCATTGCAATATCCAAGCTTGCCCCACTTCAGGTCAGTAACAAGAGGTAAAATCAGATCCAACCCAACAGTTTCAAGGTTATCACTTACACTGCGACAAAACATTGCATGTACCAGACTTGATTCAGCAAACTAAACTTTTCCAACTCTGGAAACAATGTTGTCTTCTAAAGTTTAACTGTGTTCTCCCACACGGATTTGTGTTTTACAAAGTTGCACTGAAACCTTCATAAATAAAAGCACTTAAGATTTACCTGAATGTCCCTGCAAGATTTATTATGCAACAAATTTTTCCCTAAATGCATTACTTGAGTACATTTCATGTGTAAAATATTCTTGAGCTGCAGTTCCCATCTGATGAGATTTTGATGAGGCAGTGATGGGGCAGAGAGCAAATTTTGAGATAAATTTTGAGACAGAGATTAAATTTTGAGCCCAATAAATACCCTGCGAAGGGCAGCCTCGAGCCTCTGCTGTGCTTTGAAGAAGCAGTAAAGGCATTCTGGAAAGTGAATGTCTGTAAAAAAGAGCCAGACCTAAAGGAATGTGGAAAACTACCTTATTTTTTCTCCTTTTTAACCTTAAAAAAACCAAAAAACACCCCCCCTCCCCCAAAACCCCACAGAAGAATAAAACAAGTATCAAATATTCAAGTTTCAATTCACCCAACTATCAAAATGTGTTGCTTGCTTTTTAAGCAAATTATTTAACAACCGTACTTCAAGATTTGCTGCCTAAAGGGCTGAATGTAATACAGTTGATCCACCAATTTCATCTGGTTCCTTCCCAAACTAAAAGAAAAAACCCAAACAGAAGAGCCAACTTCCAATAAAACTGTTTGCCTTTTATTCATATATTTTTTAAAAAATATCCACCCTGCCATTCTCTGTCATTCCCTCTGCTCCTTACCCTCTACAAATTCTTTTAGCATAAATTTGTATTGTGTAATCGTTAGCCCTTTACAAAGCAGCCAATACATTCAACTAGAGTTAAGGTAATAGCTTTCAAATGGAGTAGGAAATTACAGCAGCATCGTTAGGCTAATGAGTGTTGGCTAAAGAGTTCCTCCTCCTCCAGCAGAACCTCAAATGGCCATTTGTGTTTGTACCTGGAGATTGACAGTCCCTGGTTACTCCAGCCATTGAACAGGTGAGCCTTTGCCAGGTAACAGAGGGGTTCTGAGGCAAAACAGGGTGGGGTGGGGGGTGCTGACACGATGGCAACTCTGGTCTCCTTCAAAGAGCAGCTGAAAAGTTGGAATTATATTTTTATACTGAGCATTGCTTAAAAGCAGAGCCTCACAATGCCCCAAGTACCTTCCAAGATTACCTACAGTGGAAACACTTCTTGCCTCAAAGCAAGTTCCAGTTGATCTGTATACTGGTCATTAAACTCATCGTTCACTGAACCAGCTCTGTAACAGATGCACTAAGTGGTTTTTTTGCAGTTCCTTAATTGGAGATACCCTGGCCTTTCAGATGGGTATGTTCTCTGGCATGGAAAATTGAAATAAGGATCCCAAACTGGCTCACTCACCTGGGGAGTGAAGAATTTCCCCCTAAATCTGTATCTCAGTGTCCAAGGTGATGGATTTAGGACTGTTTAACTTTGGCTGAAGTTGTCTCCTAACTGCTCTATTCTCTTATCAACCACATCACTGCAGGAGGAAGGGGGTGAGGACAGGAGAAAGCTGAATCCAGAGGCAGCAGGTTTGGGGCCAGGCTGTAGGACAGAACAACTGGCTGTGAACTGCCCAGTTTTAAACCACAAACAGGTTCCCAAGAGCTGTTGCTCTGGCAGCTCTGGGTTTCCAGACCCAGCAGCCCCGCAGAGTTTTGCCCTGTGAGAAACAGAACTCAAGGTTAGCACCAAAACACTGGCATTAACCTTGTTACTTCGTTTGGGATGCTGAGCCTTCCAACAACAAGAGAACAGAAATTAAAACCACCGAGCTCCACATGCCCCACCACACCCAGCTCAGGACAGGCACTGCCTCAACAGACCTTTGAAATGAAATACCTGCCATGAATTCTTACACAGATAGGTTGGTTCTATCACCCAGCCCCTCATCTGGCTTTTTATGGAAGCTCTTCTGATCCTGCCAACAGAAAACTGATAATGGAACAAAAAAGGCCCGGAATGGACCCCCCTTCCAAGTGGCCTGGTGTGGCAATTCCTGCCCCTTACGCAGCAGCTCCTTCCCCTGCCCCATCTCTGCCATTTCAGTTGCAACAATGACACAATTCCAAAGTCACATCAAATACCAAGAAACTACAGAGAGAAACGCTATACTTCACTATTAATAATTCACATAGACTTCACAGCCTAAAAAAACATTAGTGTGCATAACAGAACAACAGAATTGAGAGAATTCCCAACATTACTCTCTGTCCTAAGCTTGTATTTCTGCAGACTTGAGTAGCAGTATATTAAAAAAATAAATTAGCCAACTCATTTAATAAAACAACTGGGTAAATTGAAGAGATACATTCACATCTTAATTCTGAATTTGCTTACATTTGTCTACTGGTAGCCCAGCTTTAGAAAGCATGTTGTTACATAAAATCCCCTGTGAGCATCTTCTCCCTCAAAAACGTATCATTCTCTCTGTTTGGGACAATGTTTAAAGGTTTCATTTTATCCTGTCATTAAATTTTGAGGCAGACTTCCTAAGTGAGAAAAAAAAATAGGAAAATCTGTAAATTCTGATTCTGTTTTGTTTCTTTTTAATTATCTATTACATATTTGGTCAGTTCTCCATGTGGCAGAGGTATCAATGAGCATTTGCTGTTGTTACCTTAGGGAACTCCCTATTTTTTCCACACAACCAGCCTAAAGCTACAGGATACAGAAGTCAGAAAAAAACCCAACCTTATTCTTTTTTGATTAATGCAGTGAGAGATTGATTTGTCTCCCCACCTCCTCCCAGGCTGCTCTTCCAGGTAAGACTTGTGCTTTAAACTGCACCCACTTTGCTCAGCTCAGTACACTGAAAGTAGACAGGATAAAAAGCAGTTTGAACTTTTAATAAGATGAGAATCAGGGTTGAAAACACTTAATTACAAAGCCAGCACTTGTGGCCGAAATCTTAGCCATGTCTGCACTACAGTAAAACACCCTGAAGCAATTTACCTCCCCAAAACTGACACATATCCACTCACAGGATGGAAGCCAACTGGTTATGACCATGATTAAAACAGGTTCACTCTTGGAATTTGTCTTGTCAGTCACCAGAGAGACTTTTCAGTGTAAGGTTTTCATCAGCAGAGCTTCAGAAATCCCCTTCGCAGCTTATTTTATTTACAAAGAGTTTGTCACAGAACAGCAACATTTTTTCCCAATGGATGAATTTTCAGAGGTATCAAGCTGAGGAAGAAGGGTACAGTGTTGGGTTTGGACTGCAAACAGATGTTTGCTTGTAAATATTTTTACTGTTATACAAAGTCAGCATGTATTTTAGGGACAAGGACCTGGTACTGTGTGAGATTTCCACTGACAGTAATCTATGGCCCTGATCCTTATTACAGTTCATAGGAATTTTATCATCTACTTCCATGGAAAAGGTCTTATGAGTGCCAGCATTGTTAGGAACACACACAGCATATCAGATACAGTTGGGGAGAGAAGAGAACTTACTCTCTTCCTGAATGATTTACATAATTTTATAACTTGTAACAACTTTATCACTCTCTTAGACATTTGAATAGCACCAATAACCAACAGTATTGTCACTAAGGCACTGGACTGGCACTCAGCTGTCACGGGCTCTGCCTCCAGATCTGGGGTCAATCTCCTGTGTTTATGTCTTTTGCTTTCACTGGTACATAATTTTTGACATTGGAAAACAGGAGAAATAATACAAAACATCCTACACCATTTACAGGAATACCGTGCCACGACGAATTACAAGGTGCTCAGATTCTGAAGTGATGAACATTAACATTTCTGTGCATAGATTTCCTGGTCCAAACTATCCTGCAGGTCTCAGTTCATGCAGCACAGTGGAGCAGAGCCAGCTTCTCCTCCTCTGGAGTGAAGGACATGCCTCCAGTTAAATCCTATCCTCGATGCCACCACTCAAAAGCTTTCAGATAAATGAAGAGAAGCCCTCAGGGCTCCTGTCTGACAGCTGATCCAGGACGCCTTCCTCTGCTCTTGCATCAAAGTCTGCTCCTAACAACTTCCACAGCTCCACTTTCAGCCTCTAAGAGAGCAGGTTTTGATGCTTTCAGAGGCAGCTGAATCCTTGTTTAGTCTGTAGTGGCTTTACTTCTCCACATTATTAAAAAGGCAAAAGCCTCCAGGGAGTTAGCACTACTCTGCTGCATCAAATCCAACGTGTGTTCTCATGTAAAGAATTACTAAAAGTTCTTGGGTTGAAATAAGTTACTGCAAATGCACAGTAGCTGATTTTGAAACCACAACATCTCTACAATTTATTATTATTTTTACAAAATACCCAAAGTGATCAGACCATATTGTAGGTTACTGGCTTGCCGAAGGTTGTTTTAAAATCAAAACCATTTCTGAAGTTACAGAAGTGCCAAAAACAATCTTGAACCAGGTTTGTTTGTTGGGTTTTTTTAGTTGTTGTTTTCTTTTTAAACCAACCCCCATCCAACAAAACAGTTGTATAACTTAAAACAGAAACAAGAGTTTGTGTTGGAAACTGTTTAAAAACCAACCCACCAAATCATGCTCAAGCAGAAGCCTTGTATGGCAAAGATTCAGCTTAGGGCAATTTAGTGCCAAGGTAGAAACCCTCCTTAGGTTTACAGTGGAAATACTGACACAACCTCAACTACAGTGATGCAAGTATGCCCTAAAAACACTGTATTTGCTTTTATTAATAAAAGTGGTAGTGTTTACATTTGCAGGTATCTTACACTTCAGCATCACGATGAATACTGAGTAGAATGAGTTAAGTTTTGGCTGTAAGGTCAGAAGTTTCCAAACAGATGAATGAGACAGAAGAGACATTCCTCAATCATGAAAACAAGAAGTTCAAATAAATAAATAAAACAAAACTAGGAAATATGGGTAAGCATTAGGTTGGAATGGTTCAATTAACTGCAAATTATGGCCACTAAATTAGAGACAGAAGAAAACACAGTTACTTATTAAATAGCAAGCATTAAAGCTTTATGGTTTTGTATTTAAAAAAAAAAAAAAAAAAGAAAAAGAAAAAAAGAAAAAGAAAGCTGTTAAAAATAAGACTTGCATTTACCAGGCCACCAAACTGCATGGACTAATAAAGAGACTAACAAAGGCAATACTGAGACATTAAGACACACACACACTCCGTACTTGTGCAACTCAACCATATTCAAAACAATTGCCTTTTTCCTCACTTAAGAAAAAAAAAAAAAGCATCCCCTAAACATTTCTGTTCGTATAAAGCTTTAGGTTTCTTAAACTGTTGCTGTCTTACATAGCTCATTGTTATTATGTGTCCTCATTAACAGAGGAAGAAGCTTATTTTGTTAATTTTTTTAATGGAGGTGCTTTGTTTCTCTCAGACAAGAGATTACATTCCTCACACCACATCAGGTTTTCTCCACGTATAAATTTGGTGTCCACACCAACTCCTCCTAGGCTTAAAAAGATAAGGGTTGGCACTGAAATAAAGATTTTGGCTCCTGTAACTAAAATTAAGGCTCACAATGAGTTTCCTTTCCACTACGTGTGTCCCGTTTTTACCTAGTGGAAACGCCAGCCCTTACCCTACAGGCACTGGATACATTCGGAATTGGAGGGGCCAATTTCAGTCACGCTCTCCTACAGCTCTGCCAAGTTCAGGTGACAACTCTCTAAAGCTGGGAACAGGAAAATCACTCTGCAAAGGCAAGGAACAACTGCAGCTAACATTTCTAGACGATTCTGGAAGATCACAAATCATTTGGAACCGAGACGGGACAGCAACTCCATCATGTCACTGCTCTCCAGTGGAGATGGACAAGGTGATTCACTTTAATTTAAGACTTTAGCCACAAAAGCAAATGAAAACTCACAATTCTGAACAGTTGCAGTTCTGAGTATTGAAAAGGCATCCGATATCTGAAGCAAATCCAGCTGCACATCACTGACCACACCCTCATTGTAATTTAAACTGGATCTCTTCCCAACAAACGAAAGCTAACAGGGGCTCCTGGGTGGAGGGAAGCTAGTGTGAAAGGCAAAGAGGCAAGTATTTTGGTGTTCACTTTTTGTTTCTTTTCTTTTCCTTTTAAAGTCACTGCAGTAAGATCCAGATCAGTTCAGGGGTGTAAATGAAGGGGGGACAGGGGTGTTTGAGTAATATAGGCTAACACTGTTCTAGATGTGTTATTACAGCTGTAATTTCTGACTCTGTACAAATTGTACACGTAGGTTTAGACACATGAAAAAGTAACACACTCACAGAGACATAAAACACCTAGGTATAAAATATAAAGCAGTGTAGTAGTTACTAAAATTACATGCTCTCTTATTGCTACAGTGATTTTTGCTCTTTTTTCTTTTTACTGTACCACATGTTGTTCTAAGCATATAATTTGCATAAATTATTCAAGTTTAAGAAAAAATCCACACATCTTCACTTTAAGCTACTTATATAGTTAATATAAAACAAAAAAAAAAAGGTTCTAAAGTATCTCTTTATTAAAAGAGAAATAAAAATGTCGTTTGAAACTGGGATTCAGTGGCCAAATCCAAGGGCAGTGCACACCTTGTCATTCTGGGAGTCGTTGCCCACGCAGCGCCAGCCGAGGTTGGTGGGTATTTGGCCCAGTCTAGAGATGGTCACCAGACCTGCATGATGCCCTACGTGTCTTGTTATTGTTCTGGTTTTTGTCTTTAGCAAAAAAAAAAAGGACTATGAATGACCAAAGACTAACATTTATAATTTGTAGCAAAATTTGGTTTATGTAGAAACAAGCCATGTTTTGCATTTGGATAGAGATTTAAATGAATTAAAGCTAAAAATTAAAAAGCACGATGCTGCAACATCTGGTCACTTGTTGAAGACCTCACTTTTAAAGTGGTTAAGTTTGCACAATTTGTACTTTTTTCTTTTTTTTTTCTTTTTTTTCCTTTTTTTTTTTTTTACTAAACAGTATTTTTCCTTCTTTTATAAACCAGAAAAACTAAACTACAGATAAATTTTCCCTACCTTGAGCTAATGCTGCAGATAGGGTTGACAAAGCTGTACAGCGCAATCAAACATACTTACATCTTAGCTCATTGTACAGGTACAGCCATAATCAAGGCACAAAGATCTTCTACAAGTTATTTTCAATAAAGTTGTACAAAATAATACATTTTACAGTCTGTACAAGAATAATAATCCAGCAGTAAAATAAAAAATGAGGGGAGGGAAGAAGAAAAAGAAGGGAAAGACTGTGAGGACTACAGTCCAGATAATGATTTTTAGAGCAGACGGGATCATCAGTGGACAAACTGAAAACAGTGTGTGGTTAAACTCTCTCTGCAATCACAGGCCATACGCAGTTCGATCCGCAAATGTCCATGGTTGTCTTTAGACCACCAAGACTGGTTTTAAAAATACCCTTCTGAAAGGTAGCAGTTGGTTTTTGCACTGTCTAGGTCTGTTGGAGAATTGTCAGTATTTCCGCCCAAAGCCACATTACAGTCAGAGACCCCAACTCAAGGGTCTGTCTTCACCCTCGGGCTGTGACTCGGCACCTTCGTTACTCGGATGCAGTGAGTGAGACAAAGTGGAGATCTCGGGGTCTGGGGTTATGCCCACAACAGTGCTAAATTACCTAAGGTTTTCTCTCCCCCAATTTTTGTTTTATCTTGTGATTTTTTTCTTTTTCATTCCCAATTCTTTCAGGTGCTCCACATTCAGGGCTTTTAATTAATTAGTTTTTATTTCTTGCCTTTTTTTTCTCTCTTTTTTTTTTTTTTGTCTTTTTTTTTTTTTTTGTTTTTTGTTAATAACAGTGTTAGGGAATCCTCATGGAAATGGCCTTTTTTAAGTGTTAGGGGCCATCCCAAACTGTCCGAGGGGTACAGAAGCAAGCTTAGAAGTGCTGCTATTGTCCAGCAAGGAGAAAAAGTTGAGGGGTGCAAATCAATGGGAGATTCAAACAGTTCTCTTCCACCCTATGTGGGCAAGGGTGTTTTTTTTCTTTTTTTTTTTGTTTGTTTTTTAATAAGGAATAAGGAGTCCAAAACACAGAAAAAAGTGCTCTCCATCACAACAACTCGTATTGGCGAAGGTGCATGCGCTGAATAATGTCCCGACAGTCATTGAAAACCCTGCGGATGTTCTCTGTGTCCACGGCACACGTGAAGTGGGGGTAGCAGTAGTGCCTTCCATCTCCACTTGCTGTGCTGATTCTCTGGGGGAAGGAACACACAGACACTGCGTTAGGATCACACTGGCTGGGCAAACCCCCCCACCCTCTCAAAGCTCGGCCAAGAGAAGGTTGAGACGCCTCTGGTGGGACTGAGTGGGGAAACACCCACCATTTCTCACCTAAAACACTCTCTCACCTCAAACACGACATTTAAAATGATCAGAATCACATGGTGGGAAGATCGCTGCCAACTGGGGAATTTCAGTCGAATAAGAACTCAAGAAAGTGCCATTATTTATAGGCAGCTTTGGTGAATTTGGTAACACAACTCCTAGTCCACTTGGCCATGAAAAAAAGTAGCATTTTTCCTTCCTGCACAAGGCTTTTATCCCAGAAAACCTCCCTCAACATTTCATTTTGCTCCATTTTAAAATGAGTCCAGGCTAACCATTGTAAGTAATTGTAACAATATTAAAAAAAAATAATCTCTGTCTATTATAGCTTCAGCTGACCAGTAATGGGAAAGATAATATGAACATTAATATTTGACAGATGATGCATCTTTTGATCCATTTCTATCTTAGGAAATAATGCATGGAATAAAAATCTGGCCCCATTAATAACAGCAGGGCTTCGTTCATCATTCTATTTGAGGTTTCTCAATTCTCACCCATTCTTTTGCTGTTTAATCATGTACTGTGTCAACAAGCAAATACCCAAATAGCACCAAAAAACAGCAGTAAAGCTCTTAAACGTAACTGTTTTAAGCAGTGTGGATGTTAAATATAAACAACACAGGCAGTGACAGTCTTTGGCAACGGTAGAAGGTGCACAAGAGTTTATGTTTGAGGAGAATCACATAAGAAATACCAAAAGAGAGGAAATACTTACAAGAAACTCGTCTCTAATAAAATACTTGGCCCTTGTAACTCTGGGATCCTCACCAGGCTCTGGTGTTGCTGATCAATAACAAAATAAATATCTTATTAAAACAGGTGTTTTCTGGTAATAGCACCTAAAAATCTTAGACTTGTTCTGTTTTCTGCTCAGGTATGATAGAAACATACTTGGCAAAACTGACTGTGAGATAAGACAAACCATAACACTGTTTAAACCAGCAAGATTTCAGGAGAACAAAGGACTATTACAGTGGCCACAGTACCAGTCATTTGGCAGGTAAGAGAAACGACCCCAGGCAGGGAATCCAAAGGACACATTTGTGACAAAATGTCAGACTGTGGTCAATGCCAAAGGAACAAGACTTTGTCATGATGAAATTATTATTACATTGAATGTGTAAAAGGCAGGACTCTCTCATTATTAATACCTAAATTGAACATTACACTTTGGCTGAAACACAATGAAGTTTGCACCTATTTAAGAGTTTTCAAGTCTTAGCTGAAGCTACCAAGAACATTACAAAAGTGATTAACAAGGGAATGATAAATTGTAAATGAAACTGAAAGATCTTACCATCATCTGGTGTAGTGTAGCGAGCAAATTCTGGAAAGTAGTCTTCAATTTTAGATTTCCCTGCCAAAACTTTCTCTGCTAGCAAATCTTGTTTATTCAGGAAAAGGATTACTGAAATGGTCCGTAGCCACCTGTGGGAAAGGGGAAACAAACCCTGTGAGAAGACACAGCCCAGATCAAACAGAAACCAAACCTGGGTCTGGAGACAAGGATGTGACACAGGGAGATCATTCTGAAAGGTTCCTTTTCCACCTGAATCCTGAGGGTGCTTGGTGGGCCACTATCCCTTTGTGCTGCTGATTCAAACCCACACCCAGGGAAGCACATCCATGCCCAGTGTGCTGCTCCACCACTGCTTTCATTACTTCAGCCATCAGTAATGGTTGGGTAGTAAGTGAATGGTAAGTGGAAGAGAGGAGGAAACCAGTGATGCAAAGGCAATGATCCCCCACCCAGCACCCCCAAATCCCCTCTTTGGCCCCTCAGTTACGTGATACAGACCACCCCTGTGGTTAGTTTGAGTCTGCACACTCGTGTCCCCTCCCAGCCTGTTGCACACCCCCAGTGGACTCACTGTGGGGGCAGAGTGAGGAACAGAGAAGGCCTTGATGCTCTGCAAACACTGCTCAGCAACAGCTACAAGATTAGTGTGTTATCAGCATTGTTTGGGTCAAAATCTAAACCATGGCCCCATATGAACTGTTATGGAGAAAATCAACTCTGTCCCAGCCAGGCCCACACACAAGTGCTGACTGCAGAGTAGGACAGGATCAGCAATTTCAGTGATATGAGCAACAACAGTGCAATTCACAGACCTGTTGTTCCAGATACTCTTGAAGAGGTTTAGTGCTTCTTGGAGCCGGTTGGTCTGATTGTCCTCTCGTATAACCATGTTGTAGCTACTGCTCGCCACCACAAATATGATAGCAGTCACATCTAGAGGGAGAAATAACCCTTGGTTAACACCCAGCTTCAGAAGGAACATCCAGCAATCCCCAAGGTCTGTAAGAAGCTGCCAGATTTCAGCTCCATGCAGAGGACAGGCTGGGCTGCTGCTGCTGACAGCTTTCCAAGTACCAGGAATCAAAAAGAAAGTGAAGAAACCAGGAGAGACAGGCAAGGCAGGCCCCAGAACAGAAGCTGACAGAATGACAGAAAATGTAGAAAGGAAAGGAACTGAAGCAAGAGAGAGAAACTGAAGAAAGCCAAGAGAAGAATTTAAAGAAGATTTGAGAATCTGTAAAGAAAACTTGAAACAACTCTGAGCTGCCAGGAAAGGACAGAGGGGAAGGACTCAGGACACAGAGCACTTGTGATCTGTGTGAACAGTAATAATGACAGCTGAATTCACGGGTGATTGCTCCAGTCCCCTGCAGTGTGCTGCTCTCGGGGGGCCATCTCCTCCCTGGCAGGTATTCCCAGGAGCACAGAGCCCAGCCCCTGTTTCTGTGTGGCTGTGCTGCCCCAGACTCCCTACCCTGACTGACTTCCAGGCTCAGCAGCAGCAGCAGAGATGAGTCAGCCCAGGAGGTGACAGGAAGAGGAAGGAGCAGAGGTAAATCCCAAACAAATCTGTTATTAATAGCACAGGAGAAAACACCCACAGCAGTTCCACACACATACACAGTGCTCAGGTGATGCTGACAGTAACTGTCCCATGAGTTCCAAGTTGCATCCTACTTTATATATCCTGTAAGATCTCAATGTAACTTCTCTACAAAAAGATGGGCTTCAGTGTAACTTCATCAATATTTTGGTCAAACAACCAAGGAAAAAAATACTTTCACCACCTCTAGCTTTAAGAAAATGTGTGGACAAAGGTTTGCCTTCCAAACAGAGATCGAGAGTAAAACAAAGCTGCAACGAGGCTACATGTCACACTTCAGGAGGAGCTAATTTCAGTGAGGGAGTTAAGAACATCATCACCTGATCCAGACTGGTGGGGACATGGTGCTGAGGGACTCCAGAGCTTCCCCATGTGACACCAGGTCTAACCAGAGAGATGTTCCCAACAGCCTCATTCTGCATTGCTGGCTCAGGGCTCATTTGGAAAGGAGCACCACGACAGCAACGTGGCTGCAATTACAGGCCAAAATCTGATATTCTGATTTTAGGCATTTAATAATTATCCTGTAGTTCTATATTTTGCATAGGCACAGGTAAACCTTCACATGGAAGGCAGAACATGAGTTGGAATTTACACTCACACAGCTGGAAAATAATGCACAAAGCCACCACCAAAAAAACCTAATTAAATGAAGACAGGGATGCCAAAGAAAATGAACCAACTTAAATTATCCAACTGGATAACATTCCCCTGAAGGTGTTCTATGCAGTTACAGAAGTCAAAAAAAAATTCCATCCCCTAGAAGGAGTTGAGGTAACTCCTTACCAAACCACAAGGGAAAGACAATGGCTTTCACACAGTGAGAAAAGGGAAGATTGGGAATTAAGAGTTTTACAGAGAACTATTTTATAAAGCAAACAGAAATTCCAGTCCTACCATTAAAACATTGGATCCATTTTCGGCGCTCATCTCGTTGCCCTCCAACATCAAACATGCTGAGGAAAAAACATAAATCCAATCAGGATACCTTTTGTGCTGGGTTTTTTGTCTGTTTCTGTGTTTATTTTTGTTTTCCATCCCCAAATGCAAACAGAAAAGGTAAGAAATTTTAGGACTTTGGTGTCATAAAAGCTAAAAGGAATCAAGGATTATGAGAACCTGAACAGGTAAACAGCCCAGCATGCACATGCAGAGGAAATTAATTTAAACCATTTTGTTCTTTGAGATTTAAAATAAAAGCAAAATATTGAACACCAATTTGCATTTCATTTTCAAGCCAGACTGCTAAATTAAAAAATCATAAAATACTTGCTTTCTATTAAACATCAACTTAATAAATACAGTAGTTTTAATGACTATAGGAGAGGCTCTCCTCCAATTTACCCTGATACTTGTCTGCATTGCATTAAAAAAGCAAAAAACAACAACAACAAAATAAAACCAAAAAATGAGGATACTTACTGGAAATTTACTTTATCCACCTGAAACTTAGTTTCAAAAATTCCTGATGTCAAAACTCTGCATCTGAGAAGATCCTGGAGCATAAAGGGAAAGTCATTGATTCAACACAGGTACTTGGGAATTTTTCATTTACCCAGCTAGGACAGCACTGGTGCCACAGAAGTGGAATGTAAGTCAGATTTCACAGGACTCTGTGTGAATACTGAATATAATCAGTGCATGGCAATAGCTGTGTTAGTGCCAGAAATGGCAATTATAAAATGAGAGTCTCCCCAAAGGCAGAGGGGCAGGGAAATGCTGTGACTCCTCAACATACCTGGTCAGATGGGGTGTACTCGTTCTGTTTGACGATGTCAATCTTGTCTAGAAAACTGGGGGCAGGGAGGAAAGAGAGAGATTGTCATTCTCAAATCAGACCAACTACCTAATCTTTAGTAACTCACAGTCCCCACGTAGGTTCTGGTGCATTTTAATACTCTCAGACTCACAAAATGCTGAAAAATCACACTGGAATTGCTCAGCTTGGGTCGCTGGCCGTGCTTTCCCAGCAGGAGCCAGCAGAGGGCCGAGCCCAGTTTAATTAATCCATCTGGGAATCTCATTCCAGCCCCTCCCAGCAGCTCCCTCTGCCACAAACATACCAGGAGTTTAATTTAAGGCATTTATTCATATATATCCTACAACACAACCAGCTACTGCCAACAGTAATGCAGTGACTCAAATAAATTGCCTACGTGCACTTTTTCTGAAAGTAAAATGAGTATTTTTAAACAACTTATCATGACTATAATTCTTGAAATAAATGAAATCCCGAAACCAATTTCAGCACAAGTTCAGTCAAGTGAGAGGGAATCCTGATTTTTCTGTCACTTGCTGTATCAGTGTTCCATTTCACTTTCTGTAGCAGCACTAGCAGGCTAAATAGATACTAAAAGATACCTATCATTCAAATTCATACTCTGGACTCTTTCAAATTCTTTTGCCAATTAACTGTAACCTCCTAATTATCTTTGACTTTTACTCAAAGAGCAAAAATCTCAGGGAAGCACCTTGTGAACTCTGTTTTGTTGTGGTGTCTCTCGGAGACTGGAGGATGAGGCCAAGCAGCAGCTCGGGATGCAGATTTGGGGTGTTTGCCCCCTACCCCAGCACCCCACAGGGACACCGAGTGCTCAGCCACCTCCCACTTCAGAGTGCCTTGCCCTGTCCCATTAATGATTAATCAGTCTCTAAACCAATATCCTTCAAGTTCCCTTGGGAATTCCTTGGCATGGGTTGTTTTGTCTCCGAAGCAGAGCTCACAAAGGAAAGGTGGATTTTCCCTTCCCTCAATGTGCATTAACTACAGTTACAGCAGCAGTTCAAAAGGGGGAAATGGGAGCCATGTCCCGGAGCCATGACTCAAAAACCCAGCACCAGTAACACCAGCACAGCACTCAGTCCTCAGTTGCAGCCCCTGCTGCCCAAGTGACTTCCTAAAACACCTACAGAAGGGGAGGGGAAAAATAACATTATATTTTAACAACCACTTCAGTGCAATGTCCTTTTCACCAGGAACTACATGATCTCGTTTCAGAGACACACGGAAAGTAATTCATGTCTAGTCTGACTTACAGAATTTTAAACACATTCAAATGTATCTCAATAAACACGCTACAAAAAACACGGGGCCAAGTGCAAAGCTCCATTTCCATGACATGGGCACAGACACACGAGGATAAAAGCGATGACAAACTGTGCTCTGCGATTTGCCAGTGGGACTTTCCCCCCATCTCTTCCAGGCTGTTAATTTCATTTTTTTTAATTTTTTTGTTTTTAATCCAAGAGAAGAAGTAAAACTCGTTGTTCAGCACACAGAGGATGTACAACAAGCAGCACGTTTCCACCGCACACTCCCCCCTAAGAGCGCACTTTCAGAATCACGTGGCGACTTCACAAGTTGGAGGATGCTTGAAAAATGTTCCAAACAGAACATGTTCATCAAGATACAAAGGTGATTACAGCAATGAGCCAGCCTTTCTGTATGGATTTATCCAAGCATAACATTTTCTGCTGGGTTCCACAAGAGGTAAATTTTTGGTTTTGTTTTGGGTCTGCTTTTTTTTTTTTTGTGTTTTGTTTTATTTTTAAACACTCTGCTAATCAGCTTAATGGATTTTGGAAACTGAAAATTAGAAAATAACAACAAGATATTGCTAAAACCTGGAACTGAAAGTACAAACCTCTTAGTGTTGTTTATGCAGACTATTTTTAGGCCTCTGATTTCCTTGAAAAACATCAGCCACATAGGAGCAGCAGTACTGTACTCGAGATGAATTCCAACAGCAGTGTTCATGCCAGGTAAAACAAGTTTGGAAGGAATAAACATTTCTTCTTCCCCCCAAAACAAGTTCCAACATCCAGTAACATCTGATCCTCGTAACAATACTCGCTGGAGAAGGAAGTCTTTCACTGTGTGACAGTTACCAGAAAACCCACCCTGCTTCCAGTGGCATTTTAGGGAAAAGGGAGCAAAGTGATCTGTTAAATAAAGATTTCCTCCTCTGTGTGTGCCCTTTCATGAAAGTCTGTCCTTTGAAAAGGCCTAAGGCATTAAAAGCCAGTTTGATTTTTTGCTCAGATGTAAAGAAAGGGGATTATTCTTTCAGTTGGACAGTGGAAAAATAGATGTGTCTATAAGGAGAAAAGAGAAGCAGAAATGTGAACCAGTCTGATACACCGAAAATAAGGAGCAACAGCAGGAGTTCAGGAAAGATCAATACACTGTGTTCAGAGCCTTCTCAGTCAATGTTAGTCAAGACCACACAATTTATCCAGTAAATTAAACTAATAATCCGGTCAGATGAGAACAAAGCCTAATTCTAAATAAACACAAATTCACCATCATTAATTTCTATTTTTAATTCTTGCCCTGCTCTACCCAAAACACGAGCGAGGCCACTGGAATACTACTCTGTGTGCAGAACTCACTGCTGTTAGAGACTGTTCTGAGCCTACTGGAGATGTGCCCACCATCTCCTGTGTCAGCAGTGAACTTCCAGGGAGAAACAGAAGTGACCTTGGTGAAATAATTCAAATAAAACTGTCAAACCACGAAACCAAACTTTACACTGCGAGCGAGTCTCGCACCAAGTTACGGAGTCGGTTTTTTCCTTGGGTAACGTTTTCCCAGAGATTATATGGAAAAGCTATTTTCCAGAAAGCAAATAATTCATTCAGCATCGCTGCCAATTCTCACTTAGGGCCAGATTCTGGACAGGACTAAATAACAGGATCAGCTACTGCTCTGCTAAATACTGTCACGTAGTATGTGGCGCTTCTGCCCGTGTTCTGAAACGTGGATACTGCTATGACACACACTCACAAAAAACCCAAAGACTTGAGGTTATTTGTAGCCACCGACATGAGAAGAAGCAGCTCTAGCACAGCAGCAGATGTGTGTCTGAGATATTAAAATGAAAAGTATTAACAAAAAATTAGAACAATCTGAAATAAAAAAAAATGTGCTTTATTTTTGAGTGTCCTTTTTTTTTTTAGCCTAGGGAAGGAAAAACACGTGTGAAATTTTTTTAAACAGATCTTTGCAATGAATAAAGCATCTTTAACTTAAAGGGTGCACCGAGGAGGCAGATTGACAGAGAGAGATACACAGAGGCTTTCCTTTATCCTGCACGTCAAAGCAATTAAGTCCCACACGAATGTCCAATTCTTTCTCAATTTTTACGAAGCCTATTCTGTCCAAACCACGTCCCAGTTTCACACCAAGCTATATGGCAGTCCCTGATTTATTCTGGAGCTCTTTCACACAGTTGCTCTGTGCCTGTGTGGGGGGAATTTCCTCACAGGGCAGAGCTGCTGCTGGACAAAGCGCTTGTCTGCCCTGCTGGAAAGGTGTGTGACACACGGCCCCCTCCTCCTCCGGAGCAGCAAACCCCCCTTGGGCCAGCCCGGAGGGGGAACTCAGCCTGCCCTTCCTCGAGCATTTCCTGACAGGCTCTTCAATAAACACCAACTGAAATTTTACTCTCTGTCATCTGACAAAATGGTTGGCAAAGGAGAATTAATTTTTATTTTTTTTGCTTTGTGAAGAAGAGCTTTTGTTTTCAGTCTAGAACAACAATGGAAAGGTCTCTCCAAACTGACAACACACCTATATTTGAAGAGCTTTATTCCCATCAGGTTGGGTTTTTTTTCTGGTCAAGTCATAACTTGAATTTGTATACAAAAGGTCTCTGTTAAAAGACTCACTAAGATCTCATCTTCAGCGTCAGCAAGATATTCCGAATCAAGAAATTTTCAACCCCAGCTAAAGAGAGCATTTGTTTATAACCCTCAATAAGCACTGGAACTCTGTATTTGTGGAGTTTCTGCCTCTGAGAGCCTCGAGGTATTTTACAGACAGTAAATCCCTCTCACAGCTCCTGCTGCCTTCACCGGGGCTGCAATTCCTGCCTCCAGCATCGCACCCCGAAAGGCACACCTGGCATTAACCCTGTTTAAAGGCAGGCACACGGGGGGCAGTTCATTGCCCAGAGTCCCTTGAGGCAGTGGAAACTTTCATTTCCACAGAGTCACATGTTTCTACCAAGATATTACCAAGAAACCACCAGAATATTACTTAGAATTATCAAGATTTCACTAAGAATTACAGTCACATTTACCCCGATCACCTCTAAAACAGTCTTTCTAATTCAGGTTTCTACGTCCAGAAAGAAATTATTATTTGTTTACTGATCTCCCCGAAGACCAAACTGTGCAAACACCCAGCAGATTTGTATTTATTTCTCCGTACTTTATCAGGACTACAAAATTAACACAACGCTCCCTAAAGTAGTTTTAAGCTGAAACTTAACATTAATAGTGTTTATTATAAACATGAGTGTACATTTTATTTTTCAGAACAGATCATGCTTTACTTCTACTTTACTTCCTTTTTAGTCCTTGCCATAATCCTGTATGTTATTCAGGAACAGCTTTTTAAAAGCTCACCAGTTAACTATTTGATAAATTCTTTCTTCAGCTATGCTGCTCATATTTATGGTATCCTGCAAACAGGGACTATGTGAAACCAAGCTTGTCGGGTTTTTCTTCAAAATTAAGTTAAAAATTACAATTGGGACACCAGTAGTTTTTTGTTTGTTTCTTTTTTTAAAGATAGATTAGTATTTTCTATTATTTGGTCGCTGAAGACGTGCCACAAACACGGTACTGGACGATTAGAATTGTTCAGAAAGGCACAGCTCTATTTTCTGCCTAAACAAAACTAGACAGAGAAAATAATTCCATCAAAATCTTTGCAATTACTTTCACTGCTTCACAGTTAGGAAAGAAAAAAGCCTTTAGAGACAGGCACATAGGGACAGTCCTGTAACAAGTACTATTGGTATAATTAGGAGAGCACTACATTGCATTTAAAAACATCTCATATATGATATTCCTGTAAGGAAATCCTGCACATCAGACCTCAAACATAAGGATCCCATTCAAAACCAGATTTATATTGGAAATGAACTTCAAAATGTAGTGTAGGACGTGAACAGAAGTAAAATAAAAGACAACTCTCCAGAAAACTTTCCCAAGGAGCTGCAAATACACTTTTGATGCCCGATTCCAAGTCAAGGGGTTATTATAATTTCCTTATCGAAGCAGCAAGTCACACAAAAAAGATTTACAAACAGTCTAAAGCTCAGAATTTAATTATAGATGGCATTAATGCGTACACATCCCAGAAAAGTGAGTCTGAGAGCGGCCCCAGCTGTAATTCCAGAAGAACCTCGAGCATTCCAGCCACTTGGAGGCGGAGGGGCACCATGGGTCTAATTTTGAAGCAAATAATGAGAAAGCTGCAAAGTATGACTCCATATATTTGGAATCATCTTGTGGTAATCAAGGTTACAGTTCCTTATATGGCGTGGAGAGCATGAAGCACACACACAAAAACCCCAGAATACTAAAACTGGGGGGGGTATAAAAAACTGCAACTATTGCAAAAAAACCCCACGACCCACCAGCAAAGCCCCCTTAGCTTTGTGTGCTCCCCATGAAGTTCAAACCTTGCCCTAAGAGCGAGGCTGGATCCGCGGCCAGCGGCTCCCCAAAGTGCCTCATTAAAACAGCGCAATCCGCATGAATGAGCCCGAGACAAACCCAGCAGAAGGCAAAGCAGCCCTCCAAAAAGTGCCAGCCAGCCACAAGGGAAATGGGGAAAAGGTAGGAGAAGGAGAAAAAAACCAATTTAAAGAGGTTGTAGTTGTCTTTTTTTTTTCCCCTCTTTCCCCCCCTCTCCGCCTGTCTAAAGTTAGTCTGGCTTAGAGGATGCACTAACTTTCCCAATCAGTTTTACATTACAGCACAAGTCCAGAAATAGCTCCCAGCCGCCTTGGCCTCTAGCACGGTTGCCATGACAATGGAACCACAGGGCTATAAATAGCTCATCAGCACCAAATCTTGTGAGACACATCTGGAATGGGGCCAGCCCAGCCCCGGCCTGACAAATAAAAATAGGCACAGCCGCTTTCAAAGGCTGCAAAGGTACAATGTGGCTCGGGCCGTGCGGGCTTTGGGCAGGGAAACGGGTTGGATTGCTTGTTAGCACGAGATTTATTTGATAGGAGATTGGGAGAGGTATAAAAGTCACTTTATTGCATGCTAAACAGCCAGCCTTTCTCTAAGGTCTATTTTTCTTTCTTTCCTCCCCCCTGCTTCCCTGCCCCGTCTGCAGCACAACCATCCCGCTTTTGAAACTCTAACAATGCAGCCTTTTGCCCAGGAGACCATTAAAATAAGGGAAAACAGAAGGAAAGAAAAGAGATCTTCAAAACTTCCCCCCCATAACTATTTCTGTAGGTTTTTGGCTCCAGCGTACTGAAGGGCTGCTGTGGGGCTGACAGGCATCCTGGCCGGGATCTGCCCCACCTGAAGCAGTGCTGGGGCCTCCAGGAGCCTGGAGCAGGGTCCAGAACCCTGGAGTGGGGTCCAGAACCCTGGGACAGGGTCCCAGAGCCCTGGAGTGGGGTCCCAAAGCCCTGGAGTGGGGTCCCAGAGCACTGGAAGAGGGTCCCAGACTCCCAGAGTGGGGTCCCAGAGCCCTGGGCCAGGCTGGAGCCCTGGCTGCTCCACCTCAGCATCACCCCCTTGGAGCCCTAACCCAAACCCTGGGCTGTGCTAAGGGTACCAACCCCCAGTGCCTGCACCCCAGGGCAGCCCTGAGCACAGCCTGAGCTGGGGGGAGAGTTGGAGATCTGGAGTCATGGAATAATCCATCCTGTTTCCCAAAGGCCCTGCTCGACAGAACTGCCTCTGGAGCAAGCATTTTCTTCCACTTAGTGGGTGAGAAAATGCTGTATTTTTAGCACAGACTCTTGATCAACCCATTCAATTACATCCAAATTATCTGTGTGGGAACAGAATGTTATGTCAAAAATGTTATTCAGTGTATTTGTCAATATTACCCAACAGAAGACATTTGTATAATCAGGAGATTCAATATTTTCTACAGCGCAGGAAAGCGGCAGTTCAGGACTCAGCCTGAAGTCGTGAGGCTTTGTTATTTCACAGACACTGGAAGTAGTAGTCAGTGTGATACAACACAGAGAACACCACTCCCAAAATATAAAATCTTAGTTGCTCTATCAAAAACCAATAGAGACTACAGATGGTAATAAAAAAACTGCAACTATAATAAGCATTAAGCCACAGTAAAATATCTTCCGTCTGCCATGAAGGCACCGCGCACGCACTCCACGCAAACTGCACCATCAGCCCACAGGATTCCTTTAGGTCCCTACATGGATATTTTCATTTCTAAAAATTGTAGAGGAACTTCCACCCAGGCTTAAAGCTGTATGTAAACTTCCCTCCCCTTCCCCCTGCCTTTTACCACATCCAGTTTGCTCCCCTGCCATGTGAACAATGAATGCTTCAGGAACAGCGGTTTTCACAGAGGTATTTTGGATAATGCACTTTATAACATGCAGAGCAGGATTTATTGGCTCTTATAAAGATACTCCAAGTTTAAGAGCCTATCCCCAACTGTAAGTTTTGAATTAAATTATATTAAAAGAGAACTACATATATATATATATTTTCTTCCTTAAGAAAGCAATTCATACATTACTATGAGGCAGCCCTTTCTGACTCATCTAATGGACAAACTTTGCGGGTTTGTCTGGGGGGAAGATGTAGAACCCCCAATGGCCAATATTCCAGCCCTTTGTGGAAGGGCCTCCATGGCACCCCCAGGACACCTGCCAGCTCTGCCATTGATTCTTCACCTTGGCTGGATGCTCCTTATGGATCCCCTCCTCCAGCAATGGCCTTGGAAGGGTGCACCCCCATGGAGATCATCTGTGCTCCTTCACCCCGACCAAGGGCACAGCTCACCCCAAACAGCTCCCACACAACACATGCCCTCGCAGAGCCAACGCGACCCCAAGCCCCGAGGCTGCTCCAGATGCTTCACTCCCACTTGGCAAGCGTGTGGGAAGGTGTTTTTGCACTCTCACAACCACCAAACCAGACGGAGCCAAAGAGCTCCCCCCACGCGAGGCCGTGTCTGTGAGATAAGCCCCGCAGCCCCTCAGCCCACCCCCCGTTCCTGGAGCTGCTCCGAGCCCCAGGCTGGGAACAGACGGGAAGGTAGCGGTGTGGATGAGATCACTGCAGCAGGATGTGATCCCAGGGCAAGCCCGGGGCTCAGGGAGTGGGAAGGGACATGGCGCAATCCCCATTAACTTTTTTTGTTCTTTTAACAAGGCTGCAAAAAGAAGACAAAAACCATGGGAAAGGCAAAGCAATTAAACGTTCACACAACAAAATTTCTCACTGCACTTTGTTTTCTGTCCTTCTTCTCCAACTTTTCTTCCTGAATTCTGGTGGGCCTGAAAACACCACAGACTGGGATCTAATTAATGAGGGAATTTCTTGCAAAACACTATCAAATCTGTATCAAATCTATTGCTTTAGATACAGGCTATTTTATCTTTTCTATTTTAAAGCAATTTTGCTTGCCTGCCTTCACTTTTGCTTATCCCTGTTTCTGTCCTGATGCTGGAAATGGTTTGAACCTCAAAGGCTCTACCAGCTTCCAGATTTGGTATATTTTCAAGTTACTTCAGCAAAAGCTCTGCACACTAAAAACTACAGTTTTTAATTTTACACAAGGATTTAAAAGCTGTAATATTTAATGGCAAGAAAATAACAAATTGTCTCCATGGTCTTTATTGTCTATAAAACCATCAGGCTGGACTAGTGACAACTCCAGTGTGGCTGACTTTGAACTTCTCTCCCACCTGCTCCCCGTAAACATCCATATTCTTAATATAGTTTTTGCCATGCCTGTTTTCTGAAAGGTGGAGAAAGGTCTGTACCTGTGAACAGGCTCAGGGACATTTGTTGTAAGTCCCAGACCTTGTACAGAGCAGAAGAAACCAACACAACTGCATCACTCCTGTGCTCTCTGGGGACTGAACTTGGAGAGAAACTTTAAATTTAATATTTTTCACAATCTAATCTAATTTAAATCCATCAGGTGCAATAGGGTTTAGGAATATTTGCTGCTAACTTAGACTGAGGAGCCTGTTTAAGCAAAGTCATTTAGGCAAAATTCTATAGGAATAATTTTCAATTAAACTAAAGAGTGCCTCTACAGAATATAAATTTGTTTGAAACCCTCTCATATTTCATTCCAAAGCAGGAAATGAAAGCTTCCTTTGATTCCAGCTGTCATTTTTAATATAAAACAACCTATGCATGTTAGAAGTCTATGCCCCTCATTGTAGGCTGCTCTGAGCAATTAAACAGGTGAACCTAATGGGATATCCTTTCATTGTGTTTCAATGAAGTATCTTTATTAACCTCATGGTCTGTAGCTCCCTCCAGTGCCATCAAATCAGTAGAACTGGTTTCAGTTCATAAAGACTATCACATACACATAATTAAAAAACTCCATTATTATGACAGAATTAGTGTCATCCCTAATAAATAATAAAAAATATATTAATAATTTAAAATATTAATAATTCTGCCTACTCAGGCACCATCCCAGCTGAGATTTGTGTTCAGCACTCTAGGAAGTTAGGTTCTTTAAGAAGAAGGCAGTGATTTTGCCTCTGATCCTGCTCACAGGACACTCAGGACTGGAACTGCAGTCGGTGCCACCCCAGGACTGAGTACCTGTCAATACCTGCTCAGGGCTGACAGTTCCAACAACTCACAGCAGCTCACATTTCAGCTTGGGCTTTTCTCAGAGGAATGTGCCTTCCCTCTCCTCTTCTTTCTTAACCATTCTGCTTTCAACTCAGCAAAACTAACTCCAGGCCTCTGTAAAGCAGACACACAGCCTGGCAACTGGTATTGAAAGCATCTGTAAAGAGCACACCTCTTGTTCAGAAGTAACACAAAGTTACTCCTTTTCTTTTCTAGAAAGCATTTGGTCAATCATGAAATTTAAAAAATTCATTGGAAACCAAGCAAATGATACAGAGGTGCAAAAGCAATTCTATGCTGTGAATTTTGAGCAGTGCAGTGACACTGGTCCTTGGCTACTATAAAAAGCATTGCCTGCAAATGTCTGGTTCTGTGTTCTTCTGCCATACAACAAAATGAAGAAGTCAAACTGAAGTGCTTGTCTCTCCCTGGTACACATTACATTCAGGCAGATGAAAGGAGCAAGAAATCAAACTTGAAGCCAAAATCAAAGGTAAACAATAAAGGTGAGCACACTACCTATGTGGGAAAGCCACTCACAGGGGTGACCATGGTTCTGGAATTGTGCAGTCCTCTTTTATTCTCCATGAAAAACCTGTCAGTCATCCAGTTTCATGGCTTTGTTCTCTGCTTAGTATTTTGCTACTCTTTAAAGGAAAATCTAATATAAGCCCCTCCCTCTTTGCTTACTCACATATTTGTGATAACACCAACACACAGCCACTGACTATGGAACTTCTCCCCAAAGTGCATTTGAGTATTTAGTGCTCTAAAGCCTGCACCTCCCAAAGTAATGTGGCTCTAAAAAGGCTCACAGCCAGCCCCAAATTAACAAGGGACGTCACACCATTTTAGAATCCTTTAAATGAAATATTTTGGCCCTTCCCCCTCCCTTTCCCACTGACCTGCTAACTCAACTCATTCTGAAACTGAATTTTAATCACTATAAAAATATGTACTTCAAACCTCATCTCTCAAAACACACAATGGTATTAGAACCCTTAAAAACTCTAATCAATCAAAAGCCTGTGTAACAGACAGTAGGATATACTCTGTGTTTACAAAATATATTCTAACATTTGCAAAAAACCCCCGTGTTTTCTAATGTGGACTTTTCTAAGCTTTCAACACTGAAGCAACGGAGAATTTAGAATGAAGTGTGCACAGGAAAAGTAAAATCCCTGACAAGGCACAAGCTTTGCCTGTTTCCTCTCTCAGCCAAGAGTCACGTCGGCTGGTTTCGGCACAGCGAGGTTTTCCATGGCAGTCTCTGACTCACAGAGGAACAGTCAGGTGCTGCAAAACATGGAACTGAGACAGGACTGGAGTGATGGGTGTGGGTGAGGGAGGTGGGAGAAAGAGTTGGAGGCGAGGGGAAGTTTTGGGAGGACTTTTAGAATCCCTTGTTCTCTAATTAGCTTGTGTTGTGACATTGTAATGTTAAAAGGAGGAAGTTGTAAGTCAGCTGCTTCAGGTGGAATTATTTCTTTTAAACTACCTTTATTGACTCTATTTATTACCTATATAAAAGTGTTGTAATTACCTAAACAATTACTAAATGTATTATTCATAGAACATCATTATTTCAGCATTATACAACTCTAAAAGCCCTCAACAGCAGAAGAGACAGATCTATCTTGAACTGGGACATTATACTCAGAAGAATATTAAGATTCAGGAGGTACCAGAGGTGACACATATGCAGTCTCAGCATCCTCACTGGCCTGCTTGTTGGCTGACTTTCCAGAGGCCAAGGGCTGGGAAAGCCTTCTCCCACAACCCCATCCCTCTCTCCTGCCACAGCTCTCTGCTCCCAGGCAGTGCCAGAGCCTTGACCACAAACCACCCTTCCTTCCACCTCAGCACTGAGCTATGTTGCACAAAACTGCCAAATTTCAATTAGTGCCATGTTCTCTGGAAACCTGAACTCCAGTCCCACCTTTCCTTAAGAAAGAGAATGAAGAAAGATTCTAGACAACACGACTGTGAAATACAAAATGGTGGGGTGAGTTCTACCTGTGCAGGTGGCAGGAAACAAACACTGAGAGGTGGGAAAGAATTTCATCTCAGAGGGCACTGGCTCTGAAACTCCAGGGATGCTGGTTTATGCTTTTTTGTTCTATTACACTGAAAGGGAAGTATCTCAGAGGTATGAACAACAACTCATTTTTGCACCACAAGTGGGTGGAGTCCCCGCCCTCGCACACTCGATCACAACTGGGCAGCACAGAATCCAAAGGAAGGAGAAGCCAAACTGAAGGGCCCAAGGTGTGCACTGAAGTTCCAGGAAACCTCCAAATTCCACTGGATGGCTAAAAGCCAAAAGGATTCCAGAGGACATGTACACCTTGACCACCTCTTTGTCTGCAGAGGGCAGTGTCTCTTGTTTGCATCTTAAATGGCTGAAACCCTAAACCTGAATTATTCATTAACAGTTTACAAATTTCCTCTTCTACATGAAAGAAACATTTAAACAGTCTCAGGAGAAGGACTGAGCTCAAACAGACACTAAAAATCATGGGTATAATTGCTGCAGTGGGAAAGACAAGAAGGGATCTAGGGTAGTACTTCTCTTCCTCCAGTGCAGTGCATATTCCCACATCAACATTCATTCAGGGGTTATGAACCCAGATGGGTCTTTTGGCTGCCCAATATCCAAGTCTATTATTTTGCCTAAAGACATAAACCCCGAAACCCTCTTATAACGTCCTGCTCTAAAGAAGCACTAAATGATGTGTAGCACCCTTCAGGGTTACAGCCTTGGTTCAAATATGTGCCTAAGACTTTGTGGCCACGTGATACTCACAGCCCATGGCTGGAGAAATAAATGTGCCATTCAAAGCTGTGCTGGGAAGCAGAGGCACAGGGCAGCTCCAGGGGAGCAATCCTGGGCTGGCTCACCTATTGCTCTCATACCTGCAACTGGCACCTCTGCCACTCAAGAGCACTGAAGACAATTCCAGGATTTCCATTTGTTCTGCATGACTAAAATTAGAGCTTCCGGATCATGGTTTACACTAAGAACAGCAGCAAGGTGGGAGAGACTCAGCTCAGATGGGTCAGGTAGGGAGAAAGGCTGGGGAGAACACTCCGTGGTTCTGGTGAAAGGGAGGCGTGTTCCTACACTACCTACACCGTAGCAGGTGCTTATTTATACATACACAGCCTATAAACACCATAACCGTATGTGAAACAGCTTTTATCACATGACAGTGTTTTAACTCCACTTCCTCTACTCAGTGGCAAATTATTAGACTCACCACAAAAAAGGGAGTCTGAGCACAGCAACCGATACGTTCCACAGAAGTTAATAATATGCGCCTGCTAAATATAGCCATTCCTGCTTTTCTTCTGCATTTTGCTGCCTCAGAGGTTTCTGCAGCACCCTGCACACACTGGATGGCTTGGGATGCTCCAAACTAGTGACAGGTGCAGAGCTTTCCAAACAGCACTTTTCCCTCACGCCATCCCACCCACGTTCAGCCTCGGCTTGTAAAGCTGCACTTATCTGCTTTGTAGAACTGCACACGCACAGGAAGTCCAAGGAACAGGCTGCCAACAAGCAGAGGAGAAAATTAAAAAAGATCTGAGACGCTAATAAACCGTGCCAGAATTACACACTGCAGCTAAGTACAGGTTTTAAGGGAACATCACTGGAGCCCTTCTGCAGATAAGCATACCCTTCGTTTTAATTAAAGGAGAAAATTTCCCTCCTTTGAATGAACTCACTTCCATAGGAGAGTCCCACATCTTATTAACACATTGGATGATTTTCAGTTTCTTTGATTAAAGACAATAGAATGGGGAAGAAAAAAACCTGAAGGTCTGTATAATTTACATTCGGGTGAGTGACTTTCTTGATCGTGGCTCCAAACACCAAGCCTTTAAAAAACCCCCACAAGCCCCACACTGCTCTGCAGCAGAACTTCCTCCTGTTACCTACATCCATTTTTAACAGCACAAACTCCACATACTTAGCAGGGTTACAGTCAAAAGGTATTCCAAGGGAAAATAAAATCTCCTATTAACATCACAATGAAAAAAATGCAACTTTTCTAAAAGCTGCCTGGACACAATCCTGAGTAAGGTGCTCGAGGGGACTCTACTTGAGCAGGGAGGGGGGACTGGATGGCCTCAGTGGTCCCTTCCAACCTGATCCATTCTGTGATTAGTGATTTCTAAGGGAAACTGCCAAAAATTTACACAGACAACTGCAGAGAAAAATCAGTTTTCTGCATGTTCAGCATTAAACCATTATGATGCCTCGTGGTGTGGGTATCAGGAATAGACGTGAAACAGTTCACAGTTTAAAAGAGACACTATTTAAACCTGGATATTACAGCCTGATTCACTCTGCAAAGCAGGTATGTAGAAAAGCAGCATGTGCTTGTACAGATTCTGGTAATTACAGAGGTTTGTTTCAAAAAAACCCGTGTTTCATACAGTGCAAACACGGTAATTGTCACATTATCTCACAATCTACATTGTGATTTCAATTATGCACAACAAAGGGACTGCTCATGAGAACTGAACTGAGAGGGTAAATCACACCCCTCATAATAATAGTAACAAACCTGTGTTCATTAGTGTCTGTTTGTTTTCAAAAGGTATTTGTTGAGCTATTACAAACATCTCTTACAAACTGGTGAAAAAGAAAAATGTACTGGGTGTGGCATCAATCTTTCATTTGTAAGGCTTGTCTTGAGGGAAATCAGTTTCATATTCTTCACAGCCACGTGACTTTATCAGAAAACCACAGTGCACAATTTTGGCATAATTAGCAGGACCTTCTTAAATACAGCACAGAAAAAGGCTCTGAGGGAAACAAACACATTTCACACCACCAGGGAAAGTCAGAGCTGAAATGGAGGTACCAGCCTCTGCACACAACAACACAAACCCTCTCTATTTTTAGTTCACAATTCCAATAAGAATACAGCTGGGAGTCTAATGAAATTATCTTGGTGACAAATTTAATGGACTGAACACTAAAGTTACTATTTTTAAATAAAGTTCCTAATTACCCTTCAAAACAAGAAGCAATTAAACAGCAGTGGAGCTACAGCTTCCCAAGTGTCTGCCGAGGCTCGGCTCCAATCAGATTGAAACTGGGAAATGGCTCAACACCTTTCTGATCCTAAAAATTGGTGGAGGGCCAAGCTTGGGGTTCGGTTGGGGTTTTTTTTAGTTTAATGAGAGCAGTTCTGCTTTGAGCTGTCCTGTCCAGTCCTGCCTTGCCCTGTTTTTCCCTGCCCGATCCCCAGTCCCCCTCCTCATGAGCCGGAATGTCTCGGCGCAGCTGCACAACCCCCAGAGCGGAGACTGGGGAGGAAAACAAACGGAGCACTAAAGGTCTGGAGAGAGCTGGTGGAAACCATCAATGAGAACACACTGCTCGGGTCCTAGAGTGGTTCAGCTCCATGAAAAAGGGCTGGAAAGGGGAGTACTGCAGAGGCCATGGCAAAGGGTCAAGGATCCACCTAGCCAAGAGCTCCGAAAGAGCACAGAGGAATTCTGATATTTGCAAAGTCACTGAAACAGCCACATAAATCTCAATAAAGTGAGTTATAATCTGACATGTTCCTCTCCAAATGGCTCTTTAAAACGAGACATTTTAATTACTGGTTCCCTTGATAACACACTGTGACACTAGTGAGCCCACTGTACTTGTAACCTCACATAAGACTATTCCACCCTCATGCATACTATACACCTGGTTTTTGAAACAAACTTGGAACAATTGGGTAGAGAATTAAGTCAGCTTTGAAAATATACAGATAACACACCAATATCTACATTTTAAGGTGACATAGTAAGACCACAGAATGTGGAATGCCCATTTGGGGAATATATCAATCTATGCTGGTAAAATAGGAGATCTCTAAATCCATCTTCTCACCCCTTCTACCAAACCACTTTGTCACATCAAGGTTCTTGATGACATTGCAATACTTCTTGGCATTAGTAACACAAAAGATGGATCACCCTTCGCTCATCTGATTTCATTTAAAACCTCACACTATCTAAAATCATCCAAGGCTTTTTGCAGATGAGAGCTTTTATATTTTTCCTGAATAAGAGATAGATCAAAACACCAGTTTCCAAACTCTGTTTCACCCAAGCCCGGCCTTTGATGACAAAATGTGTGTATCCTGAAGCAGTTCAGCTCTGTGGAACAGAGGGGAACAGTGAGTGCTCCAGGAGTAACAAGGAGAAACCACTCAGACTGAGGCATGACAAGAAAGGAGACTGCACACCTTAACTGCAAAACCTGTTCTTCATGGCACATGTACTACAGGCAGAGCTAAGGAAAAGACCAAAATAAAACAATCAGGAGGCTTGAGCAAGACTGGTGCACTCTTGAGCCTCAATTTGATGAAAGAATAGCCAGAGAATGGCCATAACCTTCAGGAAACTATGTAATATAAGTGCCTTGCCAGATATGAAGCTTCAAGATGCACATGGGTCCCTGACATTTTATACTATAAATGAGCAATTAAAGTCCCTCTGAGATGCCTTAACAGCAGAAGTGGTGGACAGTGTGGTCGTCAGCAACTTAGCAAGCATTTCCAACACTGGCAATAAATGAACCATCAAAAATGGCAAGTTAACACGTCCCGGGGAGTATACTGCTATTTTCATTTATTTATAAGCATTACTTAGGCTCCAGAAGGAATTATGTTTTTTTTGTAAAAACACAAATCTCTCAACAAAGATCCCCCAGCAGAACCTGGCCACCCGACCTGGGCTGGCTGTGGCTCCTGCCAGCCCCACACTCCTCCAGACCCTCCTCTGATATCCAAGGTTCCTTCCCTCCTCCAGCTGCAGCAGCTCTCCTAAAAACAGCCCTTTCCCAGCTTCTCCTCAGGCTGCAGTTTTACAGGAGCCCTCGGGAGAAGGGGAACCTTGTGCAGTACCCAAGGCACTTCACACAAAATTGTGCTGGGCAGCCAACACGTGTCAAGTGTAAATGACCATCCAGACACTGAAACCCCTCACTAGTGTAATAAACATGCTACAATTTAGCTTTACTGGCACATATCCTTCTCAGGGACTTAATTAGTGTACCACAATACAAACACAGTTAATGCAGAATCAGTTGTTACAGTTAAATACAATTCTAACACGTTTCAGCTACAAAATCAATGTATAATATACTACAAAGTAATCAGTTAAAAGGAGGTATTTCGAATCACCAGACCTCTATCAATCACATCCTGCTACAAAATTATTCTTAATCTCTTGTAAAATTTGCCAGCAATTTCTTTCAGTCTATTTAGAACTTAGACATACACTATAAAAGTACTTTAAGATTACTTAAGCTCAGCTTCAGTTTGAGAACTTCACCTAATACGAATTTAATCTATTTTTTAATTTTTAGCCTGCCCCTCCTGAAGTCAGGATTTTATGACCATGTTCTCTGCATGCAAGCACATGGTCTCAATAAACTTTTGAGCCTGCTGGTAAATTTATACCAAATGTACTGCAGACATCTTCGTCAGGGGGCTCTCAAAAGCAGGAACTTCGGCAGTACCTGGGAATGCAGGCGGGCACCCAGACAAAAGAAACTTAAATTGAAGTCCCCAGTGAAGGAAAGAGGTGGATCACTGAACAGTGGAGTCCACAGAGGAGGAAAATGAGGGAGAGAACATGCAAGTCAGTAGCATCAAGTGCTCCCTCTCCCTGGGACTGGCAGGGATGTATCTGCAGTGTTCCAGCCCAGGGAAAAATTGGGAATCGAACCTGGCGCTTTCACACTGTACCAGCAAATGTACTGGCCTCATTTGATCCTTGAATCAGGAATTTGCTGTTGTCTTCTATCCTTCAGAACACCCTTGGTTTTAAT
This sequence comes from Margarornis squamiger, assembly GCA_035222235.1. NCBI lineage: Eukaryota > Metazoa > Chordata > Aves > Passeriformes > Furnariidae > Margarornis > Margarornis squamiger. The sequence goes on from JAWWTY010000048.1 coordinate 11,118,529, forward strand.
TCCTTTTTTAAAAGCAAGTCTTTAATGAGGTTTTATAGTATCCTTTTAGGTCTTAGTCTGATAAAAGTATTCTCCTAATTGTCATCCTGTAATCTTGACACGTTTCTTTTCTACAGCAACACAGCACGAGCGATAAGAGCCCTCGTAAACACAACAACCAACTGTGCCACAAGAGCTGTTGTGCCTGCTGAGGGTGAACACCAGCACCAGCAGCTCCCAAGGTCAGGCAAAACCTCCCAGCACCTACTCACCCACCAAGGTGAGGAAACTGCAAACTCCTAAAAATACCAGTGACACCTGCTCCACCTTCAGAGCACACAGGAAGCACATCACTCCAACAGCCCTTCCTGCTGCAGCAGCGTTTTCTGTGGCTTCCACAGCAGCAGCAGCCAGACACACTCAAGGGCTGCTCCCTCTCCAGCCCCCCAGTCAGTCCTGCATGGCACCCACATCAGCTCTCCCAGCCACCAAATGCACCCAGGAGCGTCGCTCCGGCCTGACTCAGGCCGTGCAAAAATGATGCAATCAATGCCACGCTCTCTCTTGTTTCCTCGAGCGTTTATTTATAGCTTGCCCTGTATTCTGTGGCTGCAGACCTTCCTCCTGCAGGAGGGATTCCTAGGGAAGGCTGCTCCAGCCGCTGGGGAAGGCTTTTAGTCCGCTTGTTTCTGTCTCCTGCTGAATTGTTTGTTCGCAGCGCGGCTCAGGACAACCCTCGCTGCTCAGGGCTTTCTCTGTTTGCACAAAAGGACCTTGCATGGGCATGGGAGGGAAGGGTGAGTGAAAATTAATTCTCAGGGATTAATAAGGGTTGTGACAGTCACTTTGATTGACTCTCACCACTTGACAGCTACTGGTTTTCAACACTGCAGTAAAATCCAAGAAATCTATACCTTTAAGTTTGATACTCACAATCCAAGATTTTGTTTACTCTGTTTTTTAATAAGATTATGGGAATTTTACAGTAAAACTGGGCACACTTTTTATATTAATGGGTAGAACTTCAATAAATAATGAAGTCTGTTACACCCTGGGTGCATGACAAACTTACAGGGTTTACACAGACACAATTCCTCCTCTTATTTCACTTCTCACCCTAATCGTTCTGGCGCAATTCATTCATTCATTCCCAGTTCAGACTGACCACTACCTGTCTTCACAAAAACCAGAGGGCTGAAGGATTACTGTGTACACAATAATCTACTATTTTACCCGTTCTAATTTTCTCAAAATACGTGTTTTCAGCAATGCCATCACAGAAGTTTCACCTGCAGTAAACAGAGTTATTTTTAGGGTGAGTTTGTTGCACTTTCCCTACCATGAAAAAAGGTATATTCTGGGCCTAGAGAAAATAAAAACACAGAAAAAAGAGCAGTATCATTTGCAAGATCTATGTACAGTGAAAGCAAACCCAAGAATCTCAAGCTCTCAGTATTTATGCAGCTTTGCCAATTGCCTGAGTTCCTGCATGTGCGAAGCCTCATGGAACACCAGGTCTGTTCTGCAGCAAATGCACCCCTGGTCTGTTCACCAGCTCTGCAAGAGTAGCCCAGCCCAGTGTTTACTACAATGGTGAGATCTCCTCACTGCAGGAATGTGTGGCATGGCTGGAAGGATGAAAGGCTGCTCAGCACAACACCGAGGAATCCACGCCATCAGCGATGCCTGTGAAACCTGTTGTTAGTGCATTAGCTCACAGGAGGAGAGATCCCACAAGGGTGAATCCAGGCTCTTCAGTTTTTCTTAATCTTTACAGGCATGAAAGAAGAATAAAATTGTGTGGTAATGCTACGGTAGGAGCTGCATTTAATGATCTTATGTAACAATACAACATACTCCTTTCTTGAATAAATTATTTTGTGTCAAGTGTGTAACAAGAGTGATGAGTCGCTCGAAATGGATTGCACATTGAGTCAGGGCTGCGAACCCACGACATCTTGTTTACTGCTGCATTAGTTGTTTGACAAATATTTTAATTAGATGGAAAATTATTTATGAAGCCTCAAAACCTAACAAATCATCAAGCAAAATAATGAGCAAAAATCAACCCTATACATCTCCTTGATTAGAAGTTGGTAACAGTACTTTTCAGGGTGGCAACTCTCTCCCTGTTTTGCATCACTGACCCCAGGTAAGTTTAGCTTCAGGCATCAATCTGTACACAAATACCCAGGTTTGTGCAGAGCCAGTGTTGCTCCCTAATTCTCATTCTATTACAAACTCATACCTACCAACAGAGCAAGACACCAACACAATATTCACAGCATCTCCTCCAAAAGCCTCAGTGGGCAAAAGATGTTTTCTCATATGTTTCTTGTATATTCTCTCACACTGTTACTAAATGCCACAACAAAAACTTCTGAGGGAGGGAAAAGAAAACAGTGGGAAGGGATGAGGAACCTGTTGCCATTAAAATGCAGAAATTAGTAAGAGTTTAATTAACAGAAAGGTTTGGCTTATATTCCATCTCCTTGCATTTCAACTCCTTCCCTTCACCCACAAAAAAATTCCACTGCATTTGCATTTCTAGGTTTGCAGAGAACAGAGCCACAAAAAACAAAGCAGAAGCCTGAACAGGTATCAGAAATATGTTGACTAAGAAGTCCAGACAGCACTGAACCAAACAGACTTGAAAGCAATTACAAAAATATGCATCCGACATTTGCTTTAAAAACGCCTCAGGATTATTTTCTCTTTTGAAACAGAAATCTCATGGATTACGCACATTTTCTCATTATCTGCATGTTCAGAATCATTTGCTGATGCAGGCCTAATATTCTTTATCAAACAACACACTTTGCCATTTTTACCACTAATAACATGGAATCTGTTCTTCTCTTCAGTGCTTTATTTTTAACTCTGAAAATTAACATTATGGGTATAGGCCACCCATCAAGAAATTGGGCTAAAGAACTTTGTCTGCAGCATTCTGAACTGTAGCCAAATACTTTTAGTACAGAATTATCTTCTGAAGATGCATCATTCTTAGGTTTAGATAGCAGTAGTTACACATTCACATTCTTTGGTAATACCATCTTCGGTTTCAAAGCAGACTGCTAAAAGAAAATACTAGTGGAGATACATCCTGAGCAAACTACACATGGGACTCCACAGAGTTTTCTCCTCCAGCCACCTAAAATCTCAATATGTCTGTTTTCTAACCCTGCCTTCATGACACTCTCCTGAAGTTCTTCTGACATTCAAAATGAAACTTCTCTGTTAGATGAACACAACCTACTGACCAAATCCTGTGGGTGTCTGCTTATGAGCTCAGGAAAAAAAATTACTATTTTATGGACAAATTTTACTGAAATAAAATGCTACCATTCATGCAAACTTTGGAAAATACTCCTGATCCAGTGCATGGCTAACCTGAGCAAATGTTGTGCCTGTGACTGTTACTGAAACAAAGAAATAGCCCTTGTGTGAGCAAATGCTCCATTTCCATGCGAAACCAAATCGTTTAACACTCTGAGAAATGACCACCCATTGCCACTGAATCAGGCACCCATGAGCACAAAGGTCTATCCTTAGCACTAGGCAAGGGATGCTTTTAAACTGAAAGGCAAAGTCATAGTACTTGGATGCAGAACCGGGTCAGGAAATTGGGGAAGAAGTTCCAGCCCAGCCTTTTCACGCTCCTCAATCAGGTCAGCCTGGCCGCCAGCTGAAGGCAAATCCCCAAAATTTACAACTAGACAGGGAAAGGAAGTTGCATCTGCAGCCAAAGGCCAGAAAGGAACTGGCACATTAACAGATGTGTGAAACAAAGGAGAAATAAGAGCAGAAATGAACGAAGGCAATGGGTCCTGGGAGCTACAAAAGGTGGAGGCAGAAATCGCATTCCTGGAGCAAACAGTTAAACCCCTGGACAACAATTCAGAATGATGCAGTGGGCATCACACAGACCTCAACAGCCTGTGGTATGACTTCTTCAATTATTTATATTTTGGACTTCCAAAGGTCTTTCTGTCATTGTGGACCATCACCTTTGTATTTTCCTTATTGGAACACCTAATTCATAACACTCAACAAACCTGTTCCAGGACACCATTTGTTTTGTCTTGCTTCATACTGGGATGTAATTTATTTTGGAGACAGAGAAGTTTATCTGGGGTTGAGTGTAGCTTGAAATTATGAATTTATGATTAGCTGTGACAAGAGTGGGAACATGTGTTGGATTCATAATCCATTTATTGGCTAAATTTAGGTAATCTGGTTTTCAGAGCACTTGCCAGCAGGCACATCCCTGCTACTGACAGTCAGCAAGAAAGGGCACACACATGGAGGAGTTGGGGATAATTCAGCTATTTTATATTTGGACTCACGTTGTTGGTAGTGACTTCACTGCAGTCATGCAAAAACAGGAGTTACTGCACTTCCTACCATCTACAGCAACTTACTTCTACACCTAATGCCCCACTGGATTGCAGAAAAACTATAACCTGGGCTGTATTTCACTAAATTGAAAATTAAACTTGTTTAAAACATGATCTTCAATATTTCCTCAGGCTGAAGATGAGCAGGGAGAAGACCCTAATTCACTTATCTCTAAGTCCTCTGGAATAAAGGAAGGTGGGGTTTATAACCAAGACCAAGAATTAGAAGTTGGATGATCTGTCTGGGTCTACTCCTTGCCTTGCCAAGGAATTCACACAGCAATAGGCAAGCTCATCAGTTTTAGATCAGTCAAAGGGGACATGAGTATTATTCTTCCTCATGGGAATGTTTAACAATATAATTGTTACTGTCCATAAGAAGCTCGTGTATGCCAGGAATACAGGCCAGGGAAATTCCTGTGCTGCAGACACGGCTTGCAGAGCTGCAGGAGACAAGAGAAACCACCCTGCCAAAATCACATCGAATGGAAAGAAAGTAGAATCACCAAAAAAAGCAATAAATAATATGAATAAGAAACTAGACTAGCAGTAGTACCCCTGATAAATCAGCCACTATTTAAAAAGGTAGGACTTTGAGCAAACACACTTTACTACGTGTTCCATGAAGGGAACTTTGTCATGAAGTGAAATCAACGTGGAAGAAAATCATTAAGTGCTCAGATCGGGGCTCTTAATTGCTCTCTACAAGTCTGCAAATCCAGAAATAAAACACACCATAAATCTTAATAAAAATATAAATAATTTACAACCCGTAGCACATTAGAAATCACAAAACCAGTGTGTCCACACGCGCTGATCCTTCAGCAGCCCTGCACAGCAGTCGGTTAATAGCAGCACTCCCCTCCTTTCTTTGATAAGTATTTTAAAAACAAACATCTTAGAAAATACTTCTCATAAAACCCTTGTGGAGCAGCCTGGCAGAGTTTCAAGGTATCAGAGAGGCTCTGCTGGTGCTGAAGCTGGAGAACCACAGCTCTGCCCCTCGAGCAGCCGCCTGCCTGCGCCTTCTCCTTCCCGAAATGGCAGCGCGGGAGAAGAGCGGGCGGCAGGAAATAGCGTGAGAATGGGCTCCCTCCCGCTGCCTCCAGCCCTTCCTGAGAGCGCAGGGTGTGAGAGGGGCTGCTGCAAACACTGTCTCTCACACTGCTTCCTTTTCCACCCCAGCCAAAACCAGGAAGGGCCAGCAGGGAGACAGGCAGGGAAGCGCAGCGTAAAGCGAAGCACAAATTCCAATCAGCACCTAAGGCCACTAAAGCAAAAAGTGGAGGATCTGTGGGCGCAGCCGAATATCAGCAGCTCTGGGCAAAGCTCTAGAAGGCTTTGCTTTTCATTTGCTGCACAGTTAATCCAAAGAGTGCTGACATCAAAACAAGTTTCTTCAGCCATCCATGGACTTTGGGTCAGACCTTCCAGGACGGTGCCCTCATGCCCTCATGGCACAAACAGCGTATTCCTATGGGACAGATCCCACTACTCTGCTGTGTGTTTGTGAGACTTTCAGACCAGAGCTCCTCAAAGGAAACCTGAGGTAGAAGTATTAGCAACAACAGCCCTTCAATGAGATCATGTTTGTTCATATTTGACAGAAGGCATATATTTGTCAAACAGGTCTTGGCACATCGCAGTGGAAATGGCTCCTATATTTTTAATGTTAAGTAATATATTCTAAATAAAAGGCAATCCTCTGCCTTCGGGGAAGGAATACAAAGGGTGGTAAATAATTTAACATCGTTTGGGATTTTCTATATTCTAGACACTTCTCTGTGTTCTTGTTTATTATTAGCCAAGAGCAGGATCACATGGCAGCTTCAGCACAAACGCTCCTTCTCCTCTGTGGAAATCCCTGCAAGATGCAAGGGCCATGAAATTTGCTCTCCTCACAGCTAATGCTCCCTCCTCACACAACACATTCCTCTCAAACTGCGGACAACCTCACAGACCACGCCACTCTAAAAGCAGAATTGAAACTAATTACTTGGTAAGTCCAGTTAAGAAAAGGGAAACAAGCTGCCTTTCCTTTCCCTGCCTCTCAAGACTGTCAAATATGCCTGGGCAGGAAGTTCAGTAAAGCTCACGATGAGCAGAGGCAGCTCCTCTTTCCAGATGAACTGGGCTCCTCCAAAGTGACATTTTCATCTAGCCAGGGAGCCAGGAGAAAGGGCAGGATACCAGAAGGGCTCTCCAGCAGATGAGGTTACTGGCCAGGCCTCCCAGCTTCACACCTCCAGAGACGCCAAGTGCAGGCAGCTGGGAAGGTCCCTGTGGCTTTTGGTAAAGTTGTCCTTTCTGAGCCAACACAACCAGGAACTCGATAACAGCATGTATTAATGGTCACTTCTCATGGAAGTTGGAGTGATTCAGCAGGAAGCACTGCAGTATTTAAAGTTACTGCCGAGCAACAGGTGAAAAATGCCATTTCCAGACTAAACACCCACAGCTGAGTTAGGGAGGTACAACACATTGACAATTATATTTGTTCCACTTTCTCGGGAATGAACGTGCAGCAAAAGTGGCTTTGCCCTCAGGGCGCTCCTGACCCATCAGAAAGTTCCCTTCTTTCCTCAGCACAAACTGAAGAAGTTTGAGCCACCATGTCCCCAACATCCTTCTTTCCCAGATGCTGCAGCCTCCTGCAGCTGTGCCACCCAGCCCTGAACTTTGGCAAGACCTTCCCTTGGGCTACAGCTCAACTGTCCACATGGAGAATCAGCTTCTATCTGTGAAAACCAGAATTGTGAAAGCAGCAAAGCCAGAAGGGAACTGGGTAAGTCCTCATGGCCCTCCCTGTACCTCAGTGCCACCATCATGCAGGCTGGGCAGAAACAGAAACAAATTTCATTTTCATATTGTTGCTTCTAAAAGACAAACAAGGCCCTGTAAGATACACCCTGCTAAAGACAGGCAAAATTGATTTTTAAACACTTGGCAGAATCCCCTTGCAAAGTTTCCTATATATAAACCGTGTCACAACAGTGAAAAAAATGTTCATTTTTAAAAAATGCAGAATGCTAAATGAGCCCAGACCAAGACAAACTTTACACTGAGCAACTCACGCTTCAAAAAATGACAGTTGAAAAAATTAAATTTTTTGACAACTATAAAAAAGTCAATTTTTGTGAACAAGAAATGTTTAGAATTTTAAAGCAAGTCACTGAACAAAGAATCCATTAATATTTAAGAATTTATTCAACTTTCAAGAGCAAGAAAGGATTTTTGGAAGCTGGATTGATCTTGAAAGTGAAAAGCCACTTTTCCATCTCCCATTTCCAGGATGCTGTTCTTGTTTTAAATGGGGACTTCAAAAGGGGATAGTGTTCAGAACCCAAAACTTCTCTCTGAAAGAGCTGACAACCCCAACACAGTTTGCTCAACTTCCTTTTTCAACTCCTACTAGCACTAACAGCAGCTTGCACACTCAAATTAAAACAGCCCCTACTTGATAAAATCAGCTACATTTTGTATTTTGCCTTTGCTACATTTTTGTTAGTGTGTCCTCACCAGGTTAATTTCAAGGTATCAAAGAAGTCAGATAATACAGGAAATAAAATTTTGCTGGGTCCCTTGAAAATTTAATATGCTAAGAACAAGTTCAGCACTACAAAGTGCAAGCAAACATTTTGCTATTAAAAAACCTCCTACTATGCATATTCTGCTATTAAAAACAACACCACTGCATGGTCAAACATGCCAGAAAGTACAAGAACCACCAAAATTAACAATCAGAAAGCTCCTCCTGCAAGACTGTAACATCATATTTTTTTAATTTTATTTTTTGTTAGGGAAAAAATCGAACCTGTCAGCAACGTTCAAGGTTTAGTTTTGGCTCACCAGCCCATGATGTAGAATTAAGTGTTCCACTAGATGGAGCAGGACGGTAAAGCCATCATGAAGGCCACCTCCCTTGCTGATCCATGACAAAGTCAATGTCCGGGGATGATAAGGATTTTAGCTTTCTTCTGTGCATTCAGGGCAGAACAAAATTTGCTCCTCTCTCAAGAAAGGGCAACACAAACCTCTCTTAGTGCTCAACAATATTTCCTTCTTCCCAGCACAGAAGCTGATTCTTAACAAACACTAACCAGAGACAGATAACCAAGCACCACCAGAAACAAAACCAGCTTTTCCTCATTTCTGTCAACTTCACGCCAGAAACACAAAACTTGCTGGATAGTTGACTGAAAGGGAAAATCTTGTAGCATTTTTTTATTTTGTAGCAACTGAACTTGCAAAAAGCTCGGTGCCAAATGATCAAACATGTGTCACCTAATGCAAAAGACATCGCTACACATCAAACAAATTCACACTGGAAACAATGGCAAAACTTCAAAGGGGCTCCTGCAGACCTGGAGCTGTGCAAGTCATAGTAAAATTATCTCTCTTGTCTCTTTTCAAACAGAGCTAATTGTTGATTTACCTTTAAGTCTACCAAAACAAACAAACAAAAAAAGGACCTTACAGATTTTATTTCATCAAGTGCTCTTTAAGAGATGCAGTATGAGACAAACTGCAGTTGCCCATCAGCAAGTGAAATGAGAAACCTGCATGTCCTTGACTATTAAACCCTATTTCAGCTTCCCCAAAAGAAGTAGAGAGTTTAAACTAACAAATACTATTTTTAACTATTCATATTCCAAATATAAGTCCTGCAATTCTTGAGTATAACACACCAAAAACACCGGGAATTGTCACAATTATCACAAGCACTTTGCCATAAAATTCAGAACCACAGTATTTGGTGTATGTGATAAGTAACTGCAAACATGCAGCAGCCTCCCAAGACCATACTAATTATCAGAGTGGTGCAAACACTAGAAGAGAACGAATCTCTCAGATATGTGCACGAAGGCACACTGGCAGAAGTGTTGGTGACTGAGCACAGGCTGCTTCCCATCCCTGCTGCTGCCATCTCTTTGGTTTTGGGTAAATAAACTGCACTGGAAACAGAAGTGACAAACACGGGCTTACTCCACACCAACATACTTTCCAACTTCTGAAACCTGCTGCAGCACCTGAAGTGCAAGAGGCAGGAAATTTGGCCTTTGAGACAACACAGTTGTCCCCTCATCAAGGGGCCAGACCATTTGAAAGCATCTGCAAGGTTCTCCATACAGACCTTGTCTACCTGGACCAGTGTGTCCCACCAATCTGAATAGCTGATTGCCAGGAGTTCACTGTGCAGCACCAGGACATGCAAATCAGTGTCATTAACACTCAATAACAAACACCTCCAGCCCAAAGGAGGGAATACTTACTACTGTGCACAGTCAATCAGCTGATACTCGTTAGATCTCTCATAACAGGCTTTCACACCTTCGTCTTGCCAGAGTGTTTTCGTGTGCTCATAAAACTCCTGGAAGAGGAAAACAGTGTTAGCAAGTTGGATTAGAGATGGGGAGAATCAGCAAATGGAAGGGATCATTGAGTGATGCCATGACTGGAAAGGGACAGTGTACTTAACAAAAACCTTTAAACAGTTTTCAGAACCTGACTACAAGCTCAGTTGTCTTTCTCACCTAGTTTGATTTTAACATTCTGTAACAAAGAACTGAATCCAACTGCGAGGCAAGAAGGGTGAAGTCTTCATTAATGACAACTCTGGTGGCATTTTTAATAATCAATGTTATTTTGTAGTGTTTGTTCTGTAACTCACAATGCCATTGTATGTTACATTTATATGTCTGACACATTTTTTTTTCTTCAGTGAAACACTTCTCAATAATTCTTACACAAAACAGCAAATGTGATTAGGTTTTACATGACTTTGCAAGTCAGTGAGGATCTTTGGGGACTATACAGACATCTGTATCTTACTCAAGTCTGTATCACTTAGAGTATTTGCAAAATTTATTCTTTTACAGTGTTCAAAGACATTGAACTACGGAAGAAATACAGTGATACAAGGCCAGATGATGTTTTGTCTCAACCTTAAAAATTACAAGCCAAGATACAAAAGCAGACAGCCAAAAATGCAACGCTTCAGCTCTGCTGAACCAGTAACACAAACACAAAACACGACCAGAAGCCCTTTCTTTTTTATATATGAAAGATTCACTTTGGCTCCAACAGGGTGTGTGCAACAAGTTATTGTATTTCTGGCTATCAGGCTAAGAACCTGAATACTTGGAAAGAGCAGCAGCAGCCTGGTGACTTAAAAACACACACACCACTGTGGGCTTTCCTTTTATCAGTGACCATGGGCTTTTCTTGGCTCTCTCACAGGGCTTTAAAGTGTTCTGGACTAAATACTTTCATTTTGATTTTAAGTGGCTCAGGTAACTTATTCCAAATAATTTTTTTTTTAAATTTAGAACAGCATAAAACTTTTAATATAGTTGCTGTATGTATTATGTTTCTCCTCCTCCAGCCTTTTACTTACAGTAGAATTATTTTAAAGGAAAAGCATGTATTTGAATAGCCATTTTACTGCTTCAAGGTTCTCCCATCTCTTGGGATATCACACTCCCACATTCTTTTACTATCAGTGTAGTACGAAGAAAGAAGAGGCACATCCAAATGTGACTTCAAAGGTTTCACTTGAAAATACCTTTTAAAAAATTCCCTTTCCTACCAGAATGTTAACTACCACCTGAACAGCAGATCTTTAAATTGCATCCTAAAGATGCATAATGGCACCTTACAGTAAATTTAGTGATGCTGATTTTCAAAGCATCCTCTTGTGTAAGATGCATATGTGATTGTGTGATCATACAGTGGTGAATACCAATGATGGAAACAGCCTATCAGATGTAAATTTGATCTTGCTTTTATTGCTATTAAATATTCACCAGCTGCACATACAGACAAGTGGTAGTAAATGCAAAATACACATCGAAATTTTGTTCTGATTTATTTTAAAGTTATTATAAAATTTATATGTAGTATTAGAGGCGTCTTTTTGGTTTGTTTCCTGCTTTTACAAACAGTTAATGAACAAAAAGATGAGTTACATTTCTTGCATTAGTAGATAAAAAGATTTCACTTGATTTTTAGTATTTGCAGATTGTAAAACCATTTGCTTTTGCTATTAAGGGAAGTAAAAGATGAATCAAAATCTTAATTCTAGTCCAGTTTTCTGTCTCCCACTGTTGGAATTATGTTCATTGGATGCTCTAATTCTGAAGATTTCCAATTTCTTGACAGTTGGGGGACTGTCATTACCTTCAATCTTCAACTCTGTCACATCAAAGTGAGGAAAGTATCTTTGCAAAGCAAAAAGGAGAAGGAAGAGAATATGAAGGAGAGAGAGGGAATTATCTGCAATCTCACTATATTTGTACCAAACCCACTTTGGGACAGGTTTCTGTATTTATTTTTAAAAGTAACAGCTGTCCAATGCAGAACATCATATGACTCACTCAACTTATTACTACAAAGCTGGGAAATTGAAAAATTGAATCAGCAATTGTACAAGTTGTTTGGGTTTTTTCCTTTGCTGTAACAACAGCTGAGTCAAATGGACACACACCATTTAAAATTCTCATCTCATCAAGATAACTTACACCAGACTTCAGATGGTTAATTAACTGTTTGGCAGAAATAGAGTTCTAATACAGACATCTGCTTCAAACTGGGGTCAGCATCTGCCAAGCCAATTATCTCCAAATATGCCCCCAAACACTCACTTCATCTGCATTACAGTAAGGAAACAAACACCAGGCAAAGACACATTTACAGAAAATGCACTAAAACAGCATCGCCTACAAAGGTAGATATAAAGTAAAAAAAAAAAAGGAAGTGTCTTAATAAAAAAAAGTCACAGCATAGTAAAACTCTGCCACAAAAATCCCTCCTCATTACTGCTTCTCACTACAGCTACGACACTCTGGTAGAGAGCAATTCAAAGCAATTCAAAGAACTTCTCAACTCCATCATACCTTGTGGAGAAACATTCAGAGTAGTTTCCACAATCAGACCCTTAAAATGGGATGAAAATAATCCCAGTTTCTGGCCTTAGCACAAACACATTGATAACCAAAAGCCCCAGATTTAGTTTAGCAGAACATACCAGTTACAAGTTGTTTAGAAGAGTTCTCCCTTTGTTTTAAAGGCATTTTGAACTTCTAAGAAAATATGTGAGCTACAAGGATGGGATAAAGATCAATGTTTGTGCCTTGTTAGGCCAAATTAGCAATAAAATATTTAAGACTGCCTTTATGCCTGTCCTGCTAATCTGAACTATAACCAGCAATGCTTAAGCAATCTCCTCAGTATGGTTATTAACTGTGCATGTGGGATGGAAAAAGAATTTGAGTTCACATTCTTTGAACTTTTTATTGGCATTTCAAAATCAGGATCTACAACAAGTAATGAGTAATAGATTATTACACCAGGACACAGCAGGGTTTTTTTGGGGTGGGTTTTTGATGTTTCTTTTGGTCTTTTCTGTTTGGTCATTTGTTTGTATTAATTTTGTTTTAAAAACTGAACTACTACGTGACTTGTGATAGTCAAATATGAAGGCCTCTTATTAATAAACCACCTTTTGTCTTCAGGCCACATCAAACACGTCTTCACACATGTTGGGGCTGATGCTGACCCAGCTTACACAAGTGTAAACTAGGAAGGTGTTCAAAGCAAAGCCAGAACCAGGTCTGCAGAGTTCCCCTCCTGCTTTATTAGGAACCTCCTTACAGCACTGACTGAGTTTGGAATTAAGACATAGTAGCTAAGTGCAAAAAAAAGCCCAGATTCTCCCTCCTCCCCGATACACCTACACTAACCACAATTCTGGAATAATGTTTAAGAGAAAGAATAACACAAGAAATCCTCAGCATCCCATTTGAGTCATGGAACGTGGCCTGGGGCTACTCTCAGGGAAGGCAAGTAAAACCACAAGATTTGTGAGGTATTTAGGTAAAACAGGGGCTTCAGAGGCCACCAGAAAAATCAAGGCAGCAACAGGGTTTGTTTTTCAGTTAAATAGGTCTAATTTGTAGGAGAGCTCCAAAAATAATGTGTTAGGAAACAAATTAACCAAAAGTAGCAGGAAAATTTCCTGAAAAGAAATAGCCAGAAAACTAGTCCTTACATGTCTGGTTCTTGTTTCCACAACACTGATTCATTTGCTGGCACATTCTAATATAACAGACTCTACAGCAGCATCAACACAGGTTTCTCTTGAACTATAAAATGGAACTCCTAAGAAAACAGCTCAAATAAACACACAATGCTAAATAACAATTTGGTTGGAGATGACATTCCACAACAAACAGGATTTCAATGTCAGGCTCCAATCAATCCATAGGATTTGCAGTGTATGATCACATTATCCACTCTTGCCCTATGCATACTTAAAATTGAAACAAAAATATACTCAAATTATGTCATTTTCCATGAAAAAAAAAAAAAAAAGCTGCAGTTCCCCAACACACACCCAAGATCCTGTTTGAACTGCAGCTGAAGCTGTGTAAAGCAGCAAGAGTCAACAGGAGTGGTGACAGGATGGCACCACCAGGGAAGGCGAGAAGTGAATTCTTCCTAAGCAGTATGTGAGCTTTGGAGCATTTATTCACCACCAGAACAGACCTTACATTTTTCAAAGTGCTACCATAACCCCAAAGAAGGAGAAATCTTTGAGCAGGGAAAAGAATGCCAATGTAACACAAATCTGCACAGAACAAACAGGGCCTGACTTTGAATCTGCTTAGGTTGGGCTGGGCATAGTTTGAATTCTGGGCACAATCCCGACCAAATAGGCTACAGAAACTACAAAAAACTCTGAGAAAATCCTCCCTCTGGGTAAAACTTCTCTGGTCTTCCTTAGATAATTGAAGGATCAAGCACCACGACTTGCTGATGAGGAGGAAGCCTCATCTCTCATCACACTATAATACTTAGAAAGTCCTATTTATGTGAAAGGCATTTCCTTATTAATGTTTCATTTATTAGGCAACACTTTCCCCACCAATACAGTGAGTCAATAGGCAACATTTGCAAATCACTTGTATTCACTTACAGGAATCTCTGCAGACCTCTAGAGAAAAAGAAAACCATCAGTGGAAATCATCATGTAAGAGGGATGCTTGGAAAACAGCCCTTTGTTCCAGAAAGGTCTTGCTGGCACAATTCTGGATTAGAAAAGGGGCACTGCAGAGCCTAATCAAGTTTAAAACCAACTTGCATGGGAAAAATTCAGCAAGTTGAATAAATGGCAGCAGGTAAACAGTGGTTGTGCTAAAAGTCACACCAGAGAAAGTGTTGAAGAACTAGGAGGCCGAAGATTTTGGTTGTTAAAAAAAATAATCCTCAAGGGACAACCTCCAGGCCTGGGAAAAAAATCAAGGAACTCCAGTCTGCTTTTGAGAGGCATTCTAAAAGGATAAAATATTAGCAGAAAATGAAAGAGAGTAACTGGACATCCTGTCTACAAGGTTTTGTTCCCTCCAGATACATAAATACTCAGGAGACTTTTAAAAAAAATGTTTATGAAGCAATGTTTTACAGGCATTAGGATGTTGGCCGGGGCAAACATTGGCAGAGTTCTTGCCACTGTGAGACCGCATTCACAGGAAACTTAGCATGGACATGCAACATTACCTTTGCTTTGTAGAACATAATATAGGGTGGATCCTTCATCAGAACAGTTTATTTACTAATTCCAGCAAAAGTCAATGCCATTGAAAAAAACCCTTACCTACTAAAAGGTGTGTACAGCCATTACACAACACTGTGGTTAAAACTGGGATTCAATTCCTGGGCAAAGTTCACTGTCCCATGGAGTTACACATTTCATAATAAGAGTTTTAAATAGGTCACCAACTTACAAATCTAATGATTAAAGGTCAAACCAAACCAGCTCCTGACTGTAAAATTCTGTCTTGGAGGACATTTGCTTCCCAATGTGTTCAGCTTTTAAAAATAACACTGGCCACTGGTTTCAAGGGCCTTTGCAGACCCTTTGTAAGGTGGGGGCACACCAAGTGTCCTTTCCTGACAGCCAGGCAGTTCTGCTGCATTCCATGGACTGACCACATGGGAACAAGGCAAGGTCACAGCATGGCAGGGCAGCACGCTGCATTCCAAGACAAACTGCACAAGTGGATTTTCTCCTTCCAGGATAGATAAATACACAGCAAACGGATTCATTTTTCATTGCCCATACCCGAAATCAAGTGATTATTACTGACTGCAAGACTACTTGGAGAAGGAAGCTCACGGCATCTTTTCGTTGCCCCTGTGTTTGTGCAGGGATACCAGAACGTGCTGAATTTGTCAAATCAGACAGTTTAATAAGGCACTTACTTGAATAGGGAAACATCTGCATTCCTAATGGTGTGAACAAGTGTTAATTATTGCTTGCTATTTTAGGCAAAATATGCTGATGATATCACAAAGGAAACACATACCTACAAATAGTTGAAGATATTCTCCAGTTACTGGCATGTGTCCAGAGCTGAACACAAAACTCTTTGGGAGAGGCCAGAGTACTCAGCACTTCCCATAACTGAGTCAGAAATATTTTCATGAAAGGACTCAGTCTCACTATCAACAGTTTTTCATGCTTAGAAAAGAAGAATGATGCTGAAATGTTTTGGATTTCTGCTTATGGTATTTTTGCATTTCTAGCAGCACAAAGTAAACTGGATGTTGCTGCAAGGAATGGCCAGTGGGAAGCAAATTTTATTTAAGAAACTTCTGTCAAGTTCCAACTTACATTATTCCCCTTTGTTAAGAGTTTCAAAACACCACAGCATTTGAGAAATGTGCCAACACACAAATCCATACTCACAATCAACAAAGTGCCTTTGGTTACAAGTCCTCACTAACATAATATGACACTCTTTCCCTTTTATTTCTCCTTTCACTGCACAGCTCAGTCTGGTGGCACTCCAAGCTTGGATGGAATCCTTTCACACAGCTCCTCATGGAATTCAGGGAGGGGAGGATTCACTTGTGCTGAGAGCACCCAGGTGGAAGTTGGCAGATATGTGGACCCTGCTCCCCGTTCCATCAAGATTCCTCTGCAGTTTAAAACTGAACAATCAGTGCTCCTCTGCTTCTTCAGGCAATTCATGAAGGGCTCAAAGGTGCTGAGAGCATAAAAGGCTCACAAAGAAGTCTTTACCCCATTCCATCACTCTCCTGGGGCAGTGGAGAGCGGTAACAGAGGCAGTTCAACCATCAGCTATTTTTGTAGATCTCTGGCTAAGAAGGCAAGTTTAATAAAACTCTGAGAAATTTCCTTTGAGCCTTAAATCAGGGTTTGGAAAATGTCTTTCATACCACATCATTTTGCTGCTTTCTGTTTAATGAATATATAGTAAACTTAAGCAGTTAAATCAAATGGCCTTGTTACCTTACAGGGTGCTAAGAGCAAACACCCAGGATCACACTGCAGCTCTGCTGCCTCCTTTTAGGTTGGAAAGAAAAAGCAGCAGAAAAGGGTGTAAAATAAAACAGTTCTCCTCATTTTAAATTCAGACAAATCCCAAGGACAGCTCACTAACCACCTCACGACCTTTCTGAAGAAGCAGAATCTGTCTTCATAAAAGTATTCATAGGCTCAGAATATAGCCTACATGAAAAGAATCAAGCTCACAGATACTTAAAATAGATTAATTGAAAGTTCTATTTAATTGCTGGGATTTCTTTTTAAGAGTAAATAACCTCCCAGTTTCCTGGAAGCTTAGAAAAAAATAAATCTTAAATTTTACCAGAACACTGAAGAAACATCAAGTACTCTCCAAAGACAACTTTACATTTAGCACTTGTCAAAACAGCAAAGACTATTCCACAGAATCAAAATGTACAATAGATCATGATGATTTTCACTTTTTAATTTTTAGCTGCTTCCATGCTCATCCAAGTTCATCCTTTACTCACTTAACCTGACATAACTCAAATTTAATAGCCAAAGTCACAGCTCTTTCAGAAGCAGGTTTACCACCACCTTTCCAAGTCTTTGTACCTTACAGAATTTTTATGCCCAAAGGCACTTCTGTCATGTGCCCCAAAGTCATGTTTACAGGGCAATTAACACATCCACTTGTTGCTCAGTCCTCCTGAAGCCTCTCACAGAAACTCTCCCCAAGCTACTGCAATACCAGGGAGGCTCACAGGTATAATTTTATTTCATCTATGCATACACCAATATTTTGTGATAGTCTCTTACTGTGATTAAAACCAGAAAATGCTTAAGAATTCCTATATTAAATCAGGCCTATTTCCTGTTTAATTCAGCTGACAGCTCTTCTATTTCAACATAAATTGAATTAATCTGTTCTTGTTCTTTAAGACTGCTCTGAGGGAAACAACGAAGATGTATCAAGAGAAGTGAAGTCACGATTTCTTCAAATGAACCTAAACATGAACTTCTGAACCTATAAATATGGTATGGTACGGTATGGTGGGACTCCACTGGATAAAAATACAAGTTCACAATAAAGCATTAGCATTCATTTCAAATGCTAATCAAATACATTAATAATAAAGCAAAATACAGGGTGGGGTTTTAGTACTATAAAAGCAACTGCACCACAGAAAAGAAATGCAGATAATGCACATTGTCTGAAGTCCTGAACTGCAGGTTCTCCAATGTAAGGAAATTCTTTGTGGGATTCCAACAGAATTATGTGAACACTTCAGTGAAAGCACTGCAGAATTAAAAAAAATAAATCACTTCCAATAAATAGGTTAGCAGTGTGAAAATCTGCTAGATATTCATAGTCATACATAAGAATAAACATTCATATCAGGCATCTTGTCCATGTGGACAAAAATCAGAGATTTCAGGGGATTCATTTGCAAATCATTACTAGTTACACATGTTTTAATTACGAGAAACAGAAATTAAATCAAGTGGCTGCCTCACAGACCCTACACTAAAAGAAGGCTTTGAGAGAACTCTTTAATTAATCTCTATTCAAGGAGTTATTTCTGCTATTAAAGGACAGGAGAACCAGCTTTACATAAATCCTGTTAAACTCTGATCAGGTAAACTCAATTGGATTATCTGGAAGCCCATTTAGAAGGAGCTGCTGTGTGTAGATAAGATAATTGAGATTTAAAAAAGAGTAAGCAAGGATTATTTCAGAGGATGTAGCAGCACATCACTGATACTGTCTGCAAGACTTCCCACTCCTCTCTGCTAACAACATTCACATTCTCAAGGTAAAAATACTTTACATATCCATACTTTTTACCAATTTTGCACCTCAAGATGTGACTTGAAGATACATATTTATCACTCCTTAACAGGTAACAAGATATAGAGAGCACTAAAAAAAATAGTAGAGAGGACACTGAGGTGTCTTGCTCAAAATCCTAAAGAGAATCTGGACAAGGAAAAGCTGGAGCCCCAATATTTTCTCCCTGTGATAACTACCCTAAAATTGCACACAATATTACCCAGACACCAGGCTCTGCCTCCCACCTTTCCCACCTTTCCCAGGAGTGTATTCACTGAAGGGAATACTCTGCCTGCTTCCACACCCTAAAATCTGTGACATCTGAGATACCCCCATGGGAAATGCCCCCCTTGCAGTATGTTTGTCATTCCATTACAAAGCCAGTGATGCTGTCAAACCAGAAGAGCTTTCTTCTTCTTCTTCCATGAAGTATTTGGACAGGAAGAATAATATACCTATCATTATACACACCAGGGTGATTATCTACAGGGACACATAATTTTGTTCTGTTGCCTACATAATTAAGGAACACTTTTGGCAGCGAAGAGATCCCAGTTCACATCTTTTCTTACTCAGGCTGTATTATGTTGTTACCTTCTTGGAGATCTCAGGCTGTATTATGTTGTTACCTTCTTGGAGATCTTGGTGTCACAATCATGTAAGGACTCCACCAGCCCCCTCTGATCCTGCTGCCCGTTGATAGCCCACACTGTGCACCACCTCCTTTGTACCACACGGGCCAGGTTGCAAACCTGCCCTCAAAAGTGATCCCTGTTAAAAATAATCTCCCCAAAATAGAAGAGCAGAGGAGTAAGGGTTACCAGGGTTATTTTTAACCTGCCTTGGTTCAATGGTTTGATTTACACCGGGGACCCAGCAGAGGGTTTTTTGGCCATGCTGGTGTGGAGGAGAGGGAAGGGATGGCTGTGGGCACACGGGATGCTGAGCTGGGCTTTGAGCCTGAAGCCAGCGTGTGGTAAAGCCTGGCCTCAAGGACACCACTCAGAAACCAGAATAAAACTATTCAGCAGCAGTGGGAGAGTCAAAATAACTACAGTGGAGCAGTGTAGTAAAAAATAAATGGGGACCAGACCAAGAAAGCTGCAGACAATTTCACCAACACCCTAAAAATGACCATATCTCTTCTAAACATCTTTGATTTAGAGAGCCAAAAGCTGGAGTCACTGCCCTGTTATTTTGCCTTTCAATAGCTAATATTCTGATTCTACTACTTTTTAAATACCATCTCTCTGAATTTATAATGGTATCTTCAAGTGGTATCTTCCTCAGCTGCATGCAGATCAATTGAAAATAGGCAGTTGTAAATCCTGCCCTGCTATTTTGACTATTTCCTTAAAACCTGAGAGTTACAAAGGGACTGTGACCCAAAATAAATAGGTTTTATTTTGTAGCTTTGTTCAATTTGGTTGATCATGGAGTGTCAAGTGTTGATATAATGATAATATTTCCTTCCCTCTTCTAAAAGTAAGAGTGAAAAAAAAGGAATGAGAGAAAAAGGCCACTATTCTAGTTGGTATTGGGGATGAAGAAAATATCCTAACTACTGCCTGGTATGCAGAACAGGCATAAAAATATCACCTTTCTAACACAGCTAACCCAAACCCAAAGTCTGACACAGATACACAGATAGTCTGAATTACTGACACTGCTTATGAGGTTGTTTTTTAACACTGAAAACATACAGCTGTGTTGAGCTAAATGCATCAAAGGACAATAGTGATGGAAATGCCATTTGGAAGCCTCCACTAGAGATTTATCTACTAAATATTGCAATATTTTAAAACAGCAGCATGGTTATGTCACTTCCAGTCAGTACTACCCTTTTCCTTTCCCCATATGCTACTACTTGTATTCAAGAAATTGAACTTCTTAATACCAAGTGTGCTGAATTAATAGATCTCCAGCATACTCAATTTCCAGCTTGGAAGGGAATGTTTAACCTAGCACTGCACTGTACCATTATTTTTAACTCAAGCTGTTGTTTTTTAAGGGGTTTTTGATTCAGAACAATATGGTTACACAAACGACACACATTTCCTGCAAGTCAAAAACTGCAAAGCAAACAGATGAAGACACAGACTAAGAAAAGAATTTGAATAGCAGAATACAAAACTTGCTCTTTGAATCCTAAAATGTGGAGCCAGACCCCTGTACTGGGATCACACTAAAGCTCCTACATTTTTCTTCTTTCTGCCTTTCACATTACACTGACCCTAGCTGTTTGGGAATTTGAATTCTAGCTCAGGGAACCAGAATTATAAACAAAGATTTTGGTGTGTACTTGAAACTTCATTTAAACTACTCCTGCATGTACAGAAGGAGGAGGCCTCATGTTCTAAAGATCTCCTGTAGCTGGAGAAGAAATTCCACAATCCTAGTGCTAGTGTCTGTATGTCTGTGCACTGCCTTCTGGAGAGCTGGGTGAATGAACCCTTAGGAAAAGAAAAATGGGCATTTAAAGGGAAGCAAAACAGCCTTGTATTTAAAGGAGTGTGGTGCTAAGGGCTTACAGCCCCCAAAGAACATCTCCCTGGTAACAAATGTTCTTTCTCCCTACCTTCATGGTCTCCCTACAGCAGAGAGGAGCAGATCAAACACTGCACTGAGGAAAGCATGTCCTCTGAACAGCTGAAATGTGATTCCCCATGAAGAAAATGGAAGAGACAGAAGGCAAGTTCTACAACTCAAAACAGACAGCATTACACAGGGCTAACAGGGCTAAAAACCACCCTCCCTCCTTCTACATCAATACTTTCTACAGGAAAAGGTTACCTGCCACTCTATGCAATTCTTCCCCCAGTGTACTGGAGAAGGAAGATAATCAAGATTTCCTTAGATATAAAGCATAACTAGCATAAAGGCTGTTCTTTCCACTTGCAGAAAATTCTTTTTTCTTCAAACTTCTTGTAATTAATCTGTGACAACATCACAATTGTTTTTATAGCGGTACCCAAGGATTGTGATTTCTGACACTTGCACTGAGAGCTGGCACCTAGGGACACTCTAGATCTCAACTTGAGTTAGATCATGCAATGAAAATGCAGGTTCAGTTTTTCAGTTTTCAGTTTTCAAACTCCGAAATCAGAGATGTACTAGCTTATATAATCACTGAAGGCAGAGAGAGACAACAGCAGTCCTTCAGCATTTGTGGCTAATGTACATGCAGCTTCAAACCTCAACCCTCCAAACATTTACATATGAAATAGTTAATCATGCCAATGAAATAAGCCACTAGTCAAAGTTATGCACGTGCCTAAGCCTCTGTAGACTCAGGGCTTAAAAATTTAAGACTATACCTTTGCTCAGAGAAGAAAAACTAGTTTTATTGGAGCACTGTTATTCCTGAAGTTGTGTGTCATTCAACACAAACACTCTTCACTGAACTTGAAATTATTTATGGACCTTTTAAGTATATTTCTATTGGTTTAGACATCAAGGGTTTGCTATCATGTATCCTACCAGATGTAATCCACAGTGAATATTAATTTTTATATAAAAACAGTAAATGTAGCACATACACATTTGGCTTATTCACTTATCTCTACACAATTAACCCTTGCTTTCCGAGAAAAGAAAAATGAAAAAAAAAAATAAATATCACTGCACTCCAATCGATTGGAGGAAAAAAATCCCTAAGCTAGAAGAGACCAGGAAAATCAAATATTTCAGTATGAGGTAGGTCACAGGAACTTGTTACAACATTGTTAGAGATCACAACCTGAACTATCACAAACAACGGCAGGGAGAGCTGTGGGCCCCCAGCCAGCTCAGGAGCACATGGGGTGGAGGAAGGAACCACTGTCTTCTCTCTCCAGTATTCTCCTGAAACTATATTCAAAGCATGATTCTTTTTGTGCCCCCAGAAGGAGAGATCATCCATGAAGGGACCAAGTATTCCCACGGATAACACTACAGATGTCTAAATTAAAAAGGTGTCAAGTTAAAAATCTCAACATCTCTAATTTATTTAAGATGCTTTAAGACAAAATGACAGCTACTACATTTTATGTGCTAGAGAAGAATCATACATCTCCCTCTCCATCAACCTGTGCCTGCTGAACTTTGAAAATGACTGGATCTGAAGATTACAATGCAGTCTTTCCAACTAATTGCTAATAGCATGTGACTTCTGCCTTTTACCCAAAGCATGTTTCTGGTTGGTTGGTTTTTTCCTTTGACAAAGGCTGACCAAAGCACAGAAATTCCTAGGAGAGGCAACAGCTGGAAAAGGTAACTGTCACTGGTTTCACAGAGTAGCTTGTTCCATAGTGTTTACAAATCAAGAGTTACAAAACCTTGCTGTGGTGCAAACTATCCCACATCTTACTACTATTTGCACTTGCACTTTCATTTCAAGCACCTGCTCAGTCCCACATGGACAAAAAACTGTGGTGTAAATGAATCATGATTTTGATACATCACCATAAATCCTCCCCTCAGCCCCCTGGAACAGTGCACAGAGAGAGAAATACCTGCTCTGAAACACTCCTGTATTGCTGCAAGTACCAGGTACTTCATGGGAATTAATAAAAATATCTTCTCAGTGTTTAAGAGTTCAGTGTTTGCAAACTGTATTTTCATGGGCTTCTGCTACTTAGCCTGGTTGAGATACAGGAGAAATTAATCACAGTGAGTGGGCACAGAGTTGTATCATCAACCAAATAATTATCCTTTGTGCATTTACTCTGGGTCTGCTGGCACCTTGAATGATTAACTAGGACTGGGAGGGCCGAGGCAAGGGCGTCGTGTGGAGGCTCTGCAGAGTCTGGCTGACACAGGGTCTGAATCAGCAAGAAAACTCCCCTGTTCTTCCAGAGCAGAGAAATTCCCTATCACACAAGGCCAGCTAATCATCAACAGAGTGCTGAGTGTTTCTTCCCTCCTCCTGGGCAGGGCAATTCCCAGCAATGCCCAAGCTTTCCACCCAGCACTGTCCATGTGAACTCTGTGGCTGGTTATTTCACTAGAGCACAAAAAGCACCAAGGCACACCAAGGTCTCTGCATTCCTGAAGGATCAGCTGCATATCCCGCCTGGGTTGCTGCACACTTACTTGATGAGCACTGACCAAAGGCACCTCGTGTTTGGGGCAATATTTACTCTCATACATATATTTGCAACCACTGGACAGAGGGCTGGCTGCAGCCAGTTGCACTCACTCACCGGGGGGAAGTCGAAGTCTATCTGGTTGGCTAAATTTAAGATGTAGTCGATTCGGAACTGGTTCTCGGGGTTGGCTAGTTCCACTGGAGGGGCCAAGTTGCCCATTGCTGTCACTATTGTCTGCAAAGACAGGAAAGTAAAATACTGCAGAGTGTCTCAACAGCCACTTGGAATAGTTACAAACAATAGCTCCTAAGTTTTACCTCTATAGCTTCTTTAATATTGTTTTTAATATCCTGAATTTTCATTTTCTTCTCCCTGTAATAAAAAGATACATTATTAAATTTAGAAGCCACAAAAGCAGAATATCTTTTTGAAAGCAAACATGAACTTGAGAAATACTCTATCAAAACTGTATTGTCCCTATTGACTAAAGTGCTTTCAGTCACTGAAGACTTTTGTAGAGACTTGATTAAATATCTCAAAACTTCTCTGCTTCAACAGTAACATCTATTTGCATCCAAAAATCAGCATCTAATTAGGCTGAAATAAAAATTTATTACAGCCTTAGACTGGGACTAAGACATTCAACAAAATCAAACAGATTTTGATTCATTTGAATGCAAACAGAAGACATAAATGAAAGTTCTTTAGAAACATATATGCTGGAAACAAACAGAAAGACAAAAGGTTATTAAAAGTAGAAATAAATGAAAGGAGACCAAACAACCTCAGAGTACAAAAAAATTAAAGCACAGAAATGATGCCAGAACAGAACAAAATAGAGCCGAGAACTCGACCTGACAGAGACATTCACACCAACAGTTTGGATACAGAACCTAAAACAGTAAATGGTTAATCCAGGTATGTAAAGTCACCTCTTGATTACAAGCAGGAGAATGGGCTGGAAAAGCACTTGGAAGGAGCACCATCATTTGGGGTTAAGTGCAGCCAAAGGAACAAGCCTCAGAGGCTGAAGCAAGAGTGCAAACCCATTTGGACTGGCTTTAGTGTCAGACCTGACAACACTTACTTTCCATGCTAAACAATGCAGTCAAATGAAAGGCACGACCCACCATTTGGCATAACCAGCAATCAGCACCCTCAAGGTATTACTAGCACTGAGTTTGTGAACTGTCACTTAATTGCAAGGCACTGTGACAGACTTTTTTAGAATATTAATTTCTTGTCATGCACAGTGTAAAATTACTAATTTGAGGTAAACTAAGTTAGCCATGTCATTACTAAAAAAGCCCAGCTAAATTGTCTGAGTGACCTTTTAATCTTCATTAAACTGTTTTTATAGAAGACTTTGATTATCTGAATATTTATACCAACTTTTCAGGTTTTTTTTTCCTTTTGAAAACTAACATTTTTCATCTCAGTATCCCAGAAATTCTGAACTACCAACAGCATGCTTCCTTTTTTCACCCTTTTAAAGGTAGCAACTCACACTTTCAGCTTAAAGACCACAGCTTGAACACCTCATTTCACTGAGTTAATTCAACAAACATACTGCAAATGCTTTTTGTCACTTTTTCCTTCCTATAATTATTCACAAGCAACAACCAAAACGAAACCGAAAGCACATTCACCAATCAGGAATGCAGAAGGACAGCAGAAAAAAAATAAAAAACACTGCTTAAATAACAAGGCACACGCAGACCTCCAAGAGTGGTGGGAATTTGGGTCTCAAATGGAGAATTAATGCAACTTTTGTCACATTCAGGGCCAAGGAAACCCCCCACGTTCCGCTGATGAGAACAAGGCAGTGAGCCAAGAAAAGCCCAAAGCACCAAATTAAGGAAAACAAGTAAGATGAGTAAAAACTAAAAACTTTTCACCCCTTTCCTTCCTATCTTCAGTGCTTTCTAGGTCTTAAGAAACTCCATTCCACAACCAAGACTTAGGGTAGGTGTACAAATCCTGTATTTTTCAGTTGGTGCACATATGGCTGCAAACCCACCATCTGCTTTCTGTTTTTAAAAATCATGTTTCATTATTAAAAATATGTAAATAATGGTATGAAAGCAGGAAACATTTATCAATGAGAGTGTAAGCAATTTGTCTGGCTTTGTTTTGCTTCCAGTTTTCAGCTGGATCTTGAACTTAATGGACAAGTATCCAAATTGTGACCCTTTGAGATCAAAAGGGCAACTGATACACTGAAAGCCAAGCAGGGTACCAGTATTTTTAAAGAATTATTTCAAGGAATGATATGCAGTCATTTTGCTTTGGTTTGGAAAAAAAGAAGTTTAGAAAGCTGTGTTGTTTTGTTTTTAAGTAAACTGTGACTGCATCTCTCCCCTGGAACACTTGGGATTCCCTGTCTCACAGCACCAGCGAGGTGCACATTTACCTGACCCTTCCATACAATAAACCACATTATTTTTATTATAGGTTTCACTCAAAGTTCCCCATTTACACCTCTTGGCTGATCCTCCTGCTACCAACAGCACTGCAAAGTGATAATGAATATGGAGAAACATAAACTCCAGCAATTAACAAACTGCTTGATAACCATCATCATCTTTGCCAGGAGGATACTGCGAGTCCCTATTTCTGGAGGTGTTGCCATGGCCCTATAGCCTGCCTGGTAAACAGGGACTCCTATTACACAGCAGTGAATGTATCACTACGTTTTGTGTTTTGTAATGTTTACTAGGCATAAACTTTCCATGACAATGAGACGCTTCATTCTTCTGGAACTCGGCATGTACATCCATCACCCACCCAGCAGCAGCTTCAATACAACTGTAACTTCTCCCCAAGAAAAAAATCAAAATAAGCTGACTTTCATTTCCCTCAGGGACTAAGGAGGGGCAGTACACGAAAGCTACGACCCTTTGCCTTTCCCAGAAATCCCAGCCGGGTTGCACCTGAAATTTCCAAAAGTGCTTTATTTTCCCCAACCACAAAGACTGAATATTCAACTTAGAAAGAGATTTTTGCTCTTTAAATCTCCTATTCCCAGGTGCTGGCACCAAACTACAAAAGAAAACAGCTGGGCTCCCCAAGTGTTCTCCTCTGGAGGATCCCGAGCAGACTGGGAAGGGCACTGTGCTGTCCTGCCTAATGAAACACTGATGTCCCTGCAGGATCTTTAGGTGCCATGGGTTAATAAGGTCACATTTTTAATCTTGTTTAAAACTTTTGCTTAGGCAGTGTAGGGTAGGCCAAACACAGCATTAAACTCTATTAGTTGAGGATTAGAAGAAAAATCTCAAATCCTGCTGTTTTCAATATTTAAATGGGCCAAAGCAAAGCTGCACATAGCTTTCAGGAAAACTAATAAAGGCTATTTTAGGTACTATTAAAAAAAAAAAAAAAAGATGACATTTTAATTCAAGTAACATTAAATTAGAATGACATAAAAGGTCGGGAAAATCAAATATTCCTTGAAAACCAACCTAATCAGTATTTGGTAAAGAACTTCTCCACGTGTGGCTGAGTTTTACAATTAAAAAGGCAACATTTTTACTCAGACTTTATCAAATCTTCTGCAAAGAACACATTACCAAGCAGATTATCAGAAAGCAAACTAATGTAATTTTAATGTTAATGTTCATTTCTGGTTTACTTTCCAGATAATATGAATAGCCATTACTTGGGAAAAAAATATTTAAGGTTTAAAAAGAACATTCCAGAGGATGAGGATTCTGCTCATCCTGAATCCTTCTACATCTCACACGTAGAAAAATAATTTTAAGAGTGGTGAAATGAATGGTCAAAACAAATCACATTAAAGGGAACACAGATGGACAAACGGGGGGATGATGGGACACAACCACTTTATGCCACTATTCTAAATTCCTGAAAGCAAATAAGTTTGAATTTCTTGGTCGCTAGTGACAGGTTAAGAAATCAAATGCCTTGTTGAAAAGCTCTGGAGAGGATATACAGGCTATTTTAATAGGGCACATGAAAATGTGATCACAGAGCTCTTTCCAAGGCTGCAGGCAGCCCAGCTTCCATCCCCTCCAGTGCTGGGGTAATGCAGAAATCCCCTGTATTTCTGAAGCACTGTCAGACCTCCCTCACCCTGAACCTGCTGACACAACAGCCCTGGGGAGTGCAGAGGTTCCCTACCCCGTGCAAAGCACTGCAGTTCAGGGAGCCACTTCACAGGTGTAGGAGCCCAAATCAAAATCTGACAGGACAATTCCTTTGCCTCTGGTTTTTTTACAGGAGAAAACAACACTGGTGTTTCACACAGATGAAATTTGCTTTCAGGTATTACCAACACATGGAAGCAGCCATGGGCTCTCCCCTTTGGCTCACCTTCAAAAGCCCATCCCAATTACACCCTGAGAGCCAACGAGAAGTTAATAGATCAATTTGGTTGTAAAGCACAATTCAGTTCTTTGACAGGCAGTCATGCACTTCACGGGCACGTGGGCTTTAAACACACCTATCCATCTAAATACGGTGTCTTTGATGCAGTGAAACATCTGATGGGTTTCATAAATATGCCATGAAATCTGCATTCAGATTTGTTTACTGCACCTTATGGAAGTTAACAAAAATGCAAACAGCACTACCTGCCAATCCACCTCAGCAAAAGAGAGCTGTGCAGTCAAGGTCTTCCGACACGAGACCAGGAGCAAGGAAATTCAATGAGGATTTTGCTACCAATCCACATTACAAAAATCCTACACTACTTTACAATCCAACAAAAGGATAAATTTGGTTCAGCAGCCTGGGTTATTTCTAACAGAACATGCAATTACCTCAAAATGTAACAGCTAGAACGGCAAACAGGGCAGAGGCCAAGTTAGAGGCACCTGAAAATGGGGGAAAATAGTTGCCTAGAGTATTCAGAGCGAAGCTGAAATAATTCACATTAGACCTACGAGGAAGTTGCAGTTTTACAAAACTGCTAAAATGCAATAGCAAACCCCACTGAGTATCTTCTGCAAAGTGAACACCATTTGTATCACACCTCTGAGATACCTCAGTAATTCTGCCAACTTCAAAGAGATTTTCTATTTTGTCCTGTTCAAGATCAAAAAGGACAAACCCCTGCAGTTCTCCAGCAGTAACTCTGTACAGCTCTCGACAACAAATATGGTTTACCTGGGTCCTCACTGGCAGCATTGCTGCAAGAGATTTCCTAACTACATTAATGCTTTGTTCCCTCCCTGCTGCTGGTTGCAGAGCCATAGTTTCTCCTCCCTACCACTCTGCTTTTCCTCCCAACATCTACTTCACTTGGAAGACGCTTGGTTTTCTTTCTCTGAGATTCTGGGTATCAACAAACTGTACCATCCAGCTACCAAAAATAAATTACTCTCAGGGAAATAATAATAGAATAAGAATAGCTATTTAGAATAAACTAGTTGCTTTCTCTGTAAATAAATAACACCTTTTGGAAAAAGAAAAACCCAACAGGTTGAATAATTTTGTCGTTATCTACTTTGAATTAAAGACGCAGTTAAAAATTGATTATGTTGGATAGATCTAATTGTGACCTAAATTATTTGGGAGAACTTAGTTCAATTATGCCCTGAAGCATAATCACTTTCTCACACAATATGTGGTGCAATATATAGAATAGGCAACACATAAAAGGTTTCCACAAGTTCCCTTTTAAATATGGGGAAAAGCACTCTAAATGGCTTGTTTTAATACATTACAGCATTTCCCTCCATGAGTTACATGTACACCTTACTATGTGGCCATAAACAGTTGAACATGATAAGGAACACAAGCACAAAGGGACGCCTTCTATTAATGGAACAACAGAACCATTCTCTAAGTTAAAAGTCAAGAAATGCAAATGATTGAAGCATCAATTAAAAAACACATCACAGCTCTGTGAAAACAGAAGTTTTGTTAGTTTTGATCGTTATTTGCACTGCAGTGGTAGGGGGCACGGGGTGTCACTTGTTCCTTCTCTTAGGGAACAGCACCATCAGGGAATTCTACAAAACTCCACAAAAGGCATCCCTGAATATAAACCTAATTCACCCAATGTTTATTTTATCTCTGCCCACTGTGATACCCCAAGTGTAAAGGTTAAAGGGTAACTTTATCCAGCCTCTCTGGATATTCTGATGCAGGGACTGATTGTGGGCAGGCTTTGCTCCTGATGAAGTTCAAGGAGCTGGCAGAGTGGTTGGACACACACCTGAAGTCCCAGAGGCTGCTCATTGCACCTGCCCAGGTGGATGTGGCACAGAGATGCTATTCTGGCTTTAAGCCACCCTGAGGCTCCCCTTCAGCTTTACAAATTCCTACATAAAACCAGTTTAACTGGTTTACTGGCCCTTTATACCTGTTATTGGCACAAAGAGCCCATCACAGACACGATATTAAGAAGCATAACTCTGCTTATCCTGCTCCATTTACCTCAACTAATTAACTAGCAATAGTTTAGGTAAGGGATGAAAATAGAACTGTTCACAAAGAGCCCTGTGATGTATGAGGTTGACAAAGGCCCTTTAATTCATACTGTGCAATTAAACACCTTTCTAAATTGCAAACCTGGTCTGTAGCTCCCCAGACGTGCACACAGAGGGGAACACACCGCTTTGATTTGCTTGCTCTAAGTACAGGTAATTAAGCATATTACAATAAAAAATGTCCTCAGAAGTTTAATATTCTCTCTAGAAACTCGATACAATAATTAACAAGGCTAGAGAGTCTGGGGAGGACACTCTGTGATTCCTTTCTGGTCTGGGAGGACACCTCAGAACCAGCAGGAACAGGAGGATTCCAGTCAAATTGCTGAATCATCTTGCCTTGTACAATTCACCACTTTGAGACAATCAAACTGCTGTCAGGAAGCACAGAGACCTTTTTATTTATTTATTTATCTATCTAAGCATTGTGAACAATGTTATTACTACCACAGACTAAAGGAAACATGCCCATTGGCCACCACCTTTTTGAAGCCCTTCTGTCCAGCTGTGCAACAGCACATGACACTTCCCAGGCTGCACCCTCCAGTGTTTTGTGTTGCTTGCCTGTACACCCATCCCTCCCAGCAAACCCAGCCTACTGGGGTCTCCTGAGCTACCTCACTGCATCTATTGACCTCTGAATGTCCAGAAAAAACACTGCTGTGTGAGTATGCACTGACCAAGCCCTGTAATTCATGCAGATCAGCAGCACCTTCTGTTAAAAAGGGGCCATTTGCTGTTCATCACTCCATCCTTGGCACTGCAGAGCCTTTCCTTTAAAATACAGGCAGCATTAGAGGGGTTCTTGTTCTCACCTTGGGTTTGATTTTCAAAGCAGTTTTGTCTAACCTTTGAAACACTGATTTGATGAGTGTCCTACGAGTTTCATTTGCTCTAGCACTGTTTTGTAAACGTCTGTGTTCCAGTAACTTCTTCAGCCAGGACTGGGTAGGAAGCTTTTGAAAATAAGGCAACCACATCCCAGAGCTCTTCAGGGATTCATGTGCAAGAATGAGAGGAATAGCTCCTATAATGGCTGATGACCTCACTGCTACTTAAACCTGAAAAAGGACACAGCTGGCCAAGTGCCAATATTAGATGGAAAGAAGCCCTAAAATAAAAATGGCTGGAATGCTGGATGCCAAGTAAGTATAAACACAGAGAAGCCAAGGCAGGATGCAATGCAGCAGGGAAGGAGTGAGGAGACAGGTGGAACATGCCTGGCCCTGAAAATACCTTGATTTTTCTTTCTTTATTTCTAGTGATTATGATCTCCATTATAATCTGAAACACTTCTGGCCTCTGATATTGTAGACAGGTGACCTGGAAGGTGCTTGTCTCTAACAGTGACAAACACCAAGGCTCTAAGAGCTGTAGGATGAAGTACTGGCAGCCCCCAAGTTCAGAGTGACAGTGGGAGTAGAAAAGCAGGTAAGGCAGTGAATGTAGACATTCAGCACCCAAAACACAGGGGGAACAATTTGGACAGGACCAAGGGAACTGTTTGCTAAACTCTGCAGCTGTCACTGAAAGCTGATCTTAGAATTCAGTGAAATATTGGCATTAAATGTTTTGTTCACCACAGTTTCTTACAGCAGTGTTGAACTGCTTTCACTGAATCAACGGGTTTTTTCACAGCTGTTAAATCTGGAATTTTTACCATGGCCAAAGTCTGAATCAAGGAAGATTTCCACAGCTATCTTCAAAGATAAAGAGCTGCCATAAGCCTTATAGAATTGCCTAAATGCTTACAAACTCAGCATTATCAGCAGAACCTACAACAGCCCTAACTGATCTCAGCTCTTGGGAAGTTCAAGTTCACAGTCATTCTTAATAACGTGCTGTCACATCTAAATGGTGATTTCCATTATACACTTTATTAAAAGAGATTTCAGTAGAAAGATAGTTTTGTGAAAACTATTATAGACGTCATGTTTCCATGCAAAGAATTAGCATGAAATTCCCTCTGAAATAGCAAAAGGAAAAAATCTTGTGAAATCTGTCAAGTATTGTTAGATTTCAAGAGTTGTTGTGTATTTATACTTCCAGACAGCGTATGAATTTACTACGACTGTGCATGTGAAGTGCAGTTTTAGAACACAGAGTAATTAAATATTGGAATGAGCCAATGTGGGAACCTGTCCCTCGAAGAGCCAGGCTGGTGCACAGGGAGGCAGGTGTAACACAGCACACAACAAAGCAAGGTGCTGACAACTTTGGCTCTAATCCATCAAAGCACTTAAGCACATGTTTAATTTTAAGCACATGAGTAATTCTATCAACTTTAATAGGGCTACTCATGGTTTAAGTACTGAGATGGATGGGGGCCAGAACCTTTAAGAATGCTGCATGGCCTACGTTTCATGAAGAAAACACAGCATTCTTCCACTGAACAATTAAGTTATAAACTCTTTGAAAGCAAAATTTACCATAAGTTGAACCCAGCTCTGCTTATGCAAACACAGAGATGCAAGTTATTCTGCAGTCTCTGAAGACAAAATACGATGAGGTTTCTCACATGCAAGATGTCCACAAATTTTTACTTTGCCCTTCTTTGACAGCAAATGGGCAAATGTCACATCACACCGTGCTTTGAAACAGGGAATCACTTAGGCAGCCTTGTGGAGAAAAGACCAAAAATTTAGCTACTAGTTACACTCCTTTAATAAGATGCTACTTGAAGCAGTTTGAAAATACTATAGCCCTTCTTGCCTCTGCAGACACCAGGGCAATACAGGTTCAACTGTAACTGGCTTAACAGGAACTCCTCTCTAACATCAACTATTCGGGGTATTCAAAGCTCTACACATGCCTCTTTTGTACACATTCAGGTGTGGCAAATTTATATGTTTTTAAGTGAAAATATGATTGCTTTGAAGTATTTTATACAGTCAATATTAAGGATGAGAAAAAGAAGAAAAAACCCCACACCTCCTCTGCAAATCTACAGCTCTGTAGATCAGTGGTGACTTCCTTGATCTCTAAATCACTCCCAAGAGCATTCCTGGTCTTGTTTTATCTGAATATGGCTTCAAAAAATTGTTACCAAGTTTCAGAAAACAGTTTTCTACAAAAGGAACCAACTGTACAATTTGAAAAATCCTTTGCAGACTTTTGCCAGGAGATCAAATGAGTTTCACTAAACAGTAACACACAAGAATCATCCCGTTTTATCCCTGCACTTGTAGGTCACAAAAAAAAACCCCCACAGAAAAATTTTCGCTATATAGCCATTCTGTCCCAAACGTACAGTGAATTTTAACAGCTTCTAATATGCTATCAAGTAATATCTGCTCTAAAACAAGCAGTGGAGAAGAATTCAAAGCCAATTAAATGATCCCTGTACCAGGGACAAACCCCACACATCAAAGGTAATGTTACAGGGTCTGTCTGCTACCACTTCTAGGACTGTCTTGATCCTAATGTTGTCTCAGAGCTTACACTGAAATTTATTCCTTCCCCGACTGCCATCACTCAGAATTTGGTACGGTATGGTTTTTGCTCTGACTGTTCTCAACAGAATTTAAAATTAACAGTTATTTCACTCCTTGATTTGCCAACAATTATGACTGAGAACAAACATGTGTTTAGGTTTGGGATTTGCCATTATTTTGCTTTCCTTTCTCCTTGTTCTTTTTATTTTTGTTGGTGAACACATAGCAAAGAGAACACAAAAAATAAATAGCTTCTGTGTGGATTATGTTGTCTGAGATATCTTCACCAAGGGAATTATACCCTGCTACTTATTAGATGGAATTTATAGAAAATGAAGTACACTACTAGGGAACCTAAAAACACAATTCAAAAAGAAAATGCTCTGAAATGAAGTCACTGCAGAGCCTCTGCTTTTTGCCAGCATTCTCAGCTTCTTAAAACAGCATTTCTAGCAACACATTTTGCAGTGCTGCTGCTGTTAACAGTTTTAATAATAATTTTGACAATTTCTAACTTAAAAAGCTTTTTAAGTTACCACAATAGTTTTACAATTATTTTTGTATAACAAATGAGTTTATCTTTGACTTCTAGTACTTGTACTTCAGTTGTGCACATCTATCACAGCAGTTCTGTGTGAGAGCACAAGCTTATTATCCTTGTTGATAAGGGAACGGAGGCAAAGGGACTGTGCCTCCAAAAGGCAACGCAGGATAACTATGACAGAAGTAAGCTTTTCTCCAAAAAGCATTCAGGAGGTCAAAGCATCATAGCAGGAAAGAGCAAACCAAAACAAAAAACCACCACAGACCCTGCTTCCAAAAAATCTACACAGCAGTGCTTGTCTCTGAGTGAATTCCCCTGCACCACACACAACTCAGCTACAGTTGTCTTTATTTCACATTAATATGTCCAATGCTTTTACCACATTGGCCCATCTCTAAAATAAGGAATGTGCTTTATCTCGTGAACTTCAGTGTGTCCTCACCAACATGCTGGTTAATCAGGGCTGTTGCTGCAGATTCAAACACAGACACAGTTGCTTCTGTTCCAAACTGGAATTCAAAGCAGTTTCTACTTTATTCAGGGTGGTTTTGAAACACTTTTTCCAAAGTCCCAATAGCTGTTAAATGACCTTCTCTTACATCTAGCACAAGTGTCAGTGCGCTGGTAATCCTAAACAGAGCAAGTCTACCAACATCCACTAGAAAGAAACCCCTTGGCTCCTCATCCCTGATTACAGCTCACATGAAGCTTCACAGATCAATACCCAGCCTCGTGTTTATACAGGTTTGTAATGCCAGTCACACTTCTTATTCATTTCTATGTAGTGAGAAGCAATTATACCACGACGTGAGACAGTGAGAATTAAAAGCAGCAAAATTCAGTACGAGTTAGTTCCACCAAGAGAGTATTTGTACCAGAAAATCAAAACTCCTGCACACAGTCTCAAGTAACCTGACTGCATTGCTATTTATGCTGCACCTCACTGATGTTACTACTACATTTTACTGAGACAAGACTGTGCCCAATCCCCAGGCTGCACAAGGCAAGGACCTCTCAGCCCAGCTGAGCTGGGAGGTGCTCACAGCAGCCCCGACCAAGCAGCGCTGCTGTGGGCACTGAACACGACCCACCACAGCGAATCCAGCAGGGAAAGCCCTGCACAGGTCTTAGCATTGTTCTAAAAAAAGCTTTCAGCAACAAAAGTCTTGTTGGGCTAAACCAACACCTGCTTTCTGTTCCAGAAGGTGCCCTCCCTTCCCGGGGTGACGGCTGTGCACGCAGGGACTGCAGCACCAGAGCTGCTCCAACACCTCCTGTGACCTCGGTCTAAGGGAACACAAAACTTTACCCTCTAGATTAACATGTTCCAACCCTAAAGCCCTGAGGTACAGCTACGTTGGCTCAGTTACAGCCAAGGTCATTTGTATCAGGTTAAGGCTGCCCTCAACATAAAAGAAAAAGGTATAGTTTATGTCTGTTAAGGGAACAACCCAGGGATTCATGTCTCCTACATGGCTCACAGGAAAATTCTGCGATCATTACTCTTAAAGAAGTCAAGGAAGCACAGACTCTCCTGATGAAAAAAGGATGCAGGTTTTAAAATCTGATTTATGGTATTTTCAAATTTCCTATTGTTACAAACAACACAACCCTTGAATCTGTAAAATCACAGGAGGAAAAGTTCCATGTCACCTTACTTGTGCAGTTGCCAGTGCTTTTGGCCAGCTTCATGTTCTGAAAACTGTTTCTCTGTTTTAGTCCTCCAAAGTAACAGGAGTGAAAAATCACTTAAATAAATTATGATCTTAAGAAAGGCAGTCTCTAAGTACAGCCAAATTAAACTTTAAACTCAGCAAAACTAAATTAAAATTTAGCTGTTAGCATACTTTCCTCATATGATCAGTAAAGTTCCAATGTATTTACACACAGATAACTTGACACACTTATACAAGCAAAGCTACTCTCCCAACAGCCCAAGAACTGACACAGAAATTGTTTATAACCAACTTTCCATGCAAGAGACATGAACCATGCTGAATTTCAAAGCCAACACTGGAAAGAATAAGCATAAGGCAAAAGTGCAAATAAAAAAATAAATAAATAATTGTGCATAAATCAATCCTCCAAAAGCAACTTGACACCAAACCAATGGGTCTCAAAGGCTACACCACACTGGTAACAACCCCAAATTCAGATCTTTTCATACTGGTTACCTCCAGTGGTCCAGAGTTCAACATGTATAAGGCATTAATTACCTTTAAAGTATGAACAGACTTCTAGAATTATATTTAACACGATATATTTTAGTTTCTTTTCCAGTTATTAAAAGTTTTGCACCACCAGAAGTGAAGATGATATAAGAAAAGTATTTGTAAGTAAACATCAAATATTACCAGGCAACAACAACAAAAATACCCCCACTTCCTTCCAAGCATAGTCAGTCATCATCACATTAAACCCATTAGCAAAATTCTTCAACCAGTGTCAGGGAATATTGTTTCAGGCAACAGGTTCCACCTACCTGATCTGCTTGCTGGTCTGACTTTAGATGTCACTAAAAGACATCAAAAATACCTATTTTATTTCTAGCCATCTAGGGCTCTATTTACAGTAAAGCTGGAGGCAATTTATTGAAAGAAGCACAAATTTCTGCACTGCTGCTCCTGAAATAATTTTGCTGTGGATTAAGCAGAGAAAAGAACCTTGCTTCAATACAGAGAAGCTGTAGAAATGACTCTGAAAACATGACACACATTTCCCTTACCTAGTTATTATATTTCCCATTACGCCTGTTCACTTACACTGCGTAGTAAGAGAACAATATAGCCACAATTCAATTTTACAGTTCCTTAACTGTGTCTCAAGCAGCTATTTTTAGTTACAAATCTTGAGTGAATCCAGTACACAACGATGGGTTTTGGGCACAGAGTCAGGCCTGACTCCTGAACTCCTCCTAAGTCAGCCCTGAACAGATGGGGAGATGCAGAAGCCTCTTCTCAGCTTATTTCATGTGCCTTACAAAACCTGCCTCTGTGCCAGCCACTTGAATCCTACACAACAGTACTTTCTAAGCAATTTTTTTGGAAGTTGGCAGAGTATTTTTTCCACCCAAGTTTCCTCTTATGCAGATTACTTCCCAACACACACCGGGAGACTGAGTCTTCACTACTTGTGGAGTGTTTTACATTCAAACTGAGCACAAAGCAGATCCAGATCCACAACCTGTTCACGGCCCAGTTCCCACTTGTGCAAACCCAACCCTGAACATACGAGGTACAAAAGAGAAGACTTGAACAACTGCTCACGTTGTTGACAGCAAATACTACCAAAATGAAAGTTTTTCCCTTGATCAATATTAAATCCCCAAACATTTCAGACAAAACACACCAAAAAAATGCTTGTTTGTGTTTAAATCTGTTTAGGAAATGCTGTTTCTGGAAGCAAAGGGCACAACCCCAAGGTCACAATCTACCATGCTCCTGGACTTCCCGGGGCCCCCCCTTTGGTACCAGGAGAGTTCATTTAACCAGGATGGTACCACTTAGAACCAGGAAAGTTCATGGATGTTTTAGATAAAGGCTCTGGATCCAAATTAGAGCCTTCCCCAACGCAATACAAATTAACTGGAAAAATTCCAAACAGCTCCTATTGAGAAGTGTGGAAGTCACAATGTGAAGAAACTTTCACTTTACCATATTTAACATCTATATATATTTGAACTCAACCAGTAAGAAGAATGACCTTTTACTGAGCTTAAAATTGGAAATTAATTATACCTGAATAAGCACATTTATTATCATTTCCCCTGATAAAAGGGAAGTTATACTGTTGTAATTTAAGTCAAACTATGACAATGGCACAATTATCATGTCCTGGCCCTGACCTGACATTTCTAAATGATAACAGAAAAGTAAAAGGTACAGCTCCTACTGACAGTATATAATAAATGAGAATGTTAGGCCAAAAGTTATGTGACAAAATTATTTGCTGATACTTGACTCATCAGTTAGAATATACAGCACTTGGTCGCAATCGTCCGATTGCTTCCACAACATATGGTCCTTTAAATATTAATAATACTGTTTGAAAGAGAAACTTATACACAGCTGAAGAAAATATTCTCCAGAGAGTGTGTATTGCTGTAACACTGCAAATTACTTAAACAGTATTGCTTGGGCACAATTATTGATCCAACCAGCTGCTGCCTGGGCTGCAACAAAAGCTCTGAGGAGCTGCAGATACCTTGGCTGGACCTGAATCTGACCCATCCCAGTGGTGTCCCAGCTAATGCACAGGTATTAAACCAGGCAGCACAACTCATTTGCTGGATTTGCTTTCCATTTGAAACAAAAAAGAAAACTAGAAACTTCAAAAGAAAATGAGGACTTTTTACATTATTCAAGTATTACGCTTTTTAAAGAAACAGAAAAACATACTCAATGTGACAACTTCAAAACTTGCTACGAGTCTCCCTTCCTGGAGTTCCTAAAGGGCCAGTGGCAGAACCTGAAGAGGAATCACTGTGAGTCTCTCCCTCTTACTCTTTTTCCCCTAATCCTTTTCCCCTAATCCTCCCCAAGTGCCATTTCTGACACATAAGACAGGACTACACAAACCACTGGTCTAACTTGGTACTGCACAGATTCTTAGAAATTCTCTTCCTAGAAATTTCAGCAGACCAGATGCCACTACGTTACAGAAAATGTGTGCTTAGTACCACAGATTGGATTAAAAGAATTTGGTGAATCATCAGTATCTACAAAATGCTAAAATATATTATTTATGAGATACATAAAACAGACTACACGAAACATTTCTTCATTTAAATAATGAAGCCATGGGGTGAAACACAAGGTGGGGTGGAAAGGGAGAGGAAGAGAGTGAACAAGAGATGAACTAAAGCCTGTCTTCTCTCCCTCCACCTTCAAAAATAATAACAATAGTAATAATTTTTTTAAAAAATCAGAGCAACCTGCCTTAATAAAGAGCCAAAGCACTTCTTTCTGGCTTGTACTTTTCTATACCTGACCACTCAGAGCAGTCCGATAGCAATTTACTGAATGTTGTCAACCTCGACAAGAGTACTGCTAGAACTCAGCTGTGCATGGCTCCTTTACTCAGCACAGCTCTCTCCTACAGCTCCTGTACTCAGCACAGCTCTCTCCTACAGCTCCTTTACTCAGCACAGCTCTCTCCTACAGCTCCTTTACTCAGCACAGCTC